>OY821517.1:130552216-131752216 GCA_963682025.1 Cordilura impudica
AAAATATTGAATTGATGTTTAAATATTTATTTTGTTAACATAAAAATTTATGGCGATTATTTCATAAATAAAAAAAAAAACTCTTTTTGTTATGTTTGTATATATGTAAACTATTAACTGTTGGTAAAGTTGCTGCCACAGGCAATTACTTCCGTTAAACCACGAAAAAAAAAACAAATAATATAAAAGAAACTTAATACAAACAGATATAAATTACACTTATATATACGAGTAGTATTCCTTTTTTCATATGTTAAAATACACAGACAGAAAAAAAAATTAAATTTCAATATAACTATTTTTTTTTGTTGTTGACTTTTGTAAACAAGTTTAAAGTTTAAAGTTACCAGATTCCGAAATATGGACAGCTGTTGTTAAAAAATGCAAATAAACACAACACCACAGCTAAAACTTTTATCAAGTGTTACCAACACTATTTCTAAAATCCAGGTTCAAATTAAAAAATGATTTTAAAGAATTTTTTTTAGATTAATTGGGGAATGCTTCCATTTCAATTCTTTTTTTTTTTAATTCAACTGATGTCAAAAAAAATATGAAAAAATTTTCTTGTTTTTCGATTTCAATATGCATGGGACCTTTAATAAAAAACACACGCCATGGTAAGGAAAAATAATGTCAATTACAGAAAGACCGGTATCCATTGTTGCTGTCTAATTTACTACCAACCGAATTCCGACGAGGCTGATAACCGTATTTCAAGTTGAATGGTAAATATTTTATCAAAATCGAAAACTGTTAGCTGTTAACTTAACCCTTCTGCAGTCCTTGGGTCAATTTGACCCAATTTTGGTTTTCTAACGCAAAATTTTTCCCTTTAATTATAAGATATGAACGTGAAACTTAAATTTATCCATCACAGGGAAGAAAATTATGCTTAAAAAAAAAAATAATAAAATATAAATTTTTCCTCCCCCTCCGCATTTCAAAACACGATTTACACACATTTAATATCCTTTTGGTCAATATGACCCAACAAGCGATATTGCAAGTTTAATTCCACTTTACCATTTTTTTCTTATGGAATATAATTGAATTTAGTTCATCTTCATTCAGAATCATCGATCAATAATTTTTCCAGTCATATTTTTTCATTTAAAATTTTATTATTCTCAAACTGTGGGTGGGATTTGGAGAATCCCGCAAAGATATCTCTTGAAACTTGTTTTATGATAATATGAGTTCAGTTTAATTTTTGGTGATCATCGTGCATACATATATATATATTTATACCCTATACCACTATGTGGTTTGGGTATAATGACTTTGTGCTGCTGTTTGTAACAACCAAAAATATTTGACCTAGACCCATCTTTAATTATACCGATCGAATCAGAATCACTTTCTGAGTTGATTTAACAATGTCCGTCCGTCCGTCCGTCCGTCCGTCCGTCTGTGTGTCCATGTAAAGCTTGTAATCAAACTGCAGGTCGAAAATTTGAATATATTTTGATGAAATTTGGTATATAAGCTTTTATCGGCCATGGAATGAACGCTATTGAAATTGGTGAGAATCGGTCCATGTTCAGACCTAGCCCCCATACAAATTACCCATATGAAATCGACATAAATTGCCATAAGATCCAAATTGTCATATAGATCTTACTCAAATTGGGTTTGTATGCGTTCATTACATCCATTAATGAGTAGTCCAAAAATAATCCCTTTGCCCCATATAGAGCTACTTCCCGATCTTCACTTAAATCTATTAAAAAACAAAAATATTGCACTGATTCTTCTCAAATTTTGTTTGTATATATTTTTGCAAAATACAAGAGACTTTACCAAACATGATCAGGATCGGTCCATTTTTGGACCTAGTCCCTTTATAGATATAGCATCCGATATGAGCTTTTTCATATCTGCAGCCAAAAAAATTAATAAAAATCCCACTCAAATTTGGTTGTTGCTTATTTTCAATGTGCAGTTAGTTGGGCCTAACAGATAGGGTTTCTAAATGCATGGTATAGGGTATCGTATAGTCGGTCTAGACCGACTATAATTTTCTTACTTGTTTTTTTTTGTAATTCATAATTGAGTATTTTTACATAATGGCACAAAGAAGAAAAGTAAGTATTGTAAAATGAAATTTCTAACATATGATTGTTCCATAATGAAATTGCTTCAGATTCTTAGAGATCTTGCAACAAATAATGAATGTCGAAGATGATAACATTTTTGATGATAGTGATGAAGACGAATTTTTTTCACCTGATAGCGATGCAGAAGACGAATCATATTCATCATCAAATAATAGCGTTGGGAGCGTGGATGTGGAAGATGCAATAGAAGTAGATCACAGCTCAGTTACATATTTATCTAAGAACAAAAGTTTAGTTTGGAAAAAACACTTCAAACAGTCAGGTTACCAAAAAACCAAAATTTATTGAATAAGCCTGGACCTACCAAAATAGCAACATTTATGGTTACAGATATAAAGTCTTCATTCGATTTGTAAATATAACCAAATACTAATATATTGTGATTCAAATGACAAATCAAAAAGATGTAGAATTATATGGAAATAATTGATATGGTGGAGCTTGATGCATATCTTATATTACAAATAATGGCAGGAGTTAATAAATCTCATGGAGAAAATCTCACTAGCTTATGGAATGAAAAAAACGAAGACCTATTTTTCGATCAACAATGAGCGATTTGCGAGCATATCAAAGTGCCTACGCTTTGACAGCTCTGTAGATAGAGAAGAAAGAAGACGTCGTGACGAACTAGCACCGATGAGAAACGTTTGGGACAAGTGGGAGTATCAGCTGAAAGTTTTTTACAATCCACATGAAAATGTTACTATAGATGTTCCATCAAAGCCCGCCAGATATGGCATACAAATTTGGGCACTTTGCGATTTCACAACTAAATATGGAATATGGAAGTGTACACAGACACAGCAAGAAATACACAGCCAGCAAAATAGCAAGGCGAGACTTTTGTACATCGTATTACATTTGGTATATTTCCATATTTTTAATTTAGGTGAGAGAGTGGTGCTAATATTATCAGACCCTCTCCCAAAGGGATGCACAATTACATGTGATAATTTTTTTACTACATACAATCTTGCCATTCAACTACTTTGCTGGAATATTACATTAGTTGGATTTGCGGATCAGCAAATAAATGAGCATATTTTGCGAAGAAAAGACCATCATTTTGACCAAGCGTTTTGCAGATTTACAGATTTTTAAATGTTGCCCTTTATTTTGAGTAAATTGCATTTACAGTTGCTACTAACCCATACATAAAATTGTACAATGCTATGTGTGTGTTTATTAAATTTGTTAATGTGTTTGTATTAGCATACCTATAGGTCTTTATTTAATGAAAAAATACAATTTTCTAGAATTTGCACTCGAATTTCGAGGTCTGGAATCTGCTAGTAGTTATTATTTAAAAAAAAAGGCTGAATATCAAATTTGATTTGATTATATATATTTTTTTTAATAATTGCTCAGAAAGGGCTTATTTATTTTAGTTTTCATTATTTTTTTATTATACTAAATAAAACAAGTAAGAAAATTATAGTCGGTCTAGACCGACTATATGATACCCTATACCATGCGTTTAGAAACCCTATCTCTTAGGCCCAACTAACTGGACATTGAAAATAAGCAAAAACCAAATTTGAGTGGGATTTTTATTAATTTTTTTGGCTGCAGATATGAAAAAGATCATATCGGATGCTATATCTATAAAGGGACTAGGTCCAAAAATGGACCGATCCTGATCATGTTTGGTAAAGTCTCTTGTATTTTGCAAAAATATGTACAAACAAAATTTGAGAATAATCAGTGCAATATTTTTGTTTTTTAATAGATTTAAGTGAAGATCGGGAAGCAGCTCTATATGGGGTCAAAGGGATCATTTTTGGACTACTCATTAGTGGATGTAATGAACGCATACAAACCCAATTTGAGTAAGATCTATATGACAATTTGGATCTTATGGCAATTTATGTCGATTTCTTATGGGTAATTTGTATGGGGGCTAGGTCTGAACATGGACCGATTCTCACCAATTTCAATAGCGTTCATCCCATGGCCGATAAAAGCTTATATACCAAATTTCGTCAAAATATATTCATATTTGCGACCTGCAGTTTGATTACAAGCTTTACATGGACACACAGACGGACGGACGGACGGACGGACGGACATTGTTAAATCAACTCAGAAAGTGATTCTGATTCGATCGGTATAATTAAAGATGGGTCTAGGTCAAATATTTTTGGTTGTTACAAACAGCAGCACAAAGTCATTATACCCAAACCACATAGTGGTACAGGGTATAAAAACAACAAAACAAATTAATTTCCTATATTATATATGAAATTTTGTTTACATCTTAATGTTGGGTCATATTGACCCAAAGGATCATAGGAAGGGCACATATCCATGGGATGCAGAAGGGTTAAGTTTTTGCTGATACAGTCGGAAAACAATTGTTCAACTTTAGTATGTAGTAAAGGTTAAACCTTAAATAAATGATAGGATTAATGATTTTTATTTAATAGTTTTTTTTTTTATTTGAGAAAAGTCACTATTCAGAGAACAAAATTATAAACGAAAGGGGCTTTTTAAATTAAAAAAAAAAAAAAAATGACCGGTTTCGTATAACTAATATTTTCGAATAATTCGACAGGCCATGTTTTCTGTCCCGTTTTACTTTTTTTGTTTAATTTAAGCTGCAACTATAGGGATGAAATTATCGATTTTTTTTATAAAAGCCTTTTGAAAATTTGTCCAATTTCCACCATCAGTTCATTAAAAGTAAACGAAAAAGTTCGTCTAAAACATTATTAAACTCATTATTAATGATAAATAATCTCTTTAAGATGAAATGATTAGACTTTAGTTTCACTCATTATTGAAATAGCTTTTTGGCATTAAACCCGTCAATAATTTGCGTAAATCGAAAGGTCTTAACAACCAGATAAAAAGTACTATCTATTTTCAATCTCTTTAATCTCTAAATAACTCCTAAAAATTAAATGTCGAAACTAACTAAATATGTCTTAGATACTATTTCCGACAACCTCCTCCATGTGCTATCAACTGTCAAACTGGTAAGATCGACTCCAAATATTTCAATAAAATATTCCTTGAATTCCAAACACTAATTCCATTTGTTTTATTTTTTTCATCATATTGGAAAATTTTGCTCTTAACTTTATGAGAAATAAAATATTAGCTGCATTTTATTTGTCACTCAGAGTGTTTATCATTTGTATTTGTATTTGTATATATTTATTAAGTGCGATTTTCCATTACAACAAGACACAGTATCTTATAAATTACAGTAATGGAATCGGATAAGTTATTCACTATATTTAACATCAGTAACTCTTATTCTAAATTTGAAATATTATAAATTACAGTTGAAAAACATTAAAAAATCAAATAAAATCAATTAAAGTATTGTATAGTAATATTCTAAACCCTATTGTGTTGTTTGTGTTTTTCATAACATTCGGAAGCTGGTTCCAGAGAGGAATAGTTAGAATAAAAAGGTGCTTGAAAACTTTTCAGAGATATGGAAGAATTGCAATCGGGCGGTAGTCCTTACCCGTTTTTGTTACTGGTATAATTTTGGCATGTTTCCACTCCATTGGGAAGAGGCTGGTAGTGATTATGAAGTTAAACAAGTACATTATGAAACGGACAATCCATGGTAAAATCATTTTTGCAAATCTGCATTCGATTTAATAGCATTGAAACTTTCAACTACCTCTGTTAGCGTTACACAGTGAAAGTAAAATTTGGGAATGTTTGGATTGTTACATGGAAAACCATCATAGAATTCGTTATTTATGGCTGGTAGAGGAATATTAACAAAAGCTTCATACAGCGCATTAATGTCAAGATTCATTGATTGATTCATTGTCTTATTTATTCCAATTTCGCGTATTTGTTTCCAGGTTTTTTTTACTTCCAATAGCTGTATTAAATTTATTAAAATAATAGGAAGATATTCTGTAACGTTTCAACTACTGATACAGATTATCACGGTGTTCAATTAGCATCTTGGTTTCCATTGTAAACCAAGGTCCATCTCTATTTTTAATAGTTTTCGTTTTGTTGAGGACATGTTTCTTATAAATAGAATTTTACCATTAAGAAATGACAGTTGTTCTCCAATAGTCGGTAAATAGAAAATTTGATCGCATGGAGTAGAGCAAAGATCATATGCCAAAGCCAAGATACCAATATTATTAAAATCACGATAAGCCTGGCCGGGTTTCTATTGCAAAATCACATGATAAAAAGAGTAGATCGTGCTTCGAAAATGCTGGTGCTGCTAACTGATCATAATGAAGGACTTTACTTTCATTACTAGTAAAGAAAAGATCAAGCAAAGTGCTATTTGTTGACGTGAAGTGTGTAGGTTTCGTTGTGTTGACAGCTGACAAGTTAAACGTCGACATTATAGTGGTAGATTTGAGTCATCGAAAAGCTCCAAATACATCATTCCAACAAAAACAAATTTATACAACCGATTTTTTCGACTGCCAATAAACTTACATAAACTTACGATTTTCAATGCTGTGCTTAAATATTCTGAACACTATTACTGTTTAAACATTCGGCTTTAGCTAAGCTTAGCTTAACTGACTATCCAGAAACTCAGCCTTTAATTTGACTGTATTTTAGTTTTATTACCCAATTTTAACTGAAATAAATTTTAATTTGTAAATTGTTTATAGTAAAACAAATTGGTTGAAGTAATAATTTAGTTTAATAAAATAGTGCCATAGCATTATGGGGAGGGGGCTGAGTTATTCCAAGTCTGGGCGGAACTACTAGGCCAGCAGATTTAAACCTCCAAAGGGTTTGGAGTTCTCAGGACCAGTTTATGACCTTATTTTTTTCCTTATCTTGATGTTTGTTTGCTTAGAAATAAAAAAAAAGAACATCATCTATGGAGCGTATGAAGAAAATGCATTTTTTTGTTTTATAAATTGAAATTTTTCACTCTCCAGACTATAATCCCAAAAATATTCCACAATGTGAAAAAATATACTATTTTTGTTTTCATACCCTACACCCCACTGTGGTGAATGTATAATTAGGTCGTAGCGAAGTTTGACCTATGTACAGATTTTATTTTTTATAATACCGCTTAGGTCAGAATCACTCTCTGAGTCGATTTAGCGAAGTCCGTCCGTCCGTCCGTCCGTTATTCTGTACTTTTGTCTGCCTGCCTATCTGTGGGGTCCGTGTAAACCTTTCAATATTTCGGTATGTAAGCTTCTATTTGCCATAATATGTTCGCTGTTGAAATTGCTTAATATCGGTGCATATTCACAGCTTGTCTCTGTACAAAGGACCTCTATGACATCGACTTATATTGCCCTAAGATCCAGGTTATCAATTTGGAAATGGTAGAATTTTGTTTATGCAGGTTATTATGCCCATTAATAAGATCAAGGGGAACATTTTTAGTCATAGCTCCCATATAATCCTACTTCCCGCTCTTTGCTTAAATCTATCAAGAAACAAAAATATTTTACACTTATTTTTCAAATTAAGTTTATTGCTGTTTTTGAGAAAAATAAGTGACTTTACTAAATATGGTCATGATCAGTCCATTTTCGACCCAGTACCCATGTATACAAATACTAACCGATAAGAACTTCTTCATATCTACAGACCACAAATTCATAAAAATATAGTTTAAAGCTGGTTTATGCTAATTTTTATACCCTATACCACTATGTGGTTTGGGTATAATGACTTTGTGCTGCTGTTTGTAACAACCAAAAATATTTGACCTACACCCATCTTTAATTATACCGATCGAATCAGAATCACTATCTGATTCGATTTAACGATGTCCGTCCGTCCGTCCTTCTGTGTGTCCATGTAAAGCTTGTAATCAAACTGCATGTCGCAAATATGAATATATTTTGATGAAATTCGGTATTTGATCTTTTATCGGCCATGGGATGAAAGCTATTGAAATTGGTGAGAATCGGTCCATGTTCAGACCTAGCCCCCATACAAATGACCCTTATGAAATCGACATAAATTGCCATAAGATCCAAATTGTCATATAGATCTTACTCAAATCGGGTTTGTATGCGTTTATTACATCCATTAATGAGTAGTCTAAAAATGATCCCTGGGACAACTCTTAGTCATAGGCCCCATATAGAGCTGGTTCCCGATCTTCACTTAAATCTATCAAAAAACAAAAATATTGCACTGATTCTTCTCAAATTTTGTTTGTATATATTTTTGCAAAATACAAGAGACTTATCCAAACATAGTCAGGATCGTTCCATTTTTGGGCCTAGTCCCCATTTAGATATAGCATCCGATATGAAATTTTTCATATCTGCAGCCAAAAAAATTTAATAAAAAACCCACTCAAATTTGGTTTATGCTTATTTTCTATATCCAGTTAGTTTGGCCTAAGAGATAGGGTCTCTAAACGCGTGGTATAGGGTATCATATAGTCGGTCTCGACCGACTATAATTTTCTCACTTGTCTTTATTCGGTTATAACCCAATCAAAGTTGGACCGAAGACGCTTTCTCGACCTTTTATACTTGTGTTTACCTATTATTTGCAATACTTGTATTGCATCAACTTTTGTTTATTAAAACAATTAAATTTTTTATTTTTTTATTTATATACGATTATCCTCATACTTTTACAATTTCAATTGGTATCTTATATGCTGAAGACTCTCTTTTATATTCGAATTATGAATTACCACTTGTGGCCGTAAGCCAGGTTCAAAGGCGAATATTTTTAGCTTTTTCGGTGTGAAACAATTTCTTTACGCAATGTTTCGGGGAAATGTAGAAACTTTGTGGTGCCAAAAGTAAAACGCTAAAACTTTTCTTTTGTGATTTTGAAATTCTCTTCAAAGAAATTATTAAATATTTTCGAACCAATATAAGAAATCCTATAAAATTCAACAAACATGCAAAATTATGGGTGCGTTTACAATAATTTTGTTTAATAAGAGTTTAGCTATGGAAACCAATATCCTGTTATAGAAAACACTTGTATGCCCTGTCGCGTTTCGCTACAACTTACTGAGCGTTATTGACATGTTTCATTTCCTTATCAATATTTTCTAAGAAGTTTATATTGTGCAATTAAAATAGTTTTTTTAATTTTGTTTATATTGTGTTTTTATTTCAATGCTGCTGATATACAATATTTCTAGTTTTTTTCTTTCGGTGCAACAATTATCAACTTTTCCGGTGTTCCTACTCTAAAGCAAGCTACATATTACTGCCCATCAGAAAAAAATGGATGTTCCAAATTAAATTGGCTTAGCATTTAGAATATCATTTGGCAATTTTTCATTTCACCAATTTTTGATTTCACTAATTTTTGATTTTGAAAATTTGTTTTTGGCGATTTTTATTATTGGTCTTGGTGGCCTTTGAATTACGAGATTCCGCCCATATTTTCACGCAAAGTTCCAATGCTCTCACTATTACAATACTCGAGATATGGCTTTTTATATTTACTTTGTATGGAGGATGCCACGCTCACTTATCCGATCCCGCCCATTTTTGGCATAGCTATATTAATAATAATAGCTGACATCACACAAATTTGTCATATATATATATGATATTAAAAGTTCTCTTTATATGTATGGTGCCACGCCCACTAAAAATATCACAAAAATTATAGCCTATGTCCATTCTTAAAAACCATTCAAAATATTGAAACCAACATTTTTAAAATCAGATGAGTAATTCCGGAGATTATCTTACAAACAAACACACATTACCTCTTTATTATAGTAGTATAGAAATATAAAACCAGTTTTCTTATATTGTTTTCCAATCTGGTTCAATATTTCACCTTAGATAAATAAAGGAAATGGAAATCTTTGAATCAATTTTTAAGCGATATTTAAATACTAACCATTTATAACCAATCACATATTACGCCATTTGATTGAGATAGAAAAAAATTTTCCACACGTTTTTTTCGCAAGCATAATTTGAATTATTATTTTTTTTTTTTTTTGATCAAGATATCTTTGTTGTTATTATGTGTGATGACAACCCTGTACATTTGTTGTTAGTTTGATTAAATTAAGTGATTAACCAAATTCAACTTGGTCCTACAAAAATTGGCAAATGACTCAAAGGTCTGTCATTAAACAATTTCCATTGTTATAAGAAGTATCAGAAGAATTTGATCATTGTTAGGAAAAATGGTTCCGAAAAAAGATGCACATGATGTATTTAAGGCCAAGAAAGAAGGAAGCGCATCCGGTCGAAATGTCGTAGATACGTTTATGACTCAAATACAGATGAAATTTCCCAAAATGTTTCTGGTATGGCAAGTAATATGCAGTTGCGCCAAAATAATCAAGTCATTTCTTTTAACAAGCTCTATAAGTACCGAAATCTATATTAAAGAGTGTTGGCAAAGAAAGCTCTTGACTGAAACAGGAACAATAAAGCTAAAGAGTACAAAAAAGTGTATGTATGGTAAAATTTTTTTGGTCTCACTCCTATGTGTGATATTTTAAGAAAATTTATTTCAAGATGATCCCATCATGAAAATAATCTCGTTTAAAGCATTTTAATCGAACATAGAATAATTTCTTGTTGTAATATACTCGTGAACTATTTATCACCTATTACCTATCTTCACTAGTGATCCTTAAAATTTTGATTTAAATCGAAATTTGTCCGCTAACTGACATACAGATGGCGACAGTAGTTAAAAAAATACTTTGGTGCAAAGTGGCAAGCTTAGAAACACATGTTTTAAGTTTCAAGGCGCCATGTTGTTTAGTATTTTTTTTTTCGGATGCATTAAAGGTAAATGATCTCAATGAATTTTTAAACATGGTCATGTAATTAAATACTTTCATTTGAAATGCCTCAGTCCAAACAATATTAAAGCCGATCTGGATTCCACGCTGGGGGAGTCTGCCCCTTCCTTTACGATTATAAAGAAAATCCACAAAATTGTATTGGATGGTTGTCGGTTGAAGGTGCGTGAGCTAGCTGTAATGATAGGCATTTCAAAAATTGATAAAAATCGCATATTGACCGAAAATTTGGAGATGAGAAAACTGCCCATCGTGATAATATTTCAATAGTGTGTTTGGCAATACTTCACCGCAGTAAAGCCGAGGTTTTGCACTGATTCGTAACCATGGACGAGACTTGTTTTTCTTTTTTTTTTTGATAATTTTCATTGATTATTTTCAAAAACGGAAAACAAGCAACGGCCAGTATTATTCTAACATATTGCAGGATTTAAGTGATGAATCTTACGAAAAAAGGCGGCATGTGGGTGACAAGAAATTGTTGTTTTTTCAAGACATCTACTATTGCGATGCCCATAATTGATGAATTAATGTTAGAATTGCTTCATCACGCACCTTCGTCTTCGGATTATTTTTTTTACTCCAAGCTTGAAAAAATGACTCGGTGGTAAAAGATTTGCCATCAATGAAGAGGGGGAGTCTGCGGTTGGTAGCTATTTGAAGGAGTTGGAAAATTCCTACTATAAACAGGTGTTCGAAGCTATTGAACATTGCTTGGAAAAGTGTGTTAAGCTAAAAAGAGAAATAAAGAAAACTTTTCTCAAATTTGTTGTGCTTTCTTTGTAAGTTCGGGTTGTTCTGGCACCACCCTCGTATAAATCGACTTAACTTTATCTAATATAAAAATCAGTTAAACGGCAATTTCGTTAGTTTTTGGATTACTCTAATTCCAAAGGTTTTTGCTTTAATGTTTTTCTGCCTATATATTATATATTATATTAATAAATAGAATATATTACATAAAGTTACTTTTTTTTATATAGAAATGTTGTAATCGTATTCTGAAAATAATTTTTTTTGATATTTGGTGCATCAATTTTGAAATTCCAAAAAAATCGAAATTTTTTAAAAAATATTATTCGATATTTTAGTTGGTCACGTTATAGATTTTCGGTCTAACTTCGGTCGGTCTTTTGGCTGTTGCTGGTGATATTTAAAACAGTTTTGTTATGCCTTAGTTTTAAATTTTTTATATATGAATTTGATCATTGTTTTTGTAGTTGCTGCTTTTATTTTGGCTCAAGTGTCAGTTTTTGGTTAAGGTTCTTAAATATGCATATACAGACAGCATTTATAGGATCCTAGTCTTCTATGCAAGTGTGCCGTTAACGAAATACATATTACTGGTTATGCTGCCTCTGCCTTTTTTTTGAGAAAATTATCCAAAAATAAAAAAAAAACAAATGGAGAAAATATATGGAAAAGTTGGTTTAGAAAGTTTTTATATGATTTGGTTACTATTTTTTTCCAAACGAACACATACGGCTTTATTAGGTATTATGCTCTTTAAAGTTGTCTATACAAAGTTTTACCAAAAAAAGACAGAAATAGAAAAACTGTTGCTTTTGAAGTAAGCATTAACATAAATAAATTATTATGGAAATTAAAAGAACACAACCTGCATATGTTTAAGTTCAAAAACTGTACAGAATGTTAGACAGATTTGCTGCCTTTTTTTTTTTTTTTTTTTTTTTAATAATATTGTTATTGTGATTAAAAAAAATATTTCCTAGGAGACTTACTGGTTAGTTGCCTATAGATTAGACTACAGAATCAATACCTCAAATAGTTTGTTGAGTAAGCAAAGCACCTGTATAAAAATTCCATTCCAAATATTTAATATTTCTATGGGCAGATGGGTTAACTATTAAAGATACTTCACCTTTCCAACTTTTTTTAACCAATTAATTCCAAATCACCTTTTAATAAAATTTATGTCGGCCTGTGTGTTCATATAATCCATTTATAACGAGTACTGGTTGTAAATGTTACCTCCAGTAAATGTTCTCACCAGTTTTTTTTTAATTTGCGATTTCCAATTTTTAGGTGCAAAAAAAAAAATATGAGAGATTTTTATTTAAACAAAATTTCTATTTTAAAATATTTGTAGAACAATTTTTTCAGAGTAAATTGTTTAGAGTTCTAAGTATTTATACATACTAGCAGATTTCAGCGCTCGAAATTCGAGTTCAAATTATAGGAAATTTTATTTTTTCATTTAATAAAGACCCCAAGGGTTTGCTTCACAATTCAATTCATTTCAAATGAAGAAAACAAACTCAACACATTAACACAAACACATTAACAAATTTAATAAACACACACATAACATTGTATAATTTTATATATGTGTTAGTAGCAACTTTAAACGATCATAACTCCCAAAAAATATTCCTGACGATGAAAATCTGTCTATCTGGGTAACAGCTAAAAAGAAATACCTTTCAAATGACAAATTTTTTGTCAAAATCGGGGTAAAAGTGTCAAACTTACATCGGTCACAAGAAATCGCCTTGCCTATTAATATTATAGATTTTTTTTATTAGGTTTTTTTTTAATTTTTTTTTCAGGTAAGTTAAGTACAAAATTAATCTTTTATATACATCAACACTCAGGGCATGTCCCCCATTAATGCAGTGCACTGTGCTGATATCAGGAATATATGTTATGGGTAGAAGGAAAGAGGGACTGGTATGTGGATATTTGACTTAAATTTACCTATATTTTAAGTGGCCGGAAAAACCTCACCGGGAAGTTTATTTCATATACAGTTTATGCAGCAAATAAACGAATTTTCGTGGTAATGCGTTGAGCGTTTAACTGGACAATAGACAAAAAATGGATGAGATGAGCAGAACACTTGCCATTGTAATATCTATAATACATTGTAACACAACCAACATTCCGAGGATGCTTCAGTGTGACAATAGAGTTGTTTACCTTACTGTCATTATGTGAGTAAATAGTAAGGACATCAGATAGGGTGAAGTAATTCATACACCGATTTAGTAAACCTAAACACTTTGTACTGAATTTTCATACCCAGAACATCAAGAGCATATTATTACTCCATATCTACACTACCCAGTACCGATGGCATTGATAACTCCATGGCCCGTCTATGGATCTTAGGAGCATTAAAATCGAACTTATCCACTCGACCCCACTCAGGCTTGGCCTTTGAGCAAAGGAATATGAATTATTGGAGGTTTGACACAGGTCATTAAGAAAAATAAGAAAAAGTGAAGGAGAAAGAACAGATCCTTGCGGTAACCCTACATTTTATTGAAACTCTCTGGTTGAAACCCCATCTAAAACAACACATATAGTGCAGTGGCTTAGAAAACTTAATATAAATCGACAGAAATCATTACTAACACCAAAAGAAATCAGTTTTCCTAATTGTGCGCTGTGTCACACAGAATAGGTAAAAGGACTGACTCCAACGTTCCGAAAGAAACGCCATAAGGTCACCCATAGAATAACTCCTACGAAAGCCATATTTTATGTCGTTGAGAAATAATTTGGTCTCTAGATAGTTCGCCATGCTCTCAATTACCTTTGAAAGCACATAACAAATTGCAATTGGACGGTAATTCTCAGAGTAGTTAACTGCACTATTTTTTTGTGATTGACTGGACATTAGCCACCTTGCAAGACGAGGGAAAGGTGCCCTCGTAACAGCACGAGATCGAAAGAATACTATAGTGTGTGGTACTCTTTCAAGCTTTATTGACCGGGTCAGTGAATATTAGGGCATCCTTTATAAGAGTTAGAAAACGAGAACTAGGATTGTGCTTTATTCTTTTAACGAGTGAAAAGAATGTCTTACGGTCTCGAGAATCAAAATTGCTTTAGTTCTATGACGCTATTCGTAGAGAAGATTTTCACTTCTAAGCAGAGTTTAGAAAAAAACACACACTGAATAAAAACTCGTACATATATGTAAACAAACATAGCTCAGACCAACAAACACCTATTTTTATTTTCATATCAATTATTTGTGTTTCTAAATTTTGTACGGTGCCCAACACAATCATGAATGTGTTTCGTTTTAATATTTCGTTATCCACACGAACATTTTTCTATCACGTATTTTTTGTTTCGAACACACATAAACTACACAGATTCGAGTGTAGCTTTATTTTAAGTTCGTATTCTTGCACGTGTACTGCTAAAAAAACAGAACATGCTCTTCAACGCGTACATCTAAAAATTAAAGCATTATCCATTCGCGATCGAAAAGATCTGATACACCCCTATAATAACAACAACAATTGTTTCAACAAAATTTATTTAAAAATATCTAAAATTATTCATTAGCAGTTATAAAAAAATAAAAATTAAAAGACAATAATAAAAATAAAAATAAAAAGTAATAAAATAGAAAACAGAGAAATTGTATATTTTTGTTTATCACTTAACTTCTTTTTTCTGATCGCGAGTGGATAATATTTTAAATTTTAGATGTACGCGTTCAAGAACAAGTTGCGTTTTTTTTAGCAGTACACGTGTAAGAAAACTAACTTAATATAAATCTACAGCCGAATCTGTGTGGTTTATGTGTGTTTGATACAAAAAATACGTGATAGAAAAATGTTCGTGTAGATAACGAAATATTAAAACGAAACACTGTCATGATTCTGTTCGGCACCGTATAAAATTTTGAAATACACATAACTGATATGAAAATAAACATATGTGTTGGCTGCTTTAGAACAGAACATTGTCTCTTCCATGTGTGTATTTTCCGAACCTTGCTTCTAAGCACTTTTGCACATTTGTTTCTCGCCTGATTGCGTAAAAGATTAATAGTGGTATTGAACACTTCCTCTCTGGATCTGAAGACTGCATTTTTTCACGGCTGGTTAATTAACACTTTTGTTTTGGTTGAGCCGAAAATAGTTTTATAGGACTGAATGTTTTCATATCAAGCAAAACCACATTTTCTACCATTTTTTAATGACATCGATATTATAAAAATAAAATCACAATAAAAATCGTTGAATTCAGTCCAGCGAGCCTTTTCGTATTTAAATATAGGACGTTTCGTAACTATTTTTGAATCCCTTCGAAGTTCGAAGTATGGAAAGGATGCGGAAATGGCGGAGTGATTCGAGTTGCCGAGAGGTGCATTGATTTTGACTTTGTACTTACCAGAGTGCGAGGGTCAAGCGTATTGCGAAATTTCCCTTTAACACACGAAATATGTGTTGGTTCATTCACTAGTTGCTTAGATTATTATATGCGGCAAAAAGTTCAACGTATTGGCCCACGGGTGTTGTATGGCTCGAAAGACGAAGCCAAAAAGAATTGTGAACATTAAAATCAACAGCAGCAACGATTACGCTGTTGGAATAATTTTTCAGGATTCTTGCTATGGACTCTGAAAGGGCATTAAACCTATTGAGAGAGAGATCCCCATCCAGATTTGGACTCCAATAAAGAAACCCGAACTTAATTGTATGCCCTGATATTGAATTAAAGAAAATACAGTTAAATTCCACATCATTCGTATTTAGTTGCTGCTGAAGCCCCTGTCAAAAACAAAAGTAATAGTAAATGATAAACAGTAATGCAAAAGTCCTGTGGATCAGAATTCTCACCTACCTAGGTCTCACTTAGGACTAAAACATCTGGACGGTGGAAAGGAAAGTGAGCATATACTGCCAAAAAATGCATTCTCAGTGCACGTGTATTTCAGAATTCTATTATAAAACAATATTAAAAATATTTTAAAAAAAAGTACTTATTGACTCATTAAAGAATGATAAAAAAAATAGTATTTTCCATTCATTAATTTGGGGGTTTTTTCTAAATAATTATTAAGGTTAATATTTTGATATCATAATTTCCAAGTGCTCAATGGTGCGTGGCAGAGCAGAAGATAGCATATATTTCTAAAAATTCATAACTACACTGTATTCTCAATCGGACCGGTTTCTGGCATTTCAGCCTTCATCAGCGATTTATTGAATATTGTGATAATTGTTATGTTATAATTGAATAGATTGTTTCTTTATGAAATTTTTCTACTTAGGGCGTCTGAGGTTGGAACCTGCGTCTATCTTACACTTGCACTTTCACTTATTTGATCAGCACTTTAACACACTCACCTAAAGTCAGGCCTACGCACAGTGTGATTGAGAATCAGTTTTATACCATACAGCTTTTTATTTTGTATTAATTTCAGAAGATACAACTCTGTCCAAACAAACAATCGTTATTTTTGAATTTTTTAATATTTTTGCATTTATACTTCTAATTTTCACTATTCTCAGTTTCGTAAGAGTTGCAATATGTGACATATGGTTTGTGAGGTTTGAACCTGCGTTTATCTCACATTGTTTTTTTTATATATAGCGATTTCAAAATTATGTAGAGAGGTGGAAAGGCTTATGTGTAAAATTTTTTTTTTACAACGTTTTTTTTTTTTCTGAATCCTTGGCATTTCAATAGTCAGGCAGTTGCATGTACTAATCGTTTTAAAATTTTAAAATATTTAATACATTAATATTTTTCTAATTGGAACAGCTGTTCTATGAATTTTAAAAATCTAAAAAAAACTGTATATAATTAATATTTGATAACAGAGTATGCGGTAATATTCTTAGTTATTATATTGTTAGTTAGATAGCAAGGCAGCGAACCAAAAACACACCAGCCATTCATTGGCTCAAATTAGAGCCAAGCATTTATTTAATTGTTGGCTTTTAGTTATTTGTGCAGAATGCGTTCATATTCAACACTTACTCTTACAAACCTGTATGTATTAGGTGTTGTTTTGTGGTTCTTTGGGTTTAGTTGCTGCTTTTGTGTTGCCGTTTTTGCTTTGATTATGGCTTGACTTTGTGTATAAGCTTTTCAACGCGGTTGTGCCTTTTCGTTGACCTCTCAAACCAAGACCTCTAACATTTGTTGTAGTCTTCTACTCGTATATCAACCTACATACTTTTGCTTTCAAAAATCTAAGTACTTTTACACCATTTTTCAATAAAATTTTAGAAAATCTGTTTTAAATCTATACAATCCACAGATTATTTTTAGTACTGGTTTTGTGATTCTATTAAAAAATATTGAACTTTAAGCGAATATTTTATCGTTAATAAAAAATTTAATTTACTCTATAAGTATTTTTATTTTTCTTACGAAAAGTACATAAGTAGAAATTAGAAGTGTAAGGGCCATTATTATAACTTACCTTTAAAGTAAATGTTAGTTAAAGGTAACTTTAGTTAAAGTGAGCAATAAAGTTACCTTTAACTTCTTTTCGTTATCACAACCTCACGTGGTGGCAACGTTCCTTTATTTGTTCGCAAGCAAACAATAGAACAAAAACTAAAAACCTTAAGTATAAGTTGCATAATTGTTTTAAATGTGTAATAAAACTATTTAAAAAATATACAAGCGCATATTTAAGTATATGCAAATAAATTTATTTCCAAAACTAAATTGATGTGAATTTCTTCTTCATATATCAGAAAATGTGGCACCATTAAATACATAAACCTCACGTTAAAAGTTAAAGGCAACAATATCCTCCCTTTAGCTTATCGGTTACTTTTAGCTTAAAGTATAGTTGTAATAACGAAAAACTAATAATCTGCTCGATAACATCCTTACTTTAGCTATTAGCAAGTTGTAATAAAGGCCTTAAGAGTGTTAGTGACAGTGGGGAACATTTTCGTGGTTATTGTCTGGAGGGTGAGACGTACAAGGCCACTGTAAGAAAACTTCCAAAGAGGTTGTACTACAAACTTTTTTATCACCTTTAATGTTGTTTCCATCGATGAGAGCGCCAAATACTTGGAAGGTTTTACTATATTGTCCTGGTACTTTCACTCTGACTTGAAACTTTTCACAAGACGTTTAGGTAACTCACAAGAGGTTGTGACGTCAGAAATTATCAATGAAGCCCGTGGAATGATATTGGATGATCGCAAAATGAAAGTGTATGAAAATACTATTCGAGCGATGAGTGTCACGATTGCTTGCACTCGATTTTGTGACCATTTCAAAAGAGAATTTAGCGGTGTTCAACCTCAATTCAAAGCAGCTATTACGCCATTTCGTAACCGTGGACGAAATATGGATTCACCACAACAGACCAAAGGGCAAGGAATAGTCAAATAGTATTGGACTTCTCCGGATGATCGTGCACCAAAGAAGGCAAATATGGGTGTGTCGGCCAACAAGATCATGCCGAAAGTTTTTTAGATGGGTAAAAGCATCACCTGCGAATATCATTCATAGCTGTTGGACAGATTCGACATTTATTTGATACATAAAGAACTGAATTTAGCGAGTAAAAAAGTGCTGTTTCACCATGACAACGCCACACGTGTGTAGTCGCCATAGCCAAACCTCATAAATTGGGTTAAGGACTGCTACCTCATTCAGTATATTTTCCACATTTGCCGCCGAGCTACTATTTCCTGTTTTCAAACCTGAAGAAATTCCTTGACGGTAAGAGATGTGAGTCGAATGAAAAGGTATTACTTGAGGAAACCTGTTAATTGGAGGGCATATAAAAAATTAAAAATGAAACTATCTTGAGAGATACAATGCTTTTGCCGGAGAGGATATATTTTATTTAAAAATCACTGACATAAAAATGTCCTCGTTTAGTATTTGCGTTGGAAATGTTCACGGTAAGCTTGTGTACATGGAAAACATGTGTAATCGTTATGTGATAGAACACTTTCATATGCGATGTCTCAGTCCTACCAATATCAGAACCGAGCTAGATTCTGCTCTGGGGGAGCAGTAGTAAAGAACTAAGTGTCGAGTTTACACGAAGCTGTACGAGCAGCCAAGTCGAAAATTTCTATCTCGGCCACATGACTTGGCCACGATACAGACAGAATACAACTGAGTAGCGCATATGGACCGAAATTTTGGACATGAGGAAGCTAGGAGATGGGTTTGCCGCGTTTGCTCATATAATAATAACAACGTCGAGTATCATCTCATTTATTGTCTTTAAATAGGAAAGACAGTTAATCGCGAGTATAATACGAACCTTTTGCAGCGTTCGAGTGATGAAATAGAGAAAAAAGAACCAAATCACAGATTTGGTATTGCGATGACTAAAATATATGATTTAAATTTTAAATTTCATCACGTGCCTATTCGCCAGGATTAGTAAGCTCGAATAACTCCAAGCTTTTAAAAGTGGACTGTAGAAAAGATTTGGTAACCACAAAGAATTGGATTGATGGCTATCTTGAAGAGTTCAATGGTTCTCACTGAATATCGATAAGAAAAGTGTATCGAGTGGTGAGCCATTTTTTAGTTTGTTTTTGTCAGATCGGATATTTCCAGGACCAGACCTGTTCATTCTTTTTTTTATTCACTACAATACAATATTGTATAATTAGATTTTAATTTGAACATTTTATAGTTGTTCTAAATGTTAAATTGTAATTTAGAAAAATGAAATTTTACTGTAATATTTAATTTGAAAATATTAATTACACAATGTTATAATTTGTAATATGAAATACGAATTTATATTTTTCGAACTATATATTTTCGAACTATAACTTTAACATGTGCTTATCATCCTCATTCGGAATTATATCATACCAGTTACTTAAAAATATGTATTTACGAAACAAAAACTCCGTACAAGGAATCGAAAAAGACATTAGCATATCAATATAAATAAGTGTAAAGTACAGCGTAATTTTCGGAATATTTTTGTTCCATAATTGAAATCTATCTCGGTCTTATATATCGAATTTCATATAAATGCACTATGGTCGGAAAT
The DNA here is from genome assembly GCA_963682025.1 of Cordilura impudica. NCBI lineage: Eukaryota > Metazoa > Arthropoda > Insecta > Diptera > Scathophagidae > Cordilura > Cordilura impudica. The sequence continues at coordinate 130,572,846 of OY821517.1, forward strand.
TTCATTTCGTTGGCCAAAAGTCAAAATGTTTGCACTCACGAAATGTGTTGTTGTTTTTGAAATCTAGTAGTCAACACTCCAAAACAACCAAAAATGAATTTCGTTGTTGTAATATGCAATTCACCGTTATTCGGTGAGTCATCGAAATTGAATTTGTGTATTATAGAGTGTACGTAGGGCTTTTTTGGTCAATTTTATTAAATATAAAATAAAAATTCTTTATTTCATTATTTCCCGACGTTTCGTTGAGTTTTTGTCAACATCTTCAGGGGCATTTTATTTTGAATCTAACACAAAGAAGAAAAAACAAGCAATATAAAGACATAAAACATTAAAAATAATTTTCCTTTATATGAATTTTTAACTTATAACATTAATAAAAAATTATTGGTGTATTTTGACATCACAAATTGATTGGTTTTAAAACACAGTATATATAAATAAACAAATAAGTAAACTATTGAAAAACTAAAACATTTATATCACAGAATTTAACTTTAGTATCACAGTGCAAATGAATGTATGAAGTTTATGTTGTCTATGGCTTCCTTGTTGTTTATTGTCTTGTCTATTTTTTGCTGTATTCTCAGGCTTTCTATTGTATATCTTGTGTTGCTATTTTTTCCCTTGTCTAATATTATAACTTCGGTTAGATCAGCTGTATGATTGGATTCTCTTATATGTTGTGAGAGTCCAGTTGTTTCTCTCCCTTTTTTGATGTCTGTTTCATGTTCTTTGTTTGCTTCATTTGTAAACAGAATTGCGTTCGGTGTTTTATAGTGCTTACTTCAATTGCTTGTTAAAGCTGAAAACAAAGCGTGTTAAATAAAAGTTTAAATGGAGAACGAGGGTGATGGTAAGTTTATTAATTTTATAAAATATAATACTTAAAAATTGGATACTCTAAAAAATAACATAACTTTTTCCAAAAGTCTTTAAAATTTTGGAATTTATTTTATTTTTTAAGTTTGAGTAAGCTTAACACATTTTGTTTAGGAGTGTTAAACATAAGATTAAAAACCAAATTACTTTGAAGTGTTTAGTTTTTGAAAATGTTTATCTCGATTTGCGGTTTTTTGCGGTTTTTGGGTAAATTTTTTTTTCAGTCGTCATTTGTTTACAGAATTCAGCAGTTTTTGATATTTGGTTGACCAAGCAGAAGAAAGGAAAAAATAAGGACGCACTAATAAATTATTTTATACCAAAATGTGGAGCCGATAATATTTTAGATGAATGCTATAAATATTTAACAAAAAAAAAGCACGCATGCTTAACAATAATTTGTCTGCAAAGTGGGAAAATTATCATAGAACATTAGATGATTTTAAAATTAAATATTCTGGCTGGCTTTGTTCAGAAACTGTAATAAACAGGCAAATAAATTTAGAAATCGCTTCCACAGAGACTCAATGCACAGTAGAACTAAGCCCAGATGAAAAAATTGTATCACTAACTGGACGCCCGCAACTTAAGTACTCTGAGAAATCTGAACGAAGTAAGTAAGAGGAGACAAGCAGCAAACCTCTCGATAGTAGAACACAACGAAACAAATCTGTTAGTTCAAGCAGCATCAATTTCGGCTCGAAAACAGGGACAAGTAGATTTGGCAGTTGTTTTAAAAGAAACCATCGAAAGTCCATCAAGACCATCCAAGATTAGGAAGCTATATGTCGATGATGTAAAAGCACCTATTGCAATATCTGATGAGGAAGCGTTAGCATTTCTTCTCGAAAACAATTTTTCGAAGAGCCATTACTGTTCCATCCGGACTTCTAGCAAGGAACGTAACGCTAATATTTATCCACCCTATGATAATATATTAGCAATAAAAAGTAAGTGCAGACCCGATGGTGCACTTGTAGACGACAAATGTGCAAAGGTTCCTTTACAAATGCTTTTAAACCATACGGCTAAAAAAATTATAGAGATGCAAAAGGAAGTATTTGCGACAATTACGGGTAACTTCATATCAACGGAAATGATATTTAGCTCCGGTTTTGACAGGAGCTCTGGTCAATCTCAATATAAGCAATCTTTCCTTGATCAAAGTACATCATGAAATGCTGATTCATGTCTTTTGGCCACAACAGTGATTCCCTTGAGACTCTTGAGTAACGCGGGAGCCCCGATTTGGAATAATTGTTTTCCGCAGTCCACAAGATTTTGTCGGCCTTTAAAATTAGAATACACGAGTGAAACTAAGGAAGTTATAACAAGAGAAGCTGCTGACTTAAATAAACAAATTCAAGAGCTTGAAAACTTGCGTGTTGAAATCGAAGCTGGTAAGATAATCGAAATAACGTTCAGAGTGTTTTTAAGTGTTATAGATGGAAAAGTTTTGAATGTTTTAACCGATACAAAATCAAATCAAAAATGTCCAATATGCCATGCAACCCAAACTGACTTTGTTAAAGTCACAGATTATAACAGCGTAAAATTTCATCCTATCGTACTACAAGATGGAAGTAAAAAAATGGCAAATAAGATCGGAGGAAGATAAAGATGCAATTAAGAAAAGAAAAGAGTATATTCAGAATGAGTTTTGGAAATAACTAAGTCTTCGTGTTGATGTTCCGAAAGCAGGTGGTTGTGGTTCCACAAATGACGGCAACACGTCGCGTAGAGCATTTACGGAATATGATAAATTTTCGAAAATTTTAGGAGTAGACACCGAATTAATATTTCGAATGAGAATAATATTAATATGTTTATCTTGTCAATTTTCCCTAAATTTGGATAAATTTGAAGAGTATTGCTTTCAAACTGGTCAATTATATCAAAGCAAGTACCCCGGTTGCCAATGACTCCCACAGTACATAAAGTTATAGTTCACTCAAAGCAAATAATGCAGAATACACCACTTCCTGTTGGTTACTTCGGAGAGGATGCACGTAAGACTAGCCGCATTGATAATCTTTTCGATGTATTTCATAGAGCTCTTGACACATCGGATCCATTAATTTCATCTCTTCGCTTAAATACACGTGTGCGCCAAAGGAAGCGTTTAACACTGCCACCAAAATTAAAGGAATTATTGTATTGTTAGGATATCGGTGAAACATGTGCGACTGAGAATTTAGAAAATATGGATGACGACGAGGACGACGAGGACGATTATCCAGAAGAACTTGAAGAGGAAAATACATTTTTGGATAATGAATTGCATTTAAATTAAACAGTTTAATAAAATTTTAATATTTTCGTTAATACGTGTGTAAATCATATTTTTAATTTCCAGAAACAACATATTTACTCGTAAGTATCGTATATTTTCTCATTTAGAACTAAAAAAAATAAAAACTCGGAAAGAAAAGCAAAAAAAATTTTATGTAAAAATTTTATGTAAAAATTTTTTTTTTAAATTTTAATTCTAAATGTTGATAATTTAAAAAAAAAAAAAATTAATTATTTTATACAGAGACACTTAAAATTTACTGCAAATTCAAATTCCAGTTAAAAATTCCGTTATTTTAAGTTTTAATAGTTTTGAAGAAGGCTCTACGCACTGCGACCAGTTTGATATTTTGTGCAGCTCATGGTTGTCGTAAAGATTAAGGCTTCTTATAGAGCCAATTATCCTATTTGGCATTAGATTCCTTATGTCCCGGGGGGATACAGTGTATCCTCCAAGTGCAAGAATTTTCTTGCCACTTAGTCTTGGACATTCATGCTGTTTCCACCTCCTGATCGTAGGACTTACATGTGTCTATAGAAGATTGTCCTTTCTTTCGTAGATGATATCTAAGATTGCAGTGTCCTCTAAAGAATCCCGTTAAGGTCATTAAGTCCTTCTTCTCAAGGGTAAGTAGTCTTTCCGATTGAACACTGGATGGAGTAATAAATCTCTTAGCCTGCCGTTGGCCTTTCTCCCAGTGTTCCGCACTTTGTGATTTTCTCCACTCCCTCATTTTTTCTTTTATGTGTCACACTGGATCACCACAGAAAGATTCCGGACCGATGAAAGGACGACAGGCCCCTCGATTGGCTAAGCAATCGACCCTTTCGTTCCCCACATGTTATTCCTGTCCCGGAATCCAGCATAGAGTTAGATTGTTGCATCTTCCTAATTCGTTTAGCCCTTCGATGCACTTCATGACCAGTTTAGACGTCACGTTGTAGGCCATTATTGCCTTTAGTGCAGCCTGACTGTCGGATAGTATATAAATGAGTGGCCTTTTTGTCTTTCTTCTGAGACATTCAGTCACGCATGTATAGATAGCGAAGACCTCCGCTTAGAAAATGGATGGGTATTGACCCATATGTAGGGCATCTATGAACCACACATGAGAACCCTGCTCCGGTTGCCAGGTCCTACTGTTCCATGCGCTCCGTTCCAATATCATGGTTTAAAATTCCCTGACGAATGTCTTTTTTGGTAGCATTCTGTCCCTGACTCTCGCCACCGGTCGTGCATGATGAGCCTTGCGACTCCCATGTGAGCTTTTAGGTCTCCGTCCTTCATGCCACCTAAATCCCGAAGTCGTACGGTACTCATAAAATATAAATGTTTAAAGAAGAGTTTAATATTTAAAGTAAAATTATTTGTTTAAACGAAATCCATACGTGCATCCGGTTAACCGGTATTCCTAGTTTTCCGGTTAACCGATTCACAATTTAGGCTCTAATTTGTACTCATTTGAAGTATGGCAGAAATAGGCTAGGTTTGAAATGTAATATATAATATAAAAATATAATACTAACATTTGAGATATCATGTGGCAGCAACGAAGAAGAATTCTGAACAGCGCTGAACAATAGCAGAGAAAATGTTTGATACTCTCTACGTCGTCTGAATCCATGCAGCTTTGGCAGATATAATTTGACGAAATTTTGAGCCATTGAGGCAATGGCAATCTCCCCAAGGCGGAGATACTGTTATGAACTTGTATATTTTCGACTCAGGGATAGCCAAATTTATCTTAGACCATCTACGGTTTGATATATATATTAATTTTTTTTTTTATTTAATTTATATATATCCAAAATATAGATTTACATTCATTAGTAGTACCTTTGTGAAGCAATAATGGCTTGTCTGCTGGTATAAAAATATAATTGTAGTTCATATTTATATAAATTATCAAGAAAAAGTTTTTAAATAGTGCCTTTCTTATATTATTACTATTAGTATTTAGCACATATAGTCGCATAAAGTTAAATATAGTTGGTAGCGTTACGGATAGGGTGCTCTGCCCATAGATATTATGGTATTTGTTAACACGATATCTACCTTCGTCTCTTCTTCTAGTGTTGTGTATATGATCGATTCTTTGTAGAAATCTATCATCGTTGTAGAATTCAATTCCCATTGTGGTATAAAAGATGTTTTTATATTAAGAACGCGTTCTTCTTTTGCAATATTATTGACACTGTTGGCATTGTTGTTGGTGGTGTAATTCAGCATTATAGCAGGGCGGGCATTGTTGTTTATGATTGTTATTGTATTAAGGCTGCTGTTGTGCTGTATTGGTATGTCTTCAGTCATGTTGGGATGTGTATTTAGGTGATTTTTACGATTTTTCTGAAGAATTTTGGGTAGCTGGTTTTGCGTTTCTTGCAACGATTTGCAGTAGGTCGAGTTTCCCCATGCAGTTATACCATGTCTTATATGTGACTCGGCCAATGCGAAGTAGGCTTGGCGCAGTACGTTGTTGTTAGAGCAGTTGCTTAGATGGTGAAGCATATATGCTGCTTTTTTTCGGACTTCACCTATATGAGTTTTCCACTTAAAAGTATGCTCGATGTGTATTCCTAGGTATTTATATGTGTTTACGATTTCAATAACAGTAGAGCATTGATCGTCGTCGTTGTCAAAATCTGCTAACTTATGTTTGTGAAGGCATTGTATTGTATGATATTTTATTTGTATATCCATGTAGCGGAAATGAGGCGGTTTATTGTGCATAAGTTTTGTTTCTGATGCATTAATTACTAAACCATAATCGTGGCACCATCTTGATGTGATATCTAACTGATGCTGCATAATTGCAGTAGCAGTTTTAATATTTTCATGCGCAACAACAATGGAGGTATCATCCGCATAAGCAAAGGTTTTTCTCATCTTATGTAAGTATATTTAATAGGCTATTCGTCAATATAATATATGGGATGGGACCTAATTTTGAGACTTGTGGTACTCAATAATCTGTGCTCGATTTGTCACTAAGTTTTTTTTTGATATTTTTACGTAATATCTGCAAAATGATAGGTAGTTTTTAAACCACCCTAAGCAATTACCACGTATTCCGTTTGATTCTAACATCTGTACTAATCTTTCATGTGAGAGAGTATCAAATGCCTTGCTGAAGTCTATGTAGAGCGTTAGACAGTGGTGTGCTTTACTTAGTTGATCATTGATAAAATTTGCGAATTATCAAGCAACTTATTTAAGTTCTTACCCTTTTGAAATCCAAATTGGTTGGGATTTATAACTATGTATTTTATTATAAAGTCCGTTAATCTTTTACACACGATTTCTTCTATTACTTTCTCTATAACCGATAAAACAGCGATTGGTCGATAGTTATTATCAGTCAAAGTTTAACGGCAAAATCGTAAAAATTATATAGTTTTATTTCTATGTGTAAAATATTCAAAAACTATGCCATCAAAACTTCGAAATGGTGTAAGTTATTGAAACAATGGTAAACTTGAGTTTGGTTCTGAGCGAGTATGCATGTGTTTCGTTAAAGTATGTACAATGTTGTTGCTATCTCCTTAATATAATTTTTCATTAAAAGCTTTTAACAAAATTAGTTTAAACTTTCTGACCACGTTTCGTTTTTGATCGTTGGTTTGGTCATCGTTGCGTTGCAACAGTTGCCCTCAGTTTTTTTTTAATTTTCTATTTTTTTTTTTGAAAGAGCCACGGATGCCGTTCCCTCTTAGTTTAGTGTACGTTTATATTTTAATAATTGGTAAAAATATAGTATATATATATATAGAAACAATTTATTAATGTAATTTTTATTTTCATAACGTTAACATCGCTGTTTTTTTAGAAACCGTTAGTATAGTTAACGTTATTTTTAAATGTAAATAAAAATATGACTTTGTGTGTACAATTTTGGTAAATGCTTTATTGATCGAAAAGAACCAAGTGTTTCGAGGTCATTAGAGCTGCTTCAATTTTGATTGGAATTTTATATTTGAAATAAGGAAAAAAAAAAATACATAAAAAATAATAGTAATTATGTGCTTGGGAGAATTCTAGTTTGCCGGAATGTACCAAAACTGAAAGTCCGTTTTTATATGTCTGATTGCCAAAAACTGTTGTGTTCGTTGTATAAATGTGTATAACAAAATTTGACATTCGAGGAAATACCTAAAACTACATTTTACAATGCTTAACAGTTTTTTTTTTCAAAAGCTTGAGAAATTAGTTGCCAATATACCAAGAATAATTATAAAGTACATCAATTAGAGGAAATTAAGCGAACATAATTAAATTACTTAACTGATAGCATACTATGAAGGGTTGTGAGTTTGGAGATAAGAGGACACTCTATAAACATTAAATCATTTAATATTAAGTCTTTAAAAGTTTTTTTTCTTTAAAACTTTATGAAATTAATAAATTATTGAAATCATTGCATAAGAAATTCATATTTTTTCTTACTCAATCTGTTCGTTTGCTGAGGCCGATTTTTTAAACTGAATTTTCACTAGCTTCCCAGGACTCTAGAGCTCCAAAACTTTCTGCATTTATATAAAGTGGATGACAGGATATTACTTAATGCTTTTCTATATACTATGGTGGACAAAATTGTTTTGACACACACAGAAAACAGATTCGTTGTGTCTATCAAATATGTTGCCAACCGAATTGCGAGGAAGTTAATAACCGAATTTTGAGTTGCTTGCAGTAAATATTTTATCACAATAGAAAACGGTTATTTCCTATAAAATTTCGGTTGATACAATTGAAAATTCAGTTGTTAAATTTTAGAACAATTCTGTTGGTGAATTCTTTTTCTGTGTGCACGAATAAAATAATTTTGATTTGGATGTATGCTGTGATTGTATTTGATGGGAAAATTTGAAACAATTTTAAGATTACAATGATATATTAAGCTTTTCAAAAAACATGAAATAATTCAATTCAATACCAATCATTATTAACGGAAAAACAAATATTTTCGCACATGTTGGTGGACAAAAGTACACACAGAAAACAGATTCATTGTTTCAACCGAATTTGTTGCCAACCGAATTTTTACAGTCCCATGTACTACCACAATATTCTGCAGTGATTACTCAATTATATGTCACATATTACCGTAGAATGGTAAAAGCAATTGACATAATATGTAAATTCGATTGTATAAATTATGATATTTAGTTGATACAATGGAATTCTTAATTTTTATTATCGGTTGTTACAACAATTAATTGGGATTTTGACAAATACATATGAAATATGTATAAAAACTAAAACTTTTAATTATTTATTTTCAAAATTTATTTTTGAATAATTTATGCATTTTACATTAAAATACGTTAAAAATAATTAGATAGTTATCCTTGTCTTCACTACATAAACGGCGCACAGTGGCTGAAAATCGTTTTTCATTGGCCAAAATTCTGTTATTTTTGAACCGATCAAAATATTTAAGTAATTTTTTTTACTCACTTTTAATAACATTAAAATTGATTGAGGACGTTTTAAGGAATTCTAGGTCAAAGTTGAACTTTTGATTTTTTTTAACTATTCGAGTGAATTATTTTTATACCCTCCACTCCAGCGTGCAGAGGGTATATATAAGTTTGTCATTCCGTTTGTAATAATTAGAAAAAAAAAATCTGGACCCCATAAAATATATATATTTGTGATCCTTATAACAAGCGGAGTTGATATAGCGATGTCCGTCTGTCCGGCTGTCCGTCTGTGCGTCTGTCCGTCTGTCGGTCTGTGGAAATCACGATGACGGCTTCAATCGGGCAACTAGGTTGCTCATTGTTATAAAAAATGATTCACTAACATCCTGAAAAGTTTGCTATTTAAAATCGTCCAAATCGTTTTATCAGGTCCCGAGAATTGAACGATGGAGTAAAAAAAGTCTTGAAACAATATGATTTGACTATGTTGTTCTTGTCACGATAACGTTCTCAATAGGACAGCTATGGCGCTTGTTGTTAATGAGAATGATACACCAACATCAAGAGAAGGTTCCTGTTTTTTAAATCGTGACAATAGGTTTCATAGGTGCCGAGAAATCACTGAAAAGTTAAAAAATATGATGTTTTCCTATATTGTTATTCTAAATTTTGTATTTTGTCACAGCTGTACTTATTGTTTTTATGCTCGTTGTGGTAATAATATAAAAATTCACCAATATCAACATTTTATGGTGTAATATTTAAGTTAGTTAATTAATAAAAGAAACTATATAAAATCAATATCAATATTCTGCGATTTTTATAAGATCACAAAATATTACAAATTGATACTACTTTTGCAAATATCAAAAATACTATAAATAACATTTATATATTCTGTATATGTATACCGATAATAAGCGCATATTAAAAATAATATAATATAAATATAAATTATTTTATTTATACAAAATACTGCAATTTTTAGGGTTGCAAAAAATAGTATGATTTTAAGGGTTCTACTTTTAGTACATACTTGCATTCAAAAGTAGTATTGAAACCATAAAATTCTACCCTGTAAAAAATTGGTGTTTAAACAAAATTTTTTTCTCAGATGATAATAATATAATATAGATGTCAATAATATTTAATTATAATACATTTTTAAAATTTTATTATTTAATGTTTGGCGCAGGCAAACGCCATTCCCGGACTACCGAGAATTTAATGCACGAGTTATTCCGCATTAGGAATAATCGCGGAGCTCGGCTCAATCAAAGTGCAATGATTAAGCCTCGCCCTGGGAAACATGTATTCATGCTTCCCTTTGCACAAACGCTATTCCCAACTACCAAAAATTATAGGCACGAGCTATCCACATCAGGAATAGTCGCGGGCTCAACTCAATCAAACTGCAATGATTAAGCTTCGCCCTGGGAAACATGTATTCATTCATTTCTTAGCACAAACCGAACTTCTTATGGCACATTAAAAATAAACTAATTGAGAAGTACAATCCATCATTACGCTGTATTATAAAACTATTTTCTTATTTTACTACTAGCTAGTAAACAAAGTGATCGTATCATTGTAAACGAAATAGAATTGAAATTGTGTGCAGATTTGTTTTACTTAAAAAACTTGTTTCTACAGATAGTGAATAAAATCCCAGTAAACATTTTATGCAATAAGTGATAATGTGGAGTCTTTTTTGACTCCTCTGTGCTATTAAAACAGTCATAAATGCGCTCTTTTGCTGATCACAAAATATTCTTTTGTTGGCAGGAAATATTACCTTACCCCCGACTCTTCTTGAGAACCTTTTTTATCCAAATTTCTGGTTAATTTCGACTTATTTTTGCGTCATATTTAATGTCATTTTTCTATAAATCACTTTTTAAGCGTAAGCAAAAATCATTTCTTAGTCTTTTTCTAATACCGCAAGTGATTAATCAGTTTTTAATCATCAAAAGTGCTCGAAGAAGACACAGTAAGATGATTTTTGTTAAACAATCTTCGAAATGATTACTGGGATATCGTATATTTTTGTTTACACACACTTATACATAATGGCATCAGTAAGCCGAACTCTCTCATGAAACACATAGACGACAGCGGTTACACGACTACAGCCTGTCAAAAATAAAATACACACGTTTATATGAAAACGATTATTTTGACACCCACACAGCTACACGACTACATGACGACTTTTGCTGCTGTAGTCAACTTAGGCTAATTTCTATTTTTGTTGGCTACAAAATAAAAATAGTGTTGACAATATAACATAATACGTAAAAGATATTAGTGCCATGAAATATATTATTTTGTTGAAGAAATTAATCGCAATTATAATTCTATTAATAAGCAAATTTATTTATTTATTTTTACGTTATAATGATGCATTATAAATAAGTAATATATTTAAGACAATTTTATATAGAAAGTAAAAAATATATAATTGGCACTACTGAAATAAAAATGCTTTTGTATAAAAACAGCTGTTTTTATTGTTGTTATATGTTGCTGTCATTTTCAAAAAAATTAAGTAGTTGACTACACGACTACTATTGCAGCCAGCAGCATTTGTATCCGTGTGTTCGTGTAGCCTCTGTCGTCTATCTGTTTCATGCATAAGTAACAATTTCATTTAGTCTTACGAAAGCATTTGAACAAAGCAGATATACGTCGCATTGTTTTGTGAAATATTACACTGTTTTTTAATAGGTACCAGTGATGCCAGGAGATTTTTATAGAAATCTCTACGCTAATGAAAAAAAAAACCCTTTTTTCCCTACACCCACTTTTTTTCTCTCTACATTTTTCCCTACACTACTTTTTTCAATTTTTCAAAAAAAAAAAATTATTTTTAATTTGTTAATTTTCAATTTCAATAATGCAAAAATAACATAAAAACGAAAAAAATATCATAAAAAATAAGATAAGAATATCATTAGAATTACATAAAAACAACATAAAAACCAACAGATATTATAAAAAAAAGAAAATATTTTTACTATTCTGTATAATTCATCTTTTATATGGCTAGATGTGCATTTAAAATTTACACAATTAATTAAAATGGCTTGCAAATGGGATCTTATAACGTAAACAGAATTTTGGTTGTTGGTTTTAAAATATATTTGTTTTAAGACATTGGTTATTAGCATGTATACTTAGATCTGATTTATCGCAATTTAATATTTTTTCACAAGCCTTGCATCTGTATTTAAAGTCGTCATCTTTGACCTGTTCCATCGCGTTAGCTTCTCGTCTTTCAACTAACTTGAGTAAAACCTTTGTTTTCTTTGATGTGTTTTCAGCATCATCGAAAAACAAATCGGACATTTTTCTAAAATCAATTATGTTCACATTTATATTTTAATATTCTTTTTATTTACAAACTTACTTAACATAATCGAAGAGATCTACAAAGATGGCGTACTTATGTACATATGTATTAAAATAATGCACAAAACAAGTAAACTGCACAAAAGTGTTTTTTACTTGTCATTCTTATTAAAGAAGCCACGTATTTACTTTCTCCACATTATAGAGTTATTACCAGATTTAAAAAAGATAGATATTTTTAATTTTAAAGTTTAAAATTGAAATGTATATAATATTAAGTTGTTAAAAAAAATTTTTCAAAAAATCCCTACAATTCGGCAAAAGTAAGAAATCTTCTGCATTAAACACATAGACGCAAATCCATTTATCGATGCGTTACAAATGGAATGACAAACTGATGTAATAAGATCGAAAAAATAAAACTGATTAACGCTAGTGCTTTTAAAATATAAGACATGGTCAAGTATTCCGAAAAAGATCCGAAATTTAAAAATATATTTTGTTTACTATCTTCTATTGACTTTAAAATTGTTAAACGTAAATGCTGAAAATTCAGAGTATTTGTTGTAATATGTAAATTACTAAATTAATCAAATAGTTTACATTTTCAAATATTTTATCTAGTTACAAATAGTGCAAGAAAACCTAGGTGGACGGTATCAATGATTCGGCATAGCCGAATTTAACACTCTTACTTGTTTTATTTTTTATTAAAAAATTTAAATTTGGATTTTAGTAATAATTATAAACCTTTTTTGTAATTACGAGATTTTTTTAAATTACACTTAAAATTCAACATGTTCAATTCAAATCACCAATTTAAGCTATATATCTGTGGCCACAAGCATTAACCGCCTAAGTCGAAAATCATGCTTTTGAGAATAATAACTTTGTATATAAATGTAATGGGTCGTCATTACGACTTAGGTCAGTATGTTTTCACTAATTACTTTTCATTAAACAGCGTTAGAGAAGTGGTGATTTCACGTAAATATAAAGCGTTTTTAGTGGAATATGATAGCATACATAACTCAAATCGTTCTTAAGTCGACTTAGGCGGTTATCGCTTGTGACCACAGATATTATCCTCATTTGTATATTGTCTGCTAACATTTCTAAAGAATTAATTATTATTATTATTAAATTAATATTATTATTAAAGCTGTATCCATTTATAAGATGACATTATTGAGGTGTTAACATCTATACGCGCAGTGGGGTAAAAATCTACTACACAATACAATCACAAAAACAGTGTAAAATGTAAGACGTAAGACAAAATCGGTATGACTTATGATTGTTTTGGCGAAAATATTAGGACATGCAATAACCTTCACTGTTTTCTGCATTATAAACATTTATAATTAATTTCCTCAATCATTCAAAAGTATTCTTAATATTACAATTTATTCCATATAAATAGCACAATTATCACTGTATTTAATATTAACTAGCAGATTCCAGCGCTCGAAATTCGTGTGCAATTTCTAGGAAGCTTTTTTTTTCAACTTAGCCAATTCACAAACCAACACTCTTATGGTTTATTATTTTGTTGTGAATGAAGATAACAAACTCATTAACAAATTTAATAAAACAGGCATAGCATATGTGTAATTTTATGTATGTGTTAGTAGCAACTTGAAATGCAATTTACTGAAAATAAGAGAAAAAATTAAAAAATCTGTAAATTTACAAAATGGCTAAAAATAAATGCCTTTCAGATAATATACGTTTGGTCGAAATCGGAATACAACGGTAGAACAAAACATCGGTCACAAGAAATCGCCTAGCCTATTAATATTATAGATGCTAATCAAACAAAAATAAAAATAAAAAATACACGAATGGCGGTAAAAAGGAAGTGTTTGGACGTAAGATGAAGGCACATTAATGTTAAAATTATTAATAACATTACAATCTAATTCCATGTATATGTATTAAACTATTATCACTGCATTTAATATTATTTTTAATAAATAAATGAAATAATCAACACATATAACCGGTACTATTGTTTAAAAAAGATTATGAGCAAAATCACGAGATTTTGAACCTATTTCACACTTTATAAATATCAGGAGGGTAAAAATCTATTTCGCAATACAATCACAAAAAAGCAGAGTAAGACAAAAACGGTGTGAGGTACGATTGTATTGGTGAAAAGATTGGGAAGTGTTTGGAGATAAAACGTGGGGGGCGAATAGCGTTATAAAAACGTTTTGAAAAATGAAAAATAAAAAATGAAAAATAAAAACTTAAAAATGAAAAATAAGAAATGAAAAAGAAAAAAAGAAAAATTAAAATTTAACCAGTTGAAATAATAAATAATAGTTAATATTTTTGTATTAGCAGAGCCCCTGCAGCGGTTTGCTATAAGTGATGCATGGATGACGCTTTCTGTTTAATTTTAATAAAGTGTCATAAAAAATCTTTAATTACTGTGATCGCACTCACACGATTTTTTTTTGTATATTTTAAAGACATTTACTGAATTAGATAATACATATAACATAAAATGTTTTATACATCTAAGGAGACTGAAAAGGATCCTACATTTGTTATATTCCAATCGATTTCAAATCATTTCAAACTCAATTCGAACACATAGGAAGTTTATTTAAACTGAACTCATAGGGAACAGTTTCATTTGCACTTTTTTTAAACATATTTATTTAATTAGCATAATTGTTTTTGCGAACGATAGTTTTATTACAAGTGAGGAAGATTTTGTGTCGTCGGTAGAAATTATGAAATGTATGTTCAGGTCAAGTATAAGTCGGAGTACAAATATCGGCACAAACTCACTACGTACACAATCGTATGATAATATAATCGACTTTGCAATAACTACGATCGTCGTGACATTCTAACTGAAAAAAAGGAATACATCCTGGATCTGGTCAGATCATTCAATATATCTTGGAACTGTTCATGTGCGAGTTTAACACAAAAATATGATTGTATTCGTTCGTAGAACATTGCGAGTAATCATACCTTCTTATAACTGGGTGTGCTGACCACAATTCGATAACAAGGTTTCAGGTTATATATGTCCTCACAACCATTTGTAGCGCCAATACAGACGTTGGAGGAATACTTCACGAGTGCCATACGTTGAATTTGTGTTGCTAAATCGCAAGTTAGCACCGAAATAAAAGCCTGACTATGTTCTGCGTATCTGTACATGCGTATCTTTTATGCGGGAAAGGATAGTACACTCTTAATTGGCAGATGGGTTTTTTAAACTATAGCCATAAATACTAGGAAAAAAACACATGCCAACATATTCAGGTTCCATAATAACGCGTATTTCTTTCGATCATCCATTTTTAAAAAAAATTTAGCACTTTCTGACACGTTATGATTATAAATTATAAAATTAAATTATCCAATATATATTAGATTTTTTTTTTTATTTTTTTATACCCTATACCATGTGGTTTGGGTATATGTGGTTTGGGTATAATGACTTTGTGCTGCTGTTTGTAACAACCAAAAATATTTGACCTAGACCCATCTTTAATTATACCGATCGAATCAGAATCACTTTCTGAGTTGATTTAACAATGTCCGTCCGTCCGTCTGTCCGTCTGTGTGTCCATGTAAACCTTGTAATCAAACTGCAGATCGCAAATATGAATATATTTTGATGAAATTTGGTATATAAGCTTTTATCGGCCATGGGATGAACGTTGTTGAAATTGGTGAGAATCGGTCCATTTTCAGACCTAGCCCCCATACAAATTACCCATATGAAATCGACATAAATTGCCATAAGATCCAAATTGTCATATAGATCTTACTCAAATTGGGTTTGTATGCGTTCATTACATCCATTAATTAGTAGTCCAAAAATGATCCCTTTGACCCCATATAGAGCTGCTTCCCGATCTTCACTTAAATCTATTAAAAAACAAAAATATTGCACTGATTCTTCTCAAATTTTGTTTGTATATATTTTTGCAAAATACAAGAGACTTTGACAAACATGATCAGGATCGGTCCAATTTTTCACCAAGCCCCTATATAGATATAGCATCCGATACGAACTTTTCATATCTGCAGCCAAAAAATTAATAAAAATCCCACTCAAATTTGGTTTTTGCTTATTTTCTATGTCCAGTTAGTTGGGCCTAAGAGATAGGGTCTCTAAACGCATGGTATAGGGTATCGTAGAGTCGGTCTAGACCGACTATAATTTTCTTACTTGTTTTTTTTATTTTGATTTTATTTGACAAATGACAAAAAATATATTCTTATCTTTTTTTTTGGTATTTACAACAGAAATTGATTCATTGCATTTCTTTTTGGTTAGAAATACCAAAAAAGGGTAGAAATTTGGGTTTATTTTATTACAACCGGAAAACTATTCTTATTACAAATTTTATATACAGCAGTCTAACCAATTAAATATTTGTTACAATTTCTGTTAAAACATTGGATTTGGTTGATTTTAACACGTACTTTTATTTCGTTACTCATTTTAATGACTGACATATTTTTCAAAGATAACAGTTAAGAGGAAAAATGCGTGATAAGGTTTTTTCGATATCACTCCTTGTGACCTAAACTGTTAAATAGGTATTTTATCCTCATTTATCCTCATTATTATTGACTTTATGCTGCTGTTTGTAACTACCAAAAATATTTGACGTAGGCCCATCTTTTATTATACTTATCGACTCACAATCACTTTCTGAGTCGATTTATCAATGTCCGTCCGTCTGTGTGTCCATGTAAACTTTGTAATCAAAGTACAGGTCGCAAATATTTTCATAAAATTTGGTATATAAACTTTCATCGGCCATAGAATGAACGCTATTGAAATTGGTGAAATTCGTTCCATGTTCAAACCTAGACCCCATACAAAAGACCTCTATCAGATCGACATAAATTGTCATAAGATCCAAATTATCATATAGATCTCAGTCAATTTTTGTTTGTATATTTTTATTATATCCACCAATCAGTAGGCCAAAAATAATCCCAATAGGATAATTCCTAGTCATAGGCCCCATATAGAGCTGCTTCCCGATCTTCACTTAAATCTATGAAAAAACAAAACTATTGCACAGATTTTTCTCAAATTTAGTTTCTATATATTTTTCCAAAGTGACTTTACCAAATATGGTCAGGATCGGCTTTTTTATATCTGCAGCCAAAAAAAAATTAATAATAATGCCACTCAAATTTGGTTTATGCTTATTTTCTATATCGAATTAGTTGGACCGAAGAGATAGGGTCTCTAAACCATTGTATGGGGTATCGTATAGTCGGTCTAAGCCGACTATAATTTGTTACTTGTTTTAAAATACATCATGTATAAAATGAATTCAAATCACTTTGGAGACAAATATGGTCACTTTGAAGAATAACGGAAAACATTTCGAAGATCGTTTATAAATATGGAGAAAAGAAGTTGTCCAAAATCGCTGCCTTGAAGTACTCCCGACAGAACATCTGTCAGCTTTGAAGTTACATTTTTAAAACACACTTTTTTATTTTATTAATATAATAAGAATATATCCACTTCACGCTAAGATTAGTAAATCTCATCAAATTTAATTTTTTAAGAAGAAGTTTATGATAGACATTACCAGAAGCCTTTCTGAAGTCAGTATAAACTGCTGGCGACTATGCACTTTGTACAATTTACTGAGATATTGTACCAAAATACTTGCATTATACTTTATAATCATCCCATTTCATAAATCTTTTCTTTTTTCGTGTGTTTTAGCCATTGCTTAAAGAAAAAAGTGGCCAAAAAGCAATAAAATTGAGAAGTAATGAATAAAAGAACCCTTTCCAAATTGCAAAATATCGATTGTACAGCACGCGAAACTAAGAATAATCAAAAGAATGCAATTTGAAAATACTTTTTTCTAACCAATAACTTAATCACTGTTATGTGTTGCGCTTTGATAGTTATAAAGATTCTATTTCTCTTAAAAATCAAATGGATACCGTTACTTCTTTTAGTTAATAAAGACAAGCGATATAAATACTTTTGTCCATCACAGTAATTTGAGCATTATTTCCTGTCTTCATATTTTTATACCCTTCACACCACTGTACAGACGGTATATATAAGTTTGTTTTTTTCGTTTGTAACGCAAAAAGTATACATATTCTTGATCCTTGTAACAACCCGTGTCGATATAGTGATGTCCGTGTAATACGTCCGTCCGTATGTCTATCTATCTAATGAAATCACCCTCATTCACAAAATTAACCATTTACCTGGAGAAGCTTAAGATGGTGTTATTTCTCATTATTTCGAGCAGGTTGATGTTCAAAATTGGTAAATTACTGTACCAAAATAAGGCTTAAAGTATCGAGACACCTCTAAAATATGTTAAAAATTGAGTGTGTTTGTTGTTATAATTTAGTATTTAGTAGGTTTATCAAATTGTTTGCTTTTTCAAATATTTTGTTTACATATAGGAAAAATATTGCTATAAATTCCGATATAAATGTTAACGTCAAACGCAGGTGGAGGAGAATAATTTTCGGTGTAGCCAAATTTAACACTCTTATTGGTTTTTTTTTTTTTGATTTATATTTGCTTTTAATTTTTTTAAATATAAATTTAAATTTTTATATAAAAAAAATTTAATTTACTTTTATATTGCTTTCTATATATATTTATATTACGGTGGGTCAAATTGTAGGGGACCGAAAAAATCTCCACGGGTTCATCGTGATTCTGGTACTATGAGCCATAACAACTATATTTGGCCAAGGAACCATGCCTATAAAATCGTTTTCGAGCCTGCCAAAATTTCGATGAAGATATTTTCATGATATTGTCCATAATACTCATTCAAATGTAAAAAAATTATTGAAAATGCGTATACCGGGGTTTTTTTGGGACGGGAAATCCATTTTTCTTATTTATTTTTATTGTTAATAGCCGCCAGGGGGCGTTTTCGTGCATTTTTGTGGATTTTTTCAACTTTTTGGGGAAAATTGACGAAATTATTGCACAAATCAACGAATCTTTAACTTTCTCATATTTAAAATAGCCCAAAATATTCAGCACTGAATATTATGTGCGGTACCCATATATGACCTATATCGGTTTCATTCAATTTAAGTCAAAAAATTCGTTTTTTATATATGTTCATTTAAATATACTTGTTATTGCCAGAATCGCGATGAACCCATGCAGTAAACATAATTGACCCAACCTATATATATATATATATATATTATTTCTGATTTATTTTTTGGACAAACAACCCTTAGTGACATTCGAGACCACAAAACCAGATCTCTTCCTTTCTTAAATAATGTTGTACATAGCTCTGTTCGGCATAACATTAAACAATTTTGTATACTGATTTATAATCCGTAGCTAATTTATGAAAATTAAAGCGTAATTTATGTTAGTACGGTTTTGTGCACATTATTGTTTGGTTCGGCTTTTTACCCTCTTTGAGTTCTCTTTAACTATTTACACAGCTATGTCAGCATTTTTTTCTTCTTCTTCTTCTTCTTTTTGTAGTATGCGTTTATTGCGTTAACGAGCCGTACGATTCTGTATTTTTGTAAAGATGGTTATGCTGATGTGTATTTGTGTGCACCACATATAATAACATTTATAACACTTACTTGCTGCATAGACACTGACTTTACTTGCCTTACGAACACCATTAAACAGACACATTCATAAAAATGAACACTTACATTCTAGCATTCGCTCACACATACACACACAGCCGTAGATAGACACTTTCATATTCATATGATTGCGAATTCACTTTAGCCTAAAGAATGCATATTGGCTTTTGCGGCTTTATGCTCTGTTTACTTGTTCAGATTGCCTCAACTTATGTTTTCTGGTTGGTTTTTGTATCATATTCATTCATTATATTGCCCACACATACTTTGGCCGGCATAGTTTTGGAATTGCAATCACGTGCAAAATTTAATACTGAATTGGGTGATTCTGCAACTTGCTTGTCATCGTCATTGTTGCTATTAATGTTGTTGCTGTTTTTATCGTCGTCATGGAATAAATTATTACATATCTTGGTCACAATTTGTCAAGTGATTGTGATGCTGTGCTCTTTTTTATATTTGAATTTAAGAAAATAATATTGATATAGTGGACAATATTATGAGATTGTGCTTAACATCTTGTTCGTGTCGTATATACAGAAAAGTTTGTATAGAAAATAAGATAAATTTAACAGAAGAAGAGGAAGACTCTCGACTTAGATATAGATGTAGTCCAGTATAAAGGAAAGTATAATACATTCCAGTATTATACGTTCTTTCGGTACCTAATCCAAAAGTAATTCGTTTTGAGATATTTGAAACTTAAACAAGTGAGAGCGTTAAATTCAGCTGTTCCGTATCTCCACTCATGTTCTAAACACAATATTATAACCCAGGTTTGACAACCTTGTTTAAGACATGAAAAGGCTACATTTAACATTATAATCGCTAGATTTTTTGCCATGATGTCTAAAATTAATATTATATTTAGCAGAAATTTTAGGTATTTTCGTGCTCATTTTAATTGAAAGTAATTACTAAAGGCAATTAGCATAAATGTAAATTCATGTATTTGCATTTTTGATTGTTTTAAGAGAGTAACAGCATGCTCTTACTCTCATCGATAAACCATTCGTTCGCATGAACAAAAAAAAAAATCAAATACACAAACAAATAAAAATGTGTATGTATCACTATTTTAATATTTCATATGAAATTTTATCGGAGTACTAACATGATTTTACGTTACCCCTTGGTTATTGAACTTAAAAGCATCAAATTCAATACCAGCCTGCTAGAAATAATGGCAAATAATGTTGTAAATATTTAACATAGGTAAATGTTTTATATTTGTAAATAGGAGTGATTGTAACAGACGAACAGACGGACATTGCCATATTGACTTGAGTTGTTATAATGCTGGCAACGGTTGCTTCAACCGGTTGCCTCAACCAACCAGAAATATCAAAAATTTTTGATTACGTATGTATCATTGTTGCTACAACACATTGAAGCCACCGTTGCCTGGTGTGTAGCCAGCATAAGGATCAGTAATATGAACACTTTCTGTCGTCGCAAATATTGTTTGTTTTTTTTTTTGATGCGTTACAAACGGAATGCCAAAATTTTTCAAAAAATTTTTTAATAAATTTTTAAATATTTTTAAAACTGTTTCTTTAAATATTTATCTGTGCAGCAAAAAACCGAACTGTATAAGAAATATTAATTTGAATCCCTTTATTATCGTTGATTTCCCTATATATGTCTAATGGAATATTAATCTAAAAAAAAGAAAAACTTAAAAGTTAAAAGTTTCTTGCCGAAAGAGGGGGTTGGTTTTCCAAAAATTGTGGAACCAAAAAACAAGCTACGGCTACCGAAAAATAGAAAAATAAAACACACACAAATTTGGATATTTATACAAAATTCAAAGTAATATCAAGATTACTTTCCTTCATTTTTTCTCCAAACATGGCGGTGAATTTACATCAATTTAATTACAAAAAACTTCCAATTTAACACAAACACGATCTTTATGGTTAAAAAGTTAGACAACGATACAAAAACGAATACAATGTCGCGGTTAAAAAAAGTATGTTGAACAACAAAATGACAGGAAAATGTCAGACAAAAAGAGACTTAAATAACTATAGCGCACTCTGTATGTCAACGTCCATTCCATGATGACATCAGTTAGCTACAGTGGGGCCTCTCAAACGCTCACGTAAACATCCCGGCCGCCTTGCAGTACTGCAACAAGAATTTTAAATACCGCTTCATCTAGGAAAAAATGTCAAAGAAAAAACAAAAAAGGGGAAATACCCCCGCAATTAAAAATTTGGAACATACAATTATTTCGAAAAACTATTAAAAATTCAAATACAATAGGCTTGAGCTCCCAAACACCACCAAGTTAGCTAAAAGCTGATTTAAGATTCAAGCCAACAACCCAAAATAATAAAAACTTAAAATAGTAGAACAATAATTAACCAGTTTAAGTATCATGGTAAAAATTTGAAGCCAAAATCCATTGATGATAAGTTATCTGTTGTGCGAGATTTTGATTGTTCCTAGAACGACTTGGAACAAAAGCTTGGGACGTACGAAGTCCCTCACTTTCCTGACCATTGGACGAACGAGGTCCCCTGGCTGAGATTTGGGACGAACCAGGTCCTCTTCTCTTCGGGCGGGTAGACGAACTAGGTCCCCATTGCAAACATTTTAAATTGCTGTCCTCTTTTGGGCGGACGAACGAGGTCTCGAACCCGGTTTATGGAGCAGCGTGTGATGTATACACACGTAGCGTTTGCACTCCCCAGTACTCTCACAAGTACGCCAGGTATGGTCATGGCTGATAAATCCCGCACAATATGTATAAATTAATACAGTTGCATCCATTCTTGGTAATCAACTTGCAGGAACTTGTAGCGAAAGCGAAAGTGCTGCAAACAATTTTACCGCTAGTGCGATGACCTTCAGCATATTTTCTAGCGGAGATCATGATACTATAAACAAATAATTAGTAGATATAGTAGACCATAATACGTCGGAAGAGCTACAAGCTTCACGACTGGTCTTATAACTAAGCCTCGCTCTGTTCCCAACTCCACAACTCTAACGTAACCATCTTTACCTTTGAGCAATTTGATAACTCGGCCTAGTAGCCATCTGTTCGTCGCACTGTGGTCAATATTTTGAGATAGCGGCCAAAACTCCTTTTGGTTTTTGTTCTCCGATTTTAAAGCTATTAGACTCATATGAAAGTAGACAGTAGTAAACCTCGGAAGCCAAAAAATTCGAACTCTATTTCAACTATTTCACTGAGAACAGGGTGGTCCAAAATGGGCTTTTTCAGAATTTAGTAAATTTATGATATTTTTAGTTAATTTTTAAAGTTTAAATGATCATAACTTGTTTGTTTTTCAAGATTTTTGGACGAAATAAATTTTGTGTTGTAACCTAGCTTATTTCCTATTACTGGTAAAAAAAATTGAAGCTCTACTGTTTTCAGAACAATTTAAATTTTTTTTTTAAAAAAGGTCAAATTTCTCGGAAATTTCCTACTTCATAGAGCACAACTCCTGTGAGTCAAGCTGAGTCAAAACACAAATTTACAATTTTGTAGTCCTAACTCTCCCCTACATTCCTGTATATACATGTCCATGCATCGGGACTGCACTTTTTGAGATATTCGGTACAAATGCACGTCATATTTTTTGAGAAGTTATTTGTATGTGAAAGTGGCTATTATGCATATATTTTGGTGAAATTTTGTACAAGAGTTCTTATTGACCCAAAAAATAATTCTGTTGAAATTAGGAGAAGTTGGCCCATATTTGGACCTAGTCCACATAGAAGGGTGTATCAAAATTTTGACAAAAATGACAATAGAACTCTCAAATTATGTGGTATCTGGCAATTCATTTGGAAAAGGTAAAAAAGATTTTATTGCCATCTAATATTACACAACTTAAATACGTGAAAATTGCAAATAAAATTAAAACCAATGGAAATAACCCGTAAAACCAACTACCTGTTATATTATGTTTCAAAGAGGTAAAAAAGATCATGTTGAAACTTCGAGCAATAGTATATTAATCCCTGCATTCATTTTTTTTCTTCATTATTGTTTAAACAACGGCTAAATTCAGTTATAGTGTTCTATCTAATATATATTTTGAACGGAAAGATGAAAACGACATTATTTTACATATAATGAATAATCCATTCTTCAAAATATGCGACAAACAAGAAATTAAAATTCTTAACTTAAAAATAAAAAACTTTTTAAATACTTTAAGAAAACGGTACAATCAATGTTCCAGAAACAAGAAATTGTTTTACTCACGCAACCAAGAATGGCTAAGAAATAAACTTGTTTTAAAAAAGCCATCAGTAACTACCACGGAAACTGGAAAAGGTGGTCGACCAGCGAAGCCAATTGATAATTGTAGTGAAAGATCACGAAGACGCAAGCTTAAACATATCAATAAAGAAGTTTCTTGTAGCATCACAAAGGATTCATTTCTGCATCAAATTCAACCATCGAAAACTAAAAAGGGTAAAATTGCTATCATTGAAAAAATAGTGGAAGCAAGCCCCAGACGCACAAAAAGGATTTTAGAAAGTATGCCGACACCAACTGAAGAAAATAAATTTACTCCAGAAGAAGCATTTGCACAATTTTTGGATTTGAAAATGACTAAAAACCAATATACAGAATTGCGGAAGCGAACCAATGAAAAAAATTGTGGAATTTTTCCATCATATCGAGATATAGTTTCTGCCAAAAAAGATTGCTTACCTTCAACTGCTATTAGTGTAACTTCAAGTTCAGCAGAAATAAAATTGCAGGATGTTCTTGAACACACTGCAGAACGATTATTAAAGACATTTGATGCTGACTATTTAAAGAAGTTTAAAAAATGCAGCATGACTTTAATTTCTAAATGGGGATGTGATGGGTCTTCTGGCCAGAAACAATACAAACAATGTAATGCGGAAAATTCATCAGATGCCAATTTATTCATGATTTCTTTCGTTCCATTACGTTTAACAAAAACTTATATTGGTTCAGAGCCGTCAACTAGTAAAGCTGCAGAGATAGATGTATGGAAGAATGAAATTCCCTCGTCAAGAAAATTTTGTAGACCAATAAAGTTTGCTCGAGTTTTGACCGCTATCTCGCGAAATTGACCACTGTGCGTCGGCAGGTTATCTTCACGAGTGACAGCCATACCTCCAAACTCGATATTTTTTCTTCTAAATTTTCGGTTTCTTTTTGTGCCGATCAACCTTTGTGTAATAGGACAAACATGTATGTTTTTTTCTCAGGTGCCCTGTCAAAATCTAAACAACATAATGGAAAAGTTCTATCGAAACAAAAACTTTATTTAAAAATTAATTTGTGGTACTAGTAAATACTTTTTGTTGCGATTAAATATCACAAAACCAAACGAATCTGTGGCCAAAATTTAGCTTGTCAAATGAAATCCAAAATAAAGTGTAAATTCTATCGAAACAAGAATTTTACCGATGAAAGATTTACAAACTAGTGTTCCGCACTACTCAGAATCAGGCATTACGAATTAATACCAGAGACCAAATCTGAGGTTTTTGATAATTTTTTTATCAACAAAAAAAAAAAAATAAAAAAAAAAGTAAAATATTCCATCAAAACAAGAATATAAATACATAAGAGATTTAAAAATCCATCCTCAGCACCAATCAAAACTTTATAATCCGATTGAATAAAAAAAAAAAACTAAATTTTCCACAATTTGAATGAATATCAAAAGTAAAAATTCTATCAAAACAAGAATATTTTTTACTTTAAGATTCAAAAATTTATTCACAATATGATATTACGATTTAATATAAACAATTCAACAACTTCGAGATAAAAAAAGAAGAATCCAATGTTTCTTAGCTTTGAACTTCATCAGAGACCAAAGTGTCTCTGAAAAACTTTCTAAACTTTGTCCACAATTTGTCAAAAATCCTCTGATTAACCAAAAATCAGTAAGAGCACATAGAAATTTCAATTCAAAGAAAACAAAGGCAGTTGTTGCCGATTGAGTTGTCTAAATTAAAATCTGTTGTATTTTTGAGTTTCAACCCTTTCTATACCAATTTTGGTTTATCTTATCTTACCTACATATTTTACTTAACTTACTCATACTATTGTTTTATTCGATATCATGAAGGCTTGTATTACTTATTTACATTGACAAAACAAATATTGCATTATATTATGCATAGAACAGTTTGATTAGTAATTGATACTATTGATTGTCTGTTCTACGTAGTATGTATGCATTGCAGACCTGTGAATAATATAATGTTTTTTTGCCCCATGTAAAAACTTTGGTAGGGATTTTAATTAGTATTTATATTAATAAAATACTGTATAAAAATTGGCTGCATATTCCTGCTAAACAGAAGGTACATATCATAATGTTAAAAAAAGCAGTAATTTGGAAAGCCATTTTTAAATAAAATTCTCAAGATGTGAGCAACAGATCCGCATATTCCATTCTACACTGTCATTCTGAGATATTTTTGTAAGTTTTTTTTGGTTATACTGTATTTTTTTTTTCTGAATATTTGATTGAAAATAAATATATCCAATAATTTAAAAACAAATAAGTGTTCAGTGGGTCAATTATATTGAAAAAGGCACGAAAATACATAATATTAACCATTATAAACATAAACACTACTCTCTCTCTCTCCTCCTTCCCATAACCTATTTTCCTTAAATCAACACAATGCACTGCATTTGTAGGGGGCATCCCCTGAGTGTTGGTTAACAAAAAAAAAAAAAAAATTATATATAACAAATTGTCAATTATCTGAAGAAAATATACAATATATTGTGAATAATATTAAAAAAATCTTTATTACCAAATACTAATAAATGATGGATGAGATCAAACAGATCTTTAGAGATATTTCTTGAACAAAATGTTGAGTGATTAAATGGAAATTTTTGCAGAAGTGTGCCAGCAATAGTGAAGCATACAAAATGTACTGCGAAACAAGGAAGACCTTATGGCAACGTAAAAATACTTCTCTATGACTTATAATATATTTATGGCGCATATGTCCAAGGCTTGCGATCGATGGGAGAACGAGAAGACCCAAAAATTAATGAATTGCTTAGATATTTTTCAAAACTTAAAACTGGATCCTTCGACGAATTAGTGAAAGTGCATTTATTGATCTAGACCCGACAAAGCACAATACATTTATTTAAGAAATCTTATGATGGGAAAAATATACTGTTCTCCCTCCATATTATAAAAATCAGGAAGCAAAAAAAGTTGCGGCCCAGCATCGTTAGAAGTAACGAATAGCCAGTTTAAAGCATCTACAAACAGTTGTGGCAAAACAAAACAAAAATCGGAAGCTGGAGCAATCATTATTATTGTCTAACATATAAAATGGTTGTTTGCTTATTCGTCCTCCGTTTTGTAATCCTCTTACGAGTATGTTGTTTTCATTTTGTTCCAGCACCGATATTGATTTATATAAACATGTGTTTACTTTTCGAATACATCGTAATCAAATACATATTAACCCGAAATGATGAACCATAAGTTACCAAATTGTTACAGATTATGGATAAATTTGTTGACAAACAATACAAATCCTAAGACCTTTTGTGTTAGCTGGGGCAAAACAAAAAACACAAATACGTAGTACGTATTAGTATTGGTTTTTTGTATTTCAGTTTTTTTTTAAGCACATTATTATGTAAAAATTATGCAAGACAAAACATAACTTTTCATTTTTCGTTGGTTTCGGAAGGAAGGTAAGCGAAGCGCAGTACACACTTTATTGAAAAGAATATTTAAAAACAGAGAACTTATTATTCGTGGCATACGGCAAAGCTCGAAAAAGTGGCCTAAAAATGAATGACCAGAATGCGCTTCGTCAAGAAGAGATGTTGGCCGTATGCCCGGAATCATATGCATGTGATAATGCCATTTATTGATGTTTCAAATAAAAAAAAAATTTTATTAAAATTTAATTTCTTGTGTTATTTTTTACAATTTCAAATTCTATCGGGCTCAAAAAACACACTATATTTGAAAACACCTAAACAATTTTAAGCATTTAAATGAACATTTATAAAAAATCTCATAACTCTCCTACAAATTTGTAGCAGAAATAAATAACTAAACAATTAATGTAAAATAGTGTACAACAATTATCGTCCTATTGCACAGTGTAATTAGCCATCAAATTCTAGTACCATTTAAACTTAAAGTTAATTGCTTTTTTCTTTTTATATAAGCAGTGATGATTTTATTTATAAAAATAATTAATTTCCATTTGAATAATTCATTACACAATACAACAGTTTTCGGATTTTTGTACAATGTTATTTTCAAAATCAAATATTATAAAAGTTATTAAAAAAAATGGAATGTAAATTTTATTGTTATTTCTAACCTTTAATATATATTAAGGCCAGTTTACACTATCACACTTTGTAATACGACCTATCAAAAAGTCAAGTATTATGAAAAAGTCGTATCATGTAAAAAGCTTATGTTATGAAATTGACTTTTGATTTTATTTTCGAGGTCGGATGGTTTAAAAACTTGCCATTTTCATCGGACCAGAGTGGTTTTTTGATAATATTAAAAAAAGGATAAACAAAAACAAAAAAAGTGTAAATAAAATATAAATTTCAAAATAAATTTGCTTGTTATTCTAAACAGCTGTTTTCATACGACTGAGTGGTATCGTGTAAATGGTACTTTAATACGTAAATAATATATATTTTTATTGAAATTTACATAATGTTTAAAGCCTTCAATTAATAAAATCCAATTCATTAGTTATCCATTAAACTGAATATGACACGAGTACTAACAATATCATGAGAGTTGGAGGAATATACACGTGTGTAAAGCAAGGGTTGTTTTGTGGAGTCTACGGAAAATATTTTTTTTTTTATTATTTTGTCTAAAGCTTTGGTAGATTTGCGTTGATTCTGACAAATATTAAAGAACAACCCCTGAACGTATTTAATAATAAATATATTTAATATGTTTAAAACTTCTAATCTGAAAGTTTTTATGCGAAACAAATATCTTGAGTTCATCAACACATAAAAAATGTATACAAAAAATTTTAAATGTCAAAATTGGAAATGTTTTCAAACGAAAAACTCGTAATATGGACATTTTTCTTTAAGTTTTTAAAAGAAAAACTGCTCGCATCTAAAGTATGGCAAACAAATTATGAAAATCTCATTAATTTTAATTAAACTCTTTCTTTTAACTCATACACTCTGTCTGTCTGTCGTGGCGCAACCGCATTCCCCCTTATCCAATTATTTTATAACTTAGCTCATAGTCTTGTTGTGACTACTGATTAATTTTGGGGTAGGCACGCACAGTCACGCATAGTCACGCAGAGTCACGGTGTGAACTAAATGTCATCCGATCGATCTGAAACTTGGTCCATACACTTTCTGTAAAAAAAGATTAACTTTGACTTAGTCACGCATAGTCACTCATGGTCACGCACAGTCACGGAGAGATTTAAAAATCATTTTCTCTTATCCGATCGATCTGAAACTTGGTCGATAGACTTGCTGTGAAAAAAGATTAACTTTGACATATTCACGCATAGTCACGCACAGTCACGCATAGTCACACACAGTCACGGAGTGACTAAAACCTCACTTTTCCTCATCCGATTTGATTTAAACCCCATTTGCTCTCATCCAATCAATCTGAAATTGGGTCATAGACTTGTTGTGACCAAAGATTAATTTTAAAATAGTCACGCAGTCACGCTCAGTCACGGAGAGATTCAAAACTCATATGCCTAAGAAAGGGTTTTAATAAAAATTTTAGTTTTATGGGTTAGATTATTAAAATATATAAATAGCTTTTTTATTCTTTACTAGATGTAACCCGGTGTGCTTCGCTACACCCTCCCCCTCCCCCCCTCCCTTCCGAATCGTTATGAAAGGGCTCACGCAAAGTCCCACGGCTCTCACTTATACAGTAATTCAGATAATTCACATTTAATATTATGATTGTGTGGGGGTACCACACGCATTTGTCTAATCCCTCCCATTTTTATGTCTGACTACTCACGTTAATAATAGATGACCTGAGACAAATTTGCAAAGCTTTCTCTATCATATTACTTAATATATATGATATTAAAAATTTACTTTGTATGGGAGGTGTCACGCCCACTAAAAATATTTAAAAAAAATACACCGTGTAATACTTCCCATATCCGCAGTACGACTATGTGAAAATTTCAGGAAGATCAGATGAGTAGTTACGGAGATTACCTCCTACAAATAAACAAACACATATTACATCATTATTATGTTAGTATAGATTATAAGTGTAGATTTTTTTATTTCAATGCTTGCTGATGTTGATATACAATGTTTTTTGTTTTTTTATTCGGTTCAACAATTATCAGATTTTTCGGCGTTCCTACCCTGCAGCAAGGTACATGTAGCTGCCCATGAGAAGAAGATGGATTATCCATATTAGATCTGGCAACACTTAACTATTGGCCTTGAACTTAGAGTATCATTTGGAAATTTTTCTTTTTAGCGATTTTTGATTTTGCCCATTTTTAATTTTGAAGATTTCTGTTTTTTGGGCGATTTAAATTTTTCGCGATTTTTGGGTTTGGCGATTTTTGATTTTGGCGATATATTTTCCACGACAAATCACATTGATAACTAATGAACTTGTCAATAGACTGTCACTTTCGTAGTGCTTCATATTTTTTACATAGGAGGTGCCACGCCCACTAATCCCATCCTGCCCAATTTTTATTGGACTACTCACATTAATATCTGATGGGCTCATGCAAAATGTCGAGTCTTTCCCTTTTATAGTACACCAGTTATATGATATTAGATATCAACTTTGCATGGGCGGTGCTACCCCCACTGCTCCGATCACGCCCACTTTTTTGTTCGACTAATCACACAAAGAAGTTATGGGCTCACGCAAAGCCCCAAAGCCCTCTCTTTTACAGTACTCCAGATATAAGACATTAAATAGTTACTTTGCATGGAGAGTGCCACTCCCATTGGTGTGAACCCGCCAATTTTTTGTTCGACTACTCATACTAAGATCTGATAGGCTCGTGCAAAGCGTCAAAGCTTCCTTTTTTAGCACACCAGTTATAGGATATCATATATTTACTTTGTAGGGGCGGTGTCACGCCCACTGCTCCGATCACGCCTATTTTTTGTCTAACTAATCAAATGAATTACTTATGGGCTCACACAAAGTCCCAAGACTCTCACTATTACAGTACTCCAGATATATGGCATTTTATATTTACTTTGTATGGCAGGTGCCATGCCTATTGGTCCGATACTGCCCATTTTGCATCCGACTACTCACATTAATAATATGTGACATCAGAAAAATTTGAAAAGCTCTCTCTATCACATTACTCGAGATATATAGTATTGAACTATTACTTGTATGGGAGGTACCACGCCCACTTGTCCGATCCCGCCCATTTCCGTCCTAGCTACTTATATTAACAATAGGTGACCTCACACAAATTTGTAAAGCTCTGCCTTTCATGGTACTCAATATATGTATATGATATTAAAAATTATAGCCTATAGCACTTCCCATATCCGCAGTAAGACTCTGTGACTCAGGAAGATCAGAAGGGTAGTTACGAAGATTACCTCCTACAAACAAACAAACAAACACACATTACCTCTTTATTATATTAGTATAGATAAACAACTGAATACTTTTGTAAGCTAATGCAGTTTTTTATTATTTTTATTATACAGGGTGGGCCAACTTGGACTGACTGATTTGAAATGCTTATAATTTTTGTATTTTTTATTTTTTTTTGTTTTTTTTTTTGCAGATAATACAGAATTTTATAAAATTTTATAATGTCATCATACTCAGTGAAGAATTTGTAAAAATTCTTTTTGAATTTTATTATTTTTCCGGACGGTCAGTTGTTACAACGCAAAGAAAATACCGTCAGCATTTTAATACTGCAGAGGCTCCCAGTGTAAAGATGATAAGAAGCTTAACGACCCGTTTTGAGAATTTGGGTTCAGTGGGTAATGAACTACGAAGAAATGTTGATCGTCCTGTTCGCACTGAAAAAGCTATAGAAGCTGTACGAGAAAGTGTTAACACGGATGCAACTGTGTCTACTCGTCGACGAGCTACTCAATTGAACATCTCCAGAACATCGCTACGACATATTCTAAAAGTTGATCTGAAGATGTTTCCATATAAAATTCAATTGGCCCAAGAATTATTGCCAAGGGATGCACCGCAACGGCTACAATATGCCAATAGATTGGTTTTGCTAGCGACAGAAAATGCCAATTTTTTGAATAATCTAATAATGAGCGATGAAGCATATTTTCATTTAATGGATATGTGAATAAGAAGAACTGCCGAATTTGGGGTACAGAGGATCCGAGAGCATTTCATCAGCGACAATTACACCCTGTCACTGTTTGGTGTGGAATCATGGGTGATAAAGTTATTGGTCCATATTTCTTCGAAAATGAACTTAATGAGCCACAAACCGTCTCTGGGGTGGTATACCGGACCATGTTGGAAAATTTTTTACGTCCGCTAGTTCTCAATAATCGTAACATATAGTTCCAGCAAGATGGAGCTACAGCTCATACCGCAAGAGCCACAATGGCAATTCTACGAGAACTTTTCGAAGACCAAATAATTTCAAAAAATGCAGATTTCGCGTGGCCACCTCATTCTCCAGATTTGACGGCCCCAGATTTTTTTTTGTGGGGTTTCTTAAAGGAACGAGTTTACGTCAACAAACCACAAAATATCCAGGAGCTAAAGCAGAATATTCGTACAGAAATTACTCAATTGCAGTCAGAAACTTTGCGCAACGTAATGCAAAATGTATAGAGTAGAGCCATTAACTGCCAACAGCAAAATGGACGCCATCTAAAAGATGTAATTTTTCATACTTAGCTTAAAAAAAATTTATAATTTATACTTTTATTTGCAAAAAAAAAAAAAATAAAATAAAAAAAATTTAAAAATACAAAAATTATAAGCATTTCAAATCAGTCAGTCAAACTTGGCCCACCCTGTATATAAGTATATACATATATACATATATATATTTATTGGCGAGATAACATTTGTATCAAAATAACGTTCAAGAAGTGTGTTATAACCATCCTAAACTAATATGACACATGGAGTATACATACACATACACAATTTTTTAACAAAAATACCACAACAATAACAACAATGAACAACATGAACATCAGGGAAAAATCATATTTTTTTGCAAGAGTTTTTTACATTTTCATTTTGGAAATTATTCAACTGATTTTGATGATTTTAGAAATCAGCCTGTTGATGATGTCTGTGAATTATTTTCCGTCAAAATGAGCAACTTTAGAGGCCTTTCGAGGGTGTGATTATGATTTCCACAGAGGGATGGACGGACATCGCTCTCTAACAACTCAGCTTGTTATTATGTATTTATATATGTATTTTATGGAGTCCAAATTTTTTTCTAATTATTACGAATGGAACGACAAACTTGTATATACCCCTTACAAACTAGTTTAGATGGTATAAAAAAGAGGATCAAATATTTTTGGCTGTAGTTCCGAAAAAAATTTGGAGAACAAACCGATTGTGTTACTATTTGTTTTTTGTGAATTTTTTTTTGTGTAAATTTAGTCTTATCTTGTGTTCTATTTGTATTTTTATGAAAATATTTTTAAAATATTTTCAAGTTTTGAATATTTCATACAAAATTTTATCCTTCAATTTGCTTACATTATGCCCCATATTTAAGTCCTATACAAATCAAATATTTTATAATCAATATAGATCCTTTTCTTAGAATTTAATGAAAACTCACTGACAGACAGGCGAACGGAAATCGACTTAGAAAGTGATTCTGAGTCGATCAGTATAACAGAAGATGGGTCTGGTAAAATATTTTTGGGAGTTACAAAAATCAGTACAAAGTCGTTACAGCCTGACCACATAGAGCTATGGAGTATCAAAAATTTTAAATAGCACTCTTTGAGATATTCAAGCTGCAAATTTTTATCATATGATAATAATCCGTGTTGTTCCGCAAAAAAAATTTTGTTACAAGCCATTGTAAACGACGCACTGTGGTCAATATTTTGAGATAGCGGTCAAAACTCCTTTTGGTTTTTGTTCTCCGATTTTAAAGTTATTAGACTCATATGAAAGTAGACAGTAGTGAACCTCGGGAGCCAAAAAATTAGAACTCTATTTCAACCATTTCACTGAGAACAGGGTGGTTCAAAATGGGCTTTTTCAGAATTTAGTAAATTTATGATATTTTTAGTTAATTTTAAAAGTTTAAATGATCATAACTTTTTTGTTTTTCAAGATTTTTGGACGAAATAAATTTTGTGTAACTTAACTTAACTTATTTCCTATTACTGGTAAAAAAAATTGAAGCTCTACTGTTTCCAGAACAATTTAAATTTTTTGTTTAAAAAAGGTCAAATTTCTCGGAAATTTCCTACTTCATAGAGCACAACTCCTGTGAGTCAAGCTGAGTCAAAACACAAATTTACTATTTTGTAGTCCTGACTCTTCCCTACATTCCTATCTATACATGTCCATGCATCGGGACTGCACTTTTTGAGCAACAGCAATTTTTCTGACCCAAGGTAAGATATTCGGTACAAATGCACGTCATATTTTTTGAGAAGTTATTTGTATGTGAAAGTGGCTATTATGCATATATTTTGGTGAAATTTTGTACAAGAGTTCTTATTGACCCAAAAAATAATTCTGTTGAAATTAGGAGAAGTTGGCCCATATTTGGACCTAGTCCACATAGAAGGGTGTATCAAAATTTTGACAAAAATTACAATAGAACTCTCAAATTATGTGGTATCTGGCAATTCATTTGGAAAAGGTAAAAAAGATTTTATTGCCATCTAATATTACACAATTTAAATACGTGAAAATTGCAAATAAATTTAAAACCAATGGAAATAACTGGTAAAACCAAGTACCTTTTATAATATGTTTCAAAGAGGTAAAAAAGATCATGTTGAAACTTCGAGCAATAGTATATTAATCCATGAATTCATTTTTTTTCTTCATTATTGTTTAAACAATGGCTAAATTCAGTTATAGTGTTCTATCTGATATATATTTTGAACAGAAAGATGAAAACGACATTATTTTACATATAATGAATAATCCATTCTTCAAAATATGCGACAAACAAGAAATTAAAATTCATAACTTAAAAATAAAAAACTTTTTAAATACTTTAAGAAAACGGTACAATCAATGTTCCAGAAACAAGTAATTGTTTTACTCACGCAACCAAGAATGGCTAAGAAATAAAATTATTTTTAAAAAGCCATCAGTAACTACCACGGAAACTGGAAAAGGTGGTCGACCAGCAAAGCCAATTGATAATTGTAGTGAAAGATCACGAAGACGCAAGCTTCAACATATCAATGAAGAAGTTTCTTGTAGCATCATAAAGGATTCATTTCTGCATCAAATTCAACCATCGAAAACTAAAAAGGGTAAAATTGCTATCATTGAAAAAATAGTGGAAGCAAGCCCCAGACGCACAAAAAGGATTTTAGAAAATATGCCGACACCAACTGAAGAAAATAAATTTACTCCAGAAGAAGCATTTGCACTATTTTTGGATTTGAAAATGACTAAAAACCAATATACAGAATTGCGGAAGCGAACCAATGAAAAAAATTGTGGAATTTTTCCATCATATCGAGATATAGTTTCTGCCAAAAAAAGATTGCTTACCTTCACCAACTGCTATTAGTGTAACTTCAAGTTCAGCAGAAATAAAATTGCAGGATCTTCTCGAACACACTGCAGAACGATTATTAAAGACATTTGATGCTGACTATTTAAAGAATTTTAAAAATTGCAGCATGACTTTAATTTCTAAATGGGGATGTGATGGGTCCTCTGGCCAGAAACAATACAAACAATGTAATGCGGAAAATTCATCAGATGCCAATTTATTCATGATTTCTTTCGTTCCATTACGTTTAACAAAAACTTATATTGGTTCAGAGCCGTCAACTTGTAGAGCTGCAGAGATAGATGTATGGAAGAATGAAATTCCCTCGTCAAGAAAATTTTGTAGACCAATAAAGTTTGCTTACAAAAAGGAGACTCAAGATGTCATAGATGAAGAAGTTCGAAAAATAAATGATCAAATTAAAGAACTTCAACCAGTAATACTAGTTTAAAGATTATAATTTGTTTCTAATTTTAGTATAAACTTTTTATTAATACATTTAAATAAAATATATGTGCACTTTAAATCAATAGTAAAAGTTTACTTAAAATTTTATCGATGTTGTTTTCTGTATATAATATATCCAAATGGTATTGATATTGTTGGGAATTTCAGTGTTATTTTTCAGTTTAATCCTCACAAGAATTAGCTTTCTTCCAAAAAAACCAACCTTTGGCCCCTGTGAATATTGAGACTAAATAAATGTCAGGGGCCAAATGTTGGCATTTTCTGACCAAAATTAAGTTTAGGAATAATAAATAAGTATTGGTTGTAAAATACGATTGAAGAAAATAAGAAATTATAAAAAAAAATACCTATTTAAAATGTCAAAATATTCAACTTTTACATGGAAACTCAACAAAAAATTAAAATGCATTTTTAACTCCAAATTACTTACGTTCCTATCAGTCGATTTTTACGTTTGAACGCGCAAATTGAAGCTATTGAACAAAATAAATTGCGTAAAAAAATACAAATCCGGTCAAAAGTTATAGAGTTTTGACCGCTATCTCGCGAAATTGACCACTGTGCGACGTCTCAATACCTTTAAAGATAAAAGAAAATTGAGTTTTTTTTAAAGAATTTTTAACTCTTCGATCCATTGTAATACAGAAATTGTTATATCTAGATGTCTTATTCCAGTAGGAACGAACATTCATGGCAAATTTTTTCGAAAAACTTATTTTCTTCGTTGATTTAAAATAGAAGTTACGATTTGGTAAATAAATTTTTCATAAGATTATCACAAAATTTGGAATTATCTCTATACTTGATACTGACTTCCACTCTCTTGCAAACCTCTGACTAAACACATCGTTAAATAAAGTTATACTTCCCTTGTAAATCCTTGTTTATAAGAAACAAAAAAAAAAAAAAAGAAAAAACAAAAAACATATGCAGATACAACATACCAAAATATCGATAGCTATTAACAAGGGTTAGGGCACACGCACGTATAACGTCATATTGTTTAACAACAAAAGAAAAAGAATTATATCCTTTACACTCGAACAAAGATGAAGGAGATGTTACTTGTTTTCTTTTCTTTTCTTTTTGGTATGAGTCTGTATGTGTATTGAGATTTTGTCATAGCCAAGGGATATTTTCATATCAATAAGAGTTTAATACAAATATATAGGAATACTAACCATATAAACTGGACTTTAGATAAAATATAATAGAAAAGGAAAGAGTTCAAAGAATTTTTGAAATTTTAAACAAAAATTTTATTATTCTTTTGAAAAAAAAAAACACCCCTAAGTCTATGATATAATATTCATAGCGGTCCTTTTATTGGCCTCTTCCTAATACTCCATTTTTTTTTTTTTTGATTTTAGGATGATTTTATTACATATTCTAGCTTTAGGTTTTTTATTAGTTTTTATAGCTGTTGTTATTGTTTTGGTCAATACCATTAACGTTTCTTCTATAAACTATACCCTATACATAGAAGGAATGTAGACATTAAGTGTGGCAAGTGTTTGTTGCAGGTTCAGCGATTTTGGGTTTTGCCTTTTTTAATCTAGACACATTCCAAAACCTTATCCATCAAAAATGTCAGGGGTGATTTTCCAAAAAATAATTTTTTTTTTAAATCCACGAATTATTTCACTATTATGTTTTTTAAGTTTTTAATATAAAAACTCATAAGTTTGTAATATATTTAATAGTAAATATATTTTTAGACCCACATCTGTTGTGGGTTATAAAAACAATTACAATAAAATATAATTTGCATTTGATATTCATGTGAAATTAAAATGACCAGACAAAAAGCGATTTCATATAAATTTATAATTAATTAATTCTATTAATAATAATTATATTAAAGTAACAAAATTTAATTTTAAATAGGTTTTATTATGAGTTAAACTTATGGTTGAGTTAATATAACCAGTCAGAAAAATTAGGGCGTTTAAGAATTTAGTTAACAATCTGGAACATTAAAAAATCCCTCACATCCTATGTATGTACATTAGGGTGAGAGCGGTTTGTATGAAAAAAAATTTTTGGTCGAAATTTGAAGTGTGCGGATCGGATTATTGTGACGCTGGATCTAAAACTTTAGTTTGCAGAATTTGAGCCTAATCGGACAATGCTTTCTGGACGCGCATTGGGTTCAAATTTCAAATATACATTTATATGTAAAATTATTACAAAAAAAAAAAATAATAATTTTTCACAAAAATTTTGATATTAATAATTCCGTTTCAATTGAATTAATTAATAAGCCATAGTCTATAGTAAATTGCCGTGCCAACAAAATAACAAAATCTATTATCGGTTGAAAAACAACCAAGTTATATCAAGTTCCCCAGGCAATAAATGCCCTGCAGACCACTTAGTTAAGAAAATGGAGCTCACATTTTTAAAGACATTGAAATAATTTACAACAACAACACTTTTCAATTCTTCTGATCCCAAAATGATCTTATGTAAAGTATTTTGCATCTCGTCTTTTGTTATGCCGTTCTAAATTAATGTCAAAACGGTACGTATTTTTAAGCACTATTTCAAAAACTCCAATTTTACTTTTCAAAAATTTTGTTTAAGTAATTTTCCAGAATCAACGATTGGACTTAAAGGTCTTATTAACAAAATATATGTGATTAAAAATACCAAATATTGTAGGTATCCTGTTCTTAACATGCCGAGGGCAGCGTTTTTATTTCAGCGGATTTGCAGAAAAATTTGATTTTTCATACTTTTTCAACTGTTATGCTATCTTCACACGAAAATCAAGATTCGCGGTTCGCTCTCTCATTCACAGTTCGCGCCCGACTCATGATTGAATCTACATGGTTCGCCATACAAAATTTTGAGAGCGAATCTACTTGGTTCAAAATGAACCTAGTTGTGAACCTTGAAACATTGAGTGTCATCTGCAAGTTTGATAAGAAATTATCGTTAGTTTATCTGAACTAGCTGTCAAAAATATATAAACAAAGAAAAAATAAAAAAGTAATTGTGGAATAAAATAAATAGAAACATTTAACAAATAAAAAGTATATATTTACATAAATATATTCAAATAAAAATGGAAAAAATGAAATAGTGAAACGAAAAGTGTAGAAGGATGTCTTCCATATTTGCACAAAAAATATAAACATCAAAATGAAACAAGAACAGTCGTCTGAACACCAAGGTTCGCAATCGTGATTCAGAGAGCGAATCAAGTGGTTAATTTTGCCGTCTGAACATGCTATTAGGCTACATCTTTTTAACCTTAATTTACAGGATTGAGAACTTATATCAAGTAGTATAATATTTGGAAAAAATATATTTGAAATATGAAAACACCAAAAAGATGTGGCCAGAATATCATTTTCTCGATTTACTAAAATATTATCAACAAGTTTTATCGAAATTCTTCCACAATATATATTATTTCGATATTTTGTTTTAAAAACATGTAAATCTCCTTAGATTTGACATTTGACCTTAAAGAGGGACAGTTTATAGTGTCTCAATTTAACCTTAATTTACAAAATTGAGAACTTGTGTCAAGTAGTATAATATTTTGGCAAAAGATTTTTGAAATATAAAAACACCAAAAAGATGCCTAAAAATTTAAAAAGTATGAAAAATCATATTTTTCTTCAAATCCGCTGAAAAAAAACTCTGCCCTCGCCAAATTAAGAACAGGATACCCACAATATTTGACATTTTTAATAACACATATATTGTTAAAAAGAGCTTAAAGTCCAATCGTTGACTTCGGTAAATTTCTTGAAAAATAATTTTTAAAAAGTAAAAATAGTGCTAAAAAATATGTACGTACCGTTTTGACATTGATTTGAACGGCATAACAATAGACAAGATGCAATATACTTTACACGAGATTATTTTGGGATCAGAAAAATGCAAAAATGTTGTTGTTGTGAACTATTTCAATGTCTTTAAAAATAAAAGCTCGATTTTCTAAATCATGCGGCCTGCTGCACATTTACTGCCTGGGGAACTTGATATAACTTGGCTGTGTTTCAACCGATAATATATTTTATTATTTTATTAGAAAGATAATTTACACTAGATTATTGTTTGTTAATTAATTTAATTGAAACGCAATTATTAATATCAAAATTTTTGTGAAAAATTATTTTTTTTTGATAATTTTTAAATATAAATGCATATTTGAACTTTGAGCACTACAGTTTTAGATCCAGTGACACAATAATCCGACCCGCGAAATTCGAAAATAAAAAAGTGGCTGTCCCCCTAATGAACATGTCTGGAAAATGACGGTATTTAGAACTCCTGAATTGAATATGTGCACTTGTTTTACATGTAGGAAGTCCAGAATCTCATTGGCTTTTAATGTTGATTAAATTTTTTCACTAGAAACGTTTTTTTTGTACAATGGAAATGTAATCTCAATTTATCTCAATATCTTAAAATCTCCAAACACAAGATTCCTTTTTATAAGAATCATATTTCAATTATCAACAAAATTAGATTTATTGGTGAGATCTTTTTTTTTAATTTTAACAGAATGCAATTAGAATGCCTCTAGAATCCTAAAAATGGTGCATTTTACAATCATTTTCCTGAAAATGCCAAAAAATAATATGAACCGGAGTATACTTTTCTAAAGCTCTAGAAGATCGTTGCATCTTAATCCAAAATTGCTAAGCACATATATTTTGCTATATTTGGGACTTTATAACTTGGCGAATAATTTTTTTTTACCCAGAACTCTCATTAAGCCATCTGCAAGAAGTACTTTTACGATTCAAAGCTTTTTTCGTTTAAATTACTTTGTCGCTTCCATTCTTCATGCCAAAGACGATTTTCAGAGAGGTCTTAACATTGCTTCATTCTAACCATACGAATATTTGATTTGTTGAGTTTCTTTTGGTTAGAATTTCTCGCAAATTAATACAAGCGATATTAAGATTCGGATTCAACTTAAAAACTTATTTTTTTTTATTAGTTAACAATTTAATTAACAATATTAAGGTAATAAAGAAAATTAATATGTTGTATTCTTTCGACCTTTCTAAATTACAATTTAATGAATAAATAGTCGAGCTCGAGGTCTTTGTTGAATTTATTTATTATTTTGAATGATCTTCTTCTCCAATATTTCGACCAGCTTCGCTGATCATCCTCAGGGATCTAATATATAAATAAAAACAATGTACTATAAATATGCGTCACTTAAATATAGTTAAACATCAAAGAAAAGAAAACACAAGACACATAAAGACACATATATTAATATCTTACATTTATATTAATGTTTACTCTAAAAAATTAAATGAACGATATTTCATCATCGTAGTCATAATTGCACTGATTTACTTAAAATATATTTATTGCACTCTACCCATCTTTTTGTTTACCAAATGTCTGTAGCTTTGAGCGCAACTCTCAGTTTCAGCTTTGAAGTTAATTCTCTTTCTTGTTGGTACGTTTATTATGTGTAGCATTTCTAACATGTAGCGGCGTCTGTAGTTACTCTCAATTTGTAAAACACTTACATTATCAAAGTCAGGAGTATGATTATGTTGTATACAGTGGTTACGTTTTTTGTGTAAAATTATTTAATCTTATTTTCTGATCTGATTTGTGTGCTGATATTCTTGTTTTTAATTTATTTTTGGTTGTTCCTACATAAATTTGATCACAATTTCCATTTTTATCTCCATTACAAGGTATTTTATATACAACGTTCGCCTTTTCCATAAGTGGTATTTTGTCTTTTGTTCTACTATATAATTTGGACAGTGTGTTATTTGTTTTATGTGCCATTTTAAAGTTAACGTCATTAAATAATTTTGATTTTTCAAACCTTTCTGATAATTTAGGAATATATGTGAGTGATTTATGTGTCTTTGGTTCCATATGAGTGTTATATTTTTTGTCCTTATTTCTTTTATGGTCCCTTATTAATTTGTTGATCAGTTTTGTCGGAAATTGGTTTTCTTTAAGTATATTTCTAATTTTTATCCGATTATCTTTATGGAAATGTACGTCACTAATATTAAGTACCCTAGAGATTAAATTCTTGGCTGTATTTATAATTACTCTTTTTGGATGTTTCGAAAAGAAGTTAACTATTCTGCCAGATGCTGTAGGTTTCTGGTACCAATCCATTTTTATTTTGTCCTTATCTCTTATTAAAATTGTATCCAGATATGGTAACTTGTAATTGCGCTCTTTTTCGGCCGTAAATTTAATATTATGATGAAAACTATTAAGCTGTGTCAATATCTCCTCTATTGCACCATCCGGAACTATACAAAACAGGTCAGAATTATGCAGAATTTTGGAATACGCAGGAAAAGGTCCTTTGTCATGTGTGTATAATTTGATATTTCTTCCCATTTTTCCTCTATAATTTTCGAAGCTAGATCTACTGGTATACTTGGAAATAGGGACACTGCGTCAAATGAAATTAATCTTTCATCGCCTTGTATAGTTAAGTCTTTGATGTTATTCCTAAATTGCACTGAATCCTTTACATTGTATTTGGAGCCTTCCGTTATTTTCTTTAATATCTCCGTAATATATTTGCACAGCTGACTTGCTGGGGCGTTTATACTGGAGCAAATTGGTCTTAATGGATAATTTTCCTTATGGATCTTGGGAAGGCCATAAATTCTAGGTGCTATAGCTGTTTCACTTTTAAGGCTTTTTTCCTCCCTTTCGGATATAATTCCATTCTTGAACATTACTTCTACTAGCTCATTATTGTTTTTTTGTAGAACATTGGTAGGGTCTTTTCTAAGTCGTTGGTAAGTCATCATATCTTCAATAATGTCTCTTATTCTACTTTCATAATCCTCTTTTTCAATCGCTACTGTAACATTACCTTTATCTGCGTTCAAGATAAGTATATTCTTGTTGGCCTTCAAAAAATTTTTTGCTTTGTCCACGGTGTTCAGTGTAAATTTATCCCTATTGTTGACCATAACTTTATTTAAATGATTATCTATTATTGAAGTTAGTTTAGTTCCAGCCATTTCCTGTTCTTCTTTATCCCCTATAGTTTGGATGAAGTCTTCGCCATCTGCAATGTACTTCATCATTGGAAAATACCGTTTAACTACTGGTAATGCGAATTTATGTCCAAGAGATAATATCCATTGAATATCGTCCGGAATGTTAGTTTTTGTTTCATTTACAAACCATTTTTCATTAGCTTTCACTTTTAGTTCCTGTCTTTGTAATTCCCTTAGATTTTAAAATTTATGTTTATGTTTCTCTTTAATTTTATTATCCATAGATTTCATCAAAATATTCTCGTTGTACCACAGTTCTTTTGCCTCCTCCTCTGTCGAAATATTGGAGAAGAAGATAATTTAAAATAATAAATAAATTCAATAAAGACCTCGAGCTCGACTATTTATTCATTAAATTTTAATAAAGAAAATTAAAATGCTACTCCATAGCGGAGCTTCTAGCAACACAAAGGTTATTAGCCCACTCTTTTCTCAATAACCTGAAGTCGAGTTAGTTTGTCTCGCATGCCCGATAGTGTGTGTGACATCATACATTTGTCATCCGCATAATCTAGGTCATGAAGCCGTTAGTTCTGATGCCATTGAATTTCATTGGGCGCGTCTTAAAGTGTCTGAACCATAATATAATCGAGTACTATCAGGAAAAGAATTGGCCAAAGTACATATCCCTGTCTTACACCCTTGTTGATGGTAAAGCTGGCACTATCGTGAACGTTAAATCGAATTCTGCATGATGCGTCACGATAGAGTTCTTTGATTAATGAAATTGTTGTTTCCGTTAGAGCAAGATTCTGGAGGCAGTACCAAATTGCACATCTGTTGATTGTATCGAAGTCGACGAATAGTAAAAATAGTGGTGAGTTCCATTCGACCGATTGCTAGACGATTATTCTTAGTGAATTTATTTGGTGGAACAGCTTCCGTTGGGCCTAAAACCTGCTTGTTCACGTCGCATTGATGTTTCTATTGATGGAGAGATGCGGTACAGTATGATAAGACCTAATATCTTCTGAATGGTATTGAGCAAAATTATCCCTCTCCGTTGGTACACTCACTGAGGTCACCTTTTTTGGGTACGGTTATAATGACGCCCTCGTTTCATTCGGACGGTAGATTACAAGTTGACCAGGCATTCTGTACTATGGGTAGAACCGGTTCGGCCATGATGTTTATTCCCTTGAAAAGTTCAGCTGGGATATTATCCAGACCAACGGTTTTGTTGTTCTTAAATTTGCCAATTGCAGCTTTTATCTCTTCAAGTGTGGGTGATGTTGTCGGTATGCATCTGCGTAGATTACGTCTTTCACAATTATTGAAAGGTTGAAAGGGCCCTTCATCTTCATAGCTTTCGAAAAACTGCTTCCACCTTTTAAGTTGACTATCGATTGAATTAATGGTTGACCGTTGTCACTCTTTATATTACGGGTTGTGAGTACCTTTTCCGCACTTATCTTCTTGACAGCGTCATGTTACCACGGGCCACAGCATATTCCGCCTCATCTACAATGGTGTTGTAGAATTGGCGTTGGTCTTTATGAACCATTTTCTTCGTCTGTTTTTCTAAGTTTGTGTAAAGTGTTCGTAATTCTTGACGGCTTGTAATGGAATCCGCTGCTTGAAGATGTTATTTTGCTTCTCTGCGTTGCTCAATTATCGACCACGCGTCTT
Organism: Cordilura impudica; assembly: GCA_963682025.1. Classification (NCBI taxonomy): domain Eukaryota; kingdom Metazoa; phylum Arthropoda; class Insecta; order Diptera; family Scathophagidae; genus Cordilura; species Cordilura impudica. Next base: position 130,617,272 of record OY821517.1, read on the forward strand.
CGCTTATCCATTTATAACGGTGATGTTTGTTGAAGCCAAGTGTTTGTTTGGCACTGCCCAGGCATGCAGCTTTTATATCCGACCAACTGTTGATGCTGTTTAGCTTTGAGCGTATATTCTCCTCAAAAGCTTGCACAGTGAACGGGTCTTTAAGGCGATGGGTGTTTATTTTATTAGATGGTTACTGTTGACGGTAGTTAGCGAAAGGTCGAAGTTTTACAATACCAACTAAAAGTTGGTGGTCACTAAATATGGCGGCTCCTCTTTTTGTCTTCACATCCAGTAGCGAGCCAAGAAAACGCCCGTTAACTATAACTATAAACTATAAAATGGTCGATTTAATTGCGGGTGCTACCGTCAGGTGATTGTCATGTGTATTTATGAATGGCTCGGTGTATTAATTTTGTACCTCCAATGAACAGTTTATGTATGGCACACAAATCAACCAACCATTCTCCATTATCATTGCGTGAAGTTCCAAGTCCCTGGTTACCCATTATAGATTTTATGTTCGATTGTCAGATTCAACCTTTGCATTGAAGTCACCAATAAATATTTTGATGGCGTTTCTTCTCTTCTATGCGATTGTGGTGTTAAGTTGTTCATAAAATCTGTTTTTTACGCCAGTATCATCAGGTTTGGTGGGTGCATAACATTTTTTTTTGCTAAATATTGAAGCAAAAACTCCATGGTAACAAAGAAGATATCTGAAAATCAAAATCCAAGAAGGGAATTGAAAGGAAGGAGCAGTACTCCCAGATGTCTTAAAGAGTTTCGCTTAAAAAGATTTATTCCCGATATATGGTAGCTCCAAATATAGCTAAAAAACATGTTTTTTTTACATCATGATGATTTAGCGAAAACCAGATGTGATGTCCACTCTCGGAGTTCAGGTCCGGCATAAGCGAACTGACGATACTGGAGTCATCATATTTGGTGGGCCTGTATCAATAACTTAACGCGTTCAGTTTAAAGTTTATTAGTATTTTCAAAATTTATCTTTCATTTAAAAATAAACTTATTTTACAAAGGAAACGTTTCGTTCTTGGAAAGTACTTTGTTTGAAAGAAGTTTATTTTTAAATGAGGTTTTTTATTTCAGAAGGAGTGTATATTTTTGACCATGCAACCGTAGTTTTTGGACTTGACTTCGATATACATACGTGTGAAACTGGAAGCATATGCAGTAAACCTGCCATCTCAGTTAATCATTTTGTTGGCTTTAGTCCATTTGGAAGAACTTTTAATTTTCAAAAAAGTAAAAGCCTTGAACACACAGATTTTCTGAAACCAACCTAATGAAAATCTTACCAAAGTGTTTACTGCTTTTGATTTTCAGATGTGAAAGGAATTGATTGTAAAAGGAGTAAATTTTTGCCGATACTCAAGTTTATTTTGTGTAATTCGAAAAATAAAGATATTTGAAAAAATTTTCATAGAACTCTAAATATAGTTAAAGCTTAGAGTCTATTTACCAATTCATATTTTTTATGCAGCGTAGACAATATATTTGGTTCTTAATTTTAAAAAAATATCTATTAAAAGTCTCTTTTTGATAATTTTGTATGAGAGTATGTACTAAATTTTCGAAACTTATATTTTGTTGCACACATCTGTTTTGTACCCATTAAAATAAAATTACCGATACACATATTGCTTCTCATCATCATCGGAAATAAGACGTCTCTTCAGCAAAAATCATTTTAAACACATTTATCAAAAAAAAAAAAAAATATGTTCTCAATAAAACAGAACTATGAGTTATACAGTCCCCGACAACATAAAATCCCCATTTAAAAAGGTTCACTTGTTAATGCAACCAACATTAAAATTTCTAACAGCATCAAAAACTCCAACGCAGATAATATTGAAAAAAAGATTTTTTACAGTGTACAGTATATACCCGGCCTAACAGGCAATAATAGCATGAAGAACACAATAGATACAGAAAAAATCAATTTTGTCTACACACCAAACACAACAATAAACCAATTATTCTCATAAAGGTGTCACTGTTTTATGTAGGATGTGTTACGATAATTTTTTCTTTAATATTCGTTTGAGTTTTTGAATCTTATTTGGCAACAATGAAATGACAAGGAAATACTTTCAAACGGAAAATTAATTTTTTTTTTTTGCATTTTTCTGCTATTTACAGTACGATGCCAGGATATCCCCATTTGTAAAAGAAGATAATAAGACGCATGATTTAAATTTTTCTTACATCTCTTTTATTGTTAATATTTTGTAGGTGTTCCATTATTGCTAACAGTGGAAAAAAGTCTGTTTGGCAGAGTTCTGTACAGACTTTGTATATTATTTATTATTATTTGCTTAAAGGCATATTCAATCGCTTTAATTAGTTCTTGTGTCAAATTATATTCCTTCTGTATAAATTGCAAATATTAAATTATGTTTAGGTCGGGATATAAAGATGGCCACTCCATAAATTTCAAGTTGTTGTGTCCAAACCACTGGCTTACACATCCATCTGCCGGCCTTCTAAAGCAGCCATGAAATAAAATTGCAGCCCATACTATTACGGTACTAACATCACTATGACGATGCACAGTGGCTGAAAATCGTTTTTCGTTTACCAAAATTCTGTAACTTTTGAACCGATGAAAATATTCTAGTCATTTTTTCCTACTGGATATTTATTTAGTTGAACTTGAGTCTTTCTTAATTTCATTAAAATTGATTGAGTACTTTTTAAGGCATTCTAGGTCAAAGTTAAACTTTAATTTTTTTTTTCCAACTTTTAGCGTGAAATATGGGTTTTTTATTTTTTTCCTTTATTATAAAATGTCACATTTGGATTTTAATAACAATTACAAGAATTTTTTGTAATAATGGGATTTTTTTAATGTTTACACTCCAAAAAATTATTACACTAAAAAAAAAAATATTAATTCGTTTACACTCAAAGCATATTTAAACTTAAAAACTTTAGTAATATTATCTAATAGTATTGTTATTTCTACAGAAAAATTTATCGCTTTTTACTGTCAAATTTGTTAATTTTTGCAAAATAAATCTGCTGAACATTAGCGCGATGATTCCGACTTTGATGTGAAAATAATGGTTTTTATTTTTTTAATCCTTCTTATTTATTAAAATATTTCCTAGATATGTGGGTAAAAAATCTTCTAAAAATAAAAACTCCAATAGATTTCAATAACATTTGTAACAATGGGAGGTTCTGTTTGTTATTGTTTTTTTTTTACTAATACTATGTCTTTTTTTACTTATAATTATTATTCGTGCAATTATAATTATTATTCATTTTATGCAAATATTGATTGCAAATATTCCACATTTTTTGTATTATTTCTGTTCTTTAGTAGTTTTTGGACTTCTTCACCTAAATCCCGATGTTCCACTTTCCATTGGAAATGAACGGATCTGACGTTGCCAATAATATATTAACCTCCATTATTAAAATTTCGTGAAATTTTTCTAGTATTGTGCTCTCTATAAAATCTCTTATCCTTATTCCTTTTTTCCTGAGCCTCCTCTGATAAATCTCCAAGTGCACCATATGATATTTAATGGCATCTGCATGATAAAGAATTTTGTATACTGTTGTAGACATATTTCTCCATGGATACTTGGTTGTATACATTTTTTCAGTTTCCTTAGCATAATCTCCAAATTTTTTGGAGTAAATTTCTTCATTGCACGCAGGTACTGCTAGGATTATTTTAAATCTGAAAATAAGGTTTAAATCCACTCCTGTTATTTCAGATACTGTTTCTGGATTTGAGAAGAATATTCTTCTTGCGGTATTGCCATCATTTGTATTGCCTGACCCTTGTTTTGGCTGATCTATAATCAATCGGCACATGGAATGTACGCAGCCTATATGAAGCTGGGAAACTATCCAATAAAATAAATGAAATGAACAGACTGAAGGTCGATATACTTGGTATCAGCGAAACGTGGTGGCCAGATAATGGTGAATTCATATCCCAAAACGCAAAAATGTTTTACTCTGCCAATCTTGACCAAAATCACAGAAACGGCGTGGGAATTATTCTAAACAAAGATGTAGCGAAATGCGCGACAGGGTTTTTTTCCAAAATCAGACAGAACAATGCTACTAAAACTGGAAACCAAGCCAATCAATTTAAACATCATTCAGATATATGCACCCACAGCGGATAAAAGTAAAGAAGAAATAGAAGCTTTCTATACTGAAATTGAAGATCTACTGAAAATTATTAAACCTCATGACATGAATGCAAAAGTAGGAGATACTAAAGTACCTGACGTAACAGGTTAATACGGATTGGGAGAAAGGAATGAGAGAGGTGATAAACTCATACAATTTTGTCAAGAACACAAAATGAAAATCACAAACACGTTGTTCTGCCTTCCTGCCAGAAGACGCTATACTTGGATATCTCCCCAAGATAGAAAAGAAACAAATTAAACAAAAGATATAGATTCTCTACAACAAGAACATCAACTTACCCAGGGGCTGACGTACCTTCAGACCACAATCTGCTAGTCACAAACCTACGTACGAAACTTACAGTAACAAACAAAAGCAAATCACGCACGAAAATAAATATTGGAAAACTTGAAGACTCGAATATAATTACAAACGTGAGAGGTGAAATAAATCTACAACTAAATAATGTGAACTGAGAGGATTCAGAAAATATATGGAATGGTGTCAAAAATACTCTAATATCAATAACGGAATGAAATCTAAGAGACAGTGAACGGCCAAAAAGGAACAAATGGATAACAAATGAAATACTGAAATTAATAGAAGAATGCCGCGAACATAAAAACGTAAACTACGAACGATACTGGGAATTAAATAGGGAGATTCGAACTGCTGTATGCAGAGCAAATAACGAAGACTTGGAAAAACAATGCCTAGAGATCGAAAGATTGCAATTTTTACATGACGACTTCAATCTCCATAAAAAGCTAAAAGAAGCGGCGGGAATATACCGCAAAACCACTCCGAAGATTTTATATAACAACAACAACAACGAAGTTGTACTTGGCAATGAAGAAAAGGAATTTATATGGATGGAATACGTAAAACAAGTACTCACCGACAACAATAGACCAATTTATGAATCCCCATCACAACCACTTACAGGAAACCCAATTACTAAACGAGAGGTAGAGACGGCAGTTAAATCACTTAAGGACAAGAAAGCTTGTGACCCCGATGAGATACCCCCAGAAATCTTAAAGTTGATAGATGACAACAACATCCAACTATTAACTGAATTATTTAATTACATTTATTATACTGCACAATACCCACAAGCTTGGCTGAAATCAACCTTCATAACCATTCCCAAAAAAGCTACCCCCGGTATTGTAGCGACTATAGACTAATAAGCCTGATGAATCATGCCCTCAAAATTTTTCTCCGTATAATTCACATTAGAATATATGAGAAATGTGAAAAAGTAATGGGTACGACCCAATTTGGGTTTAAAGAAGGCATGTGTACTCGAGAAGCACTTTTCTCAATACATACATTGATTCAAAAATGTCGTAACGTACAAAAGGATGTGTTCCTATGCTTTATAGATTATGAAAAAGCTTTTGACAACGTGAAACATGATAAATTGTTGGAAATTCTCATATCCATTGGGATAGATGATCAAAACGAAATACAATGCATTAAAAGTCTATATTGGCACCAAACAGCACAAATTGAGATTGACGGACAACTTACTGAAAGTATAGCTATATCCAAGGGCGTCAGACAAGGATGCATTCTTTCCCCTTTGTTATTTAATAAATATGTATTCTGAAAGAATATTTGAAGAGTCTATCAGCAAGGTTCGGAAGGGTATATACACAAATGGTATTTTTATCAATATCATAAGATATGCTGATGATACAACATTACTGACTGACAATATGCCCGCGCTACAAGACCTGGTAAATAAACTCGCAACAAACAGTAATGCATATGGCCTAAATATCAATATTCGAAAAACAAAATATATGATTGTGAACAAGAAAAATAACCATTATACTATTTCCTTAAAAATACAAAACGCATGCAACGAAATATCTCGGCGTTACAATCAACGACAAATGGGATTGATCAAAAGAAATAAGATGCCGTATAGAAATGGCTCGAGATGCCTTTTTTAAATACAAAAAAGTACTTACCAGTCACGATATTCATCTTGAAACAAAATCAAGATTCATTAAAACATATGTTTGGTCGGTTTTACTATATGCGGTGGAGACATCGACCATAAAATCATCAGACATAAAAAGATTAGAGGCCTTTGAAATGTGGGTTTATAGACGAATACTGAAAATACCCTGGACTGAACATATATCAAATACCGAAGTTTTGAGAGAAATGCACTGCGAAAGAGAGCTATTTACCGTCATAAAGAAAAGAAAAACATCATACCTTGGACATTTTATGAGAAACCCAAAATATAAGCTGTTACAATCGATAACACGACCGAATATTGAAGTAAAGGCTGCTAGAGGGAGAAAAGAAATAACATGGATTGATAATATTGCAGTACGGACTGGTATCAGAGATATAGGCAGACTTCTAAGTGAAGCTAGGGATCGAGGTGCTTTTGCGGAGCTACTTTAAAATATACAAATTCGAAGAACGAATTAGCAAATAAAGAAGAAGAAGATAATCAATTTAGTTTTGCGATATTCTTCCTGAGCATGATTTTTTCTTGAACTGTTTAGCTCCTTGTTGGTTTCGTTGTTTCTTATTGATCCTGAGGAACCGAAATACAAATCATAACTGATTTTTAGTATGTGTTCCATAATTCGTATTCTTGTGTGTAGTGGTGATAATCCAAGTACATATGCATCGGTATTATGTAATGATTTTGTTGGGACTTGGTTTAATTGCCTTGATGTTGCTTGGCATAAAATTCAGCTGGCATATAAAGCCTGACCTACTTTTCTATCTGTAATTGTCAGCATCAATTGGTTGCTGACTTCAATTTGCTGCTCATTTAACTGTAATTTTTGATGGCTGTATTGTTGCAATTTGGGCCCTGATATCAGTTTCTTCTTTGTTTCTTTTTTGAATTCTAATTTGATTGGCTTGCAGTATTTCGTAAAAGATCATTTCGTAGAAGTCTCATTTTTCCAAATATCTTTTGTTTGCGTTGCTCTGAATCTTCTAACACCTTTTTCAATCGCAATGGTACAAATGATACGGTGAACATATCTGGGTCCGAAATATTTTCACATACTACTTGTTAGTATTGTTTTTGTCCCGAAGAACCATCTCATCCCCATTTACAAAAAAGAATTAACTTTGTGTTTCCGTATTTCTTCAACTCATTTCCTTTTACTGATTATAGCAAGCGTTCGGCTGTGTGATCAAGTAGAGATTATAGTTGTACCTCTGCCGAAATTGGTGTGATTCTGGGAGTGTCTTTTGATGGCAAACAGTCCATTTTAGCAGTGGTTATGTGATGATATGCTGGATACATATTTGAGCCTTTTTCAATCGCACGCAATCTGAGCTGAATATATTGCTGTTTTGTTAATTTTGAATTCAGAAATAATGCTAATGCCTCCTCATTTGTGAACTGCTGTGCATCGCTCGGAGTTGGTATACTTTTAAGAATCAGTTTTGTCCTCACTGGACTAGCTTTAACAACTTTTCCAATGATATCCACTTTTGTTAATTGGTTCTGTGATCGTAATTGATGTACGAAAGATTCTTTTATATTTGAACAACCAATTTCATCTCAACATCTTCAAGTTTTCGCCTCTTAGATCTGTCGCTGCAGTTGTCCAATGATTTGCGTGGTCTTCCAGCCTTATCTCGCTTTGTTGTTTATGACGCGACAGTAAGTTGGCCTTCGAACTAGTTGTTTGTTTGTTTGTTTTAGCTTACTTCTTTGTAGCATTTTTTTTAGTGCTTTGCAATAGTTTTACTGCAATGCAAGAATTTTCTTTTTTCCTTTCTACAAGATTTTACCACGACCCATTTCTTTCAAATTAATTTTTTTATAATTGAGAAGTCAGGAGCACTTCACGCTTTGAAAGTTACAATCAGATAGATGTTGCACCAAAAATAGTTCAAAAATGCTAAAAATTAACTGTGCGTTTTAAATTGTTTAATTTTCATGTTATTATTGCCAAATAAGATTCAGAATCACAAAAGTATATTAATGAAAAAAATATATAAAGTACACGCACTACATAACAAAAATATGAATTTTTTTTAAATTGAGATATACTGCGGGGTCTTTCACAGAGGTTCAAAGCTCTCTGTCTGCTATCCACTTGGGGATAGCAAGAAGCGATTCCTCTACGTGAAATTCCCAAGCAGCTCACGACTTCCGGTCTTATACCAAGTGTTCCCTGGTAATGTCATACAGGCACCCGTCTGTTGGCAGCCAAAGAGAGAAGGCGTATAATACTGGGTAACCTGAATTTCATGTTATCACCAATGCATCTCAGGCAATTAGGCGACAATCGTAATAACAACAATCGCTGAAGCTCAGTATTTTTTCAACATAGTCGGGATGGCGGCTTCAAGCTGGCAGCCCCAGCACCATCATTAGACACAGTGGACCAATCATCCACTTGTCCGAAACTCAAACGATTAATGAAACTACTACAGGAGAAATAATAGCAATACCCCAAACATCGGTGACAACATTTGGCACACGAAAACGGATAAGAATTGGACAATGGAACGTAAGAACGCTTAACGAAGCGTCAAGGCTAGCACAAGTAGAGGCAGAAATGTTGAAGCTTACTGTTGCGATTTTAGGTATTAGTGAAATGCGATGGTGCGGAAATGGTCAAATAACATCGGCTAATGGAAACGTTGTGTTATATAGCGGTAAAGAAAGCAGGAGAGAAAGCGGGGTAGCATTTGTAATATTCAAAGAGCTAAAGACAACTCTAAGTTCATGGAATCCTGTATCAGATCGTATTATTACAGCCCGGTTTTTCAGTAAAGTTGGAAGTACACTAGCTTCGTGCAATGCTATGCACCCACAGGGGATGCCGACGACCTAACAAAATATGAATTTTACAATAAACTAATAGCTACTGTTAAGAAAATAGCAAACCGTGATATACTTATCCTAAGTGGTGATTTTAATGCCCAGATTGGCAATGACAACCATGGCCTAACCCATATCATGGGAACACATGGCCTGGGAACTAGAAATAAGAATGGTGAACGTTTTATAGAGTTTTGTCAGACATTCCAACTCGTGATCGGTGGTTCGATTTTTCCCCATAAAAATATACACAAATATACATCATGGGAATCCCCAGACCGTCAGACACGTAATCAAATAGATCACATTTGTATCCGCCGCAAATGGAGAGGGTCTCTAATAGATGTACGCACCAAAAGAGGTGCCGAATTATACAGCGACCACGAGCTAGTGGTAGCTACAATAAGAATAAAACTTAAAAAAATGTATAAAAGAAACCCACAGATAACACACAAACGCTTTGATGTCAACAAATTGAGAGATAAAGAGAAAAAGGGACGAAGTTGGGGAAGAACTAAGGGAATGTGTTCAATCAGAAAACACTTCCTGGGAAGCAACGTGTCACAAGATTAGGGATATTGCCAAAGATAAAATAGGTTATAAACCAAAGACAGAAAGGAAATCATGATTATCCGATAACACCTGGAAACTTATTTAAGAAAGAAATCAGTTGAAACAACAAAAACTTGAAAATCCCTACTATAAACCACAATACAGCTCAGTGGCAAAAGCCGTAAAGAGATCAGCCCGAAACGATAAAAGGAAGTATTTAGAATCTATCGCCAGTGATGCAGAAACAGCCGCAGGGTCAAACAACATGAAAGAGCTACATCAGATAATAAATCGCCTATCAAATCAAAATATGAATCGTAACCATGCTATAAAGGACTCTGATGGTCAGCTTCTGACAAATACTGAAGAACAAACCAGAAGATGGAAGCAACACTTCGAGGAAATAAGCAACATTACTTATGATGAATTCCGGAAATTAAGTGTGCTATCTCAAAAATAAAAAAGAACTAGACGCCGGGTGAAGATGGAATCCCTCCAGAGATACTTCAAACGAACCCAACGATAGCTGCAGAAATGGTATACCCATATATACGTGATGCTTGGATTAATGAAGAACTTCTTAGTACTTGGACTAAAGGTACAATAATTAACCTACCGAAAAAGAACGACCTAACTGTGTGTGAAAATTGGCGAGGTATCACACTGCTTCACACAATATATAAGGTCATTGCGATAATAATAAACAACCGACTACAGCATGTTGAAAAGGCATTACGAGACGAACAAGCTGGTTTTCGTCCTCATCGTAACTGTGTAGACCAAACCAGCACTATTCGTGTTATAATAGAGCAATCGGTTGAATGGCGCACACCATTGTATTTAGTTTTTATTGACTTCAAAAAAGCTATTGATTCCATAAGACGAAGTGCAATATGGGCTGCGTTAACAGCAAAAGGGGTACCAATGAGGTTGATAAACATAACTAAAGCCATGTACAACAACACTACTCTACAAGTTCGGCATAATGGCATGACCAGTGAATCCTTTCAGACAAACGCTGGAGTGAACCAAGGATGCCCACTATCTCCTCTACTATTTGCTGTTGTATTAGATGAAGTCATGTTAAAGCTCTGCAGGAAAAAAAAGGGGTATCGTATGGGACTTTCAAAAACATCTAGAAGATTTGGATTTCGCTGACGATATTTTCCTCATGTCACACAATTTTAACGACATGCAGAGCAAAGTGAATGATCTGGGAACACTGGCAAAAGAAGTTGGATTAGAGATAAACATTTCGAAAACACATGCAATGCGAATCAACAACACAATCGAAAACCACATTCTAATACAAAACCAACGCATACAATATGTTAACTCATTCTGCTACTTAGGATGTATAATGTCGATAGACGGCGGGGTGGAAGATGTTGTCACAACAGGCTGAAAAAGGCAAGATCAGCCTTTGGCCGCTTGAATAGAACTTGGCGGTCACCCCAAATCTCGAAGAAGACAAAGATTCGAATATTTAACGCTGCTGTACAGAGACTACAGATCTTTATAAATAAATGCCTACGAATAATTTGTCGCATCTTTTGGCCGAAAACAATAACCAACACTGATCTTTGGAGATTGACGAACGAGGTACCTATAAATTGCCAAATAACAAAAAGAAAGTGGAAATGGATAGGGCACACATTAAGAAAGCCAAACGGTAGCATCACGAGGACTAGAATGGAATCCTCAAGGCAGCCGACGCTCCGGTCGTCCAAAGAACTCTTGGCGCAGAACACTTAACCAAGAACTTAAAATATTAAACAAAACTTTTGATGAAATTAAAATTATATGTAACGATAGACTAAGTTGGAATAATCTTGTAGAAGCCCTATGTTCCCAAGTGGAATAAATAAAAGAAAAAAAAAAAAAAATACTGCATACCAAAAAACTAGGTAAAATTTTTGGCTGAAAGGCTAAGTAAGTTGGTTACGGCTAAGATATTTTGGTTACGGCTAAGATATTTTTAATGCACTATACCGCATGTAATGGTCTGTGTTAACCTCTTGAATTTACTATTTTTATATCCTGTACCACTATGTGGTTTGGGTACAATGACTTTGTACCTAGATGGACCTAGATCCATCTTTTATTATATCGATCGATTCAGAATCACTGTCTGAGTCGAATTAGCGATGTCCGTCCGTCCATCCGTCTGTCCGTCTGTCCTTCTATGTGTCCATGTTTATTTTGTATTCAAACTACAGGTCGCAAATATGAATATATTTTACTGAAATTTGACATATAAGCTTTTATCGGCCGTAGGATGAACGCTGTTGAAATTGGTGAAATGCGGTGCATTTTCAGACATAGTCTCCATACAAATGACCCCTATGAAATCGACTTAAATTGTCATTATATCCAAATTATCATATAGATCTCAGTCAAATTGGATTTGTGTGTGTTTATTACAGCCATTTATCAGTTGTTCAAAAATAAACCCGATATGGCTATTCTTAGTCATAGCCCCCATATAAAGCTGCTTCCCGATTTACACTTAAATCTATCAAAAAACAAAAATATTGCACAAATTTTTCTCAAATTTCGTTTGTATATATTTTTTCAAAAGTCGCTTATGATTTTACTAAATATGGTCAGGATGGATCCACTTTTCGACCTAGTCCCCATATACATAAATATAGCATCCGACATGAACTTTTGCATATCTGCAGCCAAAAAAATTAATAACAATGCCACTCAAATTTGGTTATTTTCTATATCCTATTAGTTGGACCGAAGAGATAGGGTCTCCTAACCATGGTATAGGGTATCGTTAAGTCGGTCTAGACCGACTGTAATTTTCTCACTAGTTTACTTTAATGTATGTTTTACAGATATTTTTATGTTTATTGTATTTTATGACTTCATTTATTTGTTAGTGTATATTTTTTTTATTTTAGTAGATTTTTCAAATAATTCAATCCAAAAAAAAAAAAAAAACAAAAAACAAAATACAAAAAATTTTTATATGCGTTAAATATCATTGATTGTCTAGATATCGGTTTGTTTGTAGCTGTTGTTATTCTTTGTTTATTTTGATAATCAGTTTATATTTTTGTAAATCTTGTTTGGTTTTTAATAGCCATGGAATTTAATGGTTTTAGTTATTTCTTTATTGTGTACCATTGTTTGCTATTGTTATTTATTGATATGAATGTGTTTATATGATTGTAGAAATATTGGGTAGTTGTTGGGCTTTTGCTATTGCGTTGCAAATTAATTTTTTACAGTAACACGTTTTTCTATAATTTATGATTTTGTGGAATTTGAAAAGTTCATACGCAAGTTCAGTTTCCGCTTCCGGTTTCCGGTTTGCGTTTAAATAGATTTATTTTTAACTTTAAATTTAATCACCATTAGAATAAGTTCATGTAAGATATTAAATAAAAGATATAAAAAGTTGATCAATAATATATAAAAATGTATGTTAACATATATTATGTCGTTGAAACCAACTGAAGATATGTTAATTACAATATTTTTTTTCTGATCATCATCACTTCAATTATAGAGAACAGCTGTTAAAAAAGGTTTACCCACAAATTTTTACTATGTTTTTTTAAGCATATATACTAAGACTTTTAGACTTAAAAGTAATAAAACTGTGAACCATTTGTTTAGGAAAATGGAAAATAAAACAAGTAAACAAAAATATATTTACAAATACAAAATAATGAAACAAATAATAAAAAAAGCGTTTTTAGTTTTAAGTAAAGATTGTGTTTATACTTTTTTGATTAACCCTAATGTCTCCTTGGCAGCTATAAGCTATAGCAAGATTAACAGGTAGTCTTAAGCAACTGCAAAGAACCCGATAAGCCGATTTGGAGAAGCAAAATTCATTGAAGGTAAGGGTGGACCTAGGCAAATTCTTAGATTTGTTAATAAAAATTGTCGTTGAAAGTGAAGAATGCAATGGTATCTAAACCAAAATTGTCAGTTCAAGATGGAGTTAAAACCTTCAAAGTATTTCATACGTATTTGCAAGGAGTTAATAGAAAATATAAGCTAAAATCACACAAAGCAAAACAAGTTAGAAATTATAGTCGGTCTACCCGACTATACGATACCCTATACCATGGTTTAGAGACCCTATCTCTTCAGTCCAACTAATTAGATATAGAAAATGAGCAGAAACCAAATTTGAGTGACATTGTTTTTAATTTTTTGGCTGCAGATATGAAAAAGTTTATATCGGATGCTATGACTATATGGGGACTAGGTCGAAAAATGGACCGATCCTGACCATATTTGGTAAAATTACTTATATCTTGAAAAAATGTATAAAACCAAATTTGAGAGAAATCCGTTCAATATTTTTGTTTTTTTGATAGATTTAAGTGAAGATCGGGAAGCAGCTCTATATGGGGCCTATGACGAAGGTTTGTCCTGTAGGTATTATTTTTTGACTAGTGATTAGTGGATATAATAAACACATACAAACCCAATTTGACTGAGATCTATATGATAATTTGGATCTTATGGCAATTTATGTCGGTTTCATAGGGGTCATTTGTATGGGGACTAGGTCTCAACATGGACTGACTTTCACCAATTTCAATAGTGTTCATCGTATGGCTGATAGAAGTTTACATACCAAATTCCATCAAAATATATTTACATTTGCGACCTGTTGTTTGATTACAAGCTTTATATGGACACACAGACGGACGGACGGACGGACATCGCTAAAACGACTCAGTAAGCGATTCTGAGTCGATCGGTATAATAAAAGATGGGTCTAGGTCAAATAGTTTTGGTAGTTACAAACAGCAGCACAAAGTCATAATACCCAAACCACATAGTGGTACAGGGTATAAAAAGTGCCAACAGAAATGATGAAGTTGATGTGATGGTAAAAATAACGGCCAGAAATCTATTGAATACATTTCTGAACAACTTTAAAGGGTGTAAATTGACGGATAAAGAAACATATACGAAAGAAAAATTTAAGCAAATTCCTGGACCTCCATACTATACTGAATTTAAGAGGGGAGGCGTAAAGGAAATATTTAAAAAGAAATAGGTGAAAACTTTGCAAAAGTAAAGTACTTAGTTTGGAAAGGAATTTTCATCTGTTGATAGTTCACTAAATCTTTTGTTAAAAAAAAAACTCTTATTGCTTTTGAACAAACTCCATTCTATCCCTCCAATATTCTGGCCTGATTTAGCAATTATGCATTTTTCAAGAGAAACTGTTGAATGGTTCAGAAACAGTGATTTAAAATATATCGAAAAGGAGTGCAATCTACCAAACTGCCCTGAACTTCGTCCAATGGGAACATTTTAGGCTCATATAAGGCTAATACTGGCAAAATAATCAAAGGTAGGTAAAACTGTACAAAAACTTATGAATGGCTTAAAGGGTAAATTCTGCCCTCATATTATCTCGCCGTGAATTGTAATTTTTTACAAATTTTTAAAACGATGAAGTAATGTTCTTAGCTTTCAATATTAACTAGTATAGCCCAACACTCGAAATTCGAGTGCAAATTCTAGGAAATATTATTTTTTCATTAAATTTTTGTCTTCCAATGTTTTTGTAATATATATATGTATAAAATTAATGAATATTTATATGAGCCTAAAGGTAGGTTAATCAATTTTAGGAATTCACAATTCAATACAGAGCGTCTAATATATAATTTAAGTCATTCGCATTGACAGGGCGTAACGAATTATTAAAAATATTTTATTTTGTTTAATATAATACATTTTTCAGACAGATTAGACATAAATTTTAATATTCTCAGCTTCTCCTCCATACGAAGTATAACTATGCCAATCTTCACACTCTTCCGTGCCCCCATATTGCTTAAAAAGGAAACTAAAAATTTTGCTTCACGTATTAATATATATTAATTTGAATTTTCTTAATGTAGTTTAAAAGCTGGTTGTGTAGTTCAAAAGTGGTTGCTAAACCCGTAGAGTGTCAATGTCAAGGTCAATGAAACAGCAATTCGTACCCCAATTCATGGAAATTTGCCATGGCTAGTACATAACTGTCATTAAACCGTACATTGCCTTGATCAAAAGGGCGTTATTCTTGATCACGGCGATCGTTTTTTTAAAGGGTCGTTGACTTGGTCAATATGTGCTTCACTTTTTTTCTCTTTGAGCGTTATCGATGTGGATTATCCACAAAACCATTTGCCGTGACCTTCTTCGACGTCTGTGGGCCCGGAGAAAATCATTATTTAGACTCTCAGGTATATTGCAATGGATCATATACTGTTTGATTCATAAAATAAAACTGTGCACGAACTCACCCTATTCTGAAGTTGTTACACGATTGAGTTTATGTTCTAGAGTTAGCCAGCTTGGCAGCAATATTTCCATCAGACTGCTTTCTTGTACCCAACTGATCATTTAAAATCGAAATAACGGAGCTAAGTATGTATATGATATGCCTATGGCATCAAAAATATTGTAAACTTTCAGTCACTGATCGGCCAATACCTTATCGACTTTTTCTATATATAAAATATGCACGGACATGATCTTCTTTTTATGTTATCCCCTAAGACATGAGCTTTTTCTGCATTTTTTTGTATGACGATGTGTAATCGGTAAGGTAACAATTTCAAATGAAAAGATTGAAAAAAAAAGTACAATCCTTGCAGTTAAATAGGAAGTACTATTTCAACACATTTTCGACAATATGCAACTGTATTTTACTGGTAACTACACTAAATAATTTTTGCAATGCCTCAATCGACACCAAGTGATTGCCGTAACACTCATCTTTAACAGCTCATAGTCCAACCTGGTCAAATCGCAGCTGCGCGGTGGCCTGTGTATAATGCCAAAATGGCTTATAAGACTATTTTCAAATTTGCCTCTCAAAACATCGATTGTGTCACAGCTTGTGTCACACAGCGCACCATCCTGTTAAAACCAAATGTTCACAAGATCCATATTTTTGAAAATAGGCCCCAAATAATCAGTTTCCATTGGATGGTAGCGCTGAACGTTCACTGTAACGCATTTTCTCTCCGCGTCTTTGCATAAAAATGGGCCAATGATACCGCTGGGCCATAAACTACACCCAACAGAGCTTCGTTTAGGTTGCATTGGATTTCCAATCATTTCTTAACCGAATAGATTATACCAACTTCTTGTAGTAACATTTTTAATGCCACACTCACAATAACCAGTAGTAAGAAATGCAAACAATAGAGAGACCACTCTATATATATATACCAGTATAATTATGCATATACATTTTAATTTAGTATTTTCATCTTGTAGAAAACTGAAAACGAAGTGACAGAATCCTTTTTACTAATTCCATAACTTAGTTAAAAATTCAAACTTTTTTCTGAATCTCGTCTTTACATGGCTGGTCTTTATTTTGGGATTATTCTAACGTAAAATATTTGATACTGAAATTTATTAATATGAGTAACAGATTCGAGTTCCTCAAGATCTTTTCTACGGTTATGATTTTTAAAGTATACACTTGCCAAAAAACTATTCTTACACCCAAAATTAAATTTGTCATACCACGGAAAAAATAGGAAAAAAAAAAAATTTGCTTAAGAGTTTTCTTAAAAATTGGGACGCTATTTACCAGTTTTCTAATTTATTTACAACTTATTGCTTTTAACATATATTAAAAAACGTAAAAAATAAAGAATTCATAGCAAAAAGTATTATGCGTTTAGAGAATTGGTCTTAGGTCCAACTAACTGGTTATAGAAAATAAAGATAAACCAAATCTGAGTGGAATTTTTATTAATTTTTTTGCCTGCAGATCTGAAAAATTCATATCGAATGCTATATTTGTATGGGGACTAGGTCGAAAAATGGACCGATCCTGATCATATTTGGTAAAGTCATTTATATTTTGTTATAATAAATCAAAAATGAGAAACATCTGTGCGATATTTCTGAAGTGAATTTCGGGAAGCAGTTTAATATGGCGGCTATGACTTAGAATGGTCGTATAGGGGTTATTTTTGGACTACTGATTAATGGATGTAATAAACACACACAACCCAATTTGACCGAGATCTATATGATATTGGGATCATATGGCAATTTAAGTCGATTTCGTAAGTGTAATATGTATGTGGACTAGTTCTGAGCATGAACCGATTTGTACCAATTTAAATAGCGTTTGTCATTTGGCCGATCACAGCATATGTATCAAATTTCGTTCAAATATATTCATATTTACGACCTATAGTTTGATTATGAGGTACAGTTCGACACACAGTAGGACGGACAGATGAACACACGGACATGCGGACAGAGGCACGGGCGGAGATCGCTAAATCAACATAGAAAGTAATTCCGATTCGATCGGTATAACATAAAATAGGTCTGGGTCAAATATTTTTGGTAGTTGCAAACATCAGCACATACTCATTATACCTAGACCACAGAGTGGTATAAATTTAAATAAAACTAGCAGATTCCAGCGCTCGAAATTCGAGTGCAATTTCTAGGCTATTTTATTTTTCAACTTAGCCAATTCACAAACCAACACTTTTTTTTGGTTTATTATTATTGTGAATAAAGATAACAAACTCATTAACAAACGCATTAACAAATTTAATAAACACACACATAGCATATGTTTAATTTTATGTATGTGTTAGTAGCAAATTTAAATGCAATTTCCTCGAAATAAAGGAAAAAAAAAAAAAAATCTGTATGTCTGGTGAACAGCTAAAAAGAAATACCTTTCAAATAATATACGTTTGGTCGAAATCGGGATAAAACGGTAGAACAAAACATCGGTAACAAAAAACAGCCTATGCTATTAATATTATTATAGATAAAATGCGCTATGCAAAATTATCATTCTTCAGCAAAATTCTAACCAAGTCTAGATTAAAAAAAAAAAAATATTGATATATGGTTGATTTCATATTAAAAATAGCAACCACATGTATACATATATTCCACTTTACTAATAAATAATAATCATACGCCATGAATATATTATGATATTCAGAAAATTGTTTAAAAAAGGCGAACAAATGACATTTATTTTAGATTTCGTTCAATAAAATTAGTCCAATTTGATTTCCTCAAGCAAATTCCTGAAGACTGAATGAAGAAATCATCAAAAATTCCTGAGTTATAGCTAAGCAAACAAAAGTCAATATAGGAAAACAAGTAAGAAAATTATAGTCGGTCGGATACCCTATACCATGCGTTTAGAGACCCTATCTCATAGGCCCAACTAACTGGACATAGAAAATAAGCATAAACCAAATTTGGGTGGGATTTTTATTAATTTTTTTGGCTGCGGATATGAAAATTTCATATCGGATGCTATATCTATATGGCGACTAGGCCCAAAAATGGACCGATCCTGACTATGTTTGATAAAGTCTCTTGTACTTTGCAAAAATATATACAAACAAAATTTGAGAAGAATAATCAGTGCAATATATCTGTTTTTTGATAGATTTAAGTGAAGATCGGGAAGCAGCTTTATATGGGGCCTATGACTAAGAGTTGTCCCATAGGGATAATTTTTGGACTACTCATTAGTGGGTGTAATAAACGCATACAAACCCAATTTGAGTAAGATCTATATGACAATTTTGATCTTATGGCAATTTATGTCGATTTCAGAGGGGTCATTTGTATGGGGACTAGGTCTGGACATGGACCGATTTTCACCAATTTCAACAGCTTTCATCATATAACCGATAAAAGCTTATACACCAAATTTCATCAAAATATATTCATATTTGCGACCTGCAGTTTGATTAAAAGGTTTACATGGACACACAGACGGACGGACGGATGGACGGACATCGTTAAATCGAACCAGTTAGTGATTCTGATTCGATCGGTAGAATAAATGACGGGTCTAGGTCAAATATTTTTGGTAGTTACAAACAGCAGCACAAAGTCATTATACCCAAAACACATAGTGGTATAGGGTATAAATAGCACCCACACGTATACATATATTCCACTTTACTAATAAATAATAATCATACGCATTGAATACATTATGATATTCAGAAAATAGATTAAAAAAGGCGAACAAATGACATTTATTTTAGATATCGTTCTATAAAATTAGTCCAATTTGATTTCCTCAAGCAAATTGCTGAATACTGAATGAAGAAATCATCAATAGTTCCTGAGTTATAGCTAAGCAAACAAAAGTCAATATAGGAAAAAAATATTAAAGGTTATAAAGAAAAAAGTTTGGCTTCAGAACGCCAAACGCTTTGAATGTTTCATAATACTGGCTTAATATTTTCAACCTGACTAGGAATTTTCCACCCCTATAATGTCAGTTGCGCTGCGATATTGGTTAAATTAGGACCTCTATGATCCGCTTTAGCATCGATTGAAACAACTCCAAAGTATCTTCTTTACTTATTTTGTCGCACTCATTCAAAATGACGTTATTTAAAATTTCCTTTGAGATTATTTTTTATGTTGATAAAATAAAAATATGAGTTTTTATTTGTAGCAAAATCAAAACTTTTATGGTCTTGTTTTAAATTAAAGAAAGAACATAAAAACAATAAATTAAATTTTTCCTTTGAATCATCTCGCGGCCATACCAACAATCATGCAAAAAATGCAAACTTTTTTACTTTGGTCACATTTAAAATGAATTGAAATAATATTTGTTTCCTCATTATTTACAAAACAAACTCGCACAGTGGCCAATTTTAAGTCAGTGCGAATTATGAAGTATTTATTTTGGACTTTTTATTTATGAGTAAAATTTTTTAAAATTATTCTTTTAAGATGAACACTTTCTCTAACACCATCTGCTATACTTTGGTAATTTGTTTGTACTAAAACTAAGTGAATTTAAAAATGATTTTCCAAAACCTACTCTAGATTTATCTGGACATCCCACTATACTCCATAAACTTTTATTTAAGATTTGATTCTTTTCATGATTACGAATGAGACTGATGATGCCGATATCGCTAAAATGAGTTTGTTAATGTTATTATTTTTGTTAAAAAGTTCTCATAGTAGTAGTAGTAGTTGTATTTGGGGTTGAAAGGAAAGTAAGAGTGTGAGATGGTTAATGTATTTCAAATACACTTAACAGATTTTCAAACAACACAGAAAAAAAAATCATCATCATTGTCATCGTCATCTTGTACTATCTATACAAACAGACAATTTATATATGTGTATGTAATGTTTATTTTGCAAAGTATGATGCTTATCAATAGTGTTGCTGGAGCGGGGGAGGTGTAGAATCCAAAATTTTTTGAATTATTTCATATGAAAGTTTTTCAATAAAAATGTAAATTTTTTATGTGTTTTTCATACACTTTCTTGTACACAATGTTAATTTTTTCGGGTTCATTTATGGGTATTAAAATCCTTTATATCTTGTAAGGTGCGCCACTTGCCCTTCTAGTAAGGAGGGTCCTCTCAGTATGCGTAACAATTTAGATATGTGATGGAAGAGACAAAACTTATTGATCCAATTTATGTGATAGAAAATGGCGGTTTTTTTTTTTTTTTTCTGATATTATAGTAAATATAATATCAAGCGAACCGAGTTTCGAAGGTCCATTAGACATGACTGAGAATGATGTTATTTTTTCAGATTTATTTTTATTGCGGTTCAAGTTTGGAGAAAAAGAAATTCAAACATAAGTTTTGACCATCTTAGAAATTGTTCTTGCTCTTTTTCTTCAGAAGAATTGTTTGGAGCAATATAAACTATAATTTAACCAAAACTAATATTTCTGAGGGGGTCTCTGCCAAAATAAATTATAAGAATCATATTAAAATCATTTTTGTTTCTTTATGATGCCTTAATTTGTTGAACTTTTTTAAAAACTCTTATTATAATATAATGATTTCCTCTAGGATCTGCCATGCTTATTTAAATGAAAAATGTAATTTCTATGTTCCAATGTCATAGATTTTATTAACATCGCCATCAATATTTGACATCATTCTTTTAACATCAACATAATAATACTAAAAATAATCATTTACATGTATAGAATTTCCATCACTGTCATTATCATCAACAATATTCATACAACAAGAATAGCGACAAAGAAAAAACATTATTTCCATTTTTGTACTTTAAAAGTTGTTGCTATTTGTATTTTATCGTTAATCGTTGTTTTTGTTGGGAATGTTTATAAATTTTGTTGCTTTTGTTTGAAAAATTATAATGAGTTTTACTAACAAAGTTTGGAAAACAATTCTAGTTTTATTGATGACTTCGTATACAATAGTGATTATGATTGAACTAAATATAAATATGAATTATCGAGATGTTTTGCTGTGTAAAAAACTTTTTGCAAGCATTATGGAAAATTTGATTTGGTTGATTTTTATTTGCGAAATTTGATTTTTATAAACTTGAAGCAAAATTACAGTTGAATAATTGAGAGAGAGCTATAGAAAAATAATAACAATAATATTCATTCTTTTTTTGTAAGATACAGTCGACTAAGCTTACATAGAATGATTTCATCATATCCCAATTAACTTTGTGAAAAGATTTAATAATATCAACAGTAGGTGACAATATATTGGAAACTTTTACAAAATTCTGAATTTGCCAATTTTGTTTTTTTTTTTAATAATTTCTATTTGAAACATAACAATTACGAGTTGTGGTAGATAGACGAAGGTTCAAACTTCACGGCCGCCCCACTGTAGCTGAAATTTTGTTTTCATTGGCCAAAAGTCTAATTTTTTTACCCGATTTCTAAAATTTTAACGCCATTTTGTAGCTAATACATACAAATTAAGGTAGCCAAAAAATTAGGGTAAACTGTTCCCAATTGTGGGCGTGGCATGCTGTCGAACTCAACTGTTTTTTTTTTAATTCAGAATAAGGGGATTTTTTGTTGTTTTTATCAAAAATACATGGGTACTACTCGCAAGTTATCATCGATAATGACCTGCGTTCTTTTTCATAAAGTTGGTAGCGCTGTAGTCTTTAGTTGTTGTAAGTGGTCACAGCCCTACCGTTTCATATTATGGGTATTCTGAAATATTTTTCAAACTACTATATTTTTGTGAATTTTTAAATTTAGTGAAAAAGAACTTCTAGAGAACGAACAAGAAACGTATACCACCCGGAGAAAGATGAAAGTGTCCTCTCTAACCTTATATATACTTTTGTACCCGCAACGACCCGCGGGTAGAGCACTTTTTTCATTTTAATGAAATTACTCCAAAAAATTTCTAATTATGGTAATTTCAGATATGACCTTCTTCTAAATCCTGCAAAAATTTGAATTATGACTGGAGGTACAGATCTATATATAACATGAGCATATTTGTCATACAAATATATATATATATATATATATATATTTGTATGACAGTCATATATATATATATATATATATAAATCAAATATTAACCAGAGATGGTCAAAAGCCCAAAAGAAAGAAGACGCGTTTCTCACAAACATTTATTCTTGGCTAGAAGGAACGTTTGAGATACCTGTTACTCCACAACCTCGACCTGAAAGACCATCCAAATTATCTAACGAATCAAGTGAAAGAACTAGGAGGAGAAAAACTGAATAAGTACGGTGTACTCTAGAAATAGATGTCATCATACATGCTGCACAGGTGGAATTTCGTAAAGCTGGAAAACGTGATACTTCTCCAATACCCGTAGAAGTCATTAATAGTCCAACATCTGGAACTAAGTATAAAAAGAGTTTTTCTAAATCAAAGATTGAAAAAAACTGTCTCACTAATGTTGATGTTTGTAGATGCTGATTTAACTCGTCGCCAGAATGAAATAGTGAGGAATGCTTTTTATGCTTTATTACAAAAAGCGAAGCAAAAATGCTATCCACCCCAGAATCATGCAGAGTAACGAGTACTTCCGCCGAAACGGATTAACAGCCTTTGATTGACTATACAGTTAAGCGTTTATCCTTGTACCTAGAAGAGGTTAAAACAACCGTAAACGAGCAAGAATCAAAAACGCTTGAGGTTGATTTTTAAATGGGGTCACATCAATCTTAATTCAAACGGAAATTTGTAAATGATGTCGACTCAGATGGGAACTTATTCCAAAGTTGTTTCGTCCCTTTACGATTAGTTTCTGGTAGTGAAAACGAAAAGCGGTTATGGCAAAACCCAACATCATCTTCACCTCGATGTTGCCATCCTATAGGATTTCGTTTTGTTAAAAAAGATGCTCATGTTACTGAAAAAGAAATTAACTTCATATAAATAGCCTGCGTTGTCACTAAACCCCACAGAGATTAATTTAAGTGGATCCAAGTTCTCAGTCAGTCTTCATCATGACAAAGGTAGATGGCAAATTCTACAACGCAGCTACTGGTACAAAATCCACGAGTCGTTGCTATACATGAGGGACAACATCTAAGAATTTTCATAAAATTGATATTCGAAATGAAATAAGTTCTGAAGCTATGTAGTTTGGCCTTCCAGTTTTACACGCAAGAATTAGAATCCTTGAACGAATTCTCCGTTTGGCTTGCAAGTTGCCAGTAAAGAAATATAGAGAGCGAAACACGTTTTTCTCAAAAGCACTTTTTTCGAGCTGGGTGTCGTTTTTTCTAAAGAACCAGAAAGTCAAATCAAGAAGGTACTGAATTAGATTAATTAGGCTAACTTAACTATCGGGGGAGGGGGTGGGGCAAAAACCCCCTAAAAACAGCTAATTTTTAAGTTTTTTTTTTAAATCGTGCCGTTTTGTCAATTTTGATATTTTGAAAATATTCTAGTTCAGGACCTTCCTAACGTGCTTACCAAAAAAATCCCGCCGAATTTCGGTACGACATCTAGTTCTCAAGAAAAACGACACCCCGTTTGCTATCTCATTTTTACGTATCTAATTTCTTCGCTCTGGGAAGGGGAGATAAACTAGTTCAGAGAAGGTCCACTTTCATGTAAAAAAAATTCAAAGTTGATAAATTGAAAAATGACTGAGCTTGAACCGCAGGTCACACCTTAAGGTTTTAAAACCGAAAAATGGTCGTATTTTAATATTTATATTTTTTTAAGATATGAATGATGTCGGATTATTCATTTCATATACACGTCATAGCATAACATTTGAAGAATCTGTTCAAAAATCTTCAATTAAGAATTTTAATAAATAAGTTCGTGACAGCGAATCTCCGGAGGCATTGTCGTTTTGCGGTCAACATCATCTTAACCCGTTACCGGATATGTGAAATAAAAAAATCGAAATGCTTTTCCGAGGTAATCACGAAGACTTTTTTCAATTTTTTGTGCCAGCATTTTGAAGTGAAAAAAGCGATTTTTGCTATAAAATTTCGGTGAATTTGTTGTTAAAAAATGGGGGAGAAAATGGAAAATAAAAAAAAAAACTCTTCGTTATTTATGTGTAGAAATAATGTGTAAAATTTTAAAAGAATCGGTCAATTAGATTTTGAGTTATGTTGTTAACAGGCATCAAACATGTTGCTTGCGAAAAAATCGATTTAAAGTGTTTTAAAAACTTTTTTTATCTATACTAATATAATAAAGAGGTAATGTGTGTTTGTTTGTTTGTTTGTTTGTTTGTACGAGGTAATCTCCGTAACTACCCATCTGATCTTCCTGAAATTTTCACAGAGTCTTACTGCGGATATGGGAAGTGCCATAGGCTATAATTTTTTAAATATTTTTGGTGGGCGTGGCACCTCCCACACAAAGTAAATTTTTAATATCATATACATATATTGAGTATTATGAAAGGGAGAGCTTTGCAAATTTGGGTGAGGTCACCTATTGTTAACATTAGTAGCTACGCCAGAAATGGACGGGATCGGACAAGTGGGCATGGTACCTCCCATACAAGTAATAATTTAATATTATATATCTCGAGTACTGTGATAGAGAGAGCTTTTCAAATTTGTCGGATGTAACCTATTATTAATGTGAGTAGTCGGATGCAAAATGGGCAGTATCGGACCAATAGGCGTGGCACCTGCCATACAAAGTATATACAAAATGCCATATATCTGGAGTACTGTAATAGTGAGAGTCTTGGGACCTTGTGTGAGCCCATAAGTTATTCATTTGATAAGTTAGACAGAAAATGGGCGTGATCGGAGCAGTGGGCGTGGCACCACCCATACAAAGTAAATATATGATCTCATATAACTGGTGTGCTAAAAAATTAAGCTTTGACACTTTGCACGAGCCAATCAGATCTTAGTATGAGTAGTCGAACAAAAAACTGGCGGGTTCACACCAATGGGCGTGGCACTCCCCATGCAAAGTAAAAATTTAATGTCATATTTCTGGAGTATTGTAAAAGAGAGAACTTTGTGGCTTTTAGTGAGCCCATAGGTTCTTTGTGTGATTAGTCGAACAAAAAAATGAGCGTGATCGGAGCAGTGGGCGTAGCACCGCCCATGCAAAGTAGAGGAAAAGACTCGACATTTTGCATGAGTCCATCAGATATTAATGTGAGTAGTCCAATAAAAATTGGGCGGGACGGGATTAGAGGGCGTGGCACCTCCTATGTAAAAAATATGAAGCACTACGAATGCGACAGTCTTTTGACAAGTTCAGTAGTTATCAATGTGATTTGTCGTGGAAAATATATCGCCAAAATAAAAAATCGCCAAACCTAATAGTCGCGAAAAATAAAAGTCGCCCAAAAAACAAAAATCTTCAAATCAAAATTGGACAAAATCAAAAATCGCTAAAAAGAAAAATTGCCAAATGATATTCTAAGTTGAAGGACAACAGTTAAGTGTTGCCAGATCTAATATGGATAATCCATCTTCTTCTCATGGGCAGCTACATGTACCTTGCTCCAGGGTAGAAACGCCGAAAAAGTTGATAATTGTTGTACCGAATGAAAAGCAAAAAAATATTGTATATCAGCATCAGCAAGCATTGAAATAAAAATATCTATACTAATATTCTATACTAACATAATAAAGAGGTAATATTTGTTTGTTTGTTTGTAGGAGGTAATCTCCGTAACTACTCATCTGATCTTCCTGAAATTTTCACATAGTCTTACTACGGATATGGGAAGTCCCACAGGCTGTATTTTTTTTGTTTTTAAGTATTTTTAGTGGGCGTGATACCTCCCGTACAAAGTACATTTTTAATATCGTATATATGTATTAAGTACTATGATAGAGAAAGCTTTGCAAATTTGTCTTAGGTCATCTATTCAGACAAAAAAAAAAATGGGCGGGATTGGACAAATGCCCGTGGCACATAAACTTAATACTAAATGTGATATATCTGAATTACTGTATTAGTGAGAGTCTTGGGACTTTGCGTGAGTCCTTTCATAACGGAAGGGGGGAGGGGGAGGGTGTAGCGAAGAACACCGGGTTACATCTAGTATACAATATACCGTATACGGAGGGTGGCTGGAGACGCTGTATCTTCTTTAGTTTTGCTCCGCTTTACTGTAAAATTGGACACAGCACTGTCGATTTGTTGTGCATTTAGAAAAAATGCAAAAACGCTTTTAGGTATTTGATAGCTTATAGTAGTCATTATTTGTTCCATTACCAGTAATGATATCTGCTTACAAAATACATCACCTTCTTGATATATTTGTACACATAGGATGCAATTCATTTGTTAACTTGGTTTTTTTATTATCATACCTTTTTATTTTACCTAATAATGCACTAATGCAACTAGTAAAGAAAACATACACAGGTAATTCATTTGTATCGTGGGTTTTTTATATATAGTTTTTTAGGTATGATGGCTTATGAAAAGTGACATTTGAATACAAACTCAATTGCTATAATATATTTCAGCAATAACAGTCGCAAATAAAAATATTCGGAGAGTATTTTAGGAACAAAAAACAGGAAGATGTTTTTAGTTACGTTAAAATAAAATTAAACTTGAATTCGTGTAGCGTCGAAATACAAGAGCAATTATCTAATATCGTCAAAGCGCTAAAAAAAAACGCTACAAAGAAGTTAGCTACAGTAAACAAAATTTTTATATAAAAAGTGCAAACTGGTTAGAAGGCCAACTTACTGTCGCTGCAGAAACAGCACAGCAAGATAAAGCTGGTAGACCACGCAAATCATTGGACAACTGCAGCGATAGATCTAAGAGGCAGAAACTTAAAGATGTTAACGATGAAACTGGATGTATAAATGTAAAGGAATCTTTGGATGTCATTGAAAACGTTGTTAAAACTGGTCCAGTGTGAACAAAACGGATTCTTAAAAGTATACCAACTCCAAGCGGTGCACAACAGTTCACAAGTGAGGAGGCATTAGCATTATTTTGGATTTGAAATTAACAAAACACCAATATATTCAGCTCAGACTGCGTGCGATTAAAAAAGGCTCAAATATGAATCCAGCATATTGTCACATAACCGCTGCTAAAATGGACTGTTTGCCATCAAAGGACACTATCACAATCACACCAATTTCGGAGGCACAACTACAATCTCTACTTGATCACACAGCCGAACGCTTGCTACAATCAATAAAAGGAAATAGGTTAAAGAAATATGGAAACACAAAGTTAATTCCTTTTCGGAAATGGGGATGTGATGGTGCTTCCGTACAAAAACAATACAAACAAGTAATATGTAAAAATATTTCGGACTCAGATATGTTCATGGTATCATTTGTACCATTGCGATTGAAAAAGGTTTTGGAAGATTCAGAGCCTGCGACAAGTACAACACAAACAAAAGATATTTGGAAAAATGAGACACCATCTCCTACGAAATACTGCAGGCCAATCAAATTGGAATTCAAAAAAGAAACAAAGAAGTAGCTGATATCAACCCCCAAATTGCAACAATATAGCCATCAAAAATTACAGTTAAATGGGCAGCAAATTGAAGTCAGCTACCAATTGATGCTGACAATGATAGATGGAAAGGTAGGTCAGGCTTTATATGCCAGCTGCATTTTGTGGAAGGCAACATCAAGCCAATTAATTCAAGTCCCAACAAAACCATTAGATAATACCGATGCATATGTACTTGGATTATCAACATTACATGCAAGAATACGACTTATGGAATACATACTAAAAATAAGCTATGATTCAGATGTCGGGTCTTCAGGATCAGTAAAAATAACGAAACCATCAAAAAGTTATGAAGTTAAAAAAAGACGAATATCCCAAATTTGGATTGACTATAGATCAGCCAAAACAAGGGTCAGGCAATACAAATGATGGCAATATCGCCAGAAGATTCTTTTCAGATCCAGAAATAGCATCTGAAATAACAGGAGTGGATCTAAGCAAGATTCAATAATCTAACCCATAAAAACAAAGTTTTCATTAAAACTCTTTCTTTCCTTATGCCTATGAGTTTTGAATCTCTCTGTGGCTGTATGTGACTTTGCGTGACTATTTTAAAATTAATCTTTTTTGTAATGAAGAAATCTAAGTCATTGAAATAAATTTGGCGTGCTATTTCTGAAAAATATTTTTTCGATTTAGAAGTCCGCTTAGAAAAGTTAATAGTTCGAAAAAGTTAACTACCCTTGGAACATTTCAGTTACTTTTTCGACATCCTACTCTATAACTAACGTTTTTTAAGTGTAAATATTCTTTGAGTGTAAACAAATTTGTAAATTTAACAGCAACAATTTTTTAATGTTTTAGTAATAATAGCAAAATTCCCAGTTGATTTTACAAACAATCTAGTGAGTTATAACATAACAATTATTACAATGTTTAATATAATCAATGATTAAGAAGCAATGTCTGAAATCGGCCTGATTAAGACTACAGCGTAGATATGATATTTATAAATATGTGCTTTCTTCTTCTTCTATACCAAGTACCGTTAAAAACAAAATCAAAATTTGCATACTAATTATAATAATAATTGCAAACTATCTGAAAAATTACGTTATATCTAACGAAAGATAACAAATTTGTTACAGAAAATACATAAAAAAAAAATAAGTACGACTTAACAGTCTGTGCCGAATCTTTGGTACCCTCCATTCGGTTTTACGTTTATACTAATATCTGGACGTACTGCACTGTTTATAACAAATGAAAAAAAAAAAATATTTTAAAAAGCAACAATTTGATAAACTCAATACTAAACAAGTAAGAAAGTTATAGTCGGTCTAGACCGACTATACGATACCCTATACCATGCGTTTAGAAACCCTATCTCTTAGGCCCAACTAACTGGACATAGAAAATAAGCAAAAACCAAATTTGAGTGGGATTTTTATTAATTTTTTTGGCTGCAGATATGAAAAAGTTCATATCGGATGCTATATCTATATGGGGACTAGGTCCAAAAATGGACCGATCCTAATCATGTTTGGTAAAGTCTCTTGTATTTTGCAAAAATATATACAAACAAAATTTGAGAAGAATCTTTGCAATATTTTTGTTTTTTAATAGATTTAAGTGAAAATCGGGAAGCAGCTCTATATGGGGCCAAAGGATCATTTTTGGACTACTCGTTAATGGATGTAATGAACGCATAACCCAATTTGAGTAAGATCTATATGCCAATTTGGATCTTATGACAATTTATGTCGATTTCATAGGGGTAATTTGTATGGGGGCTAGGTCTGAACATGGACCGATTCTCACCAGTTTCAACAGCGTTCATCCCATGGCCGATAAAAGCTTATATACCAAATTTCATCAAAATATATTTGTATTTGCGACCTGCAGTTTGATTACAAGGTTTACATGGACACACAGACGGACGGACGGACGGACGGACATTGTTAAATCAACTCAGAAAGTGATTCTGATTCGATCGGTATAATTAAAGATGGGTCTAGGTCAAATATTTTTGGTTGTTACAAACAGCAGCACAAAGTCATTATACCCAAACCACATAGTGGTATAGGGTATAATTATATCAATATATATAACACACTGAATTTTTAAATTTTTTTAGAGGTGTCTTCATGTTTTTGTATATATCTCGGCACAAAGAGGCCTGATTTAGTACATTTTTAATACAAACCTTGTAGAAATAATGAAAAACAATAGTCTCTTAAACTTACCAAGCTAAATGGTTTATTATACCATATACCACAATGTGGTTTGGGTATAATGACTTTGTGCTGCTGTTTGTAACAACCAAAAATATTTGACCTAGACCCATCTTTAATTATACCGATCGAATCAGAATCACTATCTGATTCGATTTAACGATGTCCGTCCGTCCGTCCGTCCGTCTATGTGTCCATGTAAAGCTTGTAATCAAACTACAGGTCGCAAATATGCATACATTTTGATGAAATTTGGCATATGAGTTTCCATCGGCCATGGGATGAACGCTGTTGAAACTGGTGAGAATCGGTCCATGTTCAGACCTAGCCCCCATACAAATGACCCCTATGAAATCGACATAAATTGCCATAAGTTACAAATTATCATATAGATCTCAGTCAAATTGGGCTTGTATGTGCTTATTACATCCATTAATCAGTAGTTCAAAAATACTCCCTACAGGAAAATTCTTAGTCATAGGCCCCATATAGAGCTGATTCCCGATTTTCACTTAAATCTATTAAAAAACAAAAATATTGCACAGATTTTTCTCAAATTTGGTTTGTATATATTTTTTCAAAGTATAAGTGACTTTACCAAATATGGTCAGGATGGGTCCATTTTTCGACCTAGTCCCCATATAAATATAGTATCCGATATGAACTTTTTCATATCTGCAGCGAAAAAAATTAATAAAAATGCCACTCAAATTTGGGTTATGCATATTTGCTATATCCAATTAGCTGGACTGAAGAGATAGGGTCTCTTAACCATGGTATAGGGTATCGTATAGTCGGGCTAGACCGATTATAATTTTCTTACTTGTTTTGTTAATGAGCATGTTTTCAACAGACAGACGGACAGACTGACATCGCTATATCGACTCGAGTTGTTATAAGGATCAATAATATATATACTTTATGGGGTCGCAGATGCATTTTTCGATGGGTTACAAACGGAATGACATACCAATATATCCTCTACACAATGGTGTGGTGGGTATAGCAACAAAACTTAAAAGTATTTATTTTTAGCGATTTTTACAAACAAAATATGGGTAGAAATATATAAATAAACGGCAGTATATATAAAAGCTTGCATAAATTCATGTTGGATATTAAGTACTTACAGGGATAGATGAAGACTTACCTAAAATAAATTAAAATATATATTAGTACAAAAGAAAAAAATATATTATTAATTCTTATCAGTAATAATTATTCCTAAAAATAAACCTCTTTATGATAGTCACTCTTTCGGCTTCATCACCGATTAATTAAAACAATTATTATACAAGGAAAAAATACATATATATATTTTTTAAGTTCTTTTCTCGCATGCTATAGATAGAAATTGAATTTGTTTTTGTTTGTGTTTTTAATTTTTTTTTTTGTTTTTGTTTTTTCTGTTAGAAATATGCTTATAACTAACTATACATGATCAAAATATATTTTGCACCAATTAATGGAATGTGGCTAACCATTTCAACTGAGAGGCGACAAATCTGTGATATTATATAGCCGCTAAATTTTAACCTTTAATTTTCTTTATCTTGATTTTCTTTATTAATTTACTAGGAAATCCCGCCGTGCATTACTACGTCCTTAATATTCATAAGTCACGGACTAATGTAAGAATTCAAGAATCGTACTAGCATAGAACTCTAAAGTTGCCACTCCCACAGGTCTGATCTCGCCCATTTTTTTTTGAACATCTACATTAATAATGAAGTGAAAAATGTAGAAATATAAAGTGGAGGTGCCACACTAGCGTGGCCCTTAATAAAAAAGTGTTCAAACTGTCGTTCTCACCCCATAGAAATATGCGATTAGCAAAAAAACTGAGAAATACAAAGTTTTGGGCCAATCAAAAAACGTTTAGTCGTGTGTTTATATGGGGAAAATATGACTTTTTTTTTCAGATTTTACGAAAAATTCGTTCCATGGTTTAATTTTTCCGACAAGCTGTTATATAATTCAGGATCAGAATTAAGTTAGCTTTTCAATAACCTATAAGACTTTAAAATCAAATAAATATTCGCTGAGAAATAGCAAATGCCCCAGACCACTTTTGTGACAAAAAAACTAGGTCATGAAATTTGATGGCATTTTTATCAACTTTGAGAAATTGATTAAAGCCATCATTTTTTTTTTTTGGTCTCTGTGCTTATAAGTACTCAGATATGAAGTATTGTTTTATTACCACGTTGTTAACCTATTGCCCATTGAGACCGAAAATTGGAAAATTTTTTTAAAAAATTTTTAAAACTTCTTTTTAAAGTTTGAAAAAATTTTCTTAAACAAAATTTAAAAAACTGAATCTATCACTTTAAGGTTTTATTAAATGCGTGTTGCAGATTAACTGTGTGAATTTTCAAGTAAATCCCTCTGCCAGAATTTTTATGACAAGGATTTTATTTTTGCGGATTTCGAGAAAAATTGGATTTTTGTGAAATATTCTGTAAATGTACTCTTTCTAAATACTTTGTATCAAAAATTCGTCACTTTTCTACTTTTAAATGTTATATTTTATCTCCATAGCCTAGGGTTTGGAAAAAAATAATATGACCCCATTAACCCTTTTCGAATTGGGGTCACATATGATCCCAAGCTAATAAGGACAATTTATTCAAAAAATTCAAATAATTTGTAAGTGCTGTCGAATTTTTAGATGCGATGCTTAAAATATAATAACCAAATGTGTGGAACTTCCGTTCCTAAAATTTGAGATAAATTCGAGAACGCTAACCCATTATTTGCCAAGGCCAGCTTTGGATATTTAGATATTTTTAAATAAAAATGACCTAAAACGAGTTTTTCTAATAAACTCGTTGACCTAGTTTTTTTTGGCACAAAAGTGGTCTGGGGTATTTGCTATTTCTTGGCGAGGTTTTATTCGATTTTGAAGTTTTATAGCCTTTTGAAGGGATAATTTAATACTGATCCTGAATTATATAACAGCTTGTCGGAAAAATTAAACTATAGAACGAATTTTTCGTAAAATCTGAAAAAGTCATATTTTCCCCATATAAACACACTTGAAATTTTCAATCGCTTTGCGCCACGACTAAACGTTTTTGATTGGCCCAAAACTTTGTATTTCTCAGTTTTTTTCTAATCGCATATTTCTAGGGAGTGAGACCGACAGTTTGAATACTTTTTTCCCCTCCATATAACGAAGGGCCACCCTAGTGCCACAGCCACCGGTCCGATATGGGACATGTTTTCTCGATTGCTCGCACTAATACTCAATCAATCCGCACAAAATTTTAAGACCCTCGCTATCATACTCTTCAAGATAAAGCATAATAAATATTTACATTGTCTGGGAGGTAGAACCCCCAGAGGCCAGATCCCGCCCATTTTATTAATAACGACTCACAGTAACAAGTCATGGTTTTACACAAAATTTCAAAGATCTCGCTCTCATAATACTCCAGATATTTGATATTGACAATTAGCTTTGGGTGGGAGGTGCCACACCCACTTGATATATCAAAAATAAATATAAATAAATAATATAGGTAGGCAGTAAAATGCTGAGAACTTAAAGACGTTCATCGGTGTAGCCTACTATGAGTCACAAACAAATATACCTACAGCTAAACAAACAAACAAACAAGGTACCTTTGCCTTTTATGGTTTTAGTACTTTAAGTATTTTAATTTTTTTTTTTCATATTCTGATAATCGCCATTTCTATTTGATATTTTGATACTTTAATAAGCTCTATTTCTGTTTGCTAATGTGAATATTTTTAATTATAATTTTTTCTAAATTTGTTTTATATTGTTTAAAAGCCATTAGCACAATGGCTGAAAATCGTTTTTCATTGGACAAAATTCTGTAATTTTTCAACCGATCAAAATATTTTAGTAATTTTTTGTTCTAATGGATAGATATATAGTTGAACTTGAGCCGCTTTTAATTTTATTGAAATTGATTGAGTATGTTTTAAGGAATTCTAGGTCAAAGTTTAACTTTTGATTTTTTTTTTAAACTTTATTAAAAAATGTCATATTTGGACTACAATAATACTTATTATAGAAATTTTTTGTAACAATGGAATTTTTTTTAATGTTTACTCACAAAAAAATGTTTACACTAAAAAAAAGTAAAATCAAGTGGAAATTTTGCTATTACTACTGAAAAATTAAAAATTTTTGCTGTAAAATATGCAAATTTGTGTACACTCAAAGAATATTTCCACTTAAAAAAAGACTAGTAATATTATATAGAAGTCTTACTATTACTACAGAAAAATTTATAATTTTTCGCTGTCAGATTTGTTAATTTTAGCAAAATAAACCTGCTGAACATTAGCCCAATAATTCTGATTTTTATATAAAAATAAGAGTTGTTATACCCGTTGTCATTCCGTTTGTAATAATTAGAAAAAAATTTTGGACCCCATAAAATATATATATTTGTGATCCTTATAACAAGCGGAGTTGATATGTTGATGTCCGTCTGTCCGTCTGTGGAAATCACGATGAAGGCTTCAGGCCAGCTAGGGTGCTCTTTGGTATAGGAAATGATTCATTAACATAATGAGAAGTTTGCTATTGAAAATTGTCCAAATTGGTTGATTAGGTCCCGAGAATTGAACGAAGAAGTAAAAAAATTTTGAAAAAAGAATAAAATGAATTGGTACACGATTTGCACTCAAGAATGCTCGTTGAAATTGAAACTACTCAATACTCCATATGCAGATGTGCCATTTTAAATTGCTTCAGGCTGCAACGATTTGGTTGTATTACAATTTTAATAAAATCATAGATGGAAAGTTGTATAATTGGGAAACTTTGGTTAAATACATTTATCAATGTTTTACGATACTGAAAATTTTTAATAACTGAACTTAATAACTCTGCAACACTTAAAATGCAAGCCCTGTCTCGTGCATGGTTTTTCAAATACTTATCGAAACTAACAAGACCCCATTTGGGTTTTGCTTTTTTTAAGCGTTTATGTAGACAAAATTCATATTCTTAAACTATAAATAAACAAATAGTAAGAGTATCTTAATATAATACACTGTCCCATATTCGGGCTGTCAAGTATATGTAATATATAGATTTTCAATATTTTTTTTTAGAAACATGTAATATTTATAATATTAATAGACAAGGCGATTTCTTGTGACCGATATAAGTTTCAAAGTTTTACCCCGATTTTGACAAAAAACTTATCATTTGAAAGGTATTTGTTTTTCGCTGTTATTCAGATTAACAGATTTTCATCGTCTGAAATATTTTTTTGGAGTTATGATCGTTTAAAATTGCTACTAGCTCATACGTTAAATTATACAATGCTATGTGTGTGTTTATTAAATTTGTTAGTGTGTGCGTGTTAATGTGTTGAGTTTGTTTTCTTCATTTAAAATGAATTGAATTGTGAAGCATACCTTTAGGGTCTTTATTAAATGAAAAAATAAAATTTCCTAGAATTTGCAATCGAATTTCGAGTGCTGGAATCTACTAATAATTATAAATGACACATAAATATGTACAGACAATATAATTTTTGTAATGAAAAAAATGGGAAAAAATATTACTTTGATATTTGTGTAATAAAAAGTTTAGTTAATAGTAAAAGTTAAAGCAGAGTAGTTGAGCCACCAATATTTTTTTAATGTATATTAGGAAATATGTTATTATCCCCTGAGTAAATGTTTTTATCAAATCTACTATTTTCAGTTGTGAGTTGGTTGCAATGTATAGCTTTTTTTTGGGTTTTGCTTTTCGGATTGATGGCCTCATGTACATTTTGGCTAAAACATATTTTTTCCGAAGAACATGCTCGGCTACATCTCAGAAACCAATTAGAATTTTGCTCTCCTTTGGTACAATTACAGCTATAGACTAAAAAAACTGCATCTAGTGCCTCAAAATTGGATAAATTTCGAAAATTTTGCATTTTTTTTTTTGGAAAAAATTAAAAATTTTGGACATTTTGTCAATTTTGAGGCATTACATGCAGTTTTTTCGAGTTAATTTTAATCAGTATAATTTTTGATCAAAATTTAAAACAATGACACTCAAATTATAATATATTTTTCCTAGGTCCATATTATAGTTGGACTCGCATAGTATAAGATGGCGTATGATCGATCTATAACAACTATAACTTTCATACTTGTTTGTTGTTGTCATTGATTTACACAAGCCATTATCATAAGCATATAACAATGTCTTTGTGTCTCACTATCATCTCATTGTTTTCAGCCATAGTTCTAGTTGTTGTTTTTGTTTCTGCTTTAATTGTTGTCACAGTCTACTGTTATAACTATCTAATGTTGTTGCCACTAACCATAACACTATACACGAAAACATGTTTCATATATAATAGTCGGTCGGTATGTCTGCTATTTTGTTTGCTCTTGGCACCCATCTTATAATTTCAGTGTCTTTAATACGTAGTTACTTTTACGTGTTAGATGTAGCTGAAGGTGTAGGTATGTGTGTAGAGAATTTAGTTGTTCTTTGGTTATTCTTGTGTATCGTAAGTAACGTTATATGTGTGATAAGTAGGTGTAAGTATATCTTATACTGAACAATTTGTTACGTATTTTAAGTTCTTACATGATGGCTGTGTTATGAAGATAGTGTTGATGATTTTGAAGGTATTCAAATATGTTTGCATTAAAATATTAAGTTTGTAATTCGTACAACATGCTGTTGCAATATGAACGTGCCGGAAACTATTCATATCGAAATTATAGAGAATTACTCTATATTCATTGGGGAACAAAACAAAATAAATACGTTTGAAAACTTACACTTAGTAACCGAACAGAATTTTATTAGGTTTTTCATTGTGTTGAACATTTGCATATAATGTTAAGAAATACGAACGCGTGTCAATTGAGTACATTAAATTCAAAAATCAAAAAAAAAAAAAAAAACGATATAAGAAAAATCATAGTGTAGTGTGATCCACACTCATCGAGCCGAAAGTACTATCGTAATTTAATGATAGTTAAATTGGAAATCATTACTTGCTAATATACATGGGCAACTCAACTTCCCTTTTAATTAATTTGAAATTAACACTACTTCTGTGAACCATCGGTTGTTATTATGATATTGGAAATTTTTGAGTAAGATCCGTTTGGTAGCGATGCCAACTTTTTTCAAGCAAAAAAACGCAAAACAATGCTAGCGCTAGTTATATATTAAAAAAAATAAAATTATTCTTTAAATTTTCAAAAAACCTGTATAGTAGTTGTTAATTTAAAAATCATCAAGTATTTAATGAAAGTTTTTGAAAGGCATATCCATAATAAAAAATTAGATTATTTAAAAAATATTCTTATCTTACTCATTTTTAAATAAAAGCGAGTATTTTTTTTTAATTTAAGATTTTGATTTTTTATAAGTTTGAAGAGAATAAATTTTAATAGAAACATTTTATGGAATTTTATTATTAATTCATATAATGTATGTGTCTGAATTTCTATTCCATATTTTATTTAAAGAAAAGTCATTTCACTGAACACTCTTTATATATACCAGGAGTGGGCACGTAAATGGCTTGTTGGGCCAAATTTGGAATTTCACCTACTAACGGTGGGCCGCACTAGTTTATTTCTGTACAAATATTAAGTTTCTAACAAAAAAGCAAAAAACAATTTTTAAACAAACATAAAATTTATTAATTCATTTCATACACATTGCAAATAAATTTTATACTGAAATATTATTTATAAAAATAATGGTATATTTTAAAATTTTTTGAGATCAAAGAATTTCATTTTAAATAAAATCAAAAATAGGAATTATATAAAAATAATTTAATAATATAGGTAACAAAAAATAAAAAAAAAATTATGAAGAATTTTTGATTATTTCTGTAAAATCAGGTATGTACTTTGTCAAAGTTGTTCGAATTAGTTCCGTAAGATGTTGATTTGTTAAACGTGAACGATTTTTGTTTTTAACATTTTTCATGGTGGAGTATAGAGATTCACAACAATACGTTGTGCCAAACATTGAAAATAAACGAGTAGCACCTTTTTTCAATTGTGGATATTAGGTTTCGTTAACAAGTTTCCAAAATCCAACTAGAGAAGTTGATTTGTGATGCATTTTCAATACAATATCATCCTTCATTTCTAACAACTCCAATTTTCCAATATCTGGTTTTGCAAGAATTATATCGGACAATAAAAATTCATCATTTAGGACATCACACAAAAATGGATTAAAAAAAACTGTTGCTTGAAGTTTGAGATCCTCAAATCTACATTTAAAATTTTCATGAAATTGTTTTAAATTATTTATGTATTCTTCCAGCTTATCGTCTTGTATATTATTTACGTTCAATTTTAAAAGAGGAAAAAAATTAAATTTTTTACATTCGAGGTCTTTTATAAACATAAGAGGTTTAGCTTCGAAGCCTAACAATGATCGTGACAAATCAAGCACTGTTTTGTCTTTGCATTGTAAACTCAGATTAAGCGATTTAAGATGTCAGTAAAAAATATTAAATCTGAAATCCAAATTTCATTCTCCAGATCTGGATATATTTTTCCTTTTTCTTTTATAAACAACTTTATTGTGGGTAACAGCTCAACAATCGATCCAAAACATTAGAAAATGGATAGCCATCTTGTAAGTTCATAATAAAATTTTTAAACTGACGATGAGTTTTGAAACAAGATGCTCCCGATGAATAATAGATAATGTGGGATATCTGGATCTTTATTTAAAGGACCAATCAAACCCTGATTTTTACTCACCATTGCAGGTGCTCCATCTGTGACAACACTAATAAGTTTATCTCGTGGCAATTCAAATATGTTAATTACTTCGAAAAGCGCATTTTTTACATCAATGCCTCGCGTTGTTTCAGAAAGAGCTACATTTCTTCAGT
This sequence comes from Cordilura impudica, assembly GCA_963682025.1. Lineage (NCBI taxonomy): Eukaryota > Metazoa > Arthropoda > Insecta > Diptera > Scathophagidae > Cordilura > Cordilura impudica. Next base: position 130,656,639 of record OY821517.1, read on the forward strand.
GATATTAAATTCAACTGATACAGACCTAATGAAGATCGTCAATTGAGAAACGCCGCTAATATCTGTGAATTCATCAAGAGCTAAACTAAATGCTGCAGAATTTTTTATATCGTTTTTTAAACTTGTTTCAATAAAAGTGCTGATATCTCCAATCCGATGCTCGGTTGTGCGCCGTGATAAAGAAAGCTGATCTATCGCTTTATGCAGCTTTTTGTTATCAGGGTCGGGAATGCTCATAACCTTCTTCATAGTGTGTTTTCTTAACTCTGCTTCCCCATAAGAACGTTTATCACGGGCAATATCCCAAGCTATTATGTAACTTGCTTCAAGTGATCTGTCATTTCCATGGCTAAAAGACGAAATAATGTTCTGTTCTTTTTCAATATTTGACTGCAATGCCTTCAGTTTAGTATTTCTAAGATTAGTAATAAGGGGATAATCTTTGGCAAATTGTGAATGAAATTTTTCATGGTGTCTACTTAAATTTTCTGTTTTCATCACCTATCTTACGTTTTTTATTGCTCGTTGATGCCATTTTAATTACTTAAAAGTAAAAAGCGGGACCGATATATGTTGAGTATCACCAGTTTATTTCAATAAAATGAACTTGAGATATAATTAAAAAATCGTTCAATTTGCCAATTTTAGTTTTTAAATTTTTTAATCAAAATTTTAAAGTTCAATTGAAATTTTAGTGCTTTTTAAAATTTTTGACGCGAAAATTTTACGTGTTAGTGCTTAGCGCTTTTTTTAACATCAGTGACACCAAATTCTTAATTGCTGTTAGCATCACAAGTCGAATCTAATTTTGAAATTTTGTCAAGCAACATTATGAATCCACAATTGAATTTTGGAATGAAGTGAAATCGCATAAGGATGCCACTGATTTAAATCTATTTGAAGCTGTAGCTAATCTCGATATTAAACTTTTGTCGCTTTCTTATTTAAACGCTAAAGTTGAGAGGGGTTTTAGCGACATGAACCTTTTCTAATCTAAAATAAGAAATCCATTGCCATTACATTCAGTTAATGCTTTACTTCACATTCAAAATGGATTGAAAGATGAAAATTTCTGTTCGGAAAGATAAAAAATTTCTAGTTTTAATAAAACATTTAATTATCGGGATTGCTCTCATCCCCAAGCAAAAGCAAAAATGAAAAATGGAAAATATAGTGTTTTTTCACATTATGCGATTTTGGTCGGTTTAGTGCTTTTTGATATTTTAAAGTTGACAACCCTGAAAATAATTAACTATAAAAAACGAGAGAGAAAAATTATTATGCTCTGTCGTTTGCATTTCAAATCATGAGTGTGTTTTGCAAACATACAATTTTTAAATGCATTTTTTTTGTACATGCTACATTGTTTCTAACAGAAAAAATGAAGCATGCTAACAGACGTTACATTCAAATAATTTTTATTATTTTTGTGGCCCAATTGAAAATTTATACTCGTATTAATGCTATTTTTGAACAATACTTTGAAATTTTGGTATTAATGTTTTGATTTTTTTTTTTTGTTTTTGAATTAAATCTAAATTAAATTTTGTAATTTTTTTTTAATTTATATGGGGCCGCATAAAATTCGATATATACAATGAAACTAGGAAATTTTAAATTACTAGTATTCGTTGACTAAGTTTTTGAAGTTATGTATTTCAATCGAAAATAAATCAGTCCTGTTCATGTTTTTATATATTTAATTATTTATCGGAATATTACACTTACAACTTAATTATTAGTACTATACAAGGCGAAAAGCTATTACAGCAATGGTCTCAAGCATTTTGAGATTTTATAGGATTTTTAAATTAATGTCATCGTTCATTTTGAGGTCGATTAACCATATAATTTTGAAATTACTTTATGTTTGGATAGTTTATTGCTGATCGGGTTAAGGCCGCGGAAGTAACATTGTTTTGGTAAGTTTTTAAACATAATATAAGAATGGGAGATAAAGGTGTATCCGAGCCTCAGGCGTTCAATTTTTATTTGGTTTTTTTTATAAGATTGTTGTCGTAAGTGGTTTTAAATTGTTGCAGGTATTGCGTTTTTTAGAATTCTTCCTTTCTTGCAATTGTCAATTTTGCATGGTCGAAATTTAGGTGTTATAAAATTTGAGATATCATGGCTTGATACGGTTGGTGTAGTTGTTAGAGATGCGAATAATGTAGCTATAACACATTCGTTACCTCTTATCCCTGAGTGCCCTGGTATGTAAATCAATTTAATGTCAGGTTGCAGCTCAATTATTATTTGTCGGATAATGCTAGGATATAATTCTTCATTGTTTTAATTATGGATTGCTTCTATAGCTGAGTCTATAGAGAGTCAGTACAAATTGCAAGTAAAGTAATGCATCAGAAATTGAATTCCCCTTTATTAAACCTCTTGGTGGTTGTTTATAAGCTTGTTTGTGGTAAGAAACTATAAAAGTATTTTGGCTATAATTTCATCCAAAACTGGAACATCATTGATTAATTGAAATTGGACAATAAGACGTAGTTTTAAATTGTCGAGTAATGATCGTACTCTTCGATTTCTTTCTTATCTTTTACAAATTCTTTTATAAAATTTATAGCATCTTCAAAAATATTTAAGAAATATTGTCCACGCAGAATTCAGCTCTGGAGAAATGGTAAAGGAAGTTCTTCAAAACACAAAAAATCTGGCTGGTTCCAAAATAATTGTAGAGCGCGATCTTACTCATGAAAAACAACAGGACAAACGTGTGATGTTAGTGATAAAAAAAAAACTAAAGGAAATAAACCAAAATACCCGTGTTATGGTACGTAGTGCTCGCATAAAAATAGAGGAAAACTGGTTTTGGTGGAATAAGCAGAAAAAATTAGTAAGTGGAACAAATGATGTGAACATGCTTCTTCAAACCCTATATGGGGAAGGCATAAATTCAGTAAATTTAAATTATTATGAAAGTTTAAACAATTTATCGTCAAAAAAATTTTAAATAAATTTAGAAATACTATTTTAAATAAAAATTTAATTGTAAAACCTACTTGCAAATATAATGAATCAAATATTTTTAATAAATCAATATGTTTAAAAATTATATCATATAATATAAACGGTTTAGAAAATAAAATTTTTTTAAATGATTTTTTCCAATATATAAAAAGTTTTGATGTATTTGTGCTGTTAGAAACTCATATACTTGAGGAAAAGGTAGAACGTTTTAAAAAATTTTTTTGTGGCTATGATATGTATTGGAATCCGGCATTTAAAAATAGTAGATTCGGAAGAGGAATAGGTGGATCTGTCTACGGTGTGAAAAAAGACTTATCAAAACATAATATACAATTTAATTTTAAAAAAACCGAAGAAATAGTATCGATTATAATAAAAAACAACAACAAAACTTTAAATATAGTTCCTCTTTATCTAAGAGAAGCTAACTGGATGGCAGATTTTGAAAAAGTAAAACATTTTTTAATAAACGAAAACGTAGAAAATCCGATTTTGATTGGCGACCTAAACATCAGAATAGGAAATATACAGCAACCATTAGATGACTTTTTTAAATCGACATTTAAAGCCGGTTTGGACACAAGGAAATCTAGAGACGTAACCGAAAATAAAAAGGGGAAATCTTTCATTGAGGTATGCGAAGACTTTGGTTTACATGTATTAAATGGGTGTACAAAAGGCGATGAAAATGGCAATCTAACTTATATAAGCGGAGTTGGGCAATCAGTCAACGATATATGCGCCTCAGCACATGAAAATTTAGAATGTATTGAAAGTTTTTCGGTAGAAAGGAGGGGATGGTCTGACCATATGCCAATTGTTTTAACTATAAATATTAAAGGAAGAAATTTAGAAGAGCCAATGAAGTTACTACCAAAGCTAAAGTGGGATGAAAGCAAAATAGAGATTTATAAAGAAAACCTTAATCAACAGTTAAATATTTATAAACTACAAAAGGATGTATTAAATTTGCAAGATTTCATAAACGTTATCAACATATCAAACCCTTATAAACACAAAAATGAAGTACATATTACAACAGAAAACAAATGGTTTAATTTCAAGTGCTATAACATGAGGGAAAAGTCTTTTAGAGCTCTTACCACATTTCGTCAAAACCCAACAACAAGCAACAGAGAAAAATATGTTATGGAAAATAAGAAATATAAAGAAATTTGTGAGAGAAGTAAATACGAATATTACAGAAAGGTAGAAAATCATATCAATTTAGTAAAAACTGGTAAAGATTGGTGGAATCTTATTAAAGAAATAAAAAACAAAGAAATACAGTCAAAGCCTGATATACCGGCAAATGTGTTCAAACAATATTTTTCTACTCTTTTGAATACGCCTGATATTTCACATAATGTAATGTATGCTGCAATGAAATATACGGATGAAGATCTAGATCAACCTATTTCAACTTTTGAAATAAAACACGTACTAGCCAAAGCCAAGAAAAACAAAGCCCCTGGAGAGGACCGCGTCAGCTATGAATTCTTTAAGAACTCAACGGATATTTTTGTGAAAGAGCTGGCAAACACATACAACATCATATATGAAACAGCAAATTTGGATGAAAAATTTACGACAAGTATACTTTTTCCAATTTATAAGAAGGGAGAAAGGAATACTGTGAGTAATTATCGTGGTATATCTTTTATAAATACAATTGCAAAAATTTTTATGGGCATTCTAAATAATCGTCTTAACTCGTGGCTAACTAAATACAATAAACTCTCCGAATACCAAGCTGGATTTAGAGAAGGATACTCAACGGTTGATAATTTATATAGTTTATCCGCAATTGCTCACCTTAAGTTCAAAGAAAACAAAAAATTATATGCTTTTTTCGTTGATTTCAGTGCAGCTTTTGATAAAATCTCAAGGAAATCTCTTGTTTATAAACTTAATACAATTGGTGTATCAACAAAAATGGTCCAAATGATCGAAACCATATATAGTAACACTAAATTTAAGGTATGGGATGGAGAGGAGGTCTCAGATGAGTTTGAAACTGGTTCTGGAGTTAAACAAGGCTGTTTACTTTCACCAACACTTTTTTCAATATATCTAAACGATTTGCACGAATATATAGGAGGTGGAATAAATATAGGTTCTACACATGTAAGATTACTAATGTATGCTGACGACATCGTAATTTTAGCTGATGATATCGTAACAATGCAACAAATGATAAATCAACTTGAAAGATATTGTGAGATGTGGAACCTGCAAGTCAATTTAAGCAAATCAGAAATTATGATATTCAGAAAAGGAGGAAGAATCGCAAGACGGGAAAGATGGACCTTTAATGGTGAGCCTGTAAGAATCACAAATGAATATACATATTTGGGAGTTACTTTATCACCTAAAATGTCTTTTAAAAAACACGTTGAAAAAAGAAGTTTATCTGCAAAAAACAGCATTAATGCAACATGGAATGATTTTTTGGCGAAAAAAGAGATATGCTTAAAAGCAAAATGGAATTTGTTTAAATCGGTATGCCGTGGAATTCAGTCTTATGCCGCCCAAATATGGGGATTTTCTTCTTTTGAAGAAGTAGATAAACTTCTACGTTTCTTTTTAAAAAAAATTTTAAGACTGCCGCCTTTTGCACCCACATATATATTGATGCTGGAAACTGGTGTAGAGAATAATTTTATATTTACATTGGATTTACATCTAAGATATATTATTAGAACATTACATGAATACAACAACGACCGTTTACCAAACCAGCTTACAAGAATTATAATGCAAAAAAAAGTGTATTGGTATGAGCAAATAGATGCACTAGCTAACGAAGTAAATACTTCCAGAGTTTCAGAATGCTCTACAAAAGAAAGCTGGGAACAATTAAGATTTGATATTTTAGCAGGATTGAAATTTAAAGAACTTCAAAATCATTTAGAAAAAGCAGCTACTACAAACCGGTTTTACTCTAAACTCAATTACACGAGGCCTCAATCATATTTTGAAATTTCAAATAATACGACAGCTATTAGCTACATATTCAAAGTTAGAAGTGACCTTCTTGAATTAAATGGAACAAGGTTTCAGCAGCAAAGATCCCGTGATTGCTCGTTATGCAATCTTAATCAGATTGAAAATATTTTGCATTTCATAGCCATATGTCCTATTTTGCGTCATATCAGATATAAACATTTTAAAAAGTTTACCTTGACTGAAAATGAGTTAATAACTATTGTAAACAACCCTACAGAAAATTTTAAAGAAATATATGGATTCATTATACATGCGATAGGTTACAGGAAGGAGCTCTTAAATGAGTTTAACTATTACCCTTATTATATAATACACAAAAACATTATCATATTTATCTCTTTCCGACTGACGACATTAAGTCATAGTCGTACGTTCTTATGTTTTTTTATATTTTATTATTATTTTATTTATTATTTAAAAAAAAATTGTTATCACAAAGAAATGAATTAAATAAAGAACATTTAACTAAAAACTAAACTATTGTCCACGCTGAGTAAGTATTTATACTGTTTACCACTATGGGGTCAGGGTATAATGAGTTTGTGCTGATGTTTGTAATTACCAAAAATATTGAACCTAGACCCATCTCTTATTATACAGATCGACTAAGAAATAACTTCTGAGTCGATTCAGCTATGTCCCTCCTGTACGTCTGTGTGTCCCTGTAAAACTTGTAATCAAATTACAAGTCGCAAATGTTAATATAGTTAATGACAATTGCTTATTTTTCTATATCCAGCTATTGCTTCAGCAAAACTCATGGTATAGTGTATCGTATAGCCGGCCCAGACCGACTATAACTTTATTATCAGTCTTTTTGTAGCATTTCCAAACTAGATGATAATTCAGCTCTTAGCTCATAAATAAGAGATTTTTATTTGATTTAATTGCAAGCCCGATTCCTTTTCTTTCATTAAGTATAGGGTCGATCTCATTCCCCATGTAATCAAACTTACGTTTAGGTGCAGTTGTCTTATACGTTTAACTTTTTAATAAACGATATATTGTTGGTTCAAAAGTAGAAATCACTAAGTGAAAGAACATAGTTTTTATTAAATCGATATTTAAGAAGTTTGTATCTCTGAAAATTTTTTAATTGTTTTTAGTATCAATTTCTTCATAAAAAATTGGGGCTTATTAGGTTTTGTCAGTGTAAAGTTGATACTATAATGATATAATTTTGTATAAAAAACTAAAAACTTGAAAAATTTACTTAGTAAACCAACGAAAAGGCCCCAGCAAGTTTTGTTTGATGCGCATTTTGGGCTTCCAATGCTAGATTCACTTTTTCTAGTTCTGATAAAATTGAGCCTAATATGTTATATTATTATAGTTTTTGGAATCATTATATATATATTTTTTTAAAAGTGTCGTCTTAAATGATTTTTCATTAACAACGTTATAATGAGTTTTCAACTCAATTCAATCAAATATCCGCAATGTTTTATCGGTCCCTTCTATGGGAAACCATTTCATTGGAGTTACAATTGCAATTTTTCTCGTCATACCTGGATCCTTGTCAATTAACTTATTTATCATGTTATATGATTTTTGTATTACTGATGAATTAGGGCATCATTGTCTGGTGGTTAAAAATTCCAAGTTAGGGTGAAAGTAGGCCAATATAGTAAAACTTCCAAAATGTTTGCCCAAACTTTTTTTATGACCTTTAATATTTTTCCCCCTTATGTTGATGTTTATTTGCTTAGTTTTTTTTTTTTTAACTACATATAACTCAAGGACCATTAATTGATTTCTTATTTAATTTTTCAGCAAAAACGTAGCTAAGGATTAAATATACAATTCTTAAACCCTATCTCTCTATTTGGTTTGGGTATATAGACTTTGTGCTGATGATTGCAAGTACCAAAAATATTGGACCTAGACCAACCTTTTATTATTTCGCGATGTCCGTCCGTCCGTCTGTCTATGTGTCCATGTAAATTTGTAATTGAACTACGAGTCGCAAATATGAATATATATTGATGAACTTTGGTATATAAGGTTCCATTGGCCATCGCATGAACACCGTTGCAAATGGTGAAAATCGGTCCATGTTCAGACTTAGTCCACATATAATGACCACTATAAAATCGACTTAAATCGCCATAAGATCCAAATTATTATATAAATCACAGTCAAATTGGGTTTGTATGTGTTTACTATACACATTTATCAGTAATCTAAAAATAAACCCAATAGGACAATTCTTAGTCATAGGCCCCCCCATAAAGATGCTTCCATATCTTCACATATATCATTAAAAAAACAGACACAGACTTTACTAAAATTTGGTCTGTATATGTTTCTTCAAAGAATATATGACCTTACCAAATATGGTAAGGATCGGTCCATTTGTCGACCTAGTCCCCATATAAATATAGCATCCAATGCCACTCAAATTTGGTTTATGTTTATTTTCTCTATCAAATTTGTTGGCTCTAAGAGATAGGGTCTCTAAACGCATGGTATAGGGTATCGTGTAGTCAGTTTAGACCTTCTATAATTTTCTTACTTGTTATTAATATTTTCATGTAAAAAAAAAAAATAGAATAATACATACTGAAGTGCGTTTGATTTAATATTAAAAATGTCACTCATACGTATGCTTCTCTACTTCTGTAATAATAAAAAGTAATCATGCGCCCAGAATACGTTATTTTATTCAAAAAATTGATTAAAGTTTTCGTTCGTTAAAATTGTTCAAATTTGATTTGCTTATGCCATTTGCTGAAGAATGAAACGAAGATAGTAAAGATGGGTGCCGCATTTGCTCACAGCTGACCATATACGCGATCGTGCGACAGTTTGGCGTTGTTCAACCGCAAAAGGAATGAGATTTTGCATTACAACAAGTTGTTGAGATCGAGTCTCATTCTAAGCAAACCATATGCAAACCGAAGACCAAAATGACCAAGCTAGACTTTGCGGCGCTAGTTTTTTTTTTGACGTACGCGGCACAGTCCATAGTGATTACATTGAATATTGTTCCAACTTATTTAACCGATACCTATACCAACTTATTGAGCGCGTTTTACTTAAAGGAAAGTACTTTTTCAATGTAAGCTAGCACATGTGTGTATTTTTACTGGTAAATGTCATTGAGTTGGGCTACGAGTGATTATTTTATTTTTTATCTAAAGAAATAGCTTAGCGGAAAGAGATATAGCTCTAACGATGAAAATTATTAATCAAAAAAATTCATATTGTGAAGAAACATTGGAAAACATGTTTTGAGCTATAGGAAGATTATGAGAAATAAATTTTTTTTTTTTTTTGTCGAAATCACCTATATGAACATGTCATGGATTTATTGATTCGCCCTCATACCTTCTTCAACTCTTAAAAAATGAACTGGTTGAATAACCACTTATATCCACATGTATAAGAGGTTCAAGTTATTAATACTGTCTATATCCCCTTAACGGAAATGGGGTTTATGTCTGCGGTGCTTATGTCATGTCACCTTTTTGTGCGTGTGTTTTCTTTTTACGCACCCTTCCTCTAGGCGCCATCATATGTCAAATCAGAATATTGCTTGCTTTGACATATGATTCATCGTTCACGAGATACAGTGTTTAAGACATTTTGCGCTCACTTCTTTGTCCTTTTATCATATTCATCATTTATGTTTGTCATTTTTTTTAACATGCATATGATCTTAGTTTAAATTTCTTTATCTCTGTTTGTACTTTTTTTCATATCGTTTGTTGTTTCCTTAAATCTTTCATGGAATAGTTAAAATATGGGGATTTCTATTTATAACCAATGAAGTGGTCGGCCATACCATCTTAGAATTCATTAAAAGTTCTTAATTATCGTGTTTTTTTTTTTAACTAATAAATATTCAATAAACTGGAACCCTGGCTTTTTAATCGCGAATATAGAGACGATATTGAGAAATTCTCCAGAAGAGGGGAACAATATTGCAGATGAACTGGCTGGTATATATGTGCGTTTGGTGTATACGAAACGTTACTCGAAAGGGAAGTGTTAGAAAATTTAACCTGTGTCACTTACAGTTTCTCCAATATGGTAGCGGCAAAAGTGCAAAATCAGTGAAAACCCACAAAGGTGCTTTAAGACACTAATGATTTTCTTTAGAAGTAGTTTACGTACAAGTTCAATTGGGCGCGTTTTCTAATAAAATCGCCTTTCAAGTTTTCAAACGTACTAGTTTTTGTTCACAAATGTAAAAGTTTATTACCATATAATCTCTAATTTGAAGAATTGTATCCACAAGTATTATTTCTGAAATTTTCAGAGAAAAATATGTTGTGCTGATAATCTTTTTTTAATTTGTGCGAAATTCGATGGGGTAGTTTTTATTAGTTCCTGATCTATTAACACTATCCGGGGCACTATGAGATATCTGTGGAAATTAAACGTAACTTTAATTTGCTTTCATTTGTTATCGAGTTTTATTGGAAAATGTGTGTTAAAAAATTTGTATCGTTGTAGGATTCTGTGCAAAGCCATGGTATTACGTATACATCACCATGCACAAAAAAAAGCATTCATTTATGGAAAATCATGATTTAGTTTTGCTTAGACAAATATGCCCATCACAAGTCGAACACATCCATTTAGTCGTTCTTTGGTGCCCCGCAGAGCTGGAGTTGGCATGTCTACGGATTATGGTTCTAATTGGTTGATGTGATGAAGAAGCTCGTGTGTCTGGGTTAACATATAGTTTATGTTGATTCACGCGAACTTCTGTTTTGTTTTTGTACGTTTTTGTAGAAGCGGGTGGTACATATGATTTTGCTTGACAATGAACTGAAATTATATCTGTCACATCAAGAAAGTGAAAAAATATTCGGTACAAAGCAGGTTGTAAAAGGTGAAGAACTTATTGAAAAATATATTGTTGTTTTCCCACCAAAAACGAAGTTTTTCATCATGTGCTGGATTAGGGTTGCACGACCTATAAGAACAGATAATCTAAACAAAGTATACTCACAGAAAAATTATCATTGAATTGAATTGATTCACGAAATTATAATATAAACTGGCCAAAAAGCAAAACAATTAAAAAAACTGAATTTAATTGGTGTTCGAATTTTAAGTTTCGGCAACAGTATTAAAGTGGTATCCGTAACCAACATTTGTTTTAGTATTGAGTTTAAGACGCAAGTGGAGGGTGTCTAAAATTCGGCACAGCTGAACTTAACACTCTTTTTTTATCAATTTGCGAATATTAAGTAAACAGGGCGTATGATTGTTATTTATTAGTAAAATAAAATAAATGTACACGTATTAAATCAAACATACGTCAGTATTTTTTTCCATTTTTAACATGGATTTATTAAAAAAAATTATTCATTTAAACCTTAGCTACAATTTTGGTGAAATCCCTAATGGTTCATGTAGTCGGTAATCAGTTTTAGCGACGACTGTTGTTTCTTTAAAGTTACGATTATTTCAGGATCCAATTTTTGCTAACACTTCTCAATAATTAATTGTTAGTAATTTATTGAGCTTGAGGCCAATTTTGGAATTTTTTTTGTTGTTTTTTATTTATTCAATATTTCGCTATCCGCTGGATAGCATCTTCAGGAATATAATTTCTTAAAACATATACATAACACAGAACGTTAATAACATAATAACAAAAAACAATAAGACACTTACGAGTAACAATAATTAAAATTAACAAAAATACAAACTTGTGCTTTTACATTTCATATTGTACTAATTTTTGTATTTATTTATGATGTGCCGGTAGCTTTGAGTGCAATTATCAGTGTCAGTTTTGTAGTTCATTCTATTGTCTTTATGTATATTTATAATATGCAGCATTTCGAGTGTGTACCGTGATGTTTTTCTGCACAATGGGCCATTAGTGCAGTTTTTTGTGTCATTGATTTATTTCTATTACGTAGATCTGATCTGTGTCCGGATATTCTCATTTTGAATTTGTTTTTTGTTGTTCCTACATATACTTGTTTGCATATGTCGTTGTCGTTGCCAGTACTATTTATCTTGTAAATAACATTGGAATTTTCCATTTTTTCTATTTTTAAAAAGGTGTTGTAACATGTTACTCGTCGTATATGCAATTTTGAATTGGTTCTCGTTATATAGCATCGATTTTCCTATTCTTTCGGAAATTTTTGGTATATATGCTAAAGTTTTATAAATCATAGGTGTTTCCTCATGTCTAATTGCGGTGTTTTGGTGGCTTTTAAATAGGTTTTTTATAATGTTTTTTGGAAAAGCGTTGTTTATTAAAATTTCTTTTATTTTATTAATATTTTTCTTATGAAATTGTTTATCACTGATTGTGAGAACTCTTTTAATCAAATTGTTGGCAGTGTTCATAATAATATTTTTCTGCTGACATGAAAAGAAATTTATTATACGACCTGATGACGTAGGTTTTTCGTTCCAATCAATTTTAATTTTACCATCCATTCTTACCAGCAAGGTATCTAAGTGTGGTAGTCTTCCATCTTGCTCTTCTTCTAATGTAAATTTAATTTGTCCATGAAAGTTATTTAACTGTGCAAGAGTATTTTCAATTGCACTGATTCTAACAAGTGCAAATATATCGTCAACGTATTTTGTTAGCAATCTTGGTTTATATTCCATTTTCTCAATACATGTTTTCAGGAGATCTTCCATAATAATGTCAGCTATGATTGGAGATGCTGATGATCCCATTGGTAGACCTTTGTACTGAGTGTAAAATTTTTCTTTATATTTAAAATATCGAGTATCCTTTATACAAATTTTCAATATTTTTAAAAATAAGTCTCTTTTTATGTTAGTATGTTTTTCTATTTCATGCCATTTCTCCATTATAACATTTATTGCATATTCAACCGGTATGCTTGGAAATAAAGAAATTACGTCAAATGAAATTGGGTTTTCGTCGTCATCTATACTACTATTGTTAACCTTATTCCTAAATTGCACGGCATCCCTAATATTATATTCCGAATTTTCTGTAAGGTTTTTCAGAATATTTGTCAAAAACCTACATAATCCGCTAGTAGGTGAAATAACTGATGCACAGATTGGTCCAAGTGGAAAACCCACCTTATGGATCTTAGGAAGTCCATATATTCTAGGTGCTATTGCCGAATCATTTTTAAGTCTATTTTTTCTATCACAGTTATAATATTGCACTTAAAAAGTTCTTCGACCAACTCACCGTTCTTTTTCTGTAATGATGAAGTAGGATTTTTAGTTATTCTCCTGTATGTCATCATGTCATTCACGATGTTATTCATTCTACTCTCATAGTCAGTTTTTTCCATTGCAACAGTGGCGTTTCCTTTGTCGGCATTCAATATTAATATATTTTTATTTTTGTGCAAAAACGATTTGGCTTGACCCACTGTGTTGAGCATAAAGCGATCTCTTCTTGAAAGTTTTTGTTTGCTCATATGATTTTCTAGCATAGATGTTAATTTTGTCCTAGCTATCTCTTGGTCTTCTTTGTCATCTAACGTTCGAATAAAATTCTCACCGTCGGCAATAAGTTTAAATAGAGGGAATCATTTTTGGCCTAACGAGAGAAGCCACTGATTATCTTGTGGTATATTAGTGTTAATTAAGTTGGTAAACCACTTTTCATTATGTCTAATATTTAATTCTCTCCTTTGTTTTGAAATATTGAATAAATAAAAAACAACAACAAAAATTCCAAAATTGTCCTCATGCTCAATAAATTAACAATTAATAATAACAAAAAGGTCGGCGAAAACACAAATATTTCTTACTTCTCAATTAATCTTAAGATTATGAAATGCGTTTGGATGTAAAAACCTGCTCACCAGTCATTACTTGCAGAAAATTTCAGTTTCAGTTTGAGTTCGATTATAATTTAATAATAAATTTTTTTACGATACATTTTTCATTTTTAATTTTTAATTTTTCATTTTTCTTTTTTCATTTTTCTTTTTTCATTTTTCTTTTTTCATTTTTCATTTTTCTTTTTTCATTTTTCTATATTCATTGTCTATTATTCATTTTTATTTTTCATTTTTCAATTTTCAATTTTCATTTTTCATTTTGCATTTTTAATTTTTCGTTTTTCTTTCATATTGGCGATTTCTTTTTATTCTATCGTGGTAACGATAAAAAAAATATGGGGCAATACTACTAGCATGGCTCAGGGTAGTTGTGTTTTTTGGCAATGATTGCATATATTTTGTGTGGCTTTTCTGAACTGTGAATGTTGTTGTACAACTATTTTGTTCAACCACTAAAATATTGCAACAAACAGACTGGGTTTTTTATGTTTTTTAGAGGTGTCTACATATATTCACTTGAATCTAAGTGCAGTGGTGATCGATTTACCCCATTAAAGATACCAACCTGGCGGGACTATTGGCAAATGAGATTATTGCAACCTTAGCCAGGTAAATGGTTTAGTTTGTGAATGAGCATGATTTCAACTGACAGACGGACATCGCTATGTCGACTCGAGCTGTGATAAGGATCAGGAATATATATATCTTATGGGAAATTAGTTTTGCGATGCATTACAAATGGAATGACAAACCTATATATACCCTATACCATTGAGTTGTGAAAGGTATAAAAATCGCACAAAACAGGCTTGAGTTCACATTCAACTCAAGTTTGAGAAGAAATTTGGGCCTTACTTCTGCTCAAAGCAAATTATATTAAATGGTATATTTTAATAACAGGGTGAGTTAAAAAACGTCAAAACACATTGCAGTGATGCGATTGTACTACTGCTTTAATACGAAGCAAACGAGTGAATTATTTACTTTGTAATACAAACACTTTGCATATTTTTATGTTTAGAAACATCTTTCTGCAATCAGTTGCCTTGAAAACGGCGCTGTCAATAAAAAAAAATATTATGTTGGTGATTTTTAATAATTGTAAATAAAGATTGGATAATAATATAATCACATTAACAAAATAATTTCCTTACTTTTCGTCCGCCATTGTTATATCCGTACTTTATTTTTTAATGATGTCAACAAATCATCAACAAAAGTAGGGATGCCCAGTTTGCTTTTTGTATACGCATCGATAACTTTTGTTATACATTTAGAGATATATGACATTGTAAAAGTTTACACGGTTGCGTTTAGGCATGCATGACTTTGTTCATTTGCATTGCAAATGACGTTTCGGAACTCACCCACACTTTAGAAGCTACACCTTAACTATAAAATGGTATTCTATTTTACTGTTTTACACATATTTAAGTCTTGTAACTATTCCATGGAACTATTCAATTTAATATAACATTACAAGCACACCCAAATGTAATTCTGTGTGTTATATAAAAATTCCATTCATGTCCGAATGAAAACATTTTCGAAATGTCTTGATAACAATATCTTGTCGTCTCGTTATTTTTCCATGTCTTATTTTTGTCTTATTAAAGACGAACATTTTGAACATGGCGACCACTAAAATATCAGCAACTATTAAGACAACTACAATGCAATACAAGAGTAATACATAAAAAACGAATAAACCTGGAGTGAAACCTATCTTTGTTGCAAACACTGCTCTATGAATGTTCAGGCACGTTTAGTAATTCCCTGTTACAACTAAACAAAACTAACAAACAAACCCATGACATACTAAATGCGAGTCAATACATAAACGAAAAAGAAGAAAAAAAAAAAAACAAAACACAAAACATGATACAACATGGCTGTAACACAAAAACAATATAAAGCAATTAGTTTATTTCGTTGCACATGAATGCAAGGCGGCGTCCCGTAAAATGCACTGAACACACGTATACACACACACATACACACACACACACACGGTAGATACCGGACGATTTCCCTTATCTCAAATAAGAACAACAATGTAAACAAACAAAACAAAACAACGAAAAAATCGCAATGTCATGCTTTATAAAATTCCTATCCCTGGCAAATCTGTTTCTCGCCCTATCTGTATAATTTTCTAAATTCCGACCATTATACAAGTAAATCCCTTGTTTTTCATGTACATCTGTTGGAATGAGTGTGTGTGTGCGAAAGTTCGATTGTAGTATTTGTATGAATTTATCATTTTTTTTGGCGCTCCTAGATTGTAAATGTTTCTGTTTCTGTTATTGTCTTTGTTTTCTGTTTGTTGATTAAAGTATAATGCAATGCAATTTACACAATCTAACTACAACAACTTCAATAAACTGCTTAAAATTTATAGTGAAACATGAAGTCTATCAATAAGTTGGTGTGGTCGAGTTTTCTTTTTTAAAGAAAAAATCGTTTTTTGTGTATGAGCGTATGTATACTGGTACACATGAAAGGATTTATGTATGGCTTACAAGATTCCAAAAAAGTTTACGGTTCATCAGTAGTGGCATTGTTATGTGATTGTTGTTACTAGGTGATAGCTGGATCGAAACAAATAGGTTACTAACGTTTGTTTGAAATGCCACGAACTAACAAGAAGAGGTTTTAAATAAAAAAAAAACGAGTTGGACTTCAGAATAAAAATTTTTGAAGATAAATCGATAAAAAGTATAAAATAATTTTCGGATATTGTTTTGATATTAACTAAAAATTATTTCATTGCAATATATAATAGTTGTGACTTAACTAAGGTATTGTGCAACATCAATGAATCTATATGAGTGCATGTTTATTGCTACAGTCGTTGCTTTGTAATTCATTTAATGATGCTTTAAATGATGTTCATTACGTACATTCGTGAATTATTAAAATTAAAATTATTATTATTAAAATTTGTTTCCTAAATCCATTTAAAGTTATAATTAGCATAATGTTTCTATAAACATCAGGAGTGGGATGGAAAAAAATATTAACATACATAAAATGCAATTACGAAGAAAACATTGAACCTAGATTTTTGATTTATTTTTTATTTAACTGAAATTATATTATAGCTAAAAGATAACTTTTATATTTCTAAGCTCTACTTGTGAACCTACGGATATTTTCCGGAAACCATTCTAAAATCTTTCACATTTCGGGACAACTTTTTTGTGCACTTCAACTCCCTTTTCACAAGAGCCCATTTTCTCTCCACTGGCCTAAACTCTGGACAGTTTGGAGATTTTGACTTCCTTGGTACAAAACACTGTTATTGGTCTTGCACCAATAAAAAGCTTTCTCATCGTAGTGACAGATTGCCAAATCGAGCCAAAAATATGTGGAAAAAATGTGTTGGCTTATGAAAGGAAGTAGTTTTCTTTGCCAACACACCTTAGTATAAATTTCGGTGTTTTTAGAGTCCATTGTAGCAAACGACTTGCTTTTGTCCCTTAGGCTGCCAAAAATTTGCCAGAATATACATTTCGTCGTCCATTATGCAGCAGTATGTATATATGTATAAGTTCCCGTAGTTCCTACAAGGAGCATAGGGCCATAACAAATTCCATTCTGATTTGTCCGATGCAAGTATTTTTTACTCGTTCCAGCTCTTATGGCCCGGCTTTCTTGCGGGTTCCATTCTATAGCTTGTCTTGTGGCATCGTCAACTGGCTTTCGTAAAGTGTGCTCTAGCCGCCGCCATTTTCGTTTGCGCATCTCGCATCTCTTGGGAGGTTTGGACCCATAGACTTTCATTGGATATCGTAGCTGGCCAGAATATTTTTAAAACTCTCCGCAGTCAGCGATTTATGAAAACCTGTAACGAGTTAGCATCCTTCTGCGCTGCATTCCACGATTCACATCCATAGAGAAGAGATGATTTTATGCAGGAATTAAATATGTTAAGCTTGGTTCTTTTCGAAATATGTGTTGATCGCCATTAGGAATGAATGCTTGACAACTTTTATTCGGTTTCTTACGTCATCTGCAGAGCCAACTGTTGTAGTAAGAAGACTTCCGAGATAGCAGAACGTTGATACGTCCTCTAGGCTTCTGTTGAATCCCGAAGTTATTCCTCTTTGTTCACTCGAGGCTCTTCTCATTATATTGTCCAGAAAGATATTAAAAAGTAGGGGCGACAGAACACAGCCTTGTCTCACACCAGTTTAAATTGTGAATGAGTCACTAATACAGACATCATGAAGAATTCGACAGTCTGCGTTGTGATATAGGGCTTTAACAATATCAATTATTTTTGTTAAGGTGCCTTTGCATGCTAGCGGACTCCATATGGCTGAATGGGAAAGCATGTTGAATGCTTTCTCGAAATCGATGAATATGAGATAAAGTGGCGTCCTCCACTCAACAGATTGCTCAATTATTATCCGTAAACTGTTGACATGGTCAATACATGATTTACGGGGACGGAAGCCAGCCTGCTCATTGCGGAGAAGCGTATCTAATCCGAGTTTTAACATATTATTGATGACTTGGAATATTACGTTGTTTGCTATGTTGATAGGGGTTATGCCATGCCAATTTTTGCATTGTGACAGGTCTCCTTTTTTTTTGTATATTAATAATAAGTCCTTCCTTGAAGTCATCGCACAGTGAGTTTGTTACCCAAATATTTTTTATGATGTGGTAAATAAACTTAACGGTAATTTCGGGTGATGCTTTTAACAGTTCAGGAGATAAATTATCCAGTCCAGGAGCATTGTTATTTTTCAGGACACTATGGCATCTACAACTTCGGGAGTTTCTGGGCAGTCTGTCGATATGTTGCAGCAGTGTGCCTCTGTTGAACTTTTTGGACATTGTCTGTTTTCAAACCTTTACTGGATTTAACTCTCCGCATCAAATATTCCTAGCACTGAGCTAACCGGGTTTGCTTTTCTACTGGAAGTCATTTCAATATGCTTCCTATTTTCTTGGCCTTACAAACATTGTGTGGACCTTTCATTCACTGGTCAAATCTTCCCAACAATTTCTAACAAGGTTCAAAAAATACACATATCAAACACACAATGTTCCATTCTAAAGCAGCCAACACATATTTTTATTTTCATATATAGGACGAAATTTTCGTAAGATCTCAAAAAAAGTCATATTTTCCCCATATAAACACACTTGAAATTTTCAAACGATTTCCCGCGCGACTTTTCTTTATCGGATTGTCCACAAGCTTCACATTTATTAGTTTTATATTTAAGGGTAACAAACTGGACCCCACCTATCTCCAAAATCGCATTTCCATTTTTAGGGACCACTCTATTGTATATGTATAAATGAGTAAATAAGTAAATGAGTAAGTTATTAAGTTTTTGAATAATTAAGTAAATAAGTAGATGCACTACAAAAGCTGGTAGTAAAGTATCCTGGTTGGATGAATGGTCGGACTATTTAGTGCGAAAAAATATACAAAGTCCAAAAAGTTCCACAGAGGAACACTGAAAAAAATTAGAGGCCAAAAACAGAGCACGGAAATTGAAATCATGTTTAAAAAAGGACTGAAAAATTTTTTCAACCTTCCGTGTGAACATATTTATGTTACTTATACTCGAGGTAATGCGAAAATAACTTGGGACCCAAAAGTGGACGAAATTTCCAAAAGAGTTCCTTGCTATTCAGGCAATATTCACTTGCGACAAAAGAAGCAAGTTATTTGTTACAACGGACCTATAAATACCCAAATTGTTATCAAGAAGTGTCTTCTTTGGCCAAAAAATATATCCGTATATGTAGTTTTGGTCCGCTCTTGTATCCTGTCAATACAGAAGTCTCTTGTGTTTAACGTGAGTACCCGTCTCGTTGACATAACCTCACGGCGCTCTGAACACTGGATCGGAATATGCCCCGACCACCGCCCCATTGTGTAGTGAACTACACTCCGGTACCAATTCAAGATTTGTACATTTGGGCAACAAATCCCACTCCTTGGTGGAGAGTCGAGGCCTACCTAACACACCTCTTCTTTTCTAAGGTTCATAGCGCCCAGTTGAATGCAACTCCACATCGAGCTATGCTCTCCCCGCGATTTGGGTACAAACCACAGCCACCACGATACTCCCCAAGGGGCCGTACCCGCATGTCAGCTGGAATCAAAGATTCCAGGGGCATCTGACTTCCCGTAGTACCAGATATATATAAATATATAGCCTCCGGTCAGACTTCGTAGCAAAGCTACTACCAGTATGGCTCCAAACAGCTATGGACTGGTGACCATTCAAAGGCCTTAGTTCCACACCCATACACCCACCCTGTGGGTGAGTGTATAGGTACACAACTAAGGCCTTCTAGAAGGTCTTGGGTACACACGCATGCGTACATCCTGTGGATGTAAACACACGTGTGCGATCAAACCCTTCTTAAACGTCTTCTTTTGAAGACTTCACACGCAAACTCATTCATACAACACACTCTCTCATCATTCATAAGCACACTACTGACATCACAACCATCGTCCGTCAATACGACACCTAGAGAATCTAGGTCCCGTATGTCCGAGTAGAACGTGCGTGTGCACAAAATATGAAACTAGTCCTCGGCAAAAGGTCCACAGACACATTCAGGCGTATTAGCCAAAGCTCTTTTATACAAAAATGCATTAAACGACCCATGGCCCGTAAGCAAAAAGCCCATACTCAGGCTAAAGCCAAAATCTGGACGTTTCGCCACGAACGTCACATCGTGAATGAAGGAGTATGTAACCCGTCCATTGTCACTTCTGTCACATCTATCTTGCCATCTGGAGACAACACACTCATTTAAGAGTGCCTTGCACTCCGTCCAGCTCCTACCACTAACGTCATCGTTAGTCACCCAATCGTCCTGCAACAATGGCTGTCCTTTCTTGATCCTGTAGGCAACACTTTTACGTATCACCTCCAAGTCAAGAGGGGCTACACCTACCAACACCTGTAAGGCCTCCGTGGAGACCGTACGACAACATGGCACGCAAGCACGCACGCACGCATCCGTTGACACGACATGATTTTCAGCTTTCCTCTGGCAGTCGTGACCATGCTGGACCACACCGAGGAGCCATATGTTGCGCAGGCAACAAATAGTCCACGGTAAATGGTCCGCATAGAACGCCTGCTGAGGCCCCAGTCATTCCTAAGAATGCGCCGGACACATCCCACCACACCAGTCAATTTCGCCTTGACAGGCGCGAGATGAACCAAGAAGTTCATACGCTCACGCATTGTTATCCCCAAGTACTTGACCTCAGTCGCATACTTAAGGGTAACGCCATTGGCCCTAACAGTTGGAGGTCGATTTAGCGATAACCTGCCCTTGAGCAACATCATTACAGTTTTGTCCATTGCTACATCTACTCCTACTTGTCTACTCCAATCGCAGACAATCTGCATGGCTTCCTCCCCCCTTCTCTCCAGCTCAGCACGAGACTGGCCTTCGATAAGGACGAGCAAGTCATCCGCATATGCGCACACATTGTATGCAACCATCAGCCTCCGCCAAAGAGGATCCATCATTAGATTCCAAATAAATGGACCGCAGATGGATCCCTGCGGACAACCTCTGACCACCTCAATGCACACGGACTCGTTCACACCAGCGACGCAAGCCCGCCTGCCAGAGAAGTAGCTTTTTTATAACTCCAACTCTTGGCAGCCGACCTCGCGTAGCCTCGCTAGAACGCCTTCCCATAACAGGAAGTCGAACGCACCCTTGAAATCAATAAAGATTCCAAGGACATATCCTGCCTCTAGCCTACCGACACACGTTCTAACGTGTTGCCAGGCGTCATCTACACTCCTACCACTTTTAAAGCCAAATTGCCACCCGCATGTGCCCTGGTCGATCCTCTCCTGAAGCCTTTTCTCCATAATCCTTTCCAATACTTTTCCAAGCACCGGAAGCAGACTGATACCCCTATAAGAGCGAGGATTGCTCCTGATCCTATCGGGTGACTTAAGCAAAACAACGACACGGGCTATCTTCCACGGATGTGGAAAATACCCCTCTGATACACACTTTTCATAGCTTGCCAACAAGTACTCAGGAATGGCCTTCCAGATGCTTTTACACATCTCTGCGGTCATTCCATCCATACCTGGAGACTTTCTACTCCGCGCCTGACAAATGCTTAACTCTAACTCAGTTCTGTCCAACGGAGGAGGGGGATACACCCCCTGAAAAGGAAGATGGATAGGACCCTCGGCCCTTGGAAAGAACTCGCCCAGCAGAACGCGTATGCATGCCCCCCCATGATGGCAATATTTCATTACCAACACGAAGGCCAGACACATCAATACAGTCAGAAATCCGGTGAGTGGTAGAAGAACAATAACGTGATTTTTGTACCAATGGCGGTAAATCCTGTGAATTCTCTGGACCTTGGGCCAGTGAAGAGACAATGGGCTCTTAAGAGTACAAAAAATGGGTCCTAATATGTGGCAGTTTTTAAACGGAGATGGACTACCTCTTCCAAAAAGTGACAGAAATCACTATAAAATCCCTAACGGAAATGTGTCTGGAAATGGTCCACAAGTCCATAAGTAGTGATTTGAACTATAAAAGTTATCACTTGTGTAAGCTTTAGTATAGTTTCAATTAAATAAAATAAATTAAAACTCTTAGTTCATTAGTTTCCTTATTATTACATTCTATGTATGTTAAGATGTTCAGCTCCCTCCTTTAGAGAATTGCAGAAAAATTATTTTCTTTGTGTTAAAAAAAATCTCAATAAAGCAATAAAAAAAATCAAAAAATAACTATCTTAGGAATACTAGCAACAAAAAATGACTGTACTTTAATTTATTATACCTTTAAAACCACTACCAATCAATAAACTTATAAAAAAAAAATAAAAATAAAACATAATTTCTCTGAAACTATTGAAATTTGTGAGAAAACGCTTTACGTTTACCCGGGTGTTTTACCGATGATCATATAAAGAATAACCAGTAAAAAAATATAACTTTAATATACTCTGGCAGCCACAAAAAGTCAATAACTCATTGCCTGATTCACGTACACACAGAGGCACACACACTCTCCTTCACACACTGACACATACACAAATAAACATTAATTCTTGCTTTCATAAACTATACTTGCATATAGAAATAAAAAATGATTCTTCTGAATGTAAGTTGTTCGGTAGGTGTTTGTTTCTGTATGTGTTTGTGTGTGTGTGTGTCACTGTGCATACGTTAAAAATTGTTAGTACTTAGCAGACTGACTTAAATAAAAAAAAAAAAACTATTGGTACATGTTCTTGTACTAAGCGAAAATGTATGTAGGTTTGTTTGCATGTGTAAGTTAAACTCATTCCTATAACTTTGCTGTGATAAAGTAAAAGTAAAAAATTGTAGGTTGTTATGAAAAAAAAAAAAAACACACACACACAGTGCAGCTGCTGCCATATATGCATACAAAAACAAAAAAAAAAAAAAAATAAAAAAAATAAGATGAACATAAAAAAGAAATACGCCAGAGAAAAATTATTATACATAGCAGAGACATTTATAGTCAACGTGGCATAAAAATCGTTTATCTTTCTTTATATAAAAGTATTTTTGTTTTAGGGCGGGTGTGTTAGTTAGTACTCGTATGTATGTGTGTTAGTGAATATTTACAACTATTCTTTGTATATCCTTAAAAGCACATACAATATTTGATTGCAGGTGTATGCACATAAGTGTCGTGAGTTTGTAAATAAATTGTTGCTGTATGAAATGCTGCAACAACGGTGACATAATTTGCAACACTGCATTTTAACCAAAATCGAACTTAAGAAGAAATGCAAGCATTAAAAGATTTTTCGAGATGAATTTAAATATTTAGTTAAAGTCATAAGAACATTTATAAATTTTTGTTGTCCTTATAAATTCTCAAAGTAGTTTTTTAATCTTTAAAAATTATGTTATTATAGACTTTAACCCTCTAATGCTCTTATGCTTGTTTTGGACAATATTTTTTTTTAAAGAAAATATTTCGACTAAAACTATGGAAAAATATTAAAAGGTGAAGACCATTAAAATGCGGACCTGTGCAGTATCTGAATGAAAATTTAAAATAAGCCCCTAAGTCTTTTAACAAAAAATTACTGCACAATATGTTAAATTACATTAAAAAAAATTTAAATTTCACTATTTATTTACAACTAAAAGTAAAACTTGTACTTATTTATGGATAATTAAAATAAAATTCGTGAGATCGGTATTGCTATCAAAAATTGACTGTGGCCTTGTGGTTTACAGCAAAACCTGTAAAACAAATTTGAAAATTGTGGAGAATATTCTTAATGCTGCCATTAGAGTAAGCCTAAGTGCTTTTCGAACACCGCCAATAAAGAATCTACAGGCTGAAGGGGGCTTTGATCCACTGCGGATGCATGCCAACAAACTCAAAATTAATTTATTACATACTATGTCTTACAACAAAGCATCCCTACTGCACAAACATATTATCCTGCTTAAAAAGAAGAAGAGAGAATTGACTTATCCATCCGCCTTATCCCATATTTTTAAAATCATAAAAGAATTTAACATTCAAGATATGTTCCTACTGTGGCAAAACACCCTTCGTGGCTGCGTGATTCTAAAAATTTTATAAAAAACCTACAACCCTTTAATAGAATCAACGCATCACTAAAATTTTTATATCACTCTTCAATGAAATTTTTGCTAAATATAAAAACGAAGAATGGAATTTCCTCTTCACATACGGTTCAAAAACTAAAATTTTTATATCACTCTTCAATGAAATTTTTGCTAAATATAAAAATTAAGAATGGAATTTCCTCCTCACAGACGGTTCAAAAACATCAACGCATGTAGGATTTGCCGATACCGATGAAAATGCATCGACGTAAATATCAGGTCTTCTACCACAAGGGGCAACCATATTTGAAGCAGAAGTGATATAACGGAAGCTTTAACTCAAATAGCAAAAACATTATCTTCACCGACAGTTGATCGGTATACGATGCAGCTGAGAATCTAAGAAATAAAAATCAAAATATTATTTCTATACAGCAATTTCTAATGCAAATGATAAACAAAGTGAAATCAATATGACTACCAAGTCACATCGGCATAACAGGGAACGAAGCTGCAGATAAAGCTGCAAAAGCGACTTATCTTCACCCAACATATTTTTTTTTATTATGCAGTCTAAGAACTTCATCTGCCGATACCCAATTTTAAATCTAAATAGATTCATGCACCAAAAATGGAACCCTATAAAAACATAAACTCCGACAAAACACCCAGCATCCACCAATTGTCATAAGTACAGATGTTTCACAAGACTTCGTCTCACGCACATAAGGTTGACACACCAATTTTTGATAACCAAACGCTCTCAGCAATGTTTCAACTCTATCAGTTATTCATCTTCTAGCAGATTGTCCTTTCCTACACAATATTCGTTTAAGATTATTTAACTCCTCCAATGGAACCAATCTTCCAAAACGTCCATCAGAAGACAATGTGAAAATAATATATCAATTCTTACAGTATCTTAATCTTCAAAATGATATTTAACCATTATTTTTAGTTACAAACCATTTCCCACTAAGCGACCAGAAAGGTCGTAAAGGAAAAAACCTAAGCTTGTTTTTGAGCAAAGAATGGCCTTTTTTGGATAAAAAAAGTCACAAAACTTTTTGATTTAGCAAAAACAGAGTCAACAATTTTTTTCATTTTTTTTTAATTTTTTTTCGAAAGATTGAAAAAATAGCTATCTAAACCATTTGGGACAAATTCTGTTGAGAACAAAAGGTAACAAGTTACATGGATGAGAAAAAACTCCTGCTTGGCCAAAATGCCAAATGTTGACCATCTCTAACTCAGAGAGTTCGTGACCGATTGATTGATTGATTGAAAAATTGTGTCCAAACTACTATCCAAAAGGACTATCCTTGGTATAAATTTCACCCCGACAGGATAGTTAGCGAAAACTCAGAAAATTATTAAAGTATGGAATTTTAGAAGTTGTAACTCATTCGGTGACTTATGGAATTGAGTGTCCTTTACCTTCCAGGACCATTCGTATAAACTATAGAAATGAATTCATTCAAAGGCCGAATTTAATTAAGGAAATCTTAAAAAATCTTATAATAATATTTTTAACTATCAAAATTATTTGACCAAGACCCACCTTTTATTCGGTGTGTTCAGAAAACCCTTCAACAACCGTTCTTCCTAACGTTTGTCCGTGTGTCTACGAAACCTTTTAATCAAACTATAGGTCTCAAATAAAAATATAATTTGATAAAATTTAGCATATTGCTATTGAAAATCAGTCCATTTATGACTCCAATGAATACATTTTAAATGATCATAAAATCACGTATCTCTCAACAATATTTGATTTATGTGAATTTTGATTTGAAAAAATATTTTCATTATTATTTTTTTTTACCACATTCAATAAATAACTTTTTGAACATTAATGTGTATAATGTGTATATTGTCAAGTGACAAAAACTACATGGGCTTTAA
Source organism: Cordilura impudica (assembly GCA_963682025.1). NCBI lineage: Eukaryota > Metazoa > Arthropoda > Insecta > Diptera > Scathophagidae > Cordilura > Cordilura impudica. Next base: position 130,682,905 of record OY821517.1, read on the forward strand.
CTGAATTTAATTTTCATAGGTTTTTGAGAAATACTCAGCAAACTATGTGACGTCTTCGAAAAGAAACACATTTTCATTGCTTTAAAATCAGTACGTGAACAATTTCTATATATTTGAAATTCGTTTTAAGCAACTTCCAAAAATGTTGTGATTCCCAATACAAAAAGTCGAAATAATTCTAAAGGTTTTTTTTTTATCAGCATTGGTTGAAGTCTTGATTTCTTCTGTTCACATCAAAATAATCAAATTGTCATTCACTCACAAGCTCTACTTAGAATGTATTTCCCAGGATCCATAAAAGAGAAATTCCATACTATGACAACCCTGTGTTAAATCCATTGGAGTTGATACAATTCTTTACTACATCTAGATCATACGTATAGGAGCATTTTCATTTATTTGGATGTATTTTAGTGTCTTTTGCATTTTAAAAGTGACCTAACTAAGTACAATCATAATCAATCCATTTTTTGAGCCATATAAAAACAAGTAAGAAAATTATAGTCGGTCTAGACCGACTATATGATACCCTATACCATGGTTTAGAGACCCTATCTTTCGGTCCAACTACTTCGATATAGAAAATAAGCATAAACCAAATTTGAGTGGGATTTTTATTAATTTTTTTTGGCTGCAGATATGAAAAAGTTCATATCGGATGCTATATCTATAAAGGGACTAGGTCCAAAAATGGACCGATCCTGATCATGTTTGGTAAAGTCTCTTGTATTTCGCAAAAATATGTACAAACAAAATTTGAGAAGAATCAGTGCAATATTTTTGTTTTTTAATAGATTTAAGTGAAGATCGGGAAGCAGCTCTATATGGGGTCAAAGGGATCATTTTTGGACTACTCATTGGTGGATGTAATGAACGCATACAAACCCAATTTGAGTAAGATCTATATGACAATTTGGATCTTATGGCAATTTATGTCGATTTCATATGTGTAATTTGTATGGGGGCTAGGTCTGAACATGGACCGATTCTCACCAATTTCAATAACGTTCATCCCATGGCCGATAAAAGCTTATATACCAAATTTCATCAAAATATATTCATATTTGCGACCTGCAGTTTGATTACAAGCTTTACATGGACACACAGACGGACGGACGGACGGACGGACATTGTTAAATCTACTCAGAAAGTGATTCTGATTCGATCGGTATAATTAAAGATGGGTCTAGGTCAAATATTTTTGGTTGTTACAAACAGCAGCACAAAGTCATTATACCCAAACCACATAGTGGTATAGGGTATAATAATAATCGGTATGAAATTATGTATTTCTGCAGGTAAAATGATCATAACAACGAATATCGAATTTATGACCTCAATATATTTGGACCACATATCACTCATACATACATATAAGGGAACGGAAAAACTGAAAATTGGTTCGATTGAATAAGAGTTTTGAGTTCAGTACCAACATTGTTGCTAACATTAGCAACAAAAATATTGCAGCTAGAAACATTTGTTTGCACAAATTTAGCCTATAATTTATTATATTGGCTTAATACTTAATGTTTTTACAGCATTATAATAGTGTGGAAAATTTTCGGGCCATGGTCTGGCCGATGAGAAATTCCAGATCAGGGTACACATATGTACTAGGCCAGTATAGAAAAACCTCCAAAGGGTTTTTATATATTTCCTTAGGAATAGAAAAAAAAAAATAGAACAACTATGGAGCGTATGACAATTATTATACAAAAAAATTATATTCATGATATCCATGGTTAATCCATAGTGGTTCTGTTGTTTTTTTTTTCTATACCTAAACACTTGACATGGAACGCCCCATATATATAATGATATACATACGTAGTTAGTATCACAGTTAGTATGTTAGTTATTATATATCGCTTTAAAGTTAGGGTTATCGAGCTTAGCAAATTATTTTAGTAAATCCTGTGGGAAAAATTTACTTTAAGGGACTTAAAAAAAAATTTACTTTTGGAGAAAAGGTTATTTTTAAAGAGAAGCACTTTTTAAAATGAATTTAGTCTTTTAGAATTTTGTTGTAACGCTTGCAGCAAGAGTTTTTTTATGTTTTCATTCATATCTCGTGAGCCGTTGAACAGGTTTTAGGGACTTTAAACAGCAACTCAGCCAGGATGTTAGTAAACGACTTAATGCAAAAATTAAGAGGTAGTTATTGTGGATGCGATCGTGATTTCAACACATCTGCACAGTGGTCTGGAGCATATAGAAATTAATAAATATATATGGAATTATATATTTAAGCCATGAATTAAATTTATTTGAATGCCAATTAAAATTTTGCACATTTCCATTACTTTAACAACGCCAGTTAAATTAAATTAAAATATAACTCCCCTTAATTATACCTTAATTGGGGAAATATGTAATATGGTCTTTAGACTTAAAAAACCTTTGTTTTGAAATTTTTGCAGCAATAATTGCTCAGGTTTCTGGGATCGACTTTACAGAAAATTTTCATAGTGAACTATACCAGCATAGGTTTTATTTCAAAAGAAAGCTGTAGTTTACACTGCTGTTTTTGATTTTCATTAATATTTTTAATTTCAAAATTATTCAAAGGCATTTTAGACAAAATCGAATTTATACAATAGTAAAACTTATTTTGTGTATAATTCTCCAGAATATCCAGAAATTGGCTCAGTTTTCAATTGCTCCATAAATCAACATTAGATAATTTTTTTTCGAGCGCTTGCCCTAAAAAATTTAAATTATTTGAATTTCTTAAATAATTTATAAATTATTTGAATAATTGAAAAATGTTTCAATTATTTGAGTATATCGTGTAGAATTAGAATTATTCGGGTAAATTTGATGTAATAAAATGCATTCATTCAAACTCGTATAATTTTACAGACATCATTACGTGTACGTAATTTTTGTAACTATAACACTCATACGCCGTCATTACTTTTATATACATAGTGGACCTCTGCACGAATGCATTTGCATCTCGTACACAGTTCTCCACACCAAGTTATTGTTGCGTGTTCAACTGTATTATTTTTATACCCTCCACTCCAGTTTGCAGAGGGTATATATTAGTTTGTCATTCCGTTTGTAACAATTAGAAAAAAAATTTTGGACCTCATAAAATATTTGTGATCCTTATAACAACCGGAGTTGATATAGCGATGTCCGTCTGTCCGTCTGTGGAAATCACGATGACGGCATCAATCGGGCAGCTAGGGTGTTCGTTGACATAATAAATGATTCATTAACATCCTGAAAAGTTTGCTATTTAAAATCGTCCAAATCGGTCGATTAGGGCCCGAGATTTGAATGAAGAACTAAAAAAAGTCTTGAAAAAATATAATTTTCTATGTTGTTCTTGTCACGATCACACCCTGAATAGTGTAGCTACAGTGAGAATGATTCTCCAAATTCATGGGAAGATTTCTATTTCAAAAATCATTAAAATCGGTGGAACAGGTCCAGGGAAATCTCTGAAAAAGTAAAAAATATGATGTTTCTATATTGTTCTTGTTGTTATTCTAAATGTTGTGTTGTTGTCATAGCTGGACTTGTTGTTTTTGTGATCGTTGTGGTAATAATATAATAAAAACTAACCCTTTGTAGAAAAATTTAAAAGTTTCCATTGTTTTGGCATCACTCTAAAAATTTGTTAGATCATTTCTGTTATTACCACGAGCCTGCGTGCAAAATTTCAGATCGAATGGCTCACGGAAAATTGGTTAAAATCGATCCAAAATTTTTTCGACAAGCAGACACTACAAGTTAATATAAAGGGAGTAAAAATTCACCAACATTAAATAAAAAGAAAACAATGTAAATATAGCAAAAAAGAATTTTTATGTATAAATTTATTTATTTATAAATTTATATAAACATATTAAATAATACAAACAATATACATATATTAAAAATGTATATCCATAACAACTGCATGTTAGAAATAAATCGGTATATTATTTTATTTACATAAAATTCAGCAATATTTTGTTGTGGGGAAAATACATTTCTTTTGCATTAACAGAGTGTCACTTCATTTTGCTCAGCGTGAATATGCCACAGTAGATGGCGCCACAATTTTTGTTTGTTCTAATTAGCTTTGCAATAGTTACAGAACAGAACAGAACAATGTTAAGAGTATACACGGGCTGGTCTTTTATTTCATAAGTTTTTTCATTATTCTTTTACAAATATGAACATAAGTTTGGCATATTAACTTTTTGTTGTCCTTACAAAATAGAATTACCGAGTTCATCAGTGAGCTGTTTTTGCTTTCAAAACAGTTCTACATAGATATATAAAATTATTATTCTGCTTTACCTACAAAATATCATATAATTTTTAAAAATTGTTTATAATTACTAAAGTATTACAATTGACATAAATACAAAATTGCACCTTTTAAATTTCCATTCAAATTTAAGAAAATATCAATTCTAAAAACTGGAATTAAAAATTTCCAATTATAAATTACAATAAATTGAATTTCAGAAAATCATATCAAAACGTCGGAAATTATAATTTTAAATTTAGAAGACATCAATTGCATCTTTAATATATAGATTTTATTCGTTAAACACAAATTGAAATTCCAAAAAAAAAAAAACACCAAATACCTATGTTTACATATAAAAAATTTTTACATTTAAAAAAATATTGACATTCAGGAGATATTGATAACTTTTCAGTACCGCGATTCAGTAACTTCTTTTAACGATAGTCGAATCGTAAAAAAAAAGAAAATTGCAAAATTATCAGTAAAATTTTTAAACGATATTCGCTATTGTTAAAGTCAGCTGTTGTTGTTATCTAAACGACAACCATTTTTGTGTTGTTTATTCAATCGATAAAAACTTAAATTTTTAGGTTGAAATGTCGTCATACATAAATAAAAATCATAAAATAGTGAAAATATTTTGCTTTAATTAAAAAACTTTTTATATAAATAAAAAAATTAAATAGCATATTCAATTCATTATTTCATTTTAAAACAAATACACAGAAATATTAGTAAAAAAAATAAAGATATTAAACATAAACATAAAATCAACATGTCAAACACGAAGTAATTTGTTTTTTTCTACTCTTCTTTGTATTTTTTGCTTATTTTGACAGAGATGCCACTCATTTACAATTTAAATAAATAGAAAAAATTGCGAACATAAAAACTGTTACATAAATAAACACAATTTGATGAGAATGTTATTTTTTATATAGAAATTTTCACATTTTTTTTTTTGGATGAAAATTTAAGTTTTTCAGAAAATAAAGAGAACAATTTATTTTATTTAAAAAGTTTGGGACATTTGGTTTTTTGTGTTTGCATCCCTGATTTGAACAATTATTTTTACAAATTTATTCTCTATGTTTTCCAAATATGGCAATATTTTAATAAAAAAGTTGAGAGAGCTTTTTTTTTTGATTATTATTTTGTTACTCCATCCGACCTGTATGGCCGCAATGAAAAAATATTTGGCCAGTTAAAAGAAACTATACAGCCATCTCCAATTAGCACGATTTAATGCATATAGCCATCCTACACAACCATTACCTTTGCAATGGAGGTTAGGGCGAGCTATTTAATTAGCAAAAACTAAATTGAACGAGAAGTTATGTCATATAGCCGGAAACGAATGCATATATATATATAGGTATATAACCTAAATGCATGCCGATCAGCAACCACAAAGACCAAAAAGCAAACACCGAAATAATAGAAAAGACGAAAACCAACCCAATTTGCTGCAATAATTTGGTATTAAGTTTAACAAATTGTTTACTTTTTCCCATATTTTGTTTACTCAAACCGAGGTGGAGGGTATCAAAGATCCAGCACAGCCGAATTTAACACTCTCACTTGTTTTTAAATGAGTTCGAATGATACATTATGAAAAACAAAATCATGTTAAAGCAGTAGTCAGTTTCAAACGAATCAGTGTCAAGCAGTAATTTGATTCAAACTAATCAATGTTACACAGTAGTTTGATTCAAACAAATCAACGCAATGCATAATTTGATGTGTTCGAAAACACAGCCAACAACTGTGACGGTGATCTGTTTTGCTCTGCACTGTAGCAAAAGAATTTCTGTTACAAGCAGAATAAGAAAGAAAAAAAAAATAATAACCTTGATCTTGAAATTATTTTCAAGTTCAAGTATGTACATATATACAACACCTTATATGGTAATATGTTGATGGCATTTTTTTTTGGCAAACTGATTTATGGCGTTTTTTTTTCTCTTCATTGTGTTGTATGAAATCATGAACACATTCATATGCAATCATGCTGGTCAAACCACGTATTTTCTTGCATTGATCTCACTTGCTCTCATAGTCATATATGAGTGGGAGTGTTATAAATACTAGAGAATATTATGAATGCATATGAATGTTCTCAATGAATTGGTGGTGATTTTGTTTTTTAATAAACAGGTTTTTATCTGCAGATGAATGAATATGAGAAGGTTAATGTAATAAAGTTAAATTTAAATCGATGAGTTGAAGTTTTGTTTTGGAAGAACAAGGTTGAGGAAAAACCTGAAATTGAAATTAATAATTTAAAATGTAGTTTTAAGAAAGAAAGTAAAAATAAAATGTAGAGTTAAGTGCAGTTTAAAATTAGTGTAAAAGTTAAATAAAAACAAATAAAATAAATTAAAGATTAAAATTAAAAATTAATGTTTTTAAAGTTTAAGGAAATTAAAAAATTAAGAAAATTAAATATTTAAGAATTAAAGAAAGGAAGAAAGTTTAAAGAAATTTAAATTTAAAATTAGTGACATTAGGAGTTGAAGATTAATTGTTGACAAGAAAGGTTGAGGAAAAACCTTAAAATTTAAAATTAATAAAATTTAGTTTTTAAGAGTTGAATTTTGAGTTTTGAACAATAAGGTTGAGGAAAAACCTTTTAAGTATATAAAATGTAGTTTTTAAAAAAAAGGAAGGTTGAGGAAAAACCTCTTAAAATTAAAAATGTAGATTAAGTGAAATTTAAAAGTAGTGTAAGGACGGTTAAAACAAAAAAAAAAAAAAAATTTGGAAAGTAAGATTTAAGAAATTTAAAATTAAAAAAAAAAACATTAAAGTGAAAGTTTGCGGAAAAAAAAAAGATAAAAAAAAATATTTTAAGACTTGAAAAATTAAAATAAAAGACATAAAAGTAAAGTTAAGTTTAATAAATTAAAAAAAAAGAGACTAATGTTAAGAAAAGAAACGAATGTTTAAAAAAATAAATAATTGAAAAATAAAATAAAAATTTAAGAGGAGTTGAATTTTGTTTGTTGAAACGTAAAGGTTGAGGAAAAACCTCTATTACATTAAATAATAATTTTAAGAAATTTTTAAGCAATAAATTAGTGTAGTAAAATAAAGTAATGTAAAGTTAAAATTAAAGATAAGACATAGTGTAATCAAATAAAGTTAATTCTGAGAAAAGTATTAATTTTCTAAGACTTAAGAAATTTAAAATTTAAAACTTAAAAGATTAAACAAATTGATTATAGTTTGAATTGTGAGATCAAGCGGCGGTGATCGTTTATTGGAAATTTTGACCAAAGCTAACTGTTTTTTTATAGAACTAAAAAGAAAGTTTAATTAAATACTAAAGTTATTGTGCAATATTAAAACAAATAGTATTTAAACAAAAAAAAACTAAAATATTTTTACTGTGAAAAAGATTACAAAATAGTCGGTGGCGTCTTAAATTACAAAAGAAATTTTGGAAGAACCTTTTTTAAAGAAACTAAAAATCAAATTATATTTAAGAACTTAAATACTGTCAAGAAAAGAAAAGAAGGTTAAAAAAAATAAATAGTTGAAAAATAATATAAAATTATAAAACAACACAAGTTGATTAAACAAATTTTTTATGGAAATCAGCAACAATATCGTTATTAATACAGCTATGGCCGATTTTTTAATGGCATATTGAGAGACACAACCACGGCGTCTGGCGGCAGCAGCTTCATCGGTACAACCACAAGGCGGTAAATTTTTTTAAAATACAAATAATTTTCCAAATTAAAATTTTTTTTCACATATATAAAAATTTTCTTTGTTTAAAATTTTCCTTATTAAATTTAAGAATGTTACTAGATTAATAAAATTTTGCTCTATATAAAATTTGGTTAAAATATAAAATTTTTACTAACTATAAAATTTTCGATTATAAAAATTTTCTTTTATTGTAAAATTAAACTAAAATAAAATATTTCGAAATGTGAATTTTTCTAAATGTAAAATTGTCTAATTATAAAGTTTAAACAAAAATTTTTCTAATGCTAAAATTAACCTAAAATTAAATAGTGCTAAAAGTCAACTTTTGTTAAAACTAAAAATTTCATAAATTAAAATAATTTTCCTAAATATGGATAAAATTAAGCTAAATTTAAAATTCTCCTAAAATTAAAATTATGCTATACTTTAAAATTTTTCTAAAATTAACCTTTTCTTAAAATTAAAATTTCCCTAAAATTAAATTTTGATAAACTTAAAAATTTGCTAGAAATAAAAAGTTAAAATTAACCTAAATTTAAAATTATAGAAATTTAAGAGAATTTACAAAATGGTACCATATTTAAAAAAAAAAAAAAATTTTTTTGTTAAAGCTAAAATTAAAACTAAATTTAATTAAAAAAAAAAAAAAAAAAAATACATTGAATTGAAATCGCATTCAAACTTAATTTTTTTTACAAAATTATATTAAACAAAATTTTATAACATTAAAATTTTTCTAAAATTACATAAAAAGTCTTCTAATTATAAAATTTAAACTAAAATTTTCCTAATTCTAAACTTAAGCTAAAATTAAAATTAAGCTAAAATTAAAAATTTTCCTAAATTAAAATTTGGCTGAAAATAAAATGTTGCCAAACTTAAAAATTTTTCTAAAAAGTGAAATTTTGCGATAATATAAAATAATAAAATAAATTTTGATAATTATGATTTAAATTTTTAACCCTTAAAATGAAGGGTAAATAAAAACTTTTTTTTGTTAAAACCAATGTAGAAAGCCGAACCAAACCAAACTCTTATCATTTTTGTGGGTTACCTCCAAGTAAGATGGAGTCGAGGTAACATGGTAGGGAGGGCAAAAGGGGCAGAACACCTCGTCCCCAATCCCAAGGTAAGTATGGCCATCCGTCCCATTTAGCGTCCGTTTTTTTAGTGCGGTTTCCCTGGGCCTGAGCAAGACCCCACCCATCTGCCGAGCTAGGCCTCTACGCCAGCACGTGCGACTAGCAAAGGCTCAGGGAAACGGAAACGGATCTTCCACCAACGCCGCACCATTACACAACAGTTGTGGGTTTCTAACACAGTCATGTACGGTAAACTGTTCACTGATTGAGTTAGAAAGTTCTTCTAGCACAAAAGCTTAAAAAAGTGTTTTTAAGTCAGAAGGAAAAAAATTAAGAAAACATAAATTAATATACAAAAAAGAATATGTATTTTTATACCCTATACCACTATGTGGTTCGGGTATATTGACGTTGTGCTGATGTTTTTAACTGCCATAAATATATGATTTAGACCCATCTCTTATTATACCAATTGTCTTAGAATCACTTTCTGTCTCGATTTCATAATGTCCGTCCGTCCATGTGACCTTATAGTTAATCAAACTACAGGTCGTAAATATTATTATATATTTTGATGAAATTTGGTATATAGCTTCTACTCGCCACAGGACAAACCCTATAAGAATTGGTGAAAATCGGTATTTTTTCAGACCTAGCCCCCATATAATGAGCCCTATGAAATCGACTTATATTGCCATAAGATCCAAATTATCATCTAGATCTCAGTAGAATTTGGTTCGAGTGTATTGTTTATTACATCCATTAATCAGTAGCCCAAAAATCAATTATTTGTCACAGCCCCCATATAAAACTGCTTCCCGATATTCACTTAAATCTTTAAAAAAAAATGGTATTATATATTTTTATATATTTTATATATTTTTTCAAAAACTAAGTGACCCTACCAAATATGGTCAAGATCGGTCTATTTTTCGACCTTGTCCCCGTATAAATATAGCATCCGATATGAACTTTTTTGTATTCAAAGCAACAAAATTAACAACAATGCCACTCGAACTTGGTTTATGCTTATTTTCTATATCCAATTCGTTAGGCCTAAGAGATGGGGTTTCTAAACGCATGTTATAGGGAATCGTATAGTCGGTCTAGACCGATAATAATTTTCTTACTTGTTTTTTTATAAATTGTGTCCAAATTTATGAAAGTGGTGAAAATAAAAAAATAAAATTATAATTGCTTGTTTCATATCATATTTGCTTTAATATAAAACAAATAAATTTATTACATAAAATTATTGACATACACAATTTTTAAAATTTTAGCTTATGTATTTTAAGTTGACTTTTTGGAAAAGCTAAACACATTTTTTTTTCCAAATTTATTTATTTTATTATTTTGTAAAAATACTAGAGGACCCCTGCTGCTCCGCAGCATTATATTATATTATATTAATTTTTATAATATAATACCAAAATTTTCCAAGAGGTGTTAACGTACAGTAATGCCAAAATATGCCAAGATAAGTTAACGTGAACTGAAAGTAAAGTTGATTCTGCACGCATAACTTTCCTCAAACCCAACGAATTTAAGCAGTTAATAGCTCAAAAGAAGGAGCTTGATCCACTGAGTGTTCTTAGACGTATGTCAACAGCCTACGTTAATTAGAAATCTAGTTACAGAGGTTTGAGAGAAGAAAAATATTGAAAGAAATTTTGAATGCAAAGTTTATTCATAAATTCTTTTAATATGTAAGATTTTTGTACATTTTGAATAAAACAATTTAAAATAAAAAATGTACATATTCAATAAAAATATTTTTCATCTACAATTGTTTTTTGCTCCATACAAATCTAGCTAATTTCACCTAATGATTTAAAGAATGATATGAGATATTTCAAATCACCTACTGTTGTTTGGTGTATTTGGTGTGTTTTGGTGGAGTTAATGTGATTTGGTTTGATTCTTTGTTGTGTGGAGTTGTTAATTTTCGTATTTAGGCATTTATAACACAGTACACACAATCCATTTGCATTTGTGTGTACATATATATATATTTTTGTGCTATATGTATTTTGTACAATACAGTAGCAAAGTTAGCAAAATGTAATCGACAGTCAGTATTTAAAACAAGTAAGAAAATTATAGTCGGTCTAGACCGACTATACGATACCCTATACCATGCGTTTAGAGACCCTATCTCTTAGGCCCAACTAACTGGACATAGAAAATAATCATAAACCAAATTTGAGTGGGATTTTTATTAATATTTTTGGCTGCAGATATGAAAAAGTTCATATCGGATGCTATATCTATATAGGGACTTGGTCCAAAAATGGACCGATCCTGATCATGTTTGGTAAAGTCTCTTGTATTTTGCAAAAATATATACAAACAAAATTTGAGAAGAATCAGTGCAATATTTTTGTTTTTTAATAGATTTAAGTGAAGATCGGGAAGCAACTCTGTATGGGGTCAAAGGGATCATTTTTGGACTACTCATTAATGGATGTAATGAACGCATACAAACCCAATTTGAGTAAGATCTATATGACAATTTGGATCTTATGGCAATTTATGTCGATTTCATATGGGTAATTTGTATGGGGGCTAGGTCTGAACATGGACCGATTCTCACCAATTTCAATAGCGTTCATCCAGTGGCCGATTAAAGCTTATGTACCAAATTTCATCAAAATACATTCATATTTGCGACCTGCAGTTTGATTACAAGCTTTACATGGACACACAGACGGACGGACGGACATTGTTTAATCAACTCAGAAAGTGATTCTGATTCGATCGGTATAATTAAAGATGGGTCTAGGTCAAATATTTTTGGTTGTTACAAACAGCAGCACAAAGTCATTATACCCAAACCACATAGTGGTATAGGGTATAAAAAGGGAATGTCTTTAAATGTCATTTAAATGCATTTGTGCAGAGGTTTAATACAAAGGAATTCATACTTATGTACAGCTGCGAGCAAAATAATGTAACGCTGGATTAACTGTGCTTTTGATAACAACGGAATACAATTCAAGTATTATTTCTGATATTTTGTTTTCTGCAGTTGTAGTAAACTAGTTTAAGTTTTTTGGTTATTTAATAAACTAAGTTCTAATTCAGTGGGAGCAAAATGAAATGCAACTGTTTGTGTTTAAACATGATTATTAAAATTAAATTGTCATTTCTTACAAAACTGTACATAAAATTATCATATTCTAGCGTAGCTATTATAGGCATAGAATAAACCAAAGATTTAATGGTATTGTGGGCTATTTTATTTCATTTTGATTTGAAAATTAGTTCTAATTCATTTAGATTAGTCGGATTTTTCTTTTCACCTTCCCGAACTACAAGCTTGCATAGTAGACTGCCATTAGCGCATATGGGATTTTTTGTTTTTGTGAATATGCCTGATGGCACCACACAGATCGGTTCCTTTTCCCAAAAAAGTAATTGTTGCAAAATTTTATTCAATTCGGTTGGGGGGAAATGGTGCCTCAAAGCCCCCAAAGCTTACTAAAATCAGCATTTTTGCACAAAAGTAGACTTTGGACTTGAATAACTCAGCTATTACCCATTACTCATAGAAATGACATATTACTGAAATGAAGGAAATTTAACGCTGAATAATTTTGCCAAAGAAAGTTTTTATCTCCAACTGTTTTCGATTTATACCCCCCCCCCCCCCAAAGAAGATTTGCGCCTTCAATAAATTAATTAGCAAAACGTTAGATTTTGTGTTATTTATTGCATTACGTATGTAGGTATTTATAAAAATGTATTAATAGTTTGTATTGAGTAAAGTGTATTTGTTGCAGTCAGGAAACCTGCGGCGATAATCTTGAACTACTTGTAGTAATATTGTTTTTGTTCTTCATTTGTTGATAGTATGGAATTATAATCTTGTATCAATTTAACCCCCCTTTCTGCCGCATCATTCACAACTTTTATCGTTTTATTTTTTTCTATTGCCTCTTTATAATTTTCATCTACTTCCCACTCAGAGGGTGGCTTTTTAAATAGTTTATATTTATATTAAATCTGGTAAAAAAAATTTAATGTTGTTTTCGAAACAAACTGTTCGATGCCCTCTTCCAGGATTTCAGAAATTGTTACATTTGCCTTTTTATCACATTATTTAGACGATGATTCTCTATTTAATCTTTCCACCATTTTCGCCTTAGTCTCCGAACTTACGCTTGAATCAAAGAAGGCAAAGGCGACATCTTCTGAACCTAAATACCAAAGATGCCTACAAAATTTTTCAGACGCTATTTTTGAGATTTCGCTATCATATTTTGCATATTCGTGAAGCTTAATTAAAAAATTAAAATCACAAAAAGGTGTTTTTATTGGTAAAGGAGATGTGAACCATGCATCAGCATAAATTTTTATAAGAAAGATAGAAATTTCGCATAAAGCCTTTTCTTCTTTCTTGGTAAAACAAATTCATTTCTAAATAAAAATGTTTTCAAACTGTATATGGCCTTTGACATCCATCTGGCATGATGCATAGCTCCTGGAGCATTAATTTTTAAACCACGACTTGGTGTTTTCCCCAAGAATATAATTATAAGTTCAAGAAATTCCCTGTAATCGGCATGTGGCTGTTCGGCATTTAAAAATTTCTCCAAATTTGAAATTATGATTTCTATTTCACTTGCACAGAATTTTTTCTCAACTCTTTTGTCACTAATGCCACTGCTAATGTTTTTGACTTTTATTTTTGGCCACGCTTTCTGAAATTTCTGGAAATTTCGGACTTTGAAATTATTAAATCAAACACGCTTTTTAAAACTAGTTTATAGATATGATGCCGACATGGTAAATACAAAAGTTCTTTTTCTAATAAGTTTTCAAGAATCGTAGCTGTTCCGTTTAGACGACCGGTGTTCACTGCTGTTGTATCAAAAACTAACGCTTTCACTTTATCTTGTAAACCCCACTCGTAAACTGCTTTACAAATAGCTAATGCTTGGGCTCTTCCAGTGCTTGTGTCTAAAGGTGGAACCTCGAGTAATTGCTCAATTTCACCGTTGGAGATTATAACAGGGAGCCGGTCTACTTTCTGTTTTCCCTCTAATCCTGGAAGTAGTTTCTCGTCCCAATGCAAACAAACAGTTTCCAAATCAGTATTTTCATCTTGGCTTTGATTTCATCAACACGTTCTTGCCGCAATTGTTGTCTAGCAGTACGAACTGAATTTTTATTTAGAATTAAATTATTTATGCTCTGACCAAACGCTTCTGCAGTAGCAACGATAATTTTAACAGCATTTCTGTCACTTATTTTGCAAGAATCAAGAACAGCAGCAAGTTTTGGAGTTACTAAATTAGTATTTCCCCTAGCTTTCTTTAAAGGTGGCTCTTGTGCAATATCCATGTCAGAAGCACTTTCTTCACAATTTGAATTTTCCGGGTCAGATAACGAAATATCGTTTATTGGAACAGTTCTGAATAAATCGTTAACTTCTTGTGTACTTTTTTCTCTCCGTTGCACTATGGCCGAAATCGCGATTTTAGCGGCAAAAAGTAAGTTTTTCAACTTTAAATTCCTAATATTTTCTAGATGGTGTTCAATACCCGACATTTTGATAAGTAAAAAAAAAATTTTTTTTTTAATGTTGGCAACCCTGTTCATGTCCAAACATCTGTTAAAGTTTGCTTATCTTTAAGCACGTGTTAATACAAGTGAAGCAGCACAATTTTGTAAAATTAAAAACTGTTTATTTTAATAATATATTGTTGTAAACAAAAAGTGTAAATATGAGTTCTAAAACACAAGGTGAGTAGTTTTGCCATATATAAATATAGTTTGCTAAATGTTTGTACTTCATACTTATTTTGGTGGTTTATTGTGTGTGTCTTTTTTGTTAAATTTTGAAGAGTTTTATCATTTTTCGTGGAGTAAAACTACAAATATTTTGAAGTGTCATTGGAACTATTTACACGTGATTGTTTGTAGAAAACTCTAGTTTTATGTTGTGATAAAAGCTTATGCGTTTGACTGCAAATAAACGAGTTTTTGAAATTTTTGTAGAAACACTCAGGTTCGAAAATGCTGAAATATTTGAGTTTTGGTTGACAAACAAGAGGAATGTTGCGAGTTATATAAAAGAAAAAATTCCGTACGAAATTGGCGATCAATTAAATAAATTAATATGTGCTAAAGCTCGGAATTTATCTAATTTTATGAAACTAAAATGGGATAGACAATACCGAAATGAAAAAGCTTTTAGAAAACATTATAAGGAATGGTTGGATCGAGAAACAATTTTTGTTATACCGAAAAAGATTAATACTGTTGGACGACCAAAACTAAATTATGATAATAGCGGCGAAAGAAATAAAAGGAGATTGGCATCCGAATTAGCTTCCCAGCAAGGAGACAATGCGCAGTTATTAGTTCATGCTGCCACTATTTCTGCCAAAAAATCCAACGCAACGGATGTGAAATTTGTCCTACAACAAGTTGCTATATCTCCAAACCGGCCAGCAAAAATTCGAGAAGTTCTTAATACTAGCCATGAAGAAGTTACCCAAGTATCACCTGAAGAAGCTCTAATGTTTTTGTTAGAAAACGGTTTAACTAAACAGGTGTACTTAAACATGCGTCAGTTAAACATAAAACACAACTCTAGTATTTATCCGACCTATGAAAAACTTTATAAGAGTAAATTGAAATGTAGACCTGATGGAATCAAAGCGAATGAAAGCTCTGTCGAAGTATCGTTGCAAAATTTGGTAAACCACACAGCAGAAAGAATACTTGCATATCAAGATGAAGTATTGTGTAAAATGGATGTTGAAGAATCGATCCTAATTTTGAGCTACGGGTTTGATGGTTCTACCGGTCACAGCTTGTTTAAGCAAAAATTTGTAGAAAAGACTTCGGAAAGTTTCGATCAGTCCCTTTTTGTGACATCAGTCATTCCATTAAAATTAATTTCATCAGCAGATGATAATATTTGGGTAAACCGCACACCTCAGTCAGTACGCTTTTGTAGACCATTAAAAGTGGAGTTTGTCAAAGAAACAAAAGAGCATATTTTAACTGAAAACAGCAACATAAATAAACAGATAAAGAAGTTGGAGCCACTACAGTACACACTAAGCAATGGAAAACAAATTAAAGTAAAATATGATTTATATATGACATTAATAGATGGGAAAGTCTTAAATGTGCTGACAGAAACTAAAAGTGCACAGCAATATCCCATCTGTCATGCCGGGCCAAAGGAATTCCGAACTATAAGAAACTTTGATTCTCTAATCTTTGAAGCAAAGGCCGACGCTTTGAAATATGGAATAAGCCCTTTGCATGCGTGGATTCGTAGTTTCGAGTTTGTTTTAAAACTTTCATATAAGCTAGATTTGAAAAAATGGCAAGTTCGTGGAACAGAAGAAAAAAGAATCCTAGCAGAAAAGAAACAAAAAATTCAAAAAGAGTTTTTGCATCAAATGGGGCTTCATGTCGATAAGCCGAAAGCTAATGGCAGCGGCAACACCAACGACGGCAACACAGCTAGAAGAGCGTTTTCTCGCACGGACCTTCTGGCATCTATTACTGGTGTAAATATTGATTTCTTTAAATATTTACACATAATTTTAATTGCTCTCTCCTCTGAATTTGAAATTGATGCTCAGAGGTTTCGAGCTCATTGCATTAAAACCAGTGAAATATTTTTCCAAAACTACGAATGGTACTCGATGTCTGCCACAGTACACAAAATATTAGTACATTCGTCACAAATAATTCGAGCTTCAATAGTACCCGTAGGATGCCTTGCAGAAAATGCATCTGAGGCGCGAAACAAACATTATAAAAAAGATCAAACTGGTCACGCTCGAAAGGATTCAAGAGTGCACAACATACTTGACATGTATCATAGAGCTATGGATAGCTCTGACCCATATATTTCAAGTTTATGTTTGCAAGAACGTACAAATAGTTTAAAAAAACTTCCATTTCCTCGAGAAGTCGTTGCTCTTTTTAAAACGCCTGCATTACCAGCAGAACTGTTATTACCTTCAATATCTCAAGAAGCCTCCAGCTGCAGTTATAGTTCGGATTCTGATGATAGCTTAGAGTCGTTAAATAATTATTCTTTGGAATTAGAAGCGGTTGAAATTGAAGACAGCCACTGTGAATAATTAAGGCATATATCTTTTGTTATTTTCAGACTAACACATTAATATTTTCAAGTTCTTTAAAATTATAAATTTATGAATTAAGAAATAAATGAATTTCTTTGTAGAATATAATTGGTTTTTAGTAGTGGGCGTGGTCCGCCCATTTTGTATTACATCTTTTTTTTATCACTAAAAGTCTCTGCACCAAATTTTGTGAAGATAGCTTGTCGGGAACTACTATTTGCCATTTCTTTAGAAAAAGGGGCGTGGCCCACCCATTTTTTTTCAAACCCTTTTTTTGTCATTAGAAGTCTACACACCAAATTTGGTGAAGCTATCTTGTCGGGAAGTATTTTTTGCCGCTAAAATCGCGATTCCGGCCATAGTGCGTTGCAACAATTTTCTTTGCCTCTCTTCAGTTTGTTGTTCGCTATCGATGCCATGCATATATCCTGGTCTTCCCTCTTTTCTTTGATTCAATAAAAATATTTTATCTTCTTCAAATTTCATAATATTCAATGCATTTGCATGAGCTATATCAAATAAGTTTTCCATTTTTTGGGTAAACACAGTTTCTTTTTTCTCGTGTTGTTTTGTCTTTCTAGCTGAGTTCTTTTGCAGACTTCGCAATTCATTATAGAGGTTTTCTAATTTTTCAATACAGTGCTTTTCTTCTCTTGTAGGAATTCTTGCCTTTTTCCAAATTATTTGCACTTCTTTTATTGTTAAACGGGCACTTTCTCTCAAGCTCAACTTAACAACACGCGTATTGAAAAAAATCACTTTCATGACTTATTTAACAGATGGCAATTTAGAACCAACCAAACTATTGGAATAATTTCCAATCAAATATATTCGCTCACGTAAACACATAGACATGTTAGCACAACGATCACTTGCAAAATAATAACTACTTATAAATATGAAATACTCAAATTCATTAATTGTTGCAAAAATAAAGTTCCGTTATCAAGTAAAGCACAACAACACTTTTGCAAAAACAGAGTAACAAAAACAAAGTACCATAATCGGCAGCGTAGGTAAGTTCAAACATCACAACACTTTTGTAAATTCTTTGTGTTTACAGATTTTAAGGGGATATCTGCTTATTAGCGGATTTTCATGTGAAATGAATAGTTGCTGAGATATTGATAGTCCAAAGTCAATTTTACGCAAAAAAAGCGTTTTTTCTGAACTTTGGGGGCTTTGAGGCACCATTTCCCCCCAACCGAATTCAATAAAATTTTGCAACAATTACTTTTTTGGGAAAAGGAACCGATCTGTGGGGTGCCGCAAGATTTTTTTTTAAGTGGCAGTCTATTGCATAGGTTTTCTACTGAGACGTCCAATCCAAAACACGAAAATTATTGTCGGTTAGAAAGCTGCGAGCATCGTTGTCATGGCGAAGCATATTGTCAGGGGCAACTATTTCTCGATGATGGAGAAGCATGTGTTATCCAAGTATATCACAATACTTTTTTGCACTTATAATGTCAACATGGGAGAATGCACCTGTAAATCCCGCACCGATGCACAGTGGACCATTTCACGAGAAGGCGGTCAAAAATTCCTAAGTTTTGACTGGGCGGAAATTTTGATATGCGGCCAAAAATCATTTTTTTTATGGTTACCGCTTTAAAAGTCAATACTAGTGAACCTCGGGAGCCAAACGACTCTGTTTACGATTTTAAAGTAAAATAAATTTTGTATAATTTTGTAACTTCTAAGCTATTAGCAATATAAAGTCACTGAGTCATTTAGAAAATAAAAGAAAAATTTTAAAAAGAAGGTCCAAATTTTTCGAAAATCTCCTACTTAATAAAGGCATAACTCCTGCTCATCAAAAGACATCAGAAATATCTTGCACCTTTCTATAGCGAGAACCCTATTCTGCACTCGTATACCCCATTATATATCCGCCAGTTTCCTCCCGTGTACACCAGAACAATTTTTCTTACCCAAGGTCAGATATTTTATGAAAATTTTATGATACAAAAGTTTCCACTATGTTGTTATGGTATAATGAGTTTGTCCTGATGCTTATAACTACCAAAAATATTGGTACTGATCGACTCAAAATCATTTTCTGAATCGACTTACCGATGTCCGTCCGTCTATCTGTGTGTTATGAATACAAAAGTTGGTCATACCGGTGTATTTTTTTGCGTGAGTTTATTTGTTTTTTATACTGACAGAAAAAGGAAACGAGAGAGTTGACACAAGTTGTTATATACCTTTACAAAAAGGTTTGAGACATAATTGTTAAATTATATTAATGGATAAAATCTTTTTTATTTTGACAGGTACATTTATATAGGTATTTTTCAAAAACATTAACCGGAATTTGAGTTATATAGTTTAAATAACTGATAAAATGGGAAAAAAATTTATATAACAGGTAGACGGTAAAAAATTATTGCGACGCACCCTTTTAATGTATGAGCAGCTATGCTTCGCCTTTTAAAAGCGGTTTGACTCTGGGTTTTTTATGCTTCAGAAAGTGGTAATAAAAGTTAAAATATTGTATTTTACATAAAAGATATATGCAAAAAAATTTGGAGTGTACGAAAAAAAAAAACAAAACAAATATCTACAGCTAGGCCTCATAAGCGACCAACCAAAATAAGGAGAAGGAAACTCAAATGATGGAAATGCTGCAAGGAGATTTTTTCCGATCCAGAAACTGCAGATCTATCACAAGTGTAGATCGTGAATTCAAAATCATATTAAAAGTTCTAGCATGCAGAAGAAAGATAAATGCAAAAAAATTTGGAGAGTACGCCAACAAAACAGCTATGCTTTATAATGAAAAATACTCTTGGAGATATATGCCATCCACAATTCATAAAATTTTGTACCATGGGGAACAAATAATTCAAAACAATATGCTACCAATAGGAGATCTATCTGAAGAAGCGCAAGAAAAAAGGAACAAAGACTACAGATTCTTTCGCGAGCACAACACAAGGAAAATGTCCAGCTGTTGCTTCACTTCAGTTCCATATATGTCCAACATTCAACAAAAATAGAAAACTTGTTCTATTTAATTAGACGAAGAAGATAAACAACTTCCAGAAGATGAAAATCAAGGCTATTTAGAAGAAATGTTAACTAAAATTGATTGAATTAAAGTAGTTTTTTTTAGTTTCACTAACAATAAATTATATTCTTTTTTATATGGTTAATAATTTTCTTGATTTTAAAATGTATGTCTTTTATAAATATACAATAAAAATTGATATAGAAATATTTAAAAAGACCATAAAAAAATTTTTAACTTAAGTAAAATCATACGAATTTTTCATTGAAACTTCTCTATCTTGAACCAATATCAGACAACTTTTACGTTCGCTGCTTAGTAATTTATATTTTAACTCGGGCTCTTTCAAAAAAATAAAAGCCAACCTCTGGCCCTTAGGACGAAACATTTTATGGTGGCCAAAGTTTGGAATTTTCTGAAAAAATTTAACTTATAAAATTTTAGAAAGTATTATTTGTAAAATTAACTGAAATATAAGACATTATATAAAAACCTTTTTTCAACCTTAATTCTCTTTCCTTTATTCTCTTCACTTTTGTACTAAAATTCGACTAAAAATGAAAACGTATTTTAAACCCTCCATAAGTTTTTCCATTATCGGTCGTTATTTATGTTTTGTAGCAAAAATTAAAGGCTAAGGTCCTACCTACGAATTAGATATTCCAATCCAATCAAAAGTTATGGATTTTTGACCGCCTTCTCGTGCGGCGTTTATGCCGAAAAATGGCTTATATTAAGGAAATTAGGAATCAATCATATTAAAAATATAGATCTAATACTGATATCTTTTTATTAACTGAAACAATTTTTAATTAATTTTTTTCTAATCTGTACTAATAATATTTTTCAAATATCTTTTCAGGTAAGTCCTCATTAATCTTTGTAAGTACCAAATATTCTTCAAATGACGTTTATCGCTTATTGATATATTCCTATAACATGTTAAATTTTATTTATAAATTTTATTTATTTATTCATACGCGATATAATTATTTTTTTTTTATTTATTTAGTTATTACGGACGTTATTCATTTTTTTTTATCTTCTTTCCTTTTAAAAAGGATGAATAAATTTAAAAGTTTCATAAACAGGTTATTATGTCATTACTTTGGGTATATATTTAAGAAGGATAATCTGGGATATAATTGTTGCTTTCATTTTTCAAGGATACAACATGCAAATAATTGGGTTGTTCTTTTAAACTATTAAACGTATAATATTTAAGTATATCATAAATTATATTTATCAACACTTACTGTTTGAAAAATTTTATGTAGGAAATTCTCAAGGACGAAAAAGATAAAATTTTGTAAACGACACTATTTAAGTATTTTATTAGGAAAAAAATGGTTATGTAGTGATTTTCAGCATTTATTTGATATTCAAACTAATATGGAAGAGTGGGTAAAATTATATAATTTTCTTTTTTTAATTTGTATATTGTTTAAAATCGAAAAAAGTTGCGAAAACAGAAAACTTAGAGAACAGCTTTACGTTTATCTTAATTTTTTATAGTACATTATTTTGCCAGAGAGAGAGAGAGGAATATCGGGTGCCAAAGGCTAACATTTTGCTCGGGTGCCAAAGGCTAACATTTTTTTTTAGCAAATATCTGTGCTAAATCATGATTTTTATCTACCCAAATAATAAAAAAAAAATATTAAGGCTGGCGGCAAACAATCGGGCAACATTCTTTCAAACCCCACTTACCTCAAAATGTAATTGATTGCGTGACATGAAAAAGTCTAAATACTTGTTCTAAACCAACACACATTCTTAACCATTGTAAAACAAATTGACAGACAAGTTCATTCACTTTTCATAAGAAAACTTATTTTATTACTTTTGGCTTTAGACGTATTTTTCCCTTTTTCTTTTGTTATTTATTTTAACATTAGTCCAATGAACTTCAAATAATTAAACCTCAATCCACTACTATTTAAAAAGTACTTATATTTGTCCTTCAAATATTTGTTTTACCAGGTCGTTAACATTATCATAAATTTTACTTGTTAACTTTGCTATTCAAATTTCAATCAAAGTCGTTGGTGTGATTTAACCACATTATACTTTATAAGAAAACAAGAAAATACCTTTATTTTGTTCAACAAGGAGCACCCAGCCTGTTGACATGCTAAAACTTTAAGGCAAATAGAAAAATCCTTTTTGAAGTGCTAAAAAAATAAGATACGCACATATATTGTGGCAAATGTTTACACAAGAGACATAGAGACAAAAATTTATGGTACAAAAAAAAAAAAAATAAATAAATAAATAAAAAAAAATATGGTCTTGTAGATAAAAAAAAATATTGTTGTTTTTTTTATAACTATATGAGCATATACCTACGTTAACTGTCAAAATGCCAAGACAAAAATATTGATGTTGTACTAATAAAAACAATAAAGAAATCAACAAGATAAACCACTACATTATGAGCCATATCATTTACTTAAAAAATGAAACAAAAATAAATAAAAACAAACAAAAAGAAAACTTTTCACCAACTAGACAAGACTTGAAAAAAGAAACCGGTCAAAATGAAGGCAATCAATCAATTTCCTTTGTTTAGTATTGGAAGTATCGATCATCCCTAATACAAGACGTTTGAACAGAGTGCCCAAAATATACCAAATACTTATAATAATATCATTTTAAGGAAAAACTTTTTAACTCTTCAAAAATTTTAATATTTGTTGCTCATACTTGTTTCTGGTTGAAGTAAGTACCAGCTTAAAAGTATAAATTATTAAAATTTATCATCAAAGCAGTCAATTTAAATTTGAATACTGTACTGTATATCATTAAAGCAGAGTATACTTTTAGGTACAAGGAAAGGTGTGCACAGAGAAGAAAAAATATAACAAATTTGTTGCCATAAAATAAATTTACCATTTCTTCCTTTTGAATACAACAAAAAATTTTTAAACTTAAATAGTTTAAATGCCAAATAAGTAACAAATAAATTTCGTAGTTATTGCAAACTATTATGTGATATAAAAAATTTGGTATGCTTTTTTCCTTAATCCAGATTCGTATATGTTTGGTTTGAAAATTTTATTTTCCAAGTGAATGTTTTCAATATTGTTCTATAAAGTTAAGTTAATTTATATTTATTGAGCCTTTTTTGAATAATATAATAACAACTAAACCATAGAAATATTTGAGAAAACTTTTCATTTTAGAAAATAATAATTTCGTGTTTAGAAATGCAGAAAATCTATTGTATCCTAATATATAATTACGATAATCACTGAGTCACTGACTCTCTAATGTAGTGTAATACTAGGAGATTCCAGCTCTTGAAATTCGAGTGCAATTTCTTGGCAACTTTAGCCAACTTAGCCAATTCACACACATTAACAAACACATTAACAAATTTAATAATCACAAACATAGCTTACGTATCATATTATGTATGTATTAGTAGAAAATTTAAATGCAATTAACTCAAAACAAAGGAAACAATTTAAGATTTATTTTGTGCCCAATATTATTTGTGAGATTTTTTTTATTTTTTCGGGCTAATTGTGGTCAAATAAATATTAAGATGATAATAAAAAAAATTCAAATTATTACATCCTTTTCACTCGACGTTTCGTTGACGGTATTTCAACTTCTTCTGGAGTGTGAACTTTATTTATTTCTAATGACAAAATATATAAACAACAACATAAATTTACTTTAATATTAAAATCTTAAATACTAGTATCACAGGTTAACTTACGATTTTATTTTATTACATTGTCAAGTATTAAATTTGTATAAAAAACTGGACATCACGACACAAAATTTTAATAAATTTATTAAATAATTGCAATTTTAAAAAAATCACAGTTTAACCTAACAACTAGTATCACAGATTGTTTTTATTATTAAACTAATGCTATAGCATATTGTAGTTTAATTATTTAATTTAAAAATCTGTAAATCTGGTGAACAGCTAAAAAGAAATACCTTGCAAATAATATACCTTTGGTCAAACTCGGGATAAAACGGTAGAACAAAACATCGGTAACAAGTAATCGCGTAGCCTATTAATATTATAGATCTAATTTCTATTGGAAAGTAAACAAAATAGATAATTACAAAAAAAAATCACTGAAAATTTTCACGAACAATATTTACAATAAACAATATCAGCTGTTTCTTTTCCGCAAAATACTGGTAAACCTGTTGTGCTGCCATATTACCAATTACAGAAAGCGGTCATATATAAAAGCTGCTTGTTATAATATTTTTAACGCGTAAACTGCATTACCTTAATTTTTAATACGCCAAAGTATGGAGCGCACACCTACTAACAAATCTGCTTCTACTTGTGATGCTACCCAACAAGCAAAACGTAAACTAATTGAAACATCCCCATATGCAAATAGTGGAGATGACTTGGTTGGCAATGTAGCTCTTAAAGACTTAATGCAAATGATGAAAAACTCGATGGAGGAGATAATGGAGGAAAAGCTAAAAAATATATCTACCAAAACAGATGTCGAAGAAATTAAACATCAATTAGAAGATGTCAATGTTAAATATGAGTTAATCCAAAAAGAAAATATAGCATTACGAGAGGAAATTCATCAGTTAAGGAAATATATGCAAAAAGATCATCAACAACTACAACGTATCGTTAATCAAGCTAGAAAAAAGAACGCTATTTTTAGAGGTATTGAACAGCAAGGAACACCAATGTCGTCTGTAGAAAAAATTTGCAAAGACATATTAAAACTACCGGAAGTTGAAATTACCTCAGCAAGGGTCCTTAACACTACCGATAAAAAGATATGTGTGATAGCTGAAATGAAAGAGGAGGCCATGGCTACTAAAATATTTAAAAATTTGAAAAATTTCGAAGGTTCAAAAATAAATGTAGAAAAAGATTTGAATGAGAGTAGGCAACAGGATAGAAAGGTGATGATGCAGTTAAAAACAGACATATTAGATACTGATCAAACATACAGGATTTTTGTTAAAAACGATTCTATTAAGGTTGGCGATAACTGGATGATAGGGAACAACAAGCGAGAATTGGTGTGTGGAAAAAAGGGTGGATATGAGGTATTAACTGATCTTTATAAAGATAAAATTAATAATTTAAACTTAAGCTATGATGCATTGTTAGAAAAAATAAATAATAAAAAAAAACTAGATATCAGCAATATATGTAATAGTACAGTTTCAGAAGATCTTAAAAGCCTTAAATTATTATAATACAATATTCATGGATTGAAAAATAAATTGTTCAATGTTGATTTTTTTAACTATTTAAAGTCTTTTGATATTTTTGCTTTATTTGAAACCCATGTTATTCACGAGGAATCTGAAAATTTTAATAAGTGTTTATGGAAGAGCAATTGGAGGTAGTTTTTTGGGAGTAAAAAGAGATTTGTGTAATTTTGGTGTTAATTGCTCATACGTTAACTTGCAACAAATTATAATTATTAATGTAAAAGTAAGGTCAGTCAATTTTGAAATAATACCAATTTATCTGTGAGGTGCAATATGGAAACAGGAGTTTGAAAAATTGGATTTTCTCTTTAAAGAAACCAATCTTAATTGGTGACCTGAACATAAGAATAGGTACATTGCAAAATAATGTTAGTGATATTTTTCAACCAAATATCAGTTGGTTTAATGAGGAAAGAAGATCAAAAGACACTTTTGTAAACAGTAGAGGCCGAAATTTTATAAAATTCTGTTGCGATTATGGATTGGTAATAACAAATGGTATGACGGGTGGTGGTAAGAATGGAGATTTCACCTTTATGAGTGGAGTTGGTTCTTCCGTAAATGATGTATGTGCAGTATCGCAAGGGTTTCTTAGTCAAGTTACGAATTTTACAGTAGATTTTTTCAGACCATCTTCCAATAGTCTTATTTTTACAAATCAAAGTTGAAAATAAATGTAGCAGCAATCCAAATTTACTACCAAAGTTAAAATGGAAAAACGATTATTTACTTCAATACCAGACTAAGATACGACAAGTCCTAGAAAGAGTGAAACAAAAAAAGGAGATGCTGGAATTTAAAGACATTGCTCAAGTAGTTAATGATACATACCAGACAGTGTTTAAAGAAGGTCAAAATTTTAAACAAAAATGGTTCAATGCTAAATGTTATAATGCAAGAAAAATATCTTTCAAATGGTTACGAGAATATAGAAAAAATGAGATTAATGAAAATAAAAAAAAAATATTTAACGGCCAATAAAAAATTTAAAGAAGTGTGTCAAGAAGAAAAATTAAAGTACTTAATGGGTTTAGATGAAAAGTTAGAAAGAGTCAGTGATAGTAAAGATTGGTGGAAAATAGCAAAAGAAATCAGTAACGGTGATAATTTAAAAAGTATATTGGCACCGGCCGAAAATCTCAAAACGTATTTTCAACAGCTTTTGAATCCCATACAAAACCCAATAGACATACAATATGCTTACTGGCATCAAGAAGATTGTCTTTTAGATAGAGTAATAACAACAGCCGAAATAAAGGAAGTGCTGATAAAAGCAAAAAATAACAAAGCACCAGGGGAAGATCTTATACCATATGAATTTTTTTAAAAATGCCCCAGATGAATTAATCGAAGAAATTGCAAGAACATGTAACGTTATATATGATAGTGGTAAAATAGATGATGTGTTTGTTTTAAGTATAATTTATCCGATACATAAAAAGGTGATTCCTTAATGCCAAGCAACTATCGTGGAATCTCTTTCATGAACTGTTTACTAAAAATAATGGTGGGATTAATAACTAACAGACTGTCTGATTTTGTTGAACGCCACAAATATCTGAATGAATATCAAGCCGGCTTTCGAAAAAATTACTCAACGGTCGATAACATATAAACCTTGCAGCATTAGTTCATTTAAATCGCCAACGAAAGAAGAAAACGTATGCATTCTTTGTGGGCTTTAAAGCTGCATTTGACAAAGTCTCACGAAATGCTCTAATATATAAGATACACACAATAGGCATCTCGTCGAAAACAGTAAAATTTATTGAAAATATGTATAAAAACACAAAATCAGACCCCTTTTCAACGGTATCAGGTGTGAAACAAGGATGCCTTTTGTCCCCGTTACTGTTTGCGTTATATTTGAACGACCTACATGACCACTTGGAAGGAGGGATAAATATTGAAAACCTGAATATTCGTCTATTGTTATATGCAGATGACATCGTTATTCTAGCAGACGAAGTTAGTGTGTTGCAGAAAATGAGTCATAAATTAGAAGAATACTGTAAAATGTGGGACGTTGAGTAAATCTAAGCAAGTCAAAAATTATGGTCTTTAGAAAAGGTGGAAAATTGTCACGAAATGAAAAATGGTATTTAATGCAGAAGAGATACAAATAGTTTCCGAGTATTGTTACCTAGGCGTCACACTCACTCCCACAATGATTTTTAGAAAGCATGTGGAAAATATAACCATTTCAGCGAAAAATAGCATAAATATTACCTGGAACAACTTTCTCAATAAATCTAATATATCGCTAAGATCTAAATGTAAACTCTTTTTGGCAGTCAGTAGAGCAGTTCAATGTTATGGGGCTCAAGTATGGGGATTTTCACTTTTTGAAGAGGTTGATAAACTACAGCTGTTTTTTATAAAGAAAATTTTGAAACTACCCAGCTTTACACCAGCCTATATACTTATGCTAGAAACTGCGATGGAAAACGGGCATCTGTACACACTAGACCTACACTTAAGGTACATTTCTAGCACCTTGTTTGAATACAACCAAGATAGACTTCCATATCAGCTCACTAAATTCCTACAACAGCAGCAACTATTTTGGGTTGAGGATCTGAACAGAATAAGTGAAGATTTTGGAATGTCATGGGCACAGAATCTTAACAAAACACAATGGAATTCAAACTGTATAAATTTACTAAATGAGTTAAAAACTAAATATAAGCAAAAGGAGCTGGCACAAGTAGACCAAACAAGTAGAATTTTTAGAAAACTAGATCCACTTGCAGGTGTAAAATATATGACCGATAACACAAAGATTGAAGATATAACATGGGTATTCAATGCAAGAAGTGATATGATCAAGCTAAATGGTAATAATTTTAATAAGAACACTTCAATTTTTTGCTCACTTTGCAATTTAAAAGAAAAAGAAGACATAGAACATTTTATGGGTCGTTGTTACGCTTTAAGGGAATTTAGGGCTTCAAATTTTGGAAAAACTGTACTAAGTGAAGAGGAAATAATAAATTTATTAGATGGTAAAACACATTCTTGGAAGTTATTAGCAAATTATATAAAAACATGTGTAATATATCGAAATTATTTAATAGCTGAATTTAATGTATAAAAAGTAATCTATTCATGTGTAAAGATTTTATTAAATAGTATACCGACTGACGACATAGAGTCAAAGTTGGATTTAAAAATTATTCTTAAAAATTTTTATACTGAAATTAAAAATGTACATATATTGCTAAATTTTAAATGAAAATAAAGAATACTACTACTACTACTACTACTACTACTACTACTACTACTACTACTACTACTACTACTACTACTAATTTCATCAAGTTATCGCTCACAGAATTAATATAATAGCTATCATCGCATAAATTTTACATGCTTACATAGTGTGTCTTAAAAAGAAACTTTATCATTTGCTAAAGTACGTTTCCATAAAACAAAATACATTTACTTAAAAAAGTAATTTTTCTCAGAAATGTATCTATCTTAAGCAAGTACGTTTTCTTAAAAAAAAATTTTTTTTCTAATCAGAACCTTTTCTAAAAAATGGTTTTACTAAAAAAGCAAATATTCTTTCAAAAGTACCTTTTTCTTTTTTCAGTAGACTTTCTTAAAAAATTACATTTTCTTAAAAGTAAAATTTCTTAAAAACGTACTTCTTCCTAAAAAGGAACATTTTTTCAAAAAGTAACTTAAAAAAAAATTTTTTTTCTTAAAATGGTTAATTTTCTTAACATATTTTCTTGTCAGAAAATTAAATTTTCTGCAAAAGTAATC
The DNA here is from genome assembly GCA_963682025.1 of Cordilura impudica. NCBI lineage: Eukaryota > Metazoa > Arthropoda > Insecta > Diptera > Scathophagidae > Cordilura > Cordilura impudica. The sequence continues at coordinate 130,712,104 of OY821517.1, forward strand.
CTCCTTAAAAAAGTAAATTTGCTTAAAAAAGTTTCTTTCCTTAAAAAAGTAGTTTTTCTCAGAAATTTGTCTATCTTAAACTAGTACATGTTCCAAAAAAGTACCTTTTAAAAGAGTATTTTTATCTCAAAACAGAGCCTTTTCTAAAAAATTACTTTTACTAAAAAAGTACATTATCTTTATGAAGTACCTTTCTTTTAAAAAAGTGGATTTTCTAAAAAAAAATATGGCCCCTATTGTGAGTTGCATGCGATCTTCGATCTTCGCTGGCCAATCCGAACATCGACTATCGAATGTCGAATTCGTATTATGAGCTAGCAGCACGGTCGCAAATTTGGTTGTACAATGAATTTTAAAACCTTTTTTTTTGCATTTATCTTTCTGAATGTACAACATATCGAGAGTGTTGTATCAAAATTTCAAGTAAATCGGAGAAAAACTTAAGAATATACAGCATTTCCAGCGACCGGCCTCATACGGTATATCGTATATAAATCAGTTTATAAAAAACTTTAAATCAATTTTCTCGCAAATAAATGTTTGAAGTCCGTGAACATAATAACTCAAAATCTACTTTACCGATTCTTTTGAAATTTTTCACACTATATCTACACATAAATCATCGGGTAACCAGCAAGAGTTTTTTTGATTTTCCATTCCGTTCCCCATTTTTTAACAAATTCCCGAAATTTTATAGAAAAAATCGTGTTTTTCACTTAAAAATGTTGCGTAAAAAAAAAAATTAAACACTCTTCGTCACTACCTCAGGAAATATGTCACCTTTTAAACGCATTTAAAGTTTTTTTTATTTCCGGTAACGAGTTATAATGTTCACCGCAAAACAATAACGCCTCCGGAGATTCGCTGTCGCGGACTTATTTATCAAAATTTTTAATTGAAAATTTTTTCAAGAATTCTTCAGATGTTATGCTATAACGTGTATATGAAATAAATGACCAACATTATTCACATCTTCAAAAAAGTATTATAAAAATACGACTTTTTTAACTTTAAAACCTTACCCCCCTTAAAGAGTACATTTGCTAAAAAAAAAACCTTTCCTCAAAAAGTAATTTTACTGTATTTTTCTTTTAAAACTTTTTTCCCAATTTTTTTTTTTTCATTTTTTTCTGAATGTACAACATACCGAGAGTGTTGTTTCAATGTGTACTGTATATCACATATCTTATAACACTTTAAATCGATTTTCTCACAATCAGCATTTTTAAAGTCCGTGAACATCATAACTCAAACTCTACTTGACCGATCCTTTTGAAATATATATTTATACACTGTTTCTACACATAAGTCACCAGGTAATATTTTATTTATCTTTTTACCATTTTTGCCTATTTTTTAACAACAAATTCACGGAAAGTTTATAGCAAAAATTGTGTTTTTACGTCAAAATGCTGTAAAAAAATTAAAAATAAAAAAACGCTTCCTGATTACATCGGAAAGATATCACCTTTTAGACGCATTTCAATTTATTTATTTTACATGATCCGGTAACGAGTTATGATGTTCACCGCAAAACAGCTTTTATCGACAAGCCACCGCATAGTGTCTGAAAATTGTTTTTCATTGGCCAAAATTCTGTAACTTTTGAACCAATCAAAATATTTTAGTAATTATACCCTATACCACTATGTGGTATAGACCCATCTTTTATTATACCGAGCAGATCAGAATCACTTGCTAAGTCGTTTTAGCAATGTGTGTCCATGTAAACCTTGTAATCAAACTACAGGTCGCAAATATGAATATATTTTGATGAAATTTGGTATGTAAGCCTTCACCAGCTATATGATTAACACTGTTGAAATTGGTGAAAATCGGTCTATGTTCAGACCTAGTCCTCATACAAATGCCCCCTATGAAATCGACATAAATTGCCATAAGATCGAAATTATCGCATAGATCTTAGTCAAATTGGGTTTGTATATGTTTATGGTATCCGTTAATCAGTAGTCCAAAAATAATCCCTATAGGACAATTCTTAGTCATAGGCCCCATAAAGAGCTGCTTCCCGATCATGGCTTAAATCTATCAAAAATCGAAAATATTGCACAGATTTTTCTCAAATTTGGTTTGTGTATATTTTCTCAAAATATAAGTGACTTTACCAAATCTTGTTGAATCGGTCCATTTTTCGACCTAGTCCCCATATAAATATAGCATCCGATATAAACTTTTACATATCTGCAACCAAAAAAATTAATAACAATGACACTGAAATTTGGTTTATGCTTATTTTCTATATCCAATAATTAGGACGAAGAGGTAGGGTCTCTAAACGCATGCTATAGGGTATCGTATAGTCGGTCTAGACCGACTATAATTTTCTGTCAAATTTGTTAATTTTAGCAAAATAAATCTGTTGAACAGTAGCGCAATGATTCCGATTTTGATATGAAAATAAGGGTTTTTATTTTTTGAAATTTTCTTATTTATTAAAATATTTCATACATATATGGGTAAAAAACCTTTTAAAAAAAATTGCAATTGAATTTAATAGCATTTGTAATAATGGGATGTTCTTTTTTTTTATTGTTTTTTACTAATACTATGTTTTTCGTACTTAACACGTTCGCCACTCAGCGTCACATATATGTGATGTGGGAGTTTTCATAAAAACTCATGTCACATATATGTGACATTGTATTAAACTTTTATTTCACGAATGTTTGTAGGAAGCATTTTTCTTGTATAGTTTGGTATCTGGCAAGGTGTCGGATGTATATGAGTACTGCGGTTTGTGGATACGCTAAGCAGTTATATTAAAATTTCGGATATTCCCCAAAATTTTGGTATTTGCTAATTTATATGAAAACTAACTTTAAATGCGCTTTTAAATGTTCATTCTTGTCACAATAGCAATAGAAGAAGATATTATTTTGTAAAAGTGTCCTAGAAAAAACTTGGTTCTGAAAAGGAAATTCTAGAGACTATTCTGAATTCCTGTGAAAGTTATATGGATTTTGAAGACTCTGGAAGCAGCTGTGCCCCAGATGCAAAACCAATAGATTATTTTATGCAGATTTTTATTGACGAGTTAGTGAAGAAAGTTGTTTTGTGAACAAATGCACGCGCTAATTATATGTCTAAAAATAAGAAACTAAGCGCAAAGTCTAAACTTCTTAGAAAAGATGTGAAAGTTGTGGAAATAAAAAAGGTAATTGCTTTGCGTATTACAATGCCCCTTAATAAAAAGCCGGAAATGATACTGTATTTTTGGTACAACTATGAGTCGCATAAAGTTTGAAAATATACTTCGTTGTATGCGTTTCTATTTCCCTGAACAATGTGACAAATCTGACCGTCTACACAAAATTAAAAATGTCGTAAAACATATTCTTCAAAATATAAACAAAATCTACAGTAACCCGCAAAACTTGTCTTTGGATGAAGCGCTTCTTTTGTGGAGAGGACTTTTATTTCGGACTTTTATTTCGGCAGTTTATTCCGAACAAGAGACATAAATACGGATTTAAGTTTTACGAACTATGTAATCCAGATGGATTTTTTATAAATATGGCTGTTTACACTGGAAAAGCTACCGTTTTCATGAAAAAGGACATTCATTTGGAGTTGTAGCTAAATTAATGCTGAATTAATTAATTAATGCTGAAAAGGGACACGCACTTTATATTGACAACTGGCCAATTCCATAAAAATGTAAACTTTTTTCATTTATATGAAGTAAGTTTAAAAATATATTAAAATATGTTCCAAGTTACACAATGTAATTTCTTACAAGTATTCTAGATTATAAAATAATTATAATATTTATTTATTTACTAAATTTTCTTTTAATACATGTTTAAGAAGCTTTAGTCATTCCGTCGCAGTCATTCCGTCACGTCAAATGACAGTTAATAACTTCAACACTATCATAGCTAAGTAGCTCTGAATTATAATTTTATATTGCTTATACATCATATGTAAAATATTCATTAGTTTAAAAACTGACTAGCTTTTTAATTGACAAAAGTTCCTAGATTTTAATACCAGGACAGAGTCATGGTAGCAAAAATGTGATTCCGTCACACAATAAGAAACTACTCAAAAATAAAAGAATAAAATAGTGAAAAAATTGTTTCAGAGTTTTTTTTTAAATCTCTTACTCACTAACAATCATTTTCAAACTGAAGAATGAATTTTCAATTGAAAATAGCATTGTGAAATAGCCTTAACTTCAATTTAACTCAAAATGTCATTCCGTCACATATGGAATTGCCCAACTATTACAATAGCGTAAATCTGGCAGAATATTTGGAACCTTAAGAGCAAATAGACAACGTAATTCCACTTATGTTATAAAAAGTAAGCTCACCAGAGGAACAACTGCATGGAGGCGTAACGCAAAAGGCGTTATTGTTTTAAAATGGAAAGACAAACATGACGTACTTATGATTTCTACAAAGCATAATTCTGACATGGTTAACGCAACATCAAAGAGAGGAGTAAGTACACTCAAACCGAATATGGTTGCTCACTATTATACATGTCAGGTATTGATCGATCTGATCAAATCGTGTCATATTATGCCAGCCCCAGGCGATCAATTCGCTGGTATATGAAGGTGTTTTTGCACCTGATAACAAAATAAATGTTGATAATCCCATAACACTATTGCCATTTGGAGAAAGGATTATAAAAGCATATTTGGCCTAGACTCCAACACAAAGATCATCCCATGAAGTAACAGCCAGTACATCTACTGGTGGTAATTTTCCAGATGTAAGACTTCAAGAAAACGATGACGTGGGTGCACTAAAAATAAAAAGAGAACCGCAACCGAGTATATATGTGGAGCCTGTAGATACTAAGAGGTTGATGTAATCGGACTATGCCCATATCCATGTTTCAAAATTTAGCACAACCAATAAAGTGTATACATATGTAATAAATAATAGAATTTTTGAATATATAATAATAAAATTTTTTAAATTTCTATTTAATTGATATAAATCAAACCATTTTGTGACTCACATATGTGACACCAAGTCTTCACAAAACTCAAGACACTTATATGTGACTTTTATGTATATCACGTATACGTGACACGCAGCTATATGTGACACATTTATTTTTTTTGTTGGTGAGTTTTTATTGAAAGCGCGAAAAATTGGTGAGTGGCGAACGTGTTAAATAACAATGAAAGGCAATTCTTCAAAAGTACCTTTTCTAAAAAAAAAAAATAAATATTCTAATCTTTTCTTAAAAAAGTACTTTTGCCTTAAAAATTACGTTTGTATAAAAAAGGGTATTTTCTTAATAAAATACATTTTCTAAAAAAAACTTCTCAAAATAGCTCCCATTTCTTAAAAAAGTAAATTTTCTTAGAACAGTACATTTTCTTTAAAAGGTTAATTTTCTTAAGAAAATACCTTTTCTTAAAAAGGCATCATTTCTGAAAAAGTCCCTATACTTATAAAGCCAAATTTTTTAAAAAGTACCGTTCCACGGTAGCCTTAGTACTAATTAGTATTCAAATATTTAATTATTACAAAAGTATCTCATTGAATTGTCTTCTGTTTAACGGTTTTCAACTGTAATTTTTGTCTGTGTGTAAAAACTACTGCCACAATAAGCTGTTTGCTAAATATCCTCAAGTTTACTGTGTATATTTTCTTTATGTTTCTATGACTACTGCGAAATATTTTTTATCAGTAAATAACTAAGTAGACTTATTTGTTTTTAATTTTAAAAAGGTTGGTTGAAAATATAGAATGATAAGTTCTTTATGAATACTTTCAATTCAATAGAGATTGTAGACGTTATAACTAAATAAGATATGAATCAGTAGAACTTTTACATAATAACAATTTCAGGGGCATTCATTTTACAGCTCACCCTCATTGAAAATTGTATAATTTGTATGGGGTTCATATCGCAGTAAACTACAAAATACAGCATGTATATCTGGCTCGAAAAATATTTTATGATTCATTATTTTATTAGCGACAGCCGTTAAAACTCAACCAAGTTCATAGGTTATTAGCACATTGTCTGATGTTAAGGACGATTTACCTTAAAAATCGATATTTTATTTTTTGATGTGTAAACATCTATACGCGCAGGGGGGTAAATTTCTAGTTCACAATATAATCGCAAAAACAGCGTAATAAGTGAGCGTAAGATCTTACGCGAAACATGTAAGCATTAAGACAAATCGGTGTGACATTATTGTTTGGTGAAAAAATTATGATATGTAATAACCTTTTTGCCGCTGTTTTCTGCATTTTATTTATTACCAGATGTTTACACATCTCCCCTGTGATCGGACTCACATGGTTTTTTTATTTTTAAATATGAGATTGCTCTTGTAGTTGTGGACTGAATTGATGAATTTTTTTTATATAAAAAGATTTAAAACAATAAATGTTTTTATACTTGACTTTATATATTTAATTGTATAACAGGAGCCAAACATAGCTTAAAAATTAAATTTGGCACAATTATGGATAAATAACAATTTTATTTTTCCAAATATTTTAAAAACAAATTTTTGAGATAGCAGTTTCAAAACATAGGATCACATGATAACAGACTTAAACTTTGGTAAAAAACTTAAGCATATAAGAGGACAGTACCAGAACAACGCGACCTGATGTATAGATGGCGTTAGTAGTTTGACAACAATTAGTTTGGTGTAAAGTGACAACCTTATAAAACATATGTTTTAAGTTTCGAAAAGCCAAGATGTTTAGTATTTTCGATAGTATCGATCCTATATTTGGAAATTAGAAAGCTTGGCGATGTTTTACCATAACAAAGCCAAGTTTTTCTTCGATTGTTTTGTGATGCATCAGAGAACGCTTATGCCGCAGCCATTTATACAAGGGTTCAATTAGAAGACCCTTCTGTGTTTGTAAATTTATTAGTATCAAAATCCAGGGTTTCTCCCGTAAAAAATATTTCAATTCCTTAATTGGAGCTGTGTGGAGCCACACTTCTGGCTGATATGGTGGCATCTGTCATTCCTTCATTGAAAATTACAAAATATGAACTCTACAAATGGACCGATTCAACAATAGTTTTAGCTTGGCTAAGAAAAGATCCTTGCCATTGGAAAGTATTCGCAGCTAATCAAATTTGTAAAATCGTTCAAAAAACAGGTGCAGAAAACTGGTTTCATGTAGATTCAAATTCTATCCCTGAAGATTTAGCAAGTCGTGGAGTATATCCACAAGAATTAATTAGTAACAGTTTGTGGTCGCATGGCCCAGAATGGCTGGAAAAATCTTCCGAATTTTGGCCTATCAAACAAGAATTTTCCTACACCGATTTAGAACAAAAGCCTATGCGTGTACACTTCATATTCTTTTCTCAGTACCAAGATGTTCTTGATCGTTTTTCATCATGCAATAGAGCTGTGCGTGTAATTTGCTATGTATATCGATTTATTCATCATACTCGATCAAAATACAATCCTTCATATCATTCATATGTCCATTTCATTGTACTGGTTTAGACTTCGCAGGACCGTTTGATATAAAAAAATCATATTTTTAGAGGAAATAAATTAACCAAAGGTTATGTATGTATATTTGTTTGTTTTTCCACAAAGGCAATCCACTTGTAAGCAACTTCCTCCTTAAGTACATCTACATTTCTAGCTGCATTCCATCGTTTCATTTCCCGAAGAGGTTGTCCTCTAAACCTCTATTCCGATAACGGTAAAAGCTTTGTAGGTTCCTCTCGCGAGATAAATAAAGATTTTTTAAGTGTGGCTCGTTCAGATATAATATCCAATTTTGTCCATCAAAAGTTGTCCTGGCATTTCATTCCCCCTGGTGCACCCCATATGGGCGGACTATGGGAAGCAGGTGTAAAAAGCTTTAAGACCCATCTTAAAAAGCTATCTGGTTTTAAATACACTTTTGAAGAATTTTGTACTTTATTATCACGAATTGAAGCCTGCCTACATTCGCGTCCCATATCTACAATGTCTGACAATCCTACAGACTTGAATCCGCTGAGACCAGGAAATTTCCCAACAGGTGGACTCATTTTAGCACCTCCCGAACCAATAATAGAATCCCAGCCAGAATCCGTTATAAATCGATGGCAACGGGTAAAAGTTCTGCAGCAACAATTTTGTCAACGGTGGAAAAACAAATATTTGACCGAACTTCACAAACGAAATATATGGAAATATCCACAACAGAATATTTCTATCAATTCCACTGTTGTTATACGCCACGAAAATCTTCCCCAAATGAGTGGAGAATAGGCCGCGTTATTCACGTTTATCCGGGTAAAGGTAACAAGGTCTGAGTGGTCGATGTCTACACTCAAAAATGCATTGTTAAACGACCAGTGGTGAAGCTCGTTCCTCTACCTTCTCAATAACACCAATAACTATTTTCTTCCATTTAACCACTCCCTCTGTGTTTCCATATTTTGATAATTTCAGAATGCCTCGAATCATTACCAATCGTAATTTGAAACATGAAGGAGCCGTTCAGGAGGAAAAAGGATCGTTTCAGTGTCGTATATGTCAACAATTTCATCCACTTCGTTTATGCAAGCATTTTTTAACCATGGATACCGTCAGGAAAATGAAAACCGTTAAACGATTAAAATATTGTCCAAATTGCTTAGCACACAAACATTCACATCGTAATTGGTTATCTCAATTCATATAAAATAAACGGATCAAACAAGCCGAGGAATACTTACAACAACCTTTAATACCAATAGTAGTGTCATATATTCACAACAAGCTATAACTGTTTTGCCTACCGCAGTCGCAAGGGTTTCCATTAATGGTCGTCTACATTCCATTCGAATTTTAATTGCATCAGCCGAATTTCAAGATCGATTGTAACTAAATATGTCATTGACACCCAACATGTTGATGACACCTTAATCAGCACGGTCACAATTCGTTCGCAGTCTGAATTCGTATTGAAGTTATCGTTCGTGTAGATAATCGCATTACGATGAAGACTCCAACTAAATCTTTACCTACAACATTTCGAGAAAAATTCAAAAATTTAATACTAGCGGATCCTACTTTTTATGACTGTGGTCCTATATCTATGGTATTAGGATCAGACGTTTATTCCAAAATAATTCTCTACGGTATACTCTCAAATCACGATGGTCTTCCAATAGCACAAAATTCAATATTTGGATGGATCTTATCTGGAACATGCTCTACATAAATGAATTATGAATATTTACAACTATTTTACCTTCCTTTGTTATATAAAGAATTTTTATTTAATATGAATTATTACAATTTTTAATCAACAAATTAGATTTGAACGTTGAATTTGTTTGTAATTAACATAAATTTATTTAGTAAATTGATGATACCAATCAAGGGGCCCGGAATGTTTATGCCAATAATCTGAAATCATACTAATTAAATTGTTGTAAATGACATATAGATGCGCAAACGTATCTTTTGTCGCTTTAAAAAGTAGTTTTAAGTTATGATATTTAAACTTGTTCTTTTATTTGCTCTACTAAATAAAATCACTTTTTGAACAACCATTGAACGTTATTAGTAAGGTCTTTTCATATCAAGGAGAAGTCAGATTCCTTAACATATTTTCATTTTCATGTAATGCAAACATTGATTGAAAAATTAACGAGGTGAGAATTCTGGAGTATAATATTTCATTCGGCCACTCAATTAAAGAAACACCAAGTTCATCACATAAACATCTTAAAAAGTTACCTTTTTTGGAAATGTTATCTCTTTTTAAAAAAGTATCTTTCCATATTGACTCTTTTTAAAAAGTGCATATTCTTCAAAAAAAGTGAATTTTCTTAGAAAAGTATCTTGTCTTAAAAAGTACCTTTCTGAAAAAAGTTTTTTTCTTAAAAAATACCTTTTCTGAAAAAGTACCTTTTCTTAAAAAAGTTTCTTTTCTTTAAAGGTAACTCTTATTAAAAAAGGAATTTCCCGAATAAGGTAAAGTTTCTTAATAAAATATATCCGTTATTTTCCAGTGTTGCCAAAACTTGTTCAAGAAAAAATGCTTAATTTCTTTTTTTTTTTTTACAAAATTAAAAAAAAAAACAATTAAATAATATGCCAATCTTATTACAAATACTCAAAAAGTTTTTATTAAACTAAAAATAATTTATTTGCGTTTAATAATCAAACTACAAAAGAAGAAAACCAAATAATTAAATGATATTATTTAATTTAATATAATTTTTCAACTAATTTTGAAAAGGTTCTTCAGATTAAAAAAAATAAGAGTCTTCGAAAACTTTTTTTAAATTAAAGCGATTTCTGAAGTAATATAATGCTAAGGCAATAACTACAACAAATATATGGCAAATTTAATTAATTCAAAGGTTAAAGAAATTATAATAAACGACGCACAGTGGCGCCATTTGAGTTTTTTCGTTTCAAAAATTATAACTTTTGAACCGAATGTGATAATCAAATAAGTTAAAAGGCATATGATAGAAAATTATCCAGCCTATAAAATAACTATTTGCGCAAAGTGCTACCACTTCCAGATGTTTACTTATGGGCTATCAAAATTGAAATTTGTTAACAACATGAAATAAGTCATGTTTACGTCAACTAAAAAACATGATTTTTAACAGTTCTGATTTTTGTTCTTTTCCAAGTTTTTTATATTTTAAAATTATCATCCATAAATAGAAATAATTTTTTTTATTTTCCATCAAAGTTGAAAAATACTGAAAAAATAGACAGTTGGTAAATTTACGATTTACTTGGAGAAACACAAGCAACAGTAAATTTTTATACCCTCCACTCCAGTGTGCAGAGGGTATATATAAGTTTGTCATTCCGTTTGTAATAATTAGAAAAAAAAAATCTGGACCCCATAAAATATATATATTTGTGATCCTTATAACAAGCGGAGTTGATATAGCGATGTCCGTCTGTCCGGCTGTCCGTCTGTGGAAATCACGATGACGGCTTCAATCGGGTAGCTAGGGCACTCGTTGGTATAAAAAATGATTCACTAACATCCTGAGAAGTTTGCCATTTAAAATCGTCCAAATCGGTTAATCTGGTTTCGAGAATTGAGCGAAGAAGTAAAAAAAGTCCTGAGAAAATATGATTTGAATATGTGTTCTTGTCACGATAGCGCCCTCAATAGGACAGCTAGGGCGCTCGTTTTTAGTGAGAATGATTCAGTAAACATCATAAGAAGGTTTCTGTTTTTTAAATCATGACAATAGGTTTCATAGGTGCCGAGAAATCACTGAAAAGTTAAAAAAATATGAAGTTTTCCTATATTGTTTTCCTAAATTTTGTATTTTGTCATAGCTGTGCATGTTGTTTTTGTAGTCGTTGTGTTAATAATATAAAAATTCATCAATACCAATATTTTTTGGTGTTATATTTAAGTTAATTAATTAAGTTAATTAATTAATAAAAGAAAATATATAAAATCAATTTCAATATTCTGCGAATTTTATAACATACTGTTGCCAATATCAAAATACTATAAATAATATTCATATATTCTGTATATGTATATTCATACTAAGCGCATATTAAAATAAATCGGTATTTTATTTTATTTATACAAAATTCTGAAATTTTTAGAGTTGCAAAAAAGTATGGTTTTAAGGGTTGTATTTTTAGTACATGCATATATAAACTCGGCATACTTGCATTCAAAAGTAGTAGGTAAACCATAAATATTTAGCCTTTAAAAAAATTGGTGCTTAAAAAAATACTATTTTTTTTTGTCATATGTTCAAAAAAGATGTTATTAATTACAATAAATTTTTAAAATTTGTTATTTAATGTCGGGACGGAGGCAAACACCATTCCCAAAAATTTTTTGCATGAGTTATCCACATTAAGAATAACCGCGGAGCTCAACTCAATCAAAGTGCAATGATCAAGCGTCGCCCTGGGAAACAAATAATCATGCTTTTCTTAGCCCAAACCGAACTTCTTATGGCATATTAAAAATAAACTAATTGAGAAGTAGAATTCATCATTACACTGTATTATAATACTATTTTCTTATTTTACTGCTAGCTAGTAAACAAAGTGATCGTATCATTGTAAACGAAATAGAATTGAAATTGTGTGCAGATTTGTTTTACTTAAAAAACTGTTTCTACAGATAGTGAATAAAATCCCAGTAAACATTTTATGCAATAAATGATCATGTAGAGTCTTTTTTGACTCATATGTGCTATTAAAACAGTCATAAATGCGCTTTTTTTCTGATCACAAAATATTCTTTTGTTGGGAGGAAATATTACCTTACCCGCGAATCTTCTTGAGAGTCCTTTTTATCCGCTTTTCTGATCATTTCCGACTAATTTTTGAGTCGTGTTTAATGTAATTTTTCTATAAATCACTTTTTAAGATTAAGCAAAAATCATTTTCTAGTCTTTTTCTAATAGCGCATGTGATTAATCAGTTTTTAATCATCAAAAGTGCTCGAAGAAGACACAGTAAGGTATTTTTAATAAAACAGTCTTTGAAATGATGACTGGGATATCGTATATTTTGTTAGCAAACACACATATGCATAGCAGCACCAGTAAACCGAAATCTAATCGGCTTCTTATGTTTATGCAGCTGAACAAAAACGAAAATATTCACCAAAGAGTAAAGTAAGCAACAATTTCATTCAGTCTTGTGGAAGCTTTTGAACAAAGCAAGTCTACATATATCGCGTTGTCTTGTGAAATTTTTACAATTTTTTTTAATAGGTACTAGTGATGCCAGGAGATTTTTTCAGAAATCTCTATGCTTATGACAAAAATTTCCTTTTTTCCCTACACCCACTTTTTCCCCTACTACTACTTATTTCAAAATTTATTTTTAATTTGTTCATTTTCCATTTCAATTATGTAAAAATAACATAAAAACGAAGAAAAAAATATAAAAAATAAGATAAAAATATCGCGAGAATTATATAAGAATAATATAAAAAACTAACAGATATTATAAAAAAATTATTTTTACAATTCTGTATAATTCATCTTTTTGATATGGCTAGATGTGTATTTAAAATTTACACAACTAATTAAAATGGCTTGCAAATGAGATGTTTTAACTCAAACAGAATATTTGTTCTTGGTTTTAAAGATTTTGTATAACAGTGGTTATTAGCATGTATACTTAGATCTGATTTATCGCATTTTAATATTTTTTCCCAAGCCTTGCATCTGGATTTATAGTCGTCACCCTTGACCTGTTCCAGCCATCCATTAGCTTCTCGTCTCTAACCTAACTGAAGCAAAATCTTTGTTTTCTGTATTTCTTTGATGTGTTTTTAGCATCATCGAAAAATGAATCGGACATTTTTCTAAAATTAATTATGTTCAAATTTTTAATATTTTAATGTAATGCACAAAAAAGTGTTTTATACTTGTCATTGTTATTAAAGAAGCCACATATTTACTTCCTTCATACTATAGAGTTATTACCAGACTTAAAAAAGAATAATTAAAGAATAAAATTGAAAAAAATTATGCGATATTTAACAAATACATTCAAAATAGTTTTGACTGAAATTTTTGGCAGTTTTAGTTTTGCCTTGTATCAGTAAAATGTTCAGATATTAACTAAAACAAAAAAAAAAAAAACAATTTATTAAATATTTTCGTCTTAATTATCTTAATTAATTTAAAGACACAAAGATAGATTTAATACAATAAAAACAAGTAAGAGTTGAAAGTTGATCTATGCGGACTCACAAATGTGCCCTATACTAAAAATTTTAATTAAAAACAAAATTACAAAATAAACCATTAACCTGGGTAAACTTAATAACTTAATATTGTTTGTAATTATCTCGATCAGGTTAGTATTTAAAATGGGATAAATCGGGTGTCATTGTGCCAATTTATGACCTAAGATATGTAGACACCTCTATAAAATGCTGAAAATTCAGAGCATTTGTTTTAGTAATTCAGTAATAGGTTTATCAAAGGGTTTACATATTCAAATATATTATATACATTTGTTACAAATAGTGCAGGAAGTCCAGATAATAATGTAAACGTAAAAACCAGGTGGAGGGTATCAAAGATTCGGCATAGCCGAATTTAACACCCTTACTTGTTTTCTCTATAATGTACTGAATAAATACGTGAATCAACAGAAATAAAAAAATTCGATTTGTTACCTATTTATTTTTGTATGTTCTACCTGAAACTGGACGAAAATGCCTAAAAATTGTATGTTATCTTGAAACTAAACAAAACAAGTAAGAAAATTATAGTCGGTCTAGACCGACTATACGATACCCTCTACCATACGTTTAGAAACCGTATCTCTTAGGCCCAACTAACTGGACATAGAAAATAGGCAAAAACCAAATTTGAGTGGGATTTTTATTAATTTTTTTGGCTGCAGATATGAAAAAGTTCATATCGGATGCTATATCTATGTGGGGACTAGATCCAAAAATGGACCGATCCTGATAATGTTTGGTAAAGTCTCTTGTATTTTGCAAAAATATATACAAACAAAATTTGAGAAGAATCAGTGCAATATTTTTGTTTTTTAATAGATTTAAGTGAAGATCGGGAAGCATCTCTATATGGGGCCAAATGGATCATTTCTGGACTACACATTAATGGATGTAATGAACGCATACAAACCCAATTTGAGTAAGATCTATATGACAATTTGGATCTTATGGCAATTTATGTCGATTTCATAGGGGTAATTTGTATGGGGGCTAGGTCTCAACATGGACCGATTCTCACCGATTTCAATAGCGTTCATCCCATGGCCAGTGAAAGCTTATATTCCAAATTTCATCAAAATATATTCATATTTGCGACCTGCAGTTTGATTAAAAGGTTTACATGGACACACAGACGGACGGACGGACGGACGGACGGACGGACATTGCTAAATCAACTCAGAAAGTGATTCTGATTCGATCGGTATAATTAAAGATTGGTCTAGGTCAAATATTTTTGGTTGTTACAAACAGCAGCACAAAGTCATTATACCCAAACCACATGGTGGTATAGGGTATAAAAATGGTATTTTATCGAAGATAGAAAATTTGTAGTCTTAGAGCAATTTCCTTTAAGATGAGTTTATTCAAAATATCGTAAGCGCTCATGAAATTCTTGATTTTTGTAACCTCATTTGTTCTAATAGCACTACTGTGGGACGTTTCAGTATAAATTCTAAGTTAAGTTTGGACATCTGAGAAGTTTTAGAAAAAAAAATCCAAATAAATGTTTTGGCGACTAAAAAGAAAATTAAACTATATACTATATATATTTAAAAAAAAATATCCGCAGGCAAAAAATATGTTGTAAGGTAAAAAGGTTAACAGCTGCAATTTCACATAATTTTGTTTTATTTAGAAAGAAATATTGTTGTGACAAAATATTTTTTCCAGCTCATAAATTGTTAAACTACCAAGAAAGATTTAAAATTGACGCAAGTTAACATCAAAGACTTTATTTTTTTCTCTTTTGCGACTTTTCGCAAATGTTTTTTCTTGCATGACTTCAAGGTTTTTTATATGCTTTCATATTGTTTTTTCTTTTCTTAAATTCAAACTGTAAGTTTTATTACTTGCGACAGCCTTATTAACTTAAACACATCTCATGTTAATTTTTTCTGCTTAAATTTCTTAGTATTCAACTTTTATTTTTTGGTACCCTTTTATTATATTTATGCTCAAAGATTTCAAGGCTGAAACATGAGTAAAAAGTTCGAGTATTTTTTTTTCATGCTAAACAACTTGTTAACAATTTATTTCATTTACTGCTTTTATATGCGCATCAAAATAAAATTTAGGTAACCCGGTCTTAACTTTTTCATACAGAAATAATATACCAAAAAAACAGCCGTGTTCAGTGTAATCTTTTGTATTTGTTTAAGTCCTTTTGTACTATTCAATATAACGTTACTTGCTTTTTACTACATTCGTTCCTAATAAGAAGCCAAAAAAGAAGCAAAAAAAAAAAATGCTTTCAGAAATATAAAAGAAAACGTTTGTTTCTTAAGTAAAAATCTTCAAGTTAGTGTTTATTTTGCATGTTGTGAAAAAATGGAGAATGAACAAAAATTCTGAAAAAAATGGAGAATGAACAAAAATTCTGAAAATAGGTACAAGAATTTTTGAAACGAAACTAAAATAATAAAATGAAACGAACAAAAAAGCATCTGAAAATGTATTGAGGAAAAAATGAGGTTAAGTAAATGAATGGGAAATTTTTTCTAGAATTTTTGCTGCTTGGATGAGTAAGATAAACATAAAATTTAAAACAATATATAAATTTTTAGCAAAGTAATAGATTTCCGCATCAAAAGTATATAGAATAAAATATTATTTTTGAAAAAAATATAGTTTAACTATTTCGTTTAAATTGAGATGTTAAATTTATAGTTGATGTTTTAATTTTCTTTCGCTTATAGTATCTAAGGAACGTAAGACATAATATTTTCAAAAAGCCTTTGAGCAGCCAAATTCTAATGTGAACTCGAATTTCCCCCATCACAACAAGTTTTCATGAAATCGTACAAATTCCAAGAAACATGATTTGAAATATTTTTTGTGTCACTCAAAACTCGTTAAGGTATCCAGAGGTCGTATTCTGGCAACTCTAAATATTTTTTGAATTTTCATCTGAGTCAAGCCATTCGTTGAAACTATTTTTTAATGCGTTTCTTTTCAGTCTTTTCCAAAAATCCCTAAAGCGCCTGTCCCGGAAATCAATGTGTACTTCCATAAAACGACTTTAGAGCACTAAATTGGAATTGTTTCATCACAGTGTCCCTACCTTTAAAATGCGACAAAAAAGTTGTTTTGTTTCTGTAGCTTATACCACTATACGGTCTGGGTATAATGAGTTTTTGCTGATATTTGTAACTAGCACAAATATTTAACATAGACCCATCCTTTATTATACCGATCGACTCAGAATCATTTCCTGTTCGTCCATCTGTCGGTCCACATGTGTGGCCATACAAACCTTGTACTCACACTAAAGGCGCTAATATGAACATATTTCGACGAACTTTGATACGTAAGTTTTTGTCGACCATGGGACGAACGCTATTGAAACTGGTGAAAATCGGCATATGCTCAGCTCTATTCCGCATAAAAATGACTCCTATATGTTCGATTTAAATTGCCATAGGACACAAATTATCTTATAGATCTCTGTCAATTCTGGTTTGTATGTGCTTTTTTTACACCCATTATTAAGTTCTTCAAAAATAATTCTTAGTCATAAAGCTGCTTCCCAATTTCCACTTAAACCTAACAAAAAACAAAAATTTTGCACAGATTTTTCTCAAATTTGGTTTGTATATGTTTTTTTTTTTTTTTTTTTTGCAAAAAGTAAACATCGCTAAATCGACTCAGAAAGTGATCTTGTGTCGATCAAATATTTTTGGTATTTACCAACATCAGCTCAAAGTCATTATACCCTGATCACATGATCACATAATGATTATATTCGGCTGTGCCGAATCTTTGATACACCCACCCGTGTTCAACACTTAAATATAAAAATGACTATATTTAAAAATATATCGGAAAGATTAACAAAAAGTTTAGGACAATGCCAGATCGACTTCTGCTTTTATAATAAGCCACCTTTTTAAGAAAACTCACTTTTTAAGAAAAGATAGTTATCAAGGAAAAAATAGTTTTTCGAGAAAAGGCTCCTTTTTAAGAAGAAAATTATTTCTGAAGAAAATTATTTCTTTAGCAAAGGTACTTTTTAAAAGAAAGTAATTTTTAGGAAACTGCTTTCTACTTTTCAGTAAAAAGAAATTTTAAAAGAAAAGGAACTTTTTCAAGAAAATTTACTTCTTAAGAAAAGACAATTTGTTTAAAAAAGGGGCATTTTTCGAAAAGGTACTATTTTACAAAAGGTACTTTGTTAAAGTAAAAATCACTCATTTTTTATATATAGTTTATATCTTTTAAAGTTTTTAATGTTTAGTTTTTAATTTTAATTTATAATACCTAACTTTCGATTTTTATTATTTTTGTTTTTTGTTTTTGAGTTTTACTTTGCTGTTCTTTTTAATCTTTAATTTTCAGTTTTTATTTTTAATGTTTAATTTCCATTTTGTCATTATTCATTTTTAATATTTCATTTTTCATTTTTCACTTTTCATTTTTTTGAATTTTGAATTTTGAATTTTGAATTTTGAATTTTGAATTTTGAATTTTGAATTTTGAATTTTGAATTTTGAATTTTGAATTATGAATTTTGAATTTTGAATTTTGAATTTTGAATTTTGAATTATGAATTTTAAATTTTGAATTTTGAATTTTGAATTTTGAATTTTGAATTTTGAATTTTGAATTTTGAATTTTGAATTTTGAATTTTGAATTTTGAATTTTGAATTTTGAATTTTGAATTTTGAATTTTGAATTTTGAATTTTGAATTTTGAATTTTGAATTTTGAATTTTGAATTTTGAATTTTGAATTTTGAATTTTGAATTTTGAATTTTGAATTTTGAATTTTGAATTTTGATTTTTGAATTTTGAATTTTGAATTTTGAACTTTGAATTTTGAATTTTGAATTTTGATTTTTGAATTTTGAATTTTGAATTTTGAATTTTGAATTTTGAATTTTGAATTTTGAATTTTGAATTTTGATTTTTGCTTTTTGAATTTTGAATTTTGAATTTTGAATTTTGAATTTTGAATTTTGAATTTTGAATTTTGAATTTTGAATTTTGAATTTTGAATTTTGAATTTTGAATTTTGATTTTTGAATTTTGAATTTTGAATTTTGAATTTTGAATCTTGAATTTTGAATTTTGAATTTTGAATTTTGAATTTTGAATTTTGAATTTTGAATTTTGAATTTTGAATTTTGAATTTTGAATTTTGAATTTTGAATTTTGAATTTTGAATTTTGAATTTTGAATTTTGAATTTTGAATTTTGAATTTTGAATTTTGAATTTTGAATTTTGAATTTTGAATTTTGAATTTTGAATTTTGAATTTTGAATTTTGAATTTTGAATTTTGAATTTTGAATTTTGAATTTTGAATTTTGAATTTTGAATTTTGAATTTTGAATTTTGAATTTTGAATTTTGAATTTTGAATTTTGAATTTTGAATTTTGAATTTTGAATTTGAATTTTGAATTTTGAATTTTGAATTTTGAATTTTGAATTTTGAATTTTGAATTTTGAATTTTGAATTTTGAATTTTAAATTTTAAATTTTGAATTTTGAATTTTGAATTTTGAATTTTGAATTTTGAATTTTGAATTTTGAATTTTGAATTTTGAATTTTGAATTTTGAATTTTGAATTTTGATTTTGAATTTTGAATTTTGAATTTTGAATTTTGAATTTTGAATTTTTGAATTTTGAATTTTGAATTTGTGAATTTTGAATTTTAAATTTTGAATTTTGAATTTTGAATTTTGATTTTGGATTTTGAATTTTGAATTTTGAATTTTGAATTTTGAATTTTGAATTTTGAATTTTGAATTTTGAATTTTGAATTTTGAATTTTGAATTTTGAATTTTGAAATTTGAATTTTGAATTTTGAATTTTGAATTTTGAATTTTGATTTTGAATTTTGAATTTTGAATTTGAATTTTGAATTTTGAATTTTGAATTTTGAATTTTGAATTTTGAATTTTGAATTTTGAATTTTGAATTTTGAATTTTGAATTTTAAATTTTGAATTTTGAATTTTAAATTTGAATTTTGGATTTTGAATTTTGAATTTTGGAATTTTGAATTTTAAAATTTTGAATTTGGAATTTTGAATTCTGAAATTTTATTTTGAATTTTTGAATTTTGAATTTTGAATTTTGAATTTTGAATTTTGAATTTTGAATTTTGAATTTTGAATTTTGAATTTTGAATTTTGAATTTTGAATTTTGAATTTTGAATTTTGAATTTTGAATTTTGAATTTTGAATTTTGAATTTTGAATTATGAATTTTGAATTTTGAATTTTGAATTTTGAATTTTGATTTTTGAATTTTGAATTTTGAACTTTGAACTTTGAATTTTGAAATTTGAATTTTGATTTTTGAATTTTGAATTTTGAATTTTGAATTTTGAATTTTTGAATTTTGAATTTTGAATTTGAATTTTGAATTTTGAATTTTGATTTTTGCTTTTTGAATTTTGAATTTTGAATTTTGAATTTTGAATTTTGAATTTGAATTTTTAATTTTGAATTTTGAATTTTGATTTTTGAATTTTGAATTTTGAATTTTGAATTTTGAATCTTGAATTTTGAATTTTGAATTTTGAATTTTGAATTTTGAATTTTGAATTATGAATTTTGAATTTTGAATTTTGTATTTTGAATTTTGAATTTTGAATTTTGAATTTTGAATTTTGAATTTTGAATTTTGAATTTTGAATTTTGAATTTTGAATTTTGAATTTTGAATTTTGAATTTTGAATTTTGAATTTTGAATTTTGAATTTTGAATTTTGAATTTTGAATTTTGAATTTTGAATTTTGAATTTGAATTTTGAATTTTGAATTTTGAATTTTGAATTTTGAATTTTGAATTTGAATTTTGAATTTTGAATTTTGAATTTTGAATTTTGAATTTTGAATTTTGAATTTTGAATTTTGAATTTTGAATTTTGAATTTTGAATTTTGAATTTTGAATTTTGAATTTTAAATTTTGAATTTTGAATTTTGAATTTTGAATTTTGAATTTTAAATTTTGAATTTTGAATTTTGAATTTTGAATTTTGAATTTTGAATTTTGAATTTTGAATTTTGAATTTTGAATTTTGAATTTTGAATTTTGAATTTTGAATTTTTAATTTTTAATTTTGAATTTTGAATTTTGAATTTTGAATTTTGAATTTTGAATTTTTGAATTTTGAATTTTGAATTTTGAATTTTGAATTATGAATTTTGAATTTTGATTTTTGAATTTTGAATTTTGAATTTTGAACTTTGAATTTTGAATTTTGAATTTTGAAATTTGAATTTTGATTTTTGAATTTTGAATTTTGAATTTTGAATTTTGAATTTTGAATTTTGAATTTTGAATTTTGAATTTTGAATTTTGATTTTTGCTTTTTGAATTTTGAATTTTGAATTTTGAATTTTGAATTTTGAATTTTGAATTTTGAATTTTGAATTTTGATTTTTGAATTTTGAATTTTGAATTTTGAATTTTGAATTTTGAATTTTGAATTTTGAATTTTGAATTTTGAATTTGAATTTTGAATTTTGAATTTTGAATTTTGAATTTTGAATTTTGAATTTTGAATTTGAATTTTGAATTTTGAATTTTGAATTTTGAATTTTGAATTTTGAATTTTGTATTTTGAATTTTGAATTTTGAATTTTGAATTTTGAATTTTGAATTTTGAATTTTGAATTTTGAATTTTGAATTTTGAATTTTGAATTTTGAATTTTGAATTTTGAATTTTGAATTTTGAATTTTGAATTTTGAATTTTGAATTTTGAATTTTGAATTTTGAATTTTGAATTTTGAATTTTGAATTTTGAATTTTGAATTTTGAATTTTGAATTTTGAATTTTGAATTTTGAATTTTGAATTTTGAATTTTGAATTTTGAATTTTGAATTTTGAATTTTGAATTTTGAATTTTGAATTTTGAATTTTGAATTTTGAATTTTAAATTTTGAATTTTGGATTTTGAATTTTGAATTTTAAATTTTGAATTTTGAATTTTAATTTTGAATTCTGAATTTTAAATTTTGAATTTTGAATTTTGAATTTTGAATTTTGAATTTTGAATTTTGAATTTTGAATTTTGAATTTGGATTTTGAATTTTGAATTTTGAATTTTGAATTTTGAATTTTGAATTTTGAATTTTGAATTTTGAATTTTGAATTTTGAATTTTGAATTTTGAATTTTGAATTTTGAATTTTAAATTTTGAATTTTGGATTTTGAATTTTGAATTTTAAATTTTGAATTTTGAATTTTAATTTTGAATTCTGAATTTTAAATTTTGAATTTTGAATTTTGAATTTTGAATTTTGAATTTTGAATTTTGAATTTTGAATTTTGAATTTTAAATTTAGAATTTTGAATTTTGAATTTTGAGTTGTGAATTTTGAATTTTGAGTTTTGAATTTTGAATTTTGAATTTCAAATTTTTCATTTTTGATTTTTAATTTTTCATTTTTCATTTTCATGTTTCATTTTTCGTTTTTATACCCTCCACATCTCAGTGGCAGAGGGTATATATAGGTTTGTCATTCCGTTTGTAACGCATCGAAAAACTAATTTCCGACCCAATAAAGTATATATATTCTTGATCCTTATCACAGCTCGAGTCGATATAGCGATGTCCGTCTGTCCGTCTGTCCGTCTGTCCGTCTGTCCGTCTGTCCGTGTGTCTGTTGAAATCACGCTCATTCAAAAAAAAAAGCATTTACTTAGGTCAGGTTACGAAAAAATTATTTGCCATAATTCCCACCAGGTTGGTATTGAAATCGGAGTAAATCGGGAGCCTCTGCGCTGAGAAATGAACAAAAGTTTATAGATACCTCTAAAAAAAACATGAAACCTAGTGTTTTCTTGTAATAGTTTAGTGGTTGAACATACAACAACATAAAAAAAGCCACAAAAAAAATGTGATTCATACATATTAACAATAACAAGAACACAACTACCATGAGCTATGTTAATAGTATTGCCACAAACCGAGGTGGAGGGTATCAAAGATTCGGCACAGCCGAATTTAACACTCTTACTTGTTCATTTTAATGTTTCGTTTTTAATTTTTCATTTTCCATTTTTTATTTTCCATTTTTTATTTTCAATTTTTAATCTTTAATTTTTCTTATTTTTCGATTTTGGTTTTTAATTTTAAATTTATTTTCAATTTTGGTTTTTCATGTTTCATTTTTCATGTTTAATTTTTAATTTTTTTATTTTTCTTTTTTTATGGTACATTTTGTTTGACTTTCTTAGGGATAATATTTTTTCTTTCATATTGGGCACTATATCGTGATAACGATAAAAATATATGTGGCAATACTAATAACCTAGCTCATGGTAGTTGTGTTGTTGGTTTTGCTAATATATATGCATCATTTTTTGTGGCTTTCTTTAAGTTGTTGTACAACTATTATGTTCAACCACTAAACTATTATAACAAACACACTAGATTTTTCGTTTTTTTTAGAGGTGTTTACAAATTTTTGTTCATATCTCAGTATAATGACGCCCTGTTGATGCCATGTTAATTACCAATCTATTAGGAGTAACGGCAAACAAAGTTTTCGTAACCTGACCCAGATACATGGTTTATTTTGTGTATGAGCATGAACTAAACGTTTCAGACGGACAGACGGACATCGCTATATCAACCCGAGCTGTGATAAAGATCAATAATGTATATACTTTATGGGGGTCAGAAATTAATTTTTTGATGCGTTGTAAACGAAATGACAAATCTATATATACCCTCTGCCACTGTGGTGTGGAGGGTATAAAAATACGTTTGAAAAAAAAATATTTTTTTAAGAAAAGGTACTTTTCTAAGAAAATTAAAGTCTTTCAGAAGAGGTACTTATTCAAAAATATTGTTATTTAAGAAACGGTAAATACTCAGAAAAATTACTTTTTAAGAAAATATACTTTTATTTGAAAAATTATTTCTTTAAGAAAGTAATTCTTTTAAAAAAATATGCTTTTAGAAGAAAACATAGTTTTTAGTAAAATATTGTCTTAGTTTGTTAAAGGTACTTTTATTTTTTTACTCCTAAACTTTTTTAAGGGTTTGTATTTAAAAAAATATTTTTTTAATTGTTTAGGACGAATTCTGATACGAAACGAAAAGTTTTAAGTAAATTTACTTTTTGAAGGAGAGGTAATTTTTAAATCCTTAAGAAATTGTACTGTTCTAAGATGGTATAGTTACAAAAAGGTGGTTTTTTAAAAAGAGGCCCTTTTATAGTTTTTTAAGGAAAGGAGCGGTCTTTTATAAGAATATGTACTCTTTGAAGAAAAGGCACTTTTTTAGAAAAGAAACTATTTTAAGAAATTGAAGTTTTTAATTTTTTTATACAACATAATTTTTTTATGGAAATTTGCTTTTTTTTCAAAATAGGTATTTTTTTTAGGAAAATGTACTTTTCTAATAAAACGTACCTTTTAGATATCGTACTTTTTATGTACTTAATAAAGGAACGGTAACTTTTCGAAAGGTATTTAATAAATTTTATATTAATTAGGCAGTCAACACCGATTACTGTAGGGCATATCAATTACTTTTTCAAATGTGGTTTTTTATGCGTATTCAAACTATTTGCAATTGTTTTTGTTTTGTTCACTAACAATTTTTATTGCTACATCGACTCTTAATGGCCTTTTGGAGTTCAGGTTTAACTCCGTACAAAATCAATACATTTTAACTGATGTTTTATGATTTTAACTAAAGTTTGAGAAAGAGAAATAAATTTGCGACAATAAAAGACAGATTTTTCAAAGTTTACAATCAGTTTTATAGTGTTCTTCAACTTAAATTCCAATTTTAATCTTTGAATGTTTTGTTTAATGGTTTATTTCCGTTTCCGATTATTATATCTCTAAATTATGTTACCATTTTTATTACCATTCTGACTGTCTCTGCTCCCTCAAAACATACATGCATATTTAGTAATTTTTATGGTTTCATTTTTTTTACAACATTTCCCAAACAACATTGTTGTCTTTATTGCTGCTGTTGTCAACAACGTCATACTTTGATATTGTTGTATAGAGTTTGTCTGTCATTAAATTATGTTTCTACAGTTAAAATGTTACGTGTGGTAGGGGAGTGGTAGGGGGGGGGGTGGGTGGTCTGGGCAGGATAACATTAAAGAAAAAGAAAAATTTGTCATTTGTATATCTCGGAGGATTTAATGTTATAAATACTCACGAAAATTTTATTTATTTATTTCCACCTGTTCGGCAGATAAGCCACCTACTACGGGGAATAACACGAGTGTTGTCAATTGAGTTAGCCTCGTGAGAAATAAAAATATGATGTGTTGAAATATTTAATTGAACTTGTTCTAAATCCCCAGATAAATAATCGTCTATTTAGACGATATATTTAGAACAGCGCATTTAAATCACAAAGTATAAGTGCGAATAATGTCAAGAGCATCGGCAGATGCTTCCCAGATTACTTTATTCTTCCAGAAAATTGAAAATATAATTCAATACTAAATAGCGCAAATGGAGCAACCAAAGCAGTTAACTAGCTGTGGTGAAAGTTTGGACAATTTGACACAGAAAATGGAAAGTGGTTTTATAAAAATAAATAAATTTTTTAATAAGCAAACTACGTATTCAGTTTTACTTTCAACTGGATTTGGTTCCGTGACATGTCCGGTATTTTTCCCTTCTTTTCACTATATAATTGCTTTATTTTCCCAATAATTTTTTTATTCGCATACCCTCGTAACCACCAAAGGGTATATATCAGTTTGTTGTTCTGTTTGTAATGTATCGAAAATTAATTTAAAACCCCATATGGTCTATACATGCTCGATCCTTATGGCAACTTGAGTCGATATATATATATGTCCGTCTGTATGTTGAAATCACGCTCATTCACGAAATAAACCTGTGTAGACTTAGAATGACATTATTTGTCATTATTTTGGACACCTCGGAGTTCAAAAATTGGGGAAAACACTGTGTTCGTTGTAATAATATAGTTACACAGTTTATAAAATTTTTATTTCAAATATTATTTTTTTAGGTTCTTAACTTTTCGATAACGACTTGTAATTCCTTAAATATTCTTCAAAAATATTTTAAAAATACTTCGACGTTTTTTTAGCTTGCCTTGAATTGGCAGCACTGAACTGCATGTCAGTCAAAAATTATCTTCATCACTATTGTGTTGTTGATGTTTCAACATAGACAGAGTAACTTTTTTTGAAATCTTGGTTTTTATTACCATTATTTTGTGTTTTTTCAAAGTTTCTCCATTCGGGTTTTTTTAACTTTGTTATTTTTATTCTGCTTGTTTTTTCATCACTAAATGTTGTTCGTTTGCATGTTGCAAAAAATTTACATAAATTAATTTGATTTGTGTCTGTCACTTGAAAGTTTTATCACTTTTTTTTTCTTCACTTTGCCTTCAATACTAAATATGTATAAGTTAAGGAAAAAAAGAAAAAAAAAAGCAAACGTTTGTTATATTTTTCATCCTCTAGAAATTATGTTGACATATTGAAGGTGCTAAAGTTATAGGATTTTATTCTTTTGGGGATTTTGGCTTAAATGTATATACGTTTATCGCGTAGCACGAATGCCAAGCAAAACATTAAGAAAATATGTACGTATGTGTGTCCGTATGTACAAATGTATGTAGGTATGGATAATGCTTGTTCAAGTAATATAATTTGTTAAAAATTTATGAAAAATGTTTGAAGTTTTCATTTTTCCTACATTTGTGTATTAGAGTATTTTTTTTCACTCTAGGAGATGATAAAATTAAAGGTAATTTTATGGTGTAATTTTAAACAAATTAAAAAGTGAAAAGATTTAAAATAAATGAGTAAATTATACTTTATTAGGGATTTAAAAATTTTATTATTTAACAAAATAATTTGTTTTTGGAATTTAATGTGCATCCTCCATAAGTGAAACATCTGTAATTGAATTTTGCACTTAAACGAAAATGAAAAATATAATTTTAATTTGATTTGATTTTATGTTATACAAAAATGCTTAATCTTACTTTGAATCTAGAAATTCATAAGCAGAGCCTTAAATCGTTTATGAAGGCATACTTATTTTTTAAATGTTTCTCCTCGATTTCGTTTACGGACCATATAAAAGCTAGAGCTGTTTTAATTGTTAATAATAGAAAATACAAATTGCTATTAAGTGTTGTAAATTGATGTTTAGGAAATGCAAATGAAAAGCTTTTTATTGAGATATGAAATATTGAAAATGAGAAAAGACAAATAGGTACGAAGATAATTCAAATTGACAACACTGTGGAACATTTTCGGTGTTATTTTTTCTGGGGGATGAGAACTTTCGTGAATATGGCGAATTATTTTTCTATTTTTCAATAAAACTACCACCACCTGCACACTTTTGTAATAATAACAAGTAAGAGTGTTAAAATCGGCTGTGCCGAATCTTTGATACCCTCCACCTCGGTTTGAGTCTTGATAATAAATGTAAATGAAAAAGTAAACAATTTGTTAAACTTAATACCAAATTATTTCAGCAAATTCTTTGGGTCGGTTTTCGTCTTTTCTATTATTTCCGATTTATTTCGTTGTTTGCTTTTTGGTCGTCGTGGTTGCTGATCGCATGCATTTTGTTTATATACCTATATGACATAACTTCTCTTTTAATTTAGTTTTTGCTAATTAAATAGCTCGCGCTAACCTCCATTGCAAAGGTAATGGTTGTGTAGGGTGGCTATATGCATTAAATCGTGCTAACTGGAGATGGCTGTATAGTTTAACTGGCGAAATATATTTTCATTGCGGTCATGTAGGTCGGATGGAGTAACAAATAATAACCAAAAAAAAAGCTCTCTCAACTTTTTTATTAAAACATTGCCATATTTGAAAAACATAGAGAATAAATTTATAATAATAAATATTCAAATTAGCGATGCCAAACGCAAAAAACCAAATATCCCAAACATTTTAAATAAAATAATTTGTTATCTATATTTTCTGAAAAACTTCAAATTTTCATCAAAAAAAAAAAAAAAAAAAAATTGCGTTTATTTATGTAACATTTTTTGTGTTCGCAATTCTTAAATATCATTTGAGGTTTTCTAAAATTCATTGAATTTAAATTAATGTTTTCTGCAGTCCGATTCTGTAAATTTCAACGATCCGACAATCGAAAAATATATCGACAGCTATTGTTGTTTGCACTAAGGATTAAGTGATTCACTAACGACATTCGACATCTCTAATTTTCTATTTATTTAAATTGTAAACGAATGGCATCTCTATCAAAATAAGCGAAAAACACAAAGAATAGAAAAAACAAATTACTTCGTCTTTGACAGGATGATTTTATGTTTATGTTTAATATCTTTATTTTTTTTACTAACTCGGTAACTCTATTTTGTAAAGACAACAAAAAGTTAATATGCCAAACTTATATTCATATATATAAAAGAATAATGAAGAAACGTATGAAATAAAAGACCAGCCCGTGTATACTCATAACATTTTTCTGTATGATATCTAGTTTAAAATATTAACATTAATGTTAAAATAGAAATAACTATTGCAAAGCTAATTAGAACAAACAAAAATTGTGGCGCCATCTACTGTGGCATAGTAACGCTGAGCAAAATGAAGTGACACTCTGTTAATGCAAAAGAAATGTATTTTCCCCACAACAAACCTATTGCAGAATTTTATGTAAATAAAATAATATACCGATTTATTTCTAACATATGTGTTATTTAATATGTTCGTGTATGTACATATATGTAAATATTACACACAAAAAATACAACATCAAACGTTATTTTTGTGTTTTTCTCTTTAAATAAATTAACACATAAAATTTTATTTTGCTAAATTTACATTGTTTTTTTTATTAACAACTAGGTATTTTAGCATTATGTATTTGCTTAAGATGTTGAATTTTTACTCTCTTTATATTAACTCGTAGCGTCTGCATGTCGAAAAAATTTTGGATCCATTTTAACCCCTTTCCTGTGACCCAATCGATCTGAAACTTTGCAGGCAGGCTCGTGGCGATGACAGAAATGATTTGACAAATTTCTTTAGTGATGCCAAAACAATGGAAACTTTAAAATTTTTCTACCAGAGTTGATAAAAAAATGTACAAAGGGTTTGTTTTTATTATATTATTACCACAACGACCACAAAAACAACAAGTCCAGCTATGACAACAATACAACATTTAGAATAACAGCAAGTACAATATAGAAACAACATATTTTTCATTTTTTTTTTTACTTTTTCAGAGATTTCCCTGCACCTGTTCCACCGATTTTAATGAATTTTGAAACAGAAATTTTCCCATGAATTTGGTGAATCACTCTCACTAAAAATGATCACCCTAGCTGTCCTATTGAGGGCGTGATCGTGACAAGAACAACATAGAAAATTATATTTTTTCAAGACTTTTTTTAGTTCTTCGTTCAAATCTCGGGCCCTAATTGACCGATTTCGACGATTTTAGATAGCAAACTTTTCAGGATGTTAGTGAATCATTTTTAATGTCAACGAGCATCCTAACTGCCCGATTGTTGCCGTCATCGTGATTTCCACAGACGGACAGACGGACATCGCTATATCAACTCCGGTTGTTATAAGGATCACAAATATATATAATTTATGGGCCAAAAATTTTTTTTCTAGTTATTACAAATGGAATGACAAACTTATATATACCCTCTACACAGTGGAGTGGAGGGTATAAAAGCATAGTTCGATGATAATGGTTCAAACAATTGGCTCGGACAAAGAAATTCTTTAGAATATTGTGCCCATTCTTCTCAATTGACACAAATTGCCTTTTATGAGTATGAATTTTTTAGAAATAAATCCATAAATAATCAAACTCATTTTTATGGTTACCGAATGTAAGGTTATTTTACTCATTTGAATAAACCTTGGGAGCCCAACAATTACAACTCTATTTCGGTTATATCACACCGAATAGGGTTGTCCAAAACAGACTTCCTCAGTTTTTTGATAAAATTAAAAATTTCTTAGTAAATTTTAATTTTGAAATGAATATAACTTTTTTGTTTTAAAAGATTTTATAAAATTATATAACTTATAAACAATTCGTGATTAAAATTTAGTGTCTTTGTATCTTTGAGAAATGTTCAAACTTTTTTTAAATGTCCCAATTGCTCGAAGATCTTCTACTTAATAGAGCATAACATAAGAAGTGCAAAAATTGAATATTTTTCTAGTCATTTTAGTGCCGCAGTTCACTGTAGACAGACATGGAAGCAAATTCGTGAAATTGGAATTGTTAATGTAGATAAGACAAATAACTGTCAAGTCGATGCTGTTGCACTAAATAACTCATTTACTGATATACCTGTGATACCAATCAATAAAAACTTTTACAAATTTTCATGCTTGAATACAACTAATGCCGCAAACATGGTAATAATTTTGAATTTTCTTGCGTTAGCCACTCTGATGTCTTTTCAAGTTTTTCATCTATGAAATCTAACGCAGTGGGCTGTGATAATATGCATCCAAAGTTTATAAAAATATTGCTGGCATTAGTCTTACCTTATGTGACGTACTTATTTAATACAATCATTATGTCCAGTACTTTTCCATCTAAATGGAAACATGCAAGAATTTTTCCATTACCGAAAAAAAATACGGAGTTCAGGCCCATAGCTATTTTATGTTATCTATCAAAAGTGCTAGAAAAACTTTTGAACCTGCAAATGAGCTTGTTTATCAAAGAAAACAATTTGTTAACCGATGCACAGTCAGGATTTCGTTCACATCATAGTTGCGTATCTGCTTTGTTGGATGTCTCCGAAAACATACGGAGTGAACTAGATAATGGTAATTTAAATTTTTTGGTGCTTCTTGACCATTCGAAGGCCTTTGATACGGTTGACCATAGCTCACTTTGCATGAAACTCATGCACTTTTTTAAGTTTTCTGATGCCTCAACGAGGCTTCTTTCTTCTTACCTAACAAATCGATGGCAATCCGTTAACGTGAATAACACATGGTCTAATCCTTCAAGACTCATCAGAGGTGTGCCTCAAGGGTCAATACTTGGACCCGTACTTTTTTCAATTTATGCAAATGAGCTACCAAAACAGCTTTCACATTGTAAAATTCACATGTATGCAGATGATGTTCAATTATATCTAAGTAGTCAAATGCAATCTGTTGCCGCTAATATAGCTAGGCTAAACGATGATTTACAAAAGATTTCTCTCTGGGCAACAGCAAATGGACTTTGTCTTAATCCAAATAAGTCAAAGTACTTGATAATTCATAAAAGAACAACTGATCCTGCCATAAGTGATGATATATTAATAAATGGGGAAAAACTAGCAATTGTAAATTCTGCCAATAACCTTGGGTTGATTTTGAATAGCAATTTAATATGGACAAATCATGTAAACGTACTAGTCGGACAAACTTACAATAAGTTAAGGACGCTTTGGTCATCACAATATTTCACCCCTTTACGAATAAGAATTCTACTCGCTAAGACATATTTAATTCCAAGTTTAATTTATGGATGTGGGCTTTTTGCAAGCTGCGATTCTACCAGCAAAAGAAGACTTAACGTTATCTTCAACAATGTTATAAGATATGTGTATGGATTACGAAAGCATTCTCAAGACTCTCACATTTCAACAAATCTTTATGGCGTTTCGTTCAATAGCCTTCTTAAGATCCGTGTACTTCGTTATCTACACAAAATTATCTATACACAAACCCCACTATAACTTTTCGAAAAAATTCGGTTTGCAAAATCGCAAAGAAGAAAAAACATTATTATTCCATTTCACCGTTGTCTTGCATCTGAATGGCAGAGTTACTTGTATGCTTCACGTCTTTGGAATATTCTTCCACATGCCCAACAAGTTAATAGCAACGCAAATAGTTTTAAGCAGTTTTTATTTAGATTTTTTGAACAAGCTTAAATGTAATTTACTATATGTATATTTTTTTTTTAATAATTGTTCTACTGTACATATGTTTGCCTGAATGTAATTTTTGGATATTGAATTCCTGTACATTAAATATAAGATTAAATCTTGTTGTACAGGAAATGGAAAATGAATAAATAAATAAATAAATAACTCCTTCCCGTCAAGACACCCCGAAAAAACTTGTACCCTTTTGTACAGATCCACCGTCTTTTGCGATTTTACAACCGAGATAGTTGAAAGATTCTACATCTTCCATTACGGTACCATCAACAATAAGGGGTGATGAAATATTGGTACCGATACGCATCAGCTTTGATTTTTTAAAGTTAATTCTCAATCCTACTTGTTTGGCGTTGTCGGAGAGTCTCTTTATCTTAGTTTCAATATCTGCAAAGCGCTGGGCCATTAGACAAATGTCGTCTGCGTAATCTATATCATTTAGGCATTCCATCATATTCCATCGAATACCGGTAGGGGCCTCACTATTTGCCTTTTCCATTACACAGTCTAAAAGAAGAATGAATAGTGTGGGAGACAGGACACAGCCTTGCCTTACGCCTGAAACGGTTGTGTATGGTTGGCTTTCCTTTCCGTTAAATCGGACCTTGCACTCTGCGTCTTTGTACAGCTCGCGTATTAGAGTGACAATTTTTTCAGGTATACCTTTACCAATTAATGCAGACCACAAAGAATTTCGGGATATTGTGTCGAAAGCACGTTCAAAATCTACGAAAAGTAGGTATAGGGGTGTGTTATACTCTGCCGATTGCTCAATAATAATGCGTAGAGTATTGACGTGATCAACACAAGATCGTCCAGGCCGAAAGCCAGCTTGATCATTACGAATAGTTTGTTCTACCACTGGTGAAATTCGCTGTAATAGTAGAGTTGCCATCACTTTCCCTATAGCGTTTAGCACGGTGATACCGCGCCAGTTTTTACACTGAGTAAGATCACCCTTTTTAGGGATTGTGACTACTACACCCTCTTTCCAATCTGCAGGAAATTGATTGTTGATCCATGCACGTCTTATCAGTGGAGTCAGAACTTCAGCTAATGTATCAGCACCATATTTTAATAGCTCGGCGGGTATGTTGTCGGGACCAGGCGATTTACAATTTTTCAGCTGTTTTAATGCCGCTGCAACTTCAGAACATGACGGGGGATCATTTGAAATATCCCTTCTTGGGTTGCGCCGTAAAGAAGACGTTTCCGGATCAGCCTGGTTGTAGTTGTTATTTTCAGTTGATGCCTGTGATGAGAAGTGTTCGCGCCACCGTCCTAGTTGTTGATCTGTGGTGGTTAGCTCTGTGCCATCATTTGCTTTAAGAGACATAGTGCCTCGTATATTATTGCCACTCATCTGCTTAATGGCAGAGTAAACTGCACGCAGATTACCTGTGTTGGACGCTTTTTCGGCTTGTTCTATATATACCATTAAAGTATTTTTCTCGATCAGCACGTACCATATAATTTACTTTTCGAGAAGACTGGCGGTATTCTAGTTTAGCTTGTTCTTTCGCAGCATTTGTTTTGGCTTGCAATCGTGCTTTACGAAGACGTTTTCGATTTTCAATCTCATCCCAGGATTCAGAGCTAATCCACGGTTTAATTTTGTTTAGTTTTACTCCAAGAGTTGACTTTGCCGTATCTTTGCAGGCTGTAACTACGTCTGACCACGTGTGTTGCTCGTTGTTTATAAGGCTGGATCTTAACCTTTGGTTATATACCCTTGATACGATTGAATCATGGAATCGAGCTGTGTTGTATTTATCGACCTTTTCTAACGCTCTGTTAACTGCCGCAGGTCGGAGACGAAAAACAGCTACGAGTAGGGAGTGATCGCTGGCAACGTCGGCTCCTTGTCTAGCTCTTACATCCATAAGTGAGCCCAAGAAAAGTCGACTAACAATTATATGGTCAATTTGATTGAGAGTTTGACCGTCTGGTGATTCCCAGGTATATTTATGAATATTTTTGTGTGGGAATTTCGTTCCACCAATAAAGAGACGGTTTCGGGCGCAGAAATCAACTAATCTGTCACCATTATTGTTCCGTGAGGGTCCCAGGCCATGCTTGCCCATAACCGCTTGTAGGCTCTCGTTGTCGTTTCCTACTTTGGCATTGAAGTCACCCATAAATATCTTAATATCCCCTGCAGGCAAAGAACTTATCACGTAATCCAGTTGGCCATAAAAATCATCCTTAGCCCTATCATCGTCCGGGTCGGTTGGTGCGTAACATTGCACAATAGATATTTTGCGAAATTTGCAGTTGAATCGTGCAGTAACTATACGTTCTGAGATTGCCCGGTGTTCTAATAGTGCATTCCTGGCCTTTGGTGACAGCAACAAACCGACGCCGTTTATCCTGTAGGTGGTGTTACAGGAGTAAATAAAGTGGTAACCAGAAGGCAGCTGCGTTGTGCCGTTGTTTAGCCATCGAACTTCACTTAAACCCAGAATATCTAGTTTGTAGGACACCATTTCCTTTCGAACTTGCTCGAGTCTCGATGTTTCGGAGAGAGTTCTAACATTCCATGTACCAATCATAAACCGTTGTTTGAAGCCAAAAGTCGTCATCGTGGGGGGATCATTATTTAAATAAAAGATAACACTAGTCTACAAAAATGGACTGCAGGAACGAAGCATGTTTTTTTTTAACTAATATGGGTGCGCTGAATTCGAATATGGCATAAAAATTGAGCTATCCCGTCTGGTTCATTTTTTATCGCATGCTGGCAATACTGTAAAACCGTCAATACTGACACTTCAATTTTACAATTATTAATTTGACAGAAGTCCACATTCATTCTAAATCTTCAAAATAGTAGCGTTTAAGCATGTCGTGGAGATCGTGTGTTACTGATTCAAGCTATTTTTGTGTGTGGTGAATATTTGGTTCGAAAGAAAGGATAGGCAATATAACACTCATTAAAATATGCATATCTACATTATTTTGGTTTTGCTGTCAGAAACTTGGACAAACCATGGACACCGACAATGTTTCAGAACTGTTTTATACAAGTGGTCAAATGGCAAGAAATATATTTCGATTTTTCAATTCCAGTACTTTGGAGAGAGTCAAGTAACCAACAAACCGATTGTTGTTTCTGTATAACAAAAGTTGCTGGAATCAATATGAAAAATTGAAAAAATATATTACTTACGCGAATGTGCCATCGATCCATTACCAGTCATTCCCAGTGCTACGAGCAGTGAGTCCGAAACATCTTTCACCAGCAGTGTTGGTTTGTATGAGGCTGATGATGAACGCCATTTAGTGAGCTGAGCTAAATGATCTAATTCGAGATTTACATTTACCGAAGCAAGACGCAGAATTACTACCTTCACACAAGCAGCAGTGGAAACATCTTGCAATTGAAACAAAATTAACAATCTGTAGAGATAGAAGCTCGGAATTGGCTGCATATTTTGAAAAGAAACACTGTATTCTATCCTGTACTGATGTTGATGGTTTATTTCAAAAAATGGACCAGCCATATGACAAAACTGTACAGAGGTTATTTATTGATGGATCTGAGTACAGTTTAAAGGCCCTTTTTTGCGTAGTGGAAATGAAAAACCATCCATACCAATTGCTCATGCCATTAATATCAAGGAAAATTACGAATCAAAAACTGAAATTTTGACATTACTCAAATACAACGATCATAAATGGAAGATCTGTGGTAAATAACTGTAAATTAATCTGTTTCAGGTCATTGGTTTGTTGACTGGTATGCCGGGAGGTTTCACAAAATAATGTTGTTTCCTTCGTCTATGGGATAGTCGCGCTACATGTCATCATTACGTCAGAACAGACAAGGAAAACAAAACATTTCAAATGAAATATTAATTGATCCAAATGACGCTTCACATAAAATTGGGCCTTTTTAAGAACTTTTTCAAGGCTCTGGACAAAGATGGTGCAGCATTTAAATATTTGTTAGCGGTTTTTACTAAAATTTCATGTGCTAAAATCAATGAAGGCATATTGTTGGCCCCCACATCAGAAAGCTGTTAAATGATGACAATTTTTCACAATGTTTATTGGAGAAAGAATATGCAGCCTGGAAATCTTTCAAGAGCATCTGCGACAGTTATTTTTGGAAACAACAAGAGTGAAAACTATAGAAAAATTGTTGCTGAATTATTGAAAAATTATCACGAATAGCGTGCACGAATGTCACTCAAAATGCATTTTCTTCATTCGCATTTTGATTTTTTTTCACAAAACCTAGGCGCGGTGAGCGACGAACAAGGGGAGCTTGCTCACCAAGATTTAATGAAAATTTAAAGAAATTAGCAAGGATTTAGGGATAAAAGCATACTGGGAGACTATTGCTGGACATGACTAGACGTGCAACCGAACCAACAAAATACTAATGACGTTCAAATAACTCCATTCGCTTTTGAAAATTCCTTGATTTTTTAATAAACCAGTGACTTTTTATGTAAAAAACGAATAAAAACTTTTTTTTGTATCTCGAAAACCTGACGTGATAGACAAAAACTAATTACAGATCCGAATTCAGCCCACTAAATTACCCTAGAATAGATATTTGTTTGCTCCAGTCCAAAAGCTTGTTGGCTAGTGCAATTTGTGGAAAAATTATGAGAACAAAAGATACCCAAAAAGTATTTTTCTGCACAGATTTGCAGTATTTCTTAACACAAATCAAACGACAAAAACTTTTAATCAAATCGCCTTCTTGGGAGCACGCAAATATAAAGCGTTGTAAGTAGAATATGATAGCATACATAACTCAAATCGTTCTTAAGTCGACTTAGGCGGTTATCGCTTGTGACCACAGATATATAGAAATATATTTAAAATATTAAATTCTTTTTTTTTTTTTTTTAAACGTTTATTTAATTCAAATTCATAATCTTAAACTATAAATAAACAAATAGTAGGAATATAAATTATTATACACAGTCCCATATTCGAGCTCTCTAGTATACTAAATATTAATTAACATTTTGTTTTTTGAAAATAAATTACACAATTTAAATGCGTATATAGTATTTGTGTGAAATTTTTATATAGATTAATTAATGTAAGAAAAAAAAAAAAAAAACCATTACTTTTGTATTTAAAAAAGATAAAAGCTATTGTCAAAGGATAAAAAAAAGAAGTGGAAGCTATTCATTGAGCAACCAATATTTTTAAATATTTATGTTCGGTATCATATTTTTATCATCTAGGTAAACGCTGGTATCAAATCTACGATTTTCAATAGTTAGTTTATTAGAATGAATTGCTTTAACATTGGCTCGCCTATAAATGTGAAAAATTATAGGTATGCCAAGTTCGTTCTGGATGTAACCTTTCCTATCTAGATATACGAACGCTTCTGGTGGTATATAACCATTTTCTAATGTATTAAAAATATATTCTTCACTTTCATAATATGGAGCCTTAATTAAATTATTAACTTTGCATTTACAGCTTTTAATGATGTGATTTCTGATCAAATGAATCATAAAATTATCGATTCTACTTATCTTCGCTGTCTTGTACAGTATTTTATTTAATATATATTTCTTAAAATCACTATTAGGGTCTTTATACAGTGATGTACACGCTCTTAGGCATTTCCTTTCAAATACTCTTATTTTCTCCATATAAGATGGTGCAATATTGAACCAAATTTCGCAACCATATGTTAAGATAGGCCTTATTAAAGATTTGTACAACATGATTTTAACTTCGTGATTAATATATCATGAAAAAAATAGTTTTTTGTACATGAAAAGCAAGTTATTAGCTGTAAATTAATATTGCTATTAAAGTACAAAAATTTATCTAGAAATATGCCAAGATATTTAACCACATCTTTATTTGGAATATCAATATGACTATTAGATTTTATACCAAAATTTATCCAATTTTTTTTAATATTATAATTACATTTTCCTACTGGGGGACGAAACAATATAGTTTCGCATTTATTAATATTAATTTTCATTTTCCAATCAGCTGCATAGGTTTCTACTAAGTTAAAATGATTTTGTAATTTATCGTTAATTTTTTCAATTTTGTTATCGGAGTGATAAATAATAATGTCATCAGCGAAACCAATTATATTATCTATTTTATTAAGATGAACAAATTAAATAAGATTGGTGAGTTAACAGTTCCTTGTTGTAAGCCATTGACTATAACAAAATTTTTAGAACTTATTTGTTTATTATTACTGACAAAAAAGGATTTGTTGTTTAACATATTATATATAAGTATTATTAAGTATTGCGGAAACTTATATTTCCAAAGTTTATATATTAATCCAGGAATCCAGATACTATCGAATGCTGTTTCGAAATCTATGAGACACGCGCCCGTACAAAAAGATTTATTCATATTCCAATTTATATTTGAGATAAGTAAATGTAAATGTTGCATGGATTGTTGAATGTTTATATTTAAACCCGAATTGATTGTCATTTATTAAATTTTTATTTTCACAGAATTTTAATATATTTTTGTTAATGCATATTTCATAAACTTTACTTTTTACTTATGTTTGGTAATAAACTTATTGCACGTAGGTTCTTCGGGTTGGAAGTATCTTTATCTTTCTTTGGTAAAACCACAACTTTAGCTTCTTTCCATGCACGAGGGAAGTATGAATTATTAAGCATATTGTTGAACAGAGTACAATACTCAAGAATTATAAGCTCTGGAATATTTCTTAAAATAATATTGGGGATGTTATCCATAAAAATTAAATTCTCTTGGATAATAAATCAACTTTTCATTATCTTTAAACTACCAGATTAAAAAAAAAACAATTCTGAAACTTCTTACGCAGATTTTTTAGCTTTTTTAGCCCACGGAAGCTTATAAAGCTTTGATTGTTTAGAGGAAAATTTGCATTACAAATATCTAAAACAATGTTTAAAAATATATCATAAAATTATGATGTTACTTGACCCACAAAAATCATAGTCCAGTCAGCACCAGTAAGTGTTGAATTTGGCACATCAAAATTACAACGGTTAAAATTAGTGTTATTGGAATTTAAACATAGAGAACTTTTAAAAAACTTCTAAGAATTAATTTTTATAATTAAGAGAAAAAAATGAGGAAATTTAGATGGTGAAATACTCTCATTCAGTGACAACTTACAGTCAAAAAAAGTTTTGATTTATTAATCAATAATAATCAATTTGAACCAAATTCAAACAATTCATAGCTATCACCCATTTGTGACCACAAAATATTTTTTGACGAGAGTTAACAGCCAAATTCACAACTAAAAATACTAAATTAGATACATGGGCCTTATATAATTTATCTGGTGGAATATATGAAATGCAACTGTAAAAAATTGCATTAAAACCAAAAACAGATACGAACAGTTGATCAAGTAAACAACCATTTTTATTGCCAATAGCTTGCAAAGATGATACAAATTTACATCTTGCAACAATCAATGCACCGCCACCTCTGCAGAAACCGGTAAGCAGTCCACTTCTATCTTTACGATATACGTCGTAGAGTTCTAGATTAAAAAATTCTAGATCAGAATGAATGACTAAAACATATGAATTTCTAAATTGAATCGCTGATTTTGAAAAAGGTGTAAGTCACAATTTTGGCAAATCGAGATAATAATGGGAAACGGTACTATTTACCTACTAAATGAGATTTTATACGGCGTAAGTCTCTATGGAAAATGATTGCCAAAAATGGAGGGTAAATTCGCGCTGACTTTGAAAAGGGCATTAGTCATACCAGAATACTCAATACTTTCCCACCACTACTGCAATCTGTCGTCATTATTCCTCATATTGCAACATTATTATTGCGTTGTTATATGTGCACGTCCAACAACCACATTTGGGGTATTTGCTTCGATTTCATGCAAAACTTACCCCTTCCGGAGGTTCCAGTGCAGGATGTGTTTTATTTTCGACAACTTTGGGTTTACGTGTTCGGCATACATGAGCTAGGATCCTCCAGCCCACAGATATTCGTTTATCATGAAGGGGAAGCAAGAAGGCCGCCAACGCCATGTGCTCCACGCTGCTGCAGTACATCGAAGAGACCGTACCTGCAGAAGCAACAGAGATTCATTGCACAGGTCAAAATAAGAATCATACTGTGCTGCGTTTCTTTCTTACTTTTTCCGCCAGGAAGCGCTTCAAGAAAATATTCCTCTACTTCCCTGAACGCGGTCACTCTTTCTTACCATACGTTAGGGATTTTGGTATCATCAAGAGAAAGGTAAGGCGGGCCGATCGCGTCTTCGTCCCTGATGAATATCGTGCAATGATTCTGGCTGCCAGAAAAGATCCCTTTACTGCCAAGGTGCTACGCTCCAAAGACGTCAAAGATTTCAGTCAATGGTGGCCACAGTTGTATAAGAAATCCTGCACCCCTTTGAAAAGGACTCGCTCGGGCTAGAAGATTGATCATCGCGATTTGTTCTCTATCAGTTCCAACAAGCTGTATGATTTTGATTCTTCTACACCTGGCGCCTTATTGCTTTTGAACAGATTGATGGTCTCACCCACAACAGTTACAAACTCCTGAAAGTCAAGAACGTCCCCGGTCTACCAACTACGCAAGCATATACTGAACAGGTGCCCATTAATGACAAGAAATTGACTGACATTAGATAGCTCCTCCCTCACATTACCGAGTAACACCATGGATTCTAGAGAAGGATCCTATCTTGGAAAAACACGGCTTCCGACAACGCCAGCGTCGCACAGTGGCGCCATTTGAGTTTTTTCGTTGCAAAAATCATATCTTTTGAACTGAATAAAATAATTGAACAGTTTAAACAGCATATGATAGATAACTGTTCAGCCTATGCAATGAGCGTTTGGAAAGGGTGCTACGCTTTGTAGGGGCCTACTTATGGGTTATCAAAGTTCAAATTTGTAGAAAAATCAATTTTATGGTAACTAAAAAAATTATTTTTACATTTTTAGATTGTTTTTATTTTTTTTCTTTAGGGTTTTATGTTTTAAATTATTACCCAACAAATTAAAAAAAAAATTACTTCTTTTTTAAATTTATTTTTTCAATTTTCTGTAAAATATTTATCACAATTCGTAAGAGAAGGTATATCCAAAAGACTAATCATTTCTAAACTATAATAATTTTCTAACTCTATTCGTGACTTCACATGCCGCAGGGAAGAAATAAGTGGATCGGAAGATGCTGCCAACATGTTGAAGAGGTCCTCATTTTGCCTTACCCTTGATGCTTTGAATGTGTTCTTCAATCTATATTTTTTATAAAATTTGTTAAGAGACTCCTGAGCTTCTTCAGAAAGCTCTCCAATTGGCAAAGACAGGTACTCAATTATATCTTTGCCATGCGCCAATATTTTATGGACGGTCGAGGTCAACTTCTTCTGTGGATACATTTCTGCTAAAAGAGATGCAGTTTTCGATGCATATTCTCCATATTTTGTAGAATTGACATTTTCTTTGCAGTTTAAATCATTCAAGATCGTTCCCAATTTTTCACGATTTGATTGTCAATTCCAGTGATTCTAGTTACTGCCTCATCATTTTCAAGAAATCTCCTAGAAGTGTTTCCATCGATTGAGTTACCGTATCCGTGCTTGGGACAGTCTACTTTTAGTCCAACTTGTTTAAAAAAAGCATCCTGTATTTGCTTCTTTCTGATCTTTTCCTTATCCTTTATTGAAGTATTTTCATCGAAGTTTTCCTCCTCTTGTGGTAGGATATACGCCAGTTTTAGCAAGAACTCCATACACCTTATCCTTGCGTGCAACGGTGACATTCCATATTCGTAATTCTCCTCGTTTGTAGAATCGTTTAAATTACCAAAGTTCTTCTGAGGTTGAGGTTGAGGTTGTTCCTGTCAGTTCGTTTACGACTTTTCTGTCAACCATGGTCAGGTGGAACTCGTAATTGCATTCAATATATTTTCCGTTTCCAATTTGCAGCTTTGTAGGCTTAATCTTGCTTATTTGTTCTTCAATGTCCTTCACCGTGGTCCTTATGAGTTCTACCGATACCCTTGCAAACTGAAACATTATTGGTCGGCAATAATGCACTGATGAAGGACGTGGATTTTTCCAGTGTAGGGAAACATCAGATTTTAGCCGCAAAGGTACAACAGATGCCATAAACATATTTCCGTCCGATATTGTAACGTCATCGGAAGATATCCTTTGCTTATAAACTATTTGTCCGGATGATCCATCGCAGCCCCATTTGCTAATCGGTGTCAGTTTCTCAGGAAGAATTTTCACCTCATTTTCAGGAAGACTCTCCAACAACCGTTTTGCTGTATGGCCCACTAGATCCTGCAGATTGGCTTTCACAGAGAGTTCCGTAAACTCCGTATGCAGTGGTCGTGAATTTATTTTGGCTTGCGTAATATGCTTGTATCCTGGTAAAACGTCAGCTCCGTGTCGCATCAAGGATGCCCGTATTATCTCATA
Source organism: Cordilura impudica (assembly GCA_963682025.1). Taxonomy (NCBI): domain Eukaryota; kingdom Metazoa; phylum Arthropoda; class Insecta; order Diptera; family Scathophagidae; genus Cordilura; species Cordilura impudica. Next base: position 130,754,122 of record OY821517.1, read on the forward strand.
TTTTTCTTTGGAAAGTTGTAAGTCCATAAACAAGGCCAAGGCTTCTTCGAAACCATACTTTTTAATGTGTGCGTTTGTGGGCGTGGGAATGCTTTCCTTAATCCTTTTTAGTCGCAGTGGGCTTGCATCAGCAACAGATTTCGTAATCCGCGACCTAACTCTTTCACTATCCTTTGTATATTTAATAGACAGCGCGTCCGATAAATGCTTCGTGGTCAAGTCATTGGTGGCATCGGCAAGTTTCCTCTTTCTTGTGAAAATTGAACACTCCTCAATACTTTTTTTGGCCTTCCTTTTGCTCCTCTGGTTGATGTGGTGGGTTTATCTACTGCCAATATATCCAGAATGGTGTCTTCATTAAGCCAGTCCTCGTATTTGGAGTTGAGGTTCTGAATGGTTCGATTAGATTTTACCCATTTTGCCTTAATATTTGCATATATCAGATAAAAATTATTTTTTATAATTTCGCTTCTCTCAATATTTCCGTATAAGCTATCAAGTTCTTTTAAAGCAGCTTCCGTGAAAAACTTTGGTGTGGTTGACCTTCTAAACAGTTCAAATAATTTTAAATTGTTTAACGTCATGGTTTCAGTACTTGTTGCGCCAACTTTCAGTCGTAGGCATTATGCTTACTTTGCAATATATAGGCTTATGCTACCATGCCTAAAAATTTACCTGTTCCCTGCATACATATGGATTTAGGCTGAATTATGCAATTTTGATATTATGCTCGCGTCTAAATGAGATTTGTGCCTACCTGGAGGGACCATAAGTCAATATTGTTCTTGACCATTTGTACTCCAAAGTAATTTTTAAGTGAGGTGCGTACCTGCGAATTTCAATGAGTAGTTTTTTGTGCATCCTGTGTCTGTAACAGAATATTGGGAGTAGACTTTGGCAGAGGCTCACAGGTAGACAACCGACTTAAAATGCAATTTTCAAACTATTAGATCAAACTAAGGTCAGTCAAAACATGTAAGGGATGCGCGCCATACAATTTCTGCAACCATGTCTTTTTAACCTTTTTTACCTCTAGAAGCCAAACGGGCACGTACGGGCAAATAAAACCTTTTGAATAATGTAAAGAAATAATCAAAGAACATGTTTTGCAAATATGGCGAATGTAGAAAAATATGGATTTTTTTATTTTCCGTCAAATTTGAAAAATAGTGAAAAAACGGATAGTTTTTAAATAGTGATATACCAGGAGAAACACAAAGCAATCAGTTATTTTTTTTGTTTATCATTATACATTTAATAAATACGTCAATCAATGCAAACAAAAAATAAGGCGATTCGTTACCTATTTTTCGTGATATTACACCTGAAATCGCAACAAATTGACTAAAAAATATGTGTTTTTTGAAAACCGAAAGTCGGCCAACTTTGAACGGTTATATCTTCTAAACTAAAAATGTGATATTATTAAGAGTAGCATATTTGAAATCGCTGAAAAGTTTCCTATAACATGGGCTAATTCAAAACTTCGTCGGCACACACGAAAATTTTGATTTTTGCAACCTCGTTTGCTCTACGGGCGCCACTGTACGTCGACGACGAAAAGTGTTTTTGAAAAACAATATGTAACATTTAAACGTTATACATTAAAATCACGTAAAAATAAGTGCAAAGGGCGTATGTCATGTTATTTTTAAATTCGGTATATGATTCAAATTAAATTGGAAATTAACCAAAACTTCACTAAACATTATGTTAAAGCAGTGATTCTGGAATGGCTACTATATTGATTTATAATAACATATTGTAACTTGGGATAAACGGTTTTATCAAGCTTTCTCAGAATGAATTACTCGTGACTTACGCCCTTTTCAAAATCAGCGATTCAATTAATAAAATAGTTTTTAATCTTATGTTTCATTTTTTTGTATTGACCCTTCAAGTCGTCAAGTATATATTTTGTTAAAAGTCTCCATTATATTGTCACTCACTGTACAGAGTTGGGCATGTAGATAATAAATTTATAAATTTGTTAATTAATTAAATACATATATACATACTATGCCATCCAAGTAGCTACTTTGTTTTCAATTTGTATTTGTTATATTAAGAAAATGTTATTCTAACTGGAATACATTTAATGATTTTAAATTGATTTAAGTTGTTATTTGTACGTGTTTGTATGTTTGTACAAGTATTATGCCATATCATAATTGTTTAATATTAAAATAACACAATGAAGTTTAATTGAAATATTTATAATCAAAATACTTTCGCCATTAGAATATCAAAATTCACCATTTATAAGTAATATTAAATGTGTACGTAGCAAATCACATAAAGTTTATAAATATTTTGATAACTTGTGACACCTGACATTTGCATAAATACTCGTATCTATTCACTTCATATGTGTACACATACACATTGTAGTAAGTATGTTTGTAAACAATAATTAGTTATCATCTAACAATATTGTTCTAATTTATAAAGTTTTGAAATTTTAATTAGTTCATCATCATACTCGTTGATGTACAATAACAATAACAAAAAAAAAAACGAAAAAACAAGTAAAAAAATTATTGTCTGTCTATACCGACTATAATATACCCTATACCATGGTTTAGAGACCCTATCTTTCGGTCCAACTAATTCGATAATTGTTATTAATTTTTTTTGCTGCTGATGTGAAAAAGTTCATATCGGAGGCTATATTGATAAGGGGACCAGGTCGAAAAATCGACAGATCCTGACCATATTTCGTCTAGTCACTTATATTTAGAAAATTTAAGAAAAATCTGTGAAATATTTCAATATTTTGCAATATACCATGTAGTGGTGTAGGGTGTAAAAAACTAACAAAGCAAAATAATAATATCTCGTATAAGTAATATTTTATTTGATGTAGCAACGAACACATCACTCATACGTCACATATGTTACATTTTTTAGTGTAAAAGTTTAGTAATTGTGAAAGTTGCAATTAACTATTTCAATCACAATTTTAGACTTTGAAATACTTTTTCACATTAATGTATGTGTGTTTTTGATTTAATGATAGTTGAAAGTAATTTAAGATATAACTTTGTTGTTGTGTCATAACTTTGTTTAAACTATAATGTTTAATATATTTAAAGCCATAAAACGCAATTTTAAATAAAGAAATAGTGAAGCTGTGTTTTAATGGGTTAGTATGTAGCTATTAAATTCTATGCTTAAGATACAATATGTTTCTAGCAAATTATTATGTAGAACTTTTTGTAAAACTTCATAACAATTTTTATGGTTGCTAATATGAGAAGATATTAAGTTTAAAGTAATTTTCACCAAATCGTTTCCCAACAAAGTTATTTATTTATTTTTACTTTGTATGTTATCTCTTAAATAGTTTAAGATTTTATATGGAACAGTTAAGTTTGTATACATAGAAAGGGTAAACTTCCTTTTTTTTAATTCTTCTTTTATTTAATAAGATTTGTTTTAGAGATTTTTTTTTAACAATTGAATTTAAAAATTGTTTGTCATTAGTTTTCTTAGCTGTCTTCAAAACTGAAATAAAGATATTATTTGTTAATCTCATTAACAATTCTCAGTTGCCTTCCCACAAAGCCCATAATATATTTCTCTGCAAACAACGAAAAACAAGTGATTATTATAATTCGATTACCACCAGAAAATTTTGAATAGGCAATAAAATTTTTTATTTTAATTTTTAAATATTTAAAAATACAAAAGGGTTATTGGAATCATTTTTGTTAGACAATATGTCATATATTGGTCGTGAACCTACAAACCGCCCTAATCCTACTCATTTCTCTACCAGTAACAATACTTTGTTGGATCTCTTTTTTGTAAGCAATATTTCTAATATGTTGCTTTATGACCTATTTTCAGCATAATGTTTTTCCAAATATGACTTAATTTTTCTTGCCTACGTTTTGCATATTCAGGGAGAAACAAACTGTATGTACTCGTACAGAGACTTTAAAAACTTAAATTATAATTTACTATATGAACACTTTGGACATATTAATTGGGAGAATATTTATTATAAGCCATCCGTAAATGATCAACTTTTCTTTCTTGAAACAAACATAACAAGTTTATACGATGCTACATTTCCTTTAGTAACTTGATCCAGAAAATCCAAAGCAAATCCATGGTTTACATCTAATATAAAGCAGTTAATTTCTCTCAGAGATGTATGTTATTCACAGTGGAGCGATTTGAAACTACTGCGCTCAAAAATGGTTACCATACTGCAGGAAAAAAAAAAATAATGACAGCATCGGAAAAGCTAATTCGGTCTATTATTCAAGACACACGTTCATGACATTCGTATAGGGAAAGGCATTAAAATTGCTGACAGCAGTATTGATGTCAATGAGCTAAACTCAGTCTTCAGTAATTTACCAGCAGTACACAACTCCTCATTTTACAATTTTAACAATGCTAGTGATGCCATTAGTTGTTTTGAATTTTCAAGTGTAACTCACGAAAATATTTATATTAATGTTATAGGTGCTAAATCTAATGCAATCGGACATGATAACATTCATCCAGTATTTGTGAGAATTTTGCTGCTCTTTCTCTTGCCTTGTTTAACACATTTCTTTAACTCAATTATAACCAAAAGCACTTTCCCTTACAAATGGAGACATGCCAAAATAATTCCTGTTCCTAAATATACTAATGAATACCGCCCCATAGCAATCCTTTGTTACTTTTCAAAAGTACTCGAAAAACTCCTTCATAAACAAATGAGCACTTACATAAATATACTATCAGGTTTTTGAAATAATCATAGTTGTGTTACTAATTTGACTGAAGTAACTGAAAACATAAAGATGGAACTGGATGATAATAAAGTTAATTTTTGGTCCTACTTGGCTATTTTAAGGCCTTTGACACAGTCGACCACTTAATCCAATGTAATAAGCTGAAACATCTTTTCAATTTCTCTTCTTCATTTGAAAATCTGTTTCGATCCTATCTATCTGAACATACCCAATCCGTTTACGTGAAAAATATAATCACGAAAACGTTGAATATTACGAGAGGAGTGCCCCAGGGATCCATCCTAGGGCCTCTGCCTTTTTCTCTCTATGCTAATGATCTGCCTTCATGATGGTGTGCAGTTATTTTTAAGCAGTGCGACTGTTTCAATTAATCGGAATGTAAGGAAACTCGAAGAGGATTTATTAAAGCCATTAAAATCTAAATGTTTGATTATAAATAAACGGTCTAAACAACCACCCATGGTTCCTGATATCACAATTTACGGTCAAAACGTTCCTATTGTTTCTTCTGCCAAAAATCTAGGTATTGTCTTTAACAGCTCTCTATCATGGTCAAAACATATAAATAATGCAGTTGGGCAATCTTACGTTAAGCTGAGATCTCTTTGGTGAACACAAAATTTCACACCTTTGGAAATAAGAATTCTACTAGCCAAAACGTATATTATTCCTGGACTTTTGTACGGCTGTGAAATTTTTGCTAATTGCGATTCCTCGAGCAAACGTCGGCTCAATGTTGCATATAATAATATTATTCGTTATGTTTTTGGTTTAAGAAGATATTCTCATATAACACCCTTCTCTGTAAGAATATTTGGTGTGTAGTTTGATAATCTTTTAAAAATGAGAGTTCTAATTTTTATGCACAAAATTATTTACACAAAAAAACAGAACTATCTATTCGAAAAATTGCTATTTGCCAGATCTGAAAGAGGGAGAAAGCTCACTTGTTTCAGAACAGCAATTCTTTGTGCACGGAGTTCGTCTTTGGAATGCCACAAACTTAGCAACTAACAAGCAACGCATGACTTTTTAAAAACAAATTTTTGATTATTTTGCATAGTAAAATCTTTAAAATTTTTGTATTTTGTTATTTTTATTTCTTATTTTTTTATTTTATTTTATAAATAATTAATAAAATTTAATTTATATCAGCACATTGTACCCTTATAATTAATTAATCCTGTACTGAAATTATGAGAATAATTTTCTTGTTATACAGGAAAGTACAATAAATAAATAAATAAATAAATAAGTAATTAAAAAAATAAATAAATAAATAACTACCTTATTAATTTAATTATTTTAGAGAGAATATGTTTAATTAATTTCTAGATCAATTAAGGCAACTATATTACAAACAGTAATAATTGCTACCATCATGATAAATATTTGGAGATTGCAGCAATTAATAATATTATAACAACATATTCTAAATATGAAATGGTTAATATATAGAATGAGTTTTCAGCTATAAACAAAGAGAAATAAATTTATTCTAGTTTGGTATTTGTAACCGTATGAATGAATCGAATTTTGTTATGTGATGGCGGTCCCAGAACAACACGATGTGATTTTAAGAAAATTGCTTTGGTGAAAAGTGGCAACCTTATAAAAGAAATGTTTTAGTTTGAAAGCGTTTCTGTTTAGTATTTTTGGAGCCATCAAAAGTAAACTATCGATCTCTGTGAATTTATAAACATGGAAAAAAAATTGACAAGCATTATGTAATTCAGTACTTTCGATTGGTATCGGTCCAACCAATATTAAAGCCGAGCTAGATTCTACTCTGGGTGAATCTGTTACTTCGTTCGTGACTATAAAATATCGGGTAACAGAGATGAACAACAAAGTGGTCGGCCAATTGAGGTGGCCATGCCAGAAACGGTTAAGAGAATCTATAAAGTGATATTGGGTGATGGTCAACTGAAGGTGTTTGAGCCTGCTCAAGTGATAGGCATTTAAAACAACTAAGAAAATTATAGTCGGTCTAGACCGTCTATACGATATCCTATACCATGCGTTTAGAGGCCCTATCTCTCAGTCCCAACTAACTGGATATAGAAAATAAACATAAACCAAATTTGAGTGGGATTTTTATTAATTTCATATCGGATGCATATGGGGACTAGGCCCCAAAATGGACCGATCCTGACCATGTTTGGTAAAGTCTCTTGTATTTTGCAAAAATATATACAAACAAAATTTGGGAAGAATCAGTGCAATATTTTTGTTTTTGATAGATTTAAGTGAAGATCGGGAAGCAGCTCTAGATGGGGCAAATGACTAAGAGTTGTCCAATAGGGATCATTTTTGGACTACTGATTAATGGATGTAATAAACACATGCAAACCCAATTTGACTAAGATTTATATGATAATTTGGATCTTATGGCAATTTATGTTGAATTCATAGGGGTCATTTGTATGGGGGCTAGTTCTGGACATGGACCGATTCTCGCCAATTTCAATAGCGTTCATCCTATGGCTGATAAAAACTTATATACCAAATTTCGTCGAAATATATTCATATTTGCGACCTGAAGTTTGATTACAAGCTTTACATGGACACACAGACGGATGGACGGACGGAGGGACGGACATCGTAAAATCGAATCAGCTAGTGATTCTGATTCGAACGGTATAATAAAAGATGGGTTAAGGTCAAATATTTTTGGTAGTTACAAACAGCAGCACAAAGTCATTATACCCAAACCACATAGTGGTGTAGGGTATAAAAAGTGCTATGTATCGCATATTTATAGAAAAATTGTAGATGATAAAGCTCTCTGCAAGATGGGTGCCATATTTGATCGCAACAGAATGAAAAAAGCGCCAGGAAATATCGCCCAAAAATAAAAGCGAAAAAGCCCAAATGAAAAATTACCAAAAAAAAAAAAATTAAGATCGCCATAAAATCTGAAATTTGACCAAAAATATGAAAAATGTAAAAAAATAAAAAATCGCCAAAAAAAAAAAAAAATAAATAAATAAATTGAATAAATAACATGTTGCCCCAAAAATATCAAAGGTGGCCCTAAAATACAAAAAATTAAAAAAAAATGCCAAAAAATTAATCAATATTTTCCATATGAAAATTCAATTAAGAATCAATTAAAATTATGCAAAACTAAATATTTACAATAGTTTTCCGATATAACGAACATTCGATTCTGTGAACATTGCTTTTAACGAACCGGTCATTTTGATCTGTTGAGTGCCCTATATAGAGAATAAACAAATTTTTTTTGTACTCAGTTTAAAGAACAAATAAAATTTAAATTATATATTTAAAGAAAATGAAATTGTACACACTTACTCCTAGGAAATTTGGAACATAACTAAAAACACCGGAGTAGTGTAAATGCTGCTTGTGTTGTATTCTTGTTTTGCTTGAAAGAAAAAATTACTGATGATCACCTAAGGGGCTTGCGAGGAACAGATCTGTGAAAAAAGTATGGGTTTGTAAACCGTCTACAGTTTTAAAATCAAAAGAAAATGTGAATATTCAATTTCCAAGAATGGAAAAGAAACTTTTTGTTGGTTTCATAGACAGCCAAATTTCCACATGCGACAGGCGTAGAACTTTACAAAAATATTTATGGTGGAGACTTTAACTCAAGGCACTGATGTTTGATCTGATTTAAAAAATGTTTTGGAATACGGCTTTTGAAACAACGTAGAGAGAAGCTTTCTCCAAATATGCAAGATGTTGAACCATTTAAAAGGAAACTACAGCAAGTTATTTTGGAAAATTATTAACCAATGGAGGCAACTTTTAATGGCGACGAAGCCGGTATTTGAATGAGCAAAATTTGTAGCAAAGAATGCTGTCAATGGCTTCGAAATTTGTATTAAATGGGCTCAGTAAAATGATAATTTCGTCACTAAAACCATAATTTTGAGAGGGCTTCCAGAGGATGCTATGAAAAAAAGCATTTCTATTCCAAAAAAACAAGCACTGCTCGAACAATATTTTGAGTAATCTTTTTCGTGAAATTTGTAATTAAATTTTTACCCATGTTTACATTTGACTTAATTTTTTATGGTTGTAAAAAGGAGTTTCCTTACGGGCTAATGATGCTCAAATTTAGTGTTTTCATGTTTTTTAAAAAATTTTTTTTAAGTACTGCGTATGACGAACTTTTTAGTTTAACGAACAGGCATGACAACTTACTGGTTCGTTAAGTCGGAAAACTACTGTATTTATATAGAAGTTTATTTTTCGCTATGGAAAAATAGCCCACTAAATTATATAATGATTATTTTTTTTGTTTTTTAATTGTTTATTTATTTATAATGAAAGATATAATTACAAACTCCAAATAAACAAAAAGTATACATATAACTTATTTTATATACAAAGTCCCATTTTAGCGAGCTCTCAAATATAATATTTATTTAATAGTAATGCTATTTTTTTCTATCACTTATACATAAATACAAGGTAGCATGTAAATATAAGATTAAATGTAAGTAAAAAGGCTAACAAAAACTTACTTTTATATTGGCTAGAATAAAAAAATAAGGTCAAGTGTTAAAATTAAAAAGGATAATTATTGGGTGAGCTATCAATATTTTTTAAGGTTTATATTATGTTTAAGATTTTTATCATCCGAATAAATACATGTGTCAAATCGACAATTTTCTGACGTTAATTCATTATAATTATTATTTATTATTATTTATTAATAGATTTGTATAATTATAATTTAAAAATGTACATACAATTATTAATTTAGTTACAATCTATATTTGGCGTAGCGATATTGCTGCAAGCCAGATTGGCAATTAAAATTAATTTTTAATTTTATATTCTAATTTTACTTGATTTTTATAATTCAAATTCATTTAAAATAAGATTTCTGTATTTTATACATGATTCTAGATATTTGTATAGCGATTCGAAATATGAGCCATTTAATAAATTAATTACTTCATTTTTACTTAGTGTATTCAGACCAAAATAAATATATCTATATTCTCTATATACAGGACAAAAGCCGATGAAATGGAATGTATTTTCAGATTCCTGCATATTACAAATTGAGCATATACCATCTGTATTATTTTTGAAACATCGTGCATTGAGATTCAGTAAGCCACCTCTAGCCTTTATAATTAAACTTATAGCTCGAGAGGAAAATTCAGCAGTAAGTTTAGGTGTTGCAGTATAATCCAGTTGCGAGTAAAGATCGTGGAATTGTGAATTCGAAGCATTTAAAGCGAAATCATATTTGTCTTTTAATTTAAGTATGTTTATTATTTCGTCAGAATATACGCATAAAGGTATGCTGTTATTTGGAGGACAAAACTGCAGTTGGTTACACAAACTGGACCACTCTTTTGCCCAGTAAACATTTAGCTCTATAACTTTTTCAGCTAATATTCGAGGAAGTCTATGGGGGTTTAGAGATAAAATTTTGTTTATATAGCCAAAATGGATTTTTAAAGTTGAAATAAATTAGGAATTGAGACCAGTTTCCAAGTATAACATGTAGTTGGGTGTAGTAGTTGGTAGGTATAACATTTTTTTAATAAAAAAACGGAATAATTTCTCAACATCATCATTTCTTTCATGTCCCCAAACTTGAGCAGCATAAAACATTATAGATTGAGAGCAAGCCTCAAAAATTCTTAGTTTATTTCTATTTGATATTTTTGGATTATTTAAATATTTGGACCAGGTGGAATTAATGGCTATTTTGGAAGCAGAAAGCTTATTTTTAAGATGTTTTTTAAATGATAGGTTGTATGTTATATCCACACCAAGATACGTGTAGCTGTTCACAATTTCAATATTTTCATTTTCATAAAGCCATACTAAGTCAGATGAAATTCTTGGACCTTTCCGAAATATGACTACTTTTGATTTTGCCAAATTTACTTTTAGACTCCATAATTTACAATACCGAAGTAGAGCATCAATCATTTCCTGCAAACCACCGGGGGTGTCTGAGAGTATGACAATATCATCTGCGTATAGCAAAACTTTTATATTCATGTTGGCAATATGAAGTCCACCAGGTAAAATATCTGGGAGATCGTTAATGTATAAGGAAAATAAAACTGGACTCAGAATGCAACCTTGCTTTACTCCGCACTCTACTGGGAAATATTCAGAAAATGAAACTCCATCCCATATTCGGCTCACTGTGCTATCATATAACGATTCCAAGATTCTAATAATTTTTGATGATAGGCCTATGCACGATAGTTTGTAGAAAAGAATGTTTCTGGGTATCATATCGAATGCACACGAAAAATCAACAAAGAAAGCATAAGTATACTTATTACTCAATTTATTCAAATTTACAATGTTGACAAGATTAAATATGTTGTCAACGGTAGAATAATCTTTTCTAAATCCAGCTTGAAACTCATTCAAAATATTATTATTTGATAGCCAATATGTAATTCGATTTAACAAGATGTTATTAAAAATTTTACAGATAGAGTCTATTAAAGATAGGCCTCTATAGTTTGTTGCTAAATTCGGATCGCCTTTTTTAAATAATGGTATCAAAATCGACTGCTTGAAAGATGCTGGTACTTTTTCCCAAAGGAAGATATTATTAAACACAATCAGTATTTCATTAAGGAGACAATGGGGAGCAAATTTATAAAATTCATATGGAATTCCATCTTGTCCTGGAGCTTTGTTTAATTTAAGATTTTTTATGACAGCATATAGCTCGCAGAATTCAAAAGGAGAGTCCAGTAGAGCATCGACAAAATAAGGCATACACCATCTTATTACATTGACATCATCACGAATTTGTAGAACCGATCCAAAGTGTGAAAAAAAGTCATCAGCACTTAGATTACCTTTTGATACAGGAGCACGAGTTTTTAAAGAGTTTGATAAATTCCACCAGTCTTTGCTGCATTTTACTTTATCTAGTTTTTTAATGTTACAGTTGTAAAATTCCATCTTTTTTTCACTACATAATTTCAAATATTTCTTCCTCGAAGAAAAATAGCGTGATTTGTTTAGGGTTGTGTATTTTTTTCTATATTTTTTAAGATTTTTCAGCATAACTGCACGAAAACGGAAACAATTCCAGTCGTACCATTTTTGTTTAGGTTCATAAAAAGTTTTGTTCGATTTTTTAACATTGGCTTGCTTTATTTTAGTCGCTATTGATAAAACCATTTCATCCACCGTCTTGTTCATCTGAGGCAACTGATTATTTGAAAGAATACTAAGATTTCTGCTATATTGGGCACAATATTTATTATTCCAGTAGAGCTTTTGTAAAGAGGGATCAATATTTACAACATTTAAGCGAATTGGAATTTTAATTTTGAGGCATAAAGGCATATGATCCGAATATGGTTTTGTTGCTACCTTAAAATCATCAACATATTGTAAAAAATTGTACAAACAAATACCATAATCAATAACAGTGTTTCCCATTACTCCACAAAAGCTGTAATCCCCTTGAGCATCATTTACTGTTCTGCCATTTAGCACAATCCCTCCTATATCTTCAATTACAGTCAACAGTTGTCTTCCTTGAGCATTAAAAGTTTTATCCTTGGAACTTCTTAAATTGTTAACATGCGGCAAATCACGCAATATATTTTCATCCAAAAGTTGTTCTTCTCCTAAACGTGCATTCAAATCACCCATTATGCAAAATTTTGTAGGGCTAAGTTCTTGTAAGATTAGTTCAAATTAGATACTTTGGAATCAAATAAAATACATTCCCTTCAAATTTGGCAGATAAAAAGGTATTGCCGTGAATACTATTAAATTTTAATGCAAACTTTTTCTGAATTTCTCTTTTAAAACCATATAAACAACCACCACTTGCACGACCAGCTTTATGTATTTTAGTTGCTGCAACCCAGTGTAGACAGTAATTTTGAAAAAAGGACGAAAAATATTTTTGCTTTTCAGATAATACATGGGTTTCAAACAAAAAAAAATATATCAAAATTATTTAAATAAGTTATAAAATTACCAAATTTTAAGGATTTTTCTAGGTTTGCTATATTATAAGCTATTAAATGGCATGGAACAAAATGCTATTGTAGAGAAGAGTTAATAGATTTACTTACTTTGTTTTTATAATTTTCATTGTAATAAATATCAAAATCGCAGCCACATTCAGCAAAAAGTTTATTTAGGTAGTCTGCATCCGTTTCAGTTAGCGCCATTACTTTTCCGTTGGACCAGGTGTACTTCTTATCATTAATAAATATGCAGAACTCTCCAAGCCGGACCTTAACATCTTTTTTTGATTTGGATAAGGATTTGCTTATTTGTCTTAATTGGAATCTGGTATGTTGATCATCTTCAGTGTAATCCTTCCCTATATAGATCTTTTGACCCTTCAACTTCGATTTTGCAGCTAGAACGTTCTGTGATTGTCCACTTGATTCAAGGGTAAACACAAAAGATTTGCCAGAAGATATTATTCTAGTTGAAACTATATTAACATCAACCTTAAGCTCTTTGTTGCAGATATTAATAAATTTTGCTTTAGCCGCTAGAGTATTTGTGCATAATAAGCCACTTACCATAACATTTGAAGCACGAGATTTACGATCAATAAATTCAATACGTGAGGTAAGCTTTACAATATCTTCTTTTAATTTAGCATTTTCTTGTTTCAATTCTTCCATATCGGATTTAATGGCAACCAAATCTTCCTTTTTGGTAACATCTTTTAGTTTCTCATCCAATAGGTTGCATAATTTTTCCCAAGAGAAAACATCTTGTTGGTTATTGTCAGACATTTTTTGACAAGATGAACGTTTTTTACTAACATTAGCGTTGTGTTCAGGCGATGTCGTTAATAACGTGCGTTTGTTGTTCATTTGTTTTTTAAAGCATACCTTAAGGCTTGTAGTGTATTATTGCTTTATTATTGCTAATCGATAATTTGTTTTGTTGAACAGCTGATAATTAAACTTGTCCAGCGTACACCCAAGTATTAGCACAAAACAGCAAAAAATAAATTTATAAAATAAATTTATAACACAGCTTAAAACTCCACAAACTCCAATCGACCAGTATGCAACGTATGTTGGTAGTTATTTTAAATCAGGTTTAGAATATTAATAACTGATAAAACCTCGAAATTATCAAATTGAATAAAATAAAATTGACGAAATAAAAAACTTGCACTTTTAAACACTTCGAGCACAGGGTTGCCAATAATTTATTGTTTTGATATTGGCTCGTCTATAAATATGGTAAATTATAGGAATGCCATCATCATTTTGAATAAAACCATTTCTATCAAGGAAAGGAAAAGCCTCCGGTGGAACATGTCCATTTAGTAATGTTTTTGAAATGTACCCTTTGGAAACATAGTAGGGAGCCATGATCAAGTTATTTTCGGTAGTAAACATACTACTTAAAATGTGATCTCTTATATATGAATAATGAAATTATCAAATCTGGATATCTCAGCTTTTTCATAAAGAATTTTGTTTGATATAAATTTTTTGTAGTTACTACTCTGAGATCTATATAAAGACGTGCAATGCCTGAGGCATTTACTTTCGAATATGCGTATCTTCGCCATATATGAAGGAGATATGTTAAACCATATTTGGCAACCATATAACTTATTAAAGATTGGTACATTATAATTTTAACCCTTGATTGTATATATTTAGAAAAAAATAATTTTTTATACATGAAAAATGCATTTTTAGCTTTAGTTAGTTGTTGGTTTATATGATTGTGAAAGTACAGAAATTTATCTAGATCTTATATTGCTGTTGCATTTCCCAACTGGTGGTCTGAAAAGAATACACTCGCATTTGTTTAAATTTATTTTCATATGACAGTCTAAGGAATATTTTTCAATAATTAAAAACTTATTTTGCAAACTTTTATTAATTTTCTCTATTGTATTGTCGGCGTGGTAGATAGTAATGTCGTCTGCGAAAGCAATAATGTTGTCTTTTTTTTCTAGTAAATCGAATAAGTATAAATTAAATAGAATTGGAGAGTTGACGGTACCTTGCTGTAATCCATTAACAATTGTAAATTTTTTGGTGCCAACTGTATCTTTATTAGAAACGGAAAATGTTTTATTATTCAACATATTATGTATGAGACATACAAAATGTAGCGGAAATTTAAATTTTAATAATTTGTATATTAAGCCGGGTATCCAAATACTATCGAATAATGAATTAGTTATGTTTATGTAATGTATTCATATAAATACCTAGTACAAACTTTAAAAAATAATTGACAATTTGGGCAGTGAAAAGAGCCTAATGCCATCGGTTGCTTCCATTTTTAAAATACCGAGTATGTCGCGCGATTTTTTGTAAATGCAATTAATTTTAGCCGATGAAATATAATGATCATATACTTGACAATGAAGAAATGTTATACAATGAGCTAAAAGATCTTGAGAATGATAATACGGATACGTTCGGTCAAACAGACAGGTTAAGTTGTATTATCGCAACAAGCAAACGAGTTTACTACAGTTATGTTTATTGAAGCTGTAGTAATTAATGAAAAATAGTTACCAATTTAACAACAACCTTATGAAAAATTGCAAAAAAAAATCGCGCCATTTTTTTATATACTCAAAATATATTTCCAAGTGCAGTTTATGCTGTTTTTTGCAGCGATATTTCTGTTCTCAATATGTTGCCTGAAAATCATTTTTGAAGTCAGTGTCATTCCTAAAACCAGAGACTGGGTATTATTTTAATCTCGTTTCAATGAAAATACCAGTTTCTTTAAATATGAAACTAGCTTTATAAAAGCCATAACCTATGTATATCATTCGTTTGGAGACGCCTCCATTTTTCGAATATTCCAATTGTTTCAGACCATTTTAAAGCAAATCTTTTAACACAAAATCGTAATTCAATTGAAACAAAATATAAAATATGGCGATTATTTGTTCCCTGGAATTACTTTACTATTTTTATTTTACGGTGTGTTTATATTTAAAATTTTTGAGTTTTCTGAGCACAGTTCATAACATTAAACAAATTAAAAGTGGCCGAATTATTTTTATAAAGTATAATGAACTGTCGCACAGTGGACCATTTGACGAGAAGGCGGTCAAAAATCTATAACTTTTGATTGGATTGGAATTTTGGTATGGTTTGGTAGGTGAGACTTTAGCCTTTAAGTTTTGCTATAAAACGTAATTCTCGACCCAAAATAAAAAAAAGTTACGGAGGGTTTAAAATACATTTTCATTTGTAGTTGAATTTTAGTACAAAAGTGAAGTGTTAAAAGGTAAAAAAGGTTTTTTTTTTTAATATAATGTCTTATTTTTTCAGTTAATTTTACAACTAACACTTTTAAACAATTTTTTAAGTTAATTTTTTCAGAAAATGCCAAACTTTGGCCCCCGTAAACTTTTTAGTGCTAATGTTCGCAAGGGCCAAAAGTTGGCTTTTTTTTTAAGGTCCCGAGTTAAAATATAATTTATTAAGCAGCGAACGTAAAAGTTGCCTTATATTGGTTCAAGATAGAGAAGTTTAAATGAAAAACTCGTATGTTTTTGCTTTAGTTAAATTTTTTTTTATTGTCTTTTTAAATATTTCTATATCAATTTTTATGGTAAATTTATGAAATATAAAAATTTTTATTGTAAATTTATAAAATATATAAATTTTTAAATCAAAAAAATTTTTAACTATATAAAAAAAAGTGTAACTTATTGTTAGTGTAATGAAAAAGTACTTTAAATCAACCAATTTTAGTAAAAATTTCTTCTAAATAGCCTTGATTTTCATTTTCTAGAAGTTGTTTAGCTTCTTCGTCTAATTCAATAGAGGTAGTTTTCCATTTTTGACGAATGTTGGACATATATGGATCTGAAGTGCACAACAAAATAGTGATAAGGTCTTCATTAGTACAACATCTGGACATTTTCCTTGTGTTGTGCTCGCGAAAGAATCTGTAGTCTTTGTTCCTTCTTTCTTGCGCTTCTTCAGATAGATCCCCTATTGGTAGCATATTGTTTTGAATTATTTGTTCGCCATTGTACAAAATTTTATGAATTGTGAATGGCATATATCTCCAAGAGTATTTTTCATTATAAAGTATAGCTGTTTTGTTGGCGTACTCTCCAATTTTTTTTGCATTTATCTTTCTTCTGCATGCTAGAACTACAAGTTGATTTTGAATCGTCTTATTAATTCATGATCTACACCTGTGATAGATGCTGCAGTTTCTGGATCGGAAATAAATCTCCTTGCAGTATTTCCATCATTTGTGTTTCCTTCCCCTTGTTTTGGTTGGTCGATTACGAGGCCTAGCTGTAGATATTTTTGTTGAATTTGTTTTTTTTTTTGCTTTCTTTTTTCTTAATTTTCTTTGCTTTTTCTCACTGTTTCGCCTAACGGACCAAATTCCAAATCATAACCCAACTTAAGAATATGCTCCATGAAACGTATTCTAGCATGAAGAGGGGACATTCCAAATTCGTAGGCTTCCTTAAAACTATCGTCTTCTGGTGGGGGTTGGGTTAATTGACTTGATGTCTTCTGGCATATAATGCAGCTTGACGTTGACTTTGTTCGAGTTAAAGCTTGTGCAACTTTTCCATCAATCATTGTGAGAACATTTTAAAATGTACTTCAATGTCTTGGTCATCAAATTTAAATATTACTGGTTGAAGTTCTTTAATTTGATCTTTTATTTTTTGAACTTCTTCAGCTATGACATCTTTGGTTTCCTTTTTGAATGCAAATTTTATTGGTCTGCAATACTTTGTTGAAGAAGGAATTTCATTTTTCCATATATCAATTTCTGTTGCTCTACTAGTTGACGGCTCCAAGGCGCTATACCTTTTTGTTAAGCGCAATGGAACGAAATATACCATAAATAAATTAGCATCTGATGAATTTTCAGCATTAAATCAGCTTCTGTTGAAGTTATCTTCGGGCCTTCTTCTGATCCCAATCTTTCAATGTCATAACAATCTTTAGACTTCACAGATTTGATGATATATGGTACAAAATATTTATTTTTCAGCTTAGCTTGAGTTGCAAATTGAGTGAGCTTAATTTTTATCAAATAACTATTTTGCTAAATTTTTGCTTTCTTGATAAGTATTGTAATTTTAGGTACATAGTTAGGTGTTATATCCGGGATGACAAAAGTATTTCTATTTTTGAAATGTTTAATAACCATATCTCTAATCTTTTCTTCGACTTCTGATGCATGGATATTGTAGTTAAGCTCGGCTGGAATTTCATATATAACACTATTAACCTTCATTTCTGCCACCAATGCTACATTTTCATTAGTCACTACAGAAAATTTAGTCAAAAGACCACGTTTATACCATGGCAACAATTTGGGTGCAGCACACTTTGCTGCACCAATGATGGTTAGAATAGCACCGACAAGCATACCCAACCAGAATAACCAAAAGGCAATAAAAAATATCCAACGAAGACGTACCAAAAATGGATCATTGGCATTTTTCATTAGTTCTTCTTTTGTCAATTCCGTAAAAACCTTGCCATTAAAAGCACCAATATCAATTTTAACATCATGATCTCCTTTAATGAATTTTTTCTTATTACGTTTGACAGCCAATTTATCATTATCGTCAGCGATAGCCTTTTCAATCGGCTTCTCGACATGTAATTCTATGACATCTAATTCCCGTATACCACCCACAAACACATTTATATCTGCTAAGCTGTCAGATTTTGTTATTTTCTTCTTCAAGGATATCCCTTCTGAATTCATATGCAGTTCACAGTCATCAAGGAATTCTCTTCCCAGGATTATATCGTACATCATACTAGCAACTGGAATAATATAAAAGCTACAATTGTACTTCTCACCTGCAACAGTTACCTCTTGATGCACCAACCCTTCTGCAGTCGTCCTATAAAGCTTTTGTTGGTTTGCTCGAATAACGGATATCTAATCGCATCATAAATGTCCTCCCTTATCAGATTGATGCAGCTTCCAGTATCCACTAAGGCTTTGTTTATCTTTTCGCCAATTTTAATAGTCACTAATGGTTCAATTGTATTCACATTTACCATATTCTTGCTTAACACAGTCACCTTTGCATTCAGCAGCAATATGACCAAATTATATTGCCCTTTATTCGCATTAGGACAGTTTCTAGAGCCATGACCTTCTTTGTTGCAAGTGAGCGAATTTGGAATGGTCATTATATTGTTTTTGATGTATACTTCGTGAAAATAGAGTCGTCTTTGAAGTCTTTATCCTCTCGTGTTCCAAAAATTTACTTTTTGACTCCTCGAAGTTTCTGGCACCATGCAGAATAAGCTTTTCAACAGATTCATCTATAACGCCTTCAACTATGTATGCGATTGTTGCGGTATCTTCGAGTCCAATTCTGGCCGTAATTTCACGCATGTCGCACAAGTACTCGCGCCATGATTCATTTAATTATTTATTTCTTTGTCGCAGCTGTTCATGTACATCTTTAGAGCTAATCTCGACCGCAAACTCACTAATCAGAGCATGTTTAAACTCCATCCATGTATTATACCGTCGCAAGCTGGCCACAAATGAATGTGCTGCCCCACTGAACTGCTTCCTGGCAAAAATTGTCAAATCTTTGGCTGACCATCCGCAATCGAATTTCAAATCTTCTACTCGTTGTAACCGTTTGTCCACAGGCATATCATTTTCATCAGAAAACGTCTCAACAATGCCTTCTGCATCTTTGAATGACATTCGAACAGTGCCCATTTTCATTGCACTTACTTCTGGAACATAAGATGCTTCTTGCTGTAAGACAACACCTTCTATTACAATCGACTGCTGTACATCACCTGTCTGAACATGGACCGAATTTCATCAGTTTCAATTGCGTTCATCCTAGGGCCGATGAAAGCATATATACCAAATTTCGTCAAAAAATATTCATATTTGCGACCTGTAGTATGATTACATGGACGCAGAGGGACAGATAGTTAGACAGACATCGCTAAATCGACTCAAAAAGCGATTCTGGGTCGATCGGTGTAATAAAAGATGGCTCTAAGTCGAATATTTTTGGTTGTTACAAACAGTGGCACAAAGTCGTTGTATCCAAACTACATAGTGGTATAGGGTATAAAAATTGACTGCAGAAACGAAGCATGTTTTTAGCTAATCTGGGTGCGTTGAATTCGAATATGGCATACAAATTGAGCTATCCCGTCTTGTTCATTTTTTATGGCATGCTGGCAATACTGTAAAACCGTCAATACTGACACTACAATTTCACAATTATTAATTTGATAGAAGTCCACATTCATTCTAAATCTTCATAATAGTAGCATTTAAGCGTGTCAGGGAGATCGTGTGTTACTGATTCAAGCTATTTTTGCTTTGTGTGTGGTGAATATTTGGTTGGAAAGAAAGAATATGCAATATAAGACTCATTAAAATATGCACATTTATGTTGTTTTGGTTTTTCTGTCAGAAACTTGAACAAACCGTGGACACCGAAAATGTTTTACAATAGTTGCAGAACTGTTTTATACAAGTGGTCAAATGGCAAGAAGATCTATTTCGATTTTTCAATTCCAGTACTTTGGAGAGGGTCAAGTAACCACAAACCGATTGTTATTACTGTTTAACAAAAGTTGCCGGATTCAATATGAAAACTCAAAAAAATATTACTTACGCGAATGTCCCATCGGTTTCCAAACCAGTTCAACGGCCACCAAATGATCCAGTACCAGCCAGTCAGTTCGAAACATCTTCCTCCAGCACTGGTAGTTTGTATGAGGCTGATGATGAAAGCCATTTAGTGACTCAAGCTGAGCTGAATGATCTAATATCGGGATTTATATTTAAGGAAGAAAGACGCAGAATTACTAGCTTCATGAATGCAACAGTGGAAACATCTTGCAGTTGGGACAAAAGTTACAATCTATGGAGTTAGAAACTTGGAATTGGCTGCATATTTTGAAAACAAACACTATTCTATACGGTACTTATGTTGATGGTTTATTTAAAAAAATGAACCAGCTATATGACAAAACTGAATAAAGATTATTTATTGATGGCTCTAGGTACAGTTTAAAGGCTCTTCTTTTGCATAACGGGAATGAAAACCCATCCATACAACTTGATCGTGCCATTAATACACAGGAAAATTACGAAACAATGAGTGTCATTTTGTCATTATGCAGGTATGCAGGGTGGTTTCACAAAATATTGTTTCCTTTGTCTACCGGATAGTCGCGCTACATGTCATCATTATGTCAGAACAGAGTGGCCAAAAAGAACTGAGTATTCACCAGGAAAACAAACCATTTTAAAGCATTAATTGATCCTACTGACATTCTTCTTCCGCCGCTGCACATAAATTTGGATCTTTTTAAGAACTTTTTCAAGACTCTGGACAAAGATGGTGCAGCATTTAAATATTTTTAGCAGCATAGTTGTTGGCCCTCAGATCAGGAAGCTTTTGAGTGATGACATTTTTTCAAAATGTTTATTGGAAAAAGAATATGCAGCCTGGAAAATTTTTGAAGAGCATCGTGGACAGTTTTCTTGGAAACAATAAGAGTGGAAACGACAGACAAATTGTTGCCGAATTATTGAAAAGTTATCACGAATTAGGCGCACGAATATCACTCAAAATGCATTTCCTTCTTCGCATTTAGATTTTGTACACAAAACTTAGGTGCGGTGAGCGACGAATAAGGGGAGCTTGCTCACCAAGTTTTAATGAAAATTGAAAGAAATTATCAAGGATTTTGGGACAAAAGCATACTGGGAGACTATTGCTGGACTCTAATACGTGAAACCGAACCAAAAATATACAAAGGACGTTCAAATAACGCCATTCACTTTTGAAAATTCATTGATTTTTAAATAAACTTTTGTGTGTCGTAAACCTGACGTGATAGAGAAAATCCAATTACAGATTCAAATTCCTTCCAAATTACCCTCGAAAGATATTTGCTTGCTCCAGTCAAAAACATTGTTGGCTAGTGTATTTAAAGAGTCTTCTTCAGGATATTGAAGATATATAATTAAAAGAATCTACATCAAATATGAAAATGAATTAAAAAAATAAAGAAACAATTTTACATTTATTATAAAAACAATCTCCGAAACTGTTTTTCTCTAGAAAACTGTTTTTACTTTGTACAATAAAGAATTACCGGTTAATTAGAATTATTTAAGACATTGAGTCATAATATATGCACATATTTTTAAGAATTTAAAGATAATAAAACAGCCTCTCAGAGAAGTACAGTGTTTGTGGTGCAGTCGATGTTATTTCCTAAATTGTTTAGTCCAGAATAGTGTATAGACAAAAAACGATTGCTATACGATTTCATAGTGGTTAGAGCTTGCAGTAAAATTAGTAGTGAATTAATTCAACCGAATTTATAATTTTTTTTTGTCATTTTTTTGAAGTACAGTAGAAACTCGATTCTTGCACATAATAAAAACCGGGCTCGGTGCAAGTTTCGAGGTTGTCGCAAGTACCGAGCATTAATTTCCCATACAAAATAAAAGGCACAAACATCTGTCTAGAATCTAAGTTTAATATTTCAATTCAAAACACTTAAGTTCAACGCATTCGTGTAACAGTAGATACATATTTTATGTGGAATTAAAGAAATTTAAAATTTTTGTTTGTTTTGTACAAAGTCGCTTGTTCAGTACTACACTGCTTCTTAGTCTCTGGAGCATCATAATATCATCTAATGAAGCATTGTTTTGCTCCGCCCATTCTAAGCAAATACTGAACGCTGATATAGTCTCCTCCGATGTAACTTGCTTCGTATTGAGTACCACGTCACCGGTTTCTTCACCATCAGTAAGATCATCATCGGTACATCATTTTTTGCGGTGAGCGCCAAATTAGGTTCAACAATCCATTGCTCAATTTCAGAATATGATGTTTGCTGCAATGGTTCTACTTCTTGAAGCAAAGTTGCAATGGATTGAATATTGAATGCATCGTCAGCTAGCTGTAAACGTAACTCTGAAAGAGGTGTGACATCTTCATTATCCCAGTCGGATGATTTATTAAACAGTTTTTGAAATGATGACCGAATTGAAGACTCATTAAGAGCATTCCACGCATTAGCTAAAAAACATATTCCGTCTTTTAAGGTGATGTTTCGCAAAGGCTCGTCTATTGTTTCTCCATGACGAACAATGTGACTTAATAGGCTTTTTTGTCTTTTTTGTAGTTCAGTTTCGTAAGCCTTATAACATTCTGGTCCATGGGCTGTATAAGAGCAGTACAGTTTGGAGGAAGGCACATTACCGAAATTTCACCATCATTACTCCCTAACTCGCCTTCTTTGGAATGGCATGGAACATTATCAATAAGTAAAAGAGCTCTTTCGGGAAGATTTTTTCCACGAAGGAACTCTTTCACCTACAGATTTAAGAAATTTGAAATTATGTATGTAATAAAAGGATTTTTTTTAGGACCAACAATTGCCTTACCTCTGGAACAAATGTTCTGTGAAACCATTCTTCAAAAAAGGCCATTGTCATTCAAGCACTTTTATTACCTTTGTAGGCAACAGGCATATCCGTAAAATTTTTGAATGAACGAGGATTTGATGATTTTCCAATAACCATTAATTTCACTCTATGATTTCCAGCAGCATTCGTACAAGCAAGAAAAGTTATCCTTTCTTTACTGATTTTATGTCCCGGCGCCGAGATTTCTTTAGAGGCCACAAGAGTTCTATCGGACAAAAGCTTCCAAAATAGGCTAGACTCATCAGCATTGCATATCTGATCCTTTTCCAAATTTAGATCGGCAATTTTTTCATTTAGTTTTCAAAAATGGGTTAATAGAATCACTGTTATTTGACAGTTTTTCCCCACATATTTTGAGTCCTCGGATTCCATGTCTTTTTTTAAAGTTTGCAACCCAACCATTGCTAGCGTGGAAGCCACCCGACTTTTCCTGAATTTTGGCATGGAATAACTTTGCAATTTCCTTGAGCATATCAGATGTGATTTGTAAATTC
The DNA here is from genome assembly GCA_963682025.1 of Cordilura impudica. Taxonomy (NCBI): domain Eukaryota; kingdom Metazoa; phylum Arthropoda; class Insecta; order Diptera; family Scathophagidae; genus Cordilura; species Cordilura impudica. Next base: position 130,777,826 of record OY821517.1, read on the forward strand.
TTTGCTCTTTGATTTGCTCTTTGATTAAACAATGCTCTTTCCATTTTTGGAGGAATTTTTGGGCCGGATTCAGAATGCGCCACAAATTTATTTATGGTGTTTTCATTTCTCCTAACACGAGTTATTGTTGATCAATGCACATGAAAACTTTTGGCTAAGGAATGATGGAAAATCCAGCACTTAATTTCTTTAAAATCTCAGCTTTGTCTTTAACTGTCAGCCACGTAATTTTTTCTTTGCCATTATGACACCGCACCTCTCAATAGTCTGCTTAAAGCTGATTCAAATTACAACATTTCATCAGCAACATAAAACGACGGGGATTTCCCGAAATGTATTCAGTCTAAGAAAACGTAAACAAAGCAGCACGCAAGAGTAATACAAAAATGTTGCAAGTATCGAGTTCAAAATTTTCGGATGTCGCAAGTACTGAGTGCGTAATGAAAAATATTTCTATGTTGCAAGAATCGAGGTGTGCAAATATCAAGTATGTGCCAGAATCCAGTTACTACTGTAAATTAAAAACCGTAATTGTCAGAAAATAAAACGTTAAAATTTGTTGTCTTGCTGACTGTACGATTAGGTAATTCCCATATTACGTGGATTCTTTGTTATTGTCATTACTACTATTTTAACAAGAGTTATTCTTAGAATTTATTCTGTGTAGATATAAATACAATATACAATATAAATACAAAAGAAAGTTTCTACTACAAAGTTCTTGAAGCCTCAAAAACCTGGCTGCTGTACATATGCCAGCGTGCTCTGCCATGGCTGTTTGATTGTCGAGGCCAATAAATTTTGTCAAGGTTACTGAAATAAACCTGTCAAGGTTGCCATATAAAAGCTCTAATTGCCACTCAAAGAAACCGCTAAAAACTCCACAGTTAAAGCCTAGAAGTATATTTTTTTTCCGCCACAAAATAAGTTTTGGTGTAATCCTTCTGCGAATAGAGTTTTCTAATGTTTTAAGTGAATTGTTGTGGTGTATAGAATTAAAAGGCATTTACAACAAAGTTTATAGAAGCCAAAATCGACAAAGAATGTGAAAAACAATAACAAGTAACACACTGTTTTTAAGCAATATAAGCGACACGTAATAAGGGATTATTATATAAAATTAATTTTCATGATGTAAAAATTAAAAAATTTATATCTTTTAAGTGTTTTAATATATACTGCAATTAACTCAACAATTGATTACAGCAATCAATAAATAAATTCTAAAATGTAAGGTATCAATTAACTTAATAATTTGTATAATCAAATCCACGTTTCTTTAAAAGTTATAATTCAGTAATTTGAATTTTTTTAAATCAATATATCGATACAATAAATTGTGCAACTACGTTTTGTATTCTGGAACGTTAACGTTATACTATAAACGAGAATATTTTTAGCCAAAATGCTAGTAGCATGTCTGCGTCAAATATCTTATAGATTAAAAATATGTTAAACATTTAAATTTTCAGGAAATCAATACACACAAATAAAGCAAGGGTTACCATACCTAGGGGTTTTCTATTTTTCTGTCAAGTCTACGGGAAATAATTTGTTATTAACTTTTCTTATACTTTGCTAGATTTGCAGTGATTCTACAATAAAAATATTAGAATCTTAGAAATATATTTTAGTCGCTTTAGCTTTCTAATTTGAGAGTTTTTCTTTATAACACAAGTATTCTGAATTCATCAAATTATGATATATTGTGTAGAAGAAACTATAAATTTGGAAAATTGGAAATGTTCTCAAATAAAAAAAAATCATGTGAGTCCGATCACAGGGGAGATGCGTAAACATCTGGTAATAAATAAAATGCAGAAAACAGCGATAAAAAGGTTATTGCATATCATAATTTTTTCACCAAACAATCATGTCACACCGATTTGTCTTAATACTCACATGTTACGCATAAGATCTTACGCTCACATATTACGCTGTTTTTATGATTGTATTGTGAATTAGAAATTTACCCCCCTGCGCGTATAGATGTTTACATATCAAAAACTTTTAATATAGACATTATTCTACAAGTTCAAATTTGCAGTTCTTAAAAGAAAAATCGTTTCATTGTTTTTATTATTTTTCTTTCATAATGGTGATTTTTGTATTTACTTATTGCGAGATAACATAAATAATCTAACCCATAAAGACAAAGTCTTTATTATGCATATGCGTTTTGAATATCTCTGTGACTGTGTGTGACTGTGTATGACTATCTTAAAATTAATCTTTGACCACAACAAGTCTATGGTATTATGTCGCAACAACTTTAGTCTTAACTGAACTGATTGTATCGTTAACATTAACTATTGAAGCTAGTTCTCTAGGTGAGCTAGTTTAACGTACTATATATTACCGAATGTTCAAGGTACAATACGATAAACAAAAAAAAATTATTTTATTGCAATCAAAAACAAAAAATTTCATTGAGATCAGCCTGGTATTGCACATGCTATAAACATAACACTTAAACAGAAACAAATATAACTACCACACACCAATTAAAAAATTTTCGAATAACAAAAATTTCAAGAACAACATAGAGTATAGAGTATATTTTTAAAAGAGTTATTTTTTAGATTTTCACTGAATTCTCGGGACCTGTTTAACCAATGAATGAATTATTTTCACTAAAAATGAGCAGCCCAGCTGTCCATTGCGAGTGTGATCTTGATTTTCACAGACTGACAGCCGGACATTGCTATATCAACCAAGCTTGAAAACATATATTTTTGGGATCCATATTTTATTCTGTAATTATTACAACCGAAATGACAAACTTATATATACCATGTGCACAGTGATATGGAGGTTATAAAAATAATTTTTTAAGAAGAAATATAGACGATTGAGAGAGATGCATCCGATTGGTGCTGCTAATAAATTCGCAGTTATCCATTCAAAAAAGTTAGGTTTTGTTGTTACGAATATTGAAAAGCAACGATTTTCTTAAAGCCTGAAGTTAATCAATCGATTTTTGTGAAGAAAAATTCTAATATTTTTATAAAGTTTATATCAGGGATCGAAATCTAAAATTTATATTATAACATAAAGCAAATCGCCCGAAGATGTACAGATTATTATATTTTCCATTTTTTGTTGTTTTTTTTTTTATTTTTATCCCTGAAAAATGCATTTTCAACAAATGTAAAATTGCATTTGCAGTGTTCTTTTATAACTTTTAATTCTAGCATATTTGATATTATACATATTATATATGTGTGTCCTTTTAGGACTGAAATTTAACTTATGCAGCCGCATTCATACAAAAATCTTAAATCAGGTTCAAATATAAATAAGTTGAAATACATTTTAAGCCTAAAAAAGGTTTGCTAAAAATTCATATTCATAAACCATTCTTTAGGCATGATTTTCACGGTGAGTTTTTACGACGTTTTAACGTTTTATTAAACTCTGCGATGGCAACACTACTTTTTTAAGTTTTCACTTGAGTCGTAATGATTCAAAACCATGGTTATTAATTATTCATATTATTATTATTCGATTCTATAATTTTTTGCCGTGTTTGAGAAAAATATGGTTTTTATAGAAAAAAAGTTTCAATGGTGCATGGTAGAGAAAAAGAAAGCATATCGTCGGTTTAACCTGCAAACCTGCTAAATCCACTTTTTAAGTAAATTGAGATTTTGATGCCGTGTGGTAGAGAAAGATACGCCTCGTTGACCAGCATGTAGTTTTTCTTCAATTTGAGTCTTGAGGTGTGTAAAAAGGTTTGATAAGAAAAACTGCTAAATCGACTCATAGAAAAATTTTTGTAAGAAAAACTGCTAAATCCAGTACATTATTAGTTGAGTGTTTATTACTAACTTTATTTTAACTGTTTTTTTTACGGCAATATGGGCAGTACTGTAATGAATATGACTTTAATTTAAAAAACACAATTTATCTTAGTAACCCTTGAATTGAAATGAAATATTTAAATCTTTTATCGTATTTTTCTGAGGGAGTTTCGACATTATTTTAAATTGTGTTTAATTTGTGTGAATTAGAAGCAGATATTTTTCAAAGGTAAGTGTAAATATATTATCGTCGGCTTAATGTGCAAACCTGCTAAATTCTGCTACAGGTTTGCATATTAAGCCGACGTTATGTAAATTTAGTGTACGTTATTTAGTTCCATTCGGTCGAAAAAAAATTATGAAGAAACTTAGTTTTGGTTTGAATGGATATAAAATTTACCTACTGTTGCAGATGTCAACATCTAAAAACGCATCCTACAACTCCAACGAAAGCGCAGTAATGTTAAACCAGCACGAACAGGGTCCAATTTTGGTTTCACCTTTTACAATAGAACAAGGCTTGGTACCTTATGGTATAAATTCGGATTCGGAAACGGATAGCAGCTATCCGGAAAAATGTAGGAAAACAAGAAAACGATCAAGAGTACAAAAATGTGATCCGTTTGCAGAAAAAAACCAAAAAAATAGAGAGGCTGGAAAAAAATATTTCGGAAAACGAAAGACAGAAACATGGGATTATAAAGTGCCGAAGAAATCAAGAACGATGAAGCAAAGATGCAGTTGTAAACAGACGAAATATGGTACTATTAAATGTGAGGCTTTTACAGAAGAAGACAGAAAATGTATTTTTCAAAACTTTTGGCAAATGAATTGGCAAGAAAAAAAGGTTTATGTCGATGGCCTTGTGAAATCGCTTCCGACTAAAAGGTTAGGGGAAGAAAACATGATCAAGAGTCTAGAGTCTAGAGTCAGTCTCTTGTTTACTATTTAAAAAAACACGACGAGCACACCAAAGTATGCAGAACCATGTTTCTTAACACGCTCGGTATTGGAAGATGGACAGTGCTTAATTGGAAAAATGAAAAAACATTTTGCAAGAACTCAAATAATGTTTTCACAGCCTCCCGACGTTCTGTTAACAAAAATTTGCCCTCAACTCGCTACTCTAAAGATCGCCAAGAGCCAAATAACTTTTTAAACTCTTTACCTGTTATGGAATCACATTACTGTCGCACCACATCCCAAAAAAGTATTTGCAACCAGACTGGCCAACAAAGATGTCACTCTACCAATTTTATAAAAACGATTGGTGTAAAAGCCGGAATGTGCGAAGTCTATCGATAGCTGCATTTTACAATGCCTTTGATGATAAAAATTTGGCTTTATATATCCCTAAGAAGGACCAATGTGAAAAATGTGCATTGTTCAAAGTTGGAAATTTACCGGAAGTAGAATATTTAGAGCACCAACAGAAAAAAGGAGAGGTTAGGAGAGAAAAGGATAAAGACAAAAGTGATGAAAATATTCTATGATAATTTACCCCATGAGTAAATTTAAAAACACAAAGCAATAAATTAGTTAGATTAGTTATTACACTATTAGTATTAGTTAGTTATTTTGACATCATTTTGTTTTCTTGGAAAATTTTTTTTGTTGTATTCCACTTAAATACTTTCATTGAATGATTATTTGTATTTATTTAATATAATAACAAGATAATTTTTTATAATTACATGCTTTTTTTAAATAAAAAGTACTTGTGAAACTAGAAAGAAAACCTACTATCTCCCTTAGTAATAACATAAATTGATGTGAGAAAACCTGCTAAGTTACAAAATCGTTTATAACTAAATAAATACAATTTTTTTTTTACATTGTAGTCATACATGAAGAATACAATAAAATAAACCAACTATATTTTTGGTTTTCCTCTCAAGCTACAAATATGAGATATAAGAAGTTTTTTGTCTCTCCTGTAAAATATGCTGAAAGGGAGTTAGCAGGTTTGAAGGTTAAGCCGACGATATATTTCAAAAATTCATAACTACATTGTATTCTTAATCGGAGCGGTTTCTGGCATTTCAGCCTACATTAGCGATTTATTGAACATTGTGATAATTGATGTTATAATTGAATAGATTGTTTCTATATGAAAATTTGTTCTACCTAGGGCGGCCGTGAGGTTTGAACCTGAATCTTCACATACGCTCGTATCTGCACTTTTTGGACAGCGCTTTAACACACTTACCTGAAGTCTAGCCTATGAGCAGTGTGGTTAATAATCAGTTTTCATACCATACAGCTCTGTCCAAGCGAACAATCGGTATTTTTAAATTTTTTAATATTTTTGCATTTATACTTCTAATTTCCACTATTCTCAGTTTCGTAGGAGTTGCCATATGTGATGCACGGTTTGTACATACTACATATTGCACTTTTTACATAAATTAGAGATTTAATTCGTTTTGAGTGTTTACACACCACTACTTATCTTTTTGTTCTATTACACAGTGATACAAAAGAGAATGAAACAAAAATACCTGTAATGCGGTACTTCTTTTCAGATAGGTCCTGTCGAGTACAACAAAACCCTGTCCTTAAAATTTGCGAAATACCGCCAAAATCTTGAGTTACAGGTAAAAAATTGGTTTTTCACCCCTTTTGCACATATAAGCCATTAACTTTGTTGAGTACCAACCGATTTTAAATTTCTCAGCGGATTTAGAAAGCGGAAACTAAGCTCTTTTGAAGGCATGAACATGATATTTAAGTAATATTGAGACATCTGCAAACTCATTTCTTTTAAATGTTCTCTATTTTTCAACTTTGGAGATTTTTTGGTTTAAAAAATCTGGTAAAAATTAACTGAGTTACTTAAACTATTTATATAAAAAAATTGAATGAATGCCTGCAAAAATTTTTGAGTTATATAACCGAAAATGTTATTTTTGCAAAAAAAAAAAATGTTTGTGGAGGCATTTATTCCAAAGCTGCATTTTACTCATATGGAGTGATCTGAGGAGGAATATAAAAAACATTAGATAACTAATTAACAGGAATTGGCATATAAACTTGAATGGTAGAAGATAACGACAGAATATATTAAAAATTTTGTTAAATCTATGCTATACAATATCTTGCCCAATTAGTTTTCATAAAATATCACAAAAATTATATCAATTAATTAAGTATTAACAAGTTAATTTACCAACTTATTATGAGATTGCTTTACTTTGAGTTTTGTTTTTGTGTTAAATTAATACTCTTGTAAGTGAATTTTGTTAATGTTTTCCTTTGATTACAATAAAAAACTAAAAAATTTTAGTCGGTCTATACTAACCATGCTACACCCTATAGCATGCGCTTAGAGAATTGACCTTAGATCTAACTAATTGGATATAGAATATAAGCACAAACCAAGTTTAAGTGGTATTGTTATTAATTTTTTATTTTGCTGCAGATAAAGCTTACAAAGCTCACAAAATGGACCTATCCTGACCATATATGGTAGACACTTATTTTTGCAAGAAAAAAAATATGTATATACAAACTATATTTGAGACAAATCTGAGCAAAGTTTTCGTTTTTGGTAGGTATAAGTGGAGATCGGGAATCGCCTTCATATGAGGGCTATGACTTGGCCTATACGGTTAATTTTTGGGCAACTGATTAATGGATATAATAAATACCCACAAATTCAAATTGATCGTTATATATATAAGATAAATTGGATCTATGGCAATTTAAGTCGGTTCATAGTGGTCATTTGTATTTTTTGGTTGTTACAAAAATCAGCATAAAAGAATTTATTCTCAAAATTTGACAGTTTTATTTTAGGTGCCAAGTATTGTCATGTGTAGTAAATTTCGCGCCAATATAGACAGTTTCTAACAACTGCCAACAACTGATATTGAAAATTTTACTATGAAAACCAGGAATAAGGAGCAATTCATCTGAAATTTAGATATTGATATTTTATTGAACCTATTCTGTTGAAGTTAATTCAAAGCATAAGTACCTATAAAAATTCCTAAAAAAAAATAAACAGAGGGTAGAGTAATGTTACAGCACTCAAAAGGTAATAGAAGTAACATAAATTTTTTCATAAGGCACAGTTTTTATGTTGGTTATTGCGGTATTTATAAACTTGTTAGTTGTCTTTCGTTACAGCATAATTTATAATAACATTACCATGAGTAGTATAAATATTATAATAATGACCATTAATATCAATATTCAAAAGTAAGAAAATTATAATCGGTCTAGACGTATTCGATGCGTTTAGAGACTCTAGTTCCAATTAATTGGATATAAAAAGTAAGCATAAACCAAATTTAAGTGGCATTACTATTAATTTTTTTGGCTGCAGATATGAAAAAGTGCATATCGGATGCTATATTTATATGGGGACAGGGGCGACAAATGGACATATTCTGACCATATATGGTTAGGTTACTTATTGTTTCCCAAAAAATATACAAACCAAATTTGAGAAAAATTGTGCAATATTTTTGTTTTTTTTTTATAGATTTACTAGCTGCTTTTACCCGGTCTTGCCCGGGCTCCAAAGGCCTTGACTTGAAAAATAGTTCACTATGCTTACCAGGCGCTGAGTAGTTAGGCCCCAATAAACAAATGCCTCAAAAAAATTAACTTTCTCCCCGAACATTTGTATAGGATACAGGAATTTGTTCATGATGAAACAATACCCAAAAACTTACGTTTTTTGTGGAGTGAATTCATTTTTTTTTTTCAATTTAAAATTTTTTGATATTTCAATTTAGAAGTTTTTTTCTAAGACGCTACAACAAAAATGCTTCAAAAATAAAATGCGAAATCGCATTAAGTTTTTTTTTAAGTTTATTTATTTTGTAAACATCAAATATAACGGAATCGTTTGTAAATTAGAGGAATCAGAACTTTTAAAAATTGAATTACTTCATTCAATAAGTGATCATCATTGGGCAAGGACGCCAAATTTATAGAATTTTCAAAAATGGAAAATGAATGCGACGTTTAAAATTGTGCCACAATTATTGCAAATACGTAGATAAAATTTATCATAAGACTGTACCTCTAAAGTGAGTCAACTCAAAATTTACAAGTTTTCAGTAGAGGCAAAACGGTTTTTTAATATTTACTCTAAAATTGAAAAACAGTTGTTTCATTGTAAAGAATTGCGAATAATACATATGTATCAAGAGTAGTTATTTTTGGGATTTTCAGTGATCATCAAAAATAACAAGTTTTTTGGGTACAACTCAAAATAAGTCATTTTTGGTGGATTCTAAAGAAGCTACTCTTATAACACAAAGAGGGTTACAACTGTATTTTTTTTACGAAAGACTAGAAAAATTGATGTAAGATTTTTACAGTGGACGGATATGACCACTGTGTATCGTTTTCTTGCAAAAAGTGAAAATTGAAAAATTTTGAGTTGACTCACTTTAGAGGTACATGTGCGATATATTGAGAGCAGTATGGAGAATTTTTTAATTTCTTTCCGGGACCTTTTTTTAAAAAATTAAGGCAATTTGTTCATCATGAAGTTTTCATTACAACTAACTGTGTTTATACATGGATTATTTTGAGTGTATGATGTCTAAAAGTTACGAATTTTAGTATTTCTAGAGCTTTGGGATGTACAACGTTTCTGGTTTTTCTTTCTGGTGCATATAGAAAAGATTGTGCTGGCTCCCAACTCTGGAGCAGGCGACACATAATTGTCTATGAGAAAAACTGGAAGATTCTAAGAGATTGTCCTCTTATGTACGTTATGTTAAGAAAAAGTTTTTGTACCATCTCTTGCAATGAAGGACCCAACTTACAAAAGTTTTCTGGTAGGGATATTACAGTCGATTTCAGGAGTTTCACATTCCCTGGAGTCAGCTTGCTTATCCGTTGGGCCCCAAGACGTTGTTGTCTCATTTCAAAAGTCTCACGGTCCCTGGACTCAGCTTGTCTTATCCGTTGGGTCTCAAGATATAATTGAGCCATTTCAGGAGTTTCATGTTCCCTTGACTCAGCTTGTCTTAGCCCCTGGATTTCTAGACGCACTTGAGTCTTGATCTTTGGACTTCAAGACGCTGTTAGGTTTGCACAATTGCAAATAGTTCTATTTAGACCTTTACAACTTACTTATACAGTGAAAAAGATGAAGTGGAAATATCTGTAATAGGTTACTTTCCAACGTAGCCAAAAGGCGAGATGAAAATATATGTAATAATTTATTTTCGAACGCGGTTAAAAAGGCGAGATGGAAATATTTGTATGAATTAACCTTATCGGAATAATCCTACAGAAAATTAATTATATATAAAAAATGGGCGTAAAAGTAGGAGTGGCCGACAAGAAGTAATTGGAGACCCTACGTGGAGTACAGAGATCGTGTGTACCAACTTTCAGAGAATCCCGTAAACAAATAAAAATTTGTATAGCGAACGATTATAAAAAAAACAAAAACTGAGTTGTATATAAAAAGTGGGCGTAGCAATAGGCGTGACCGATAAGGAGCACATGGTGACCTTGCCTGGAGTACATAGATTGTATGTTCCCAATTTCAGAGAAATCCGTTAACAAATACAAATTTGTATAGCGACCAAATATACCAAAAAGCATAAAATGAATTGTATATAAAAAGTGGGCGTAAAAGTAGGCATAGCCGGTAAGAAGCATATTCCCCTTCCCTGGGGTATAGAGATCATGTGTACCAAAATTTAAGAGAAATCCGTTGAAACCTAAAAATTTGTATAGCGGTCAAACAAACAAACACACAAACAGAAAATTAATTTTATATATATGGGAGATTTCATGTCAAGTGCACCAACTTTTGAAACCGATGTCTTCCGATCGGGATGAAATTTGCACCAAGGTTAGTCCTATTGGATAGTAGTTTATACACAATTTTTCAACAAGATCGGTCAAGAGCTATCTGAGTTAGAGGGGATCAAAATTTGACATTTTGGCCAAACAGGTGTTTTTTCTCATCCATGTAACTTATTACCTATTGGTCTTAGATAATATTTAAAGGAAAGGCGCTTGCTTCAGCATTTTCTTAAATTTAAATTCATTATTAAATTTTTTTTACTTTCTATTTATACGTTCTAAAATATAACATTTGTTATTTGTACACCAACGCCATCTATTTTTGACTTTATCTCACCACAATACTTGACTCTTATCACATGATTGACGTTTGTACGCATATTTGTTTACGCATGATTTGTTAGAAGTTGGGAAAAATTACGTTAGTTTTTCAATTTTGTTAAATCACGCTCTACAGCGAAGCTTTCGTAAAAGATCGGGACAATACTGTCTGCCATTTTTAATATCAAACCGTCGTCAAGTGAAGGTGATTTTCTCCAATTGCTGTTTTTTTTTTTAAATAAAAAAAAAAAAAAATTTTTTTTCTTTAACCTTCAAAAGGAGATAAATTTGATACCTTTTATTTGAAAGGCAGGCATTGGCCTGCAAGTTAACATAAGAAAAAAAAACGATATTTGATTGATGAGAGAGTTTATTTTTTCATCTAATTGGACCATTTACTATTGTGGAAGGTGCAGAATTCTTTGCTTTTGTTTTTATTTAAGGTGCCACTCTTTTATGGTTTGGCACCTAATTGTGTTTTATTACAGCAACAAAATCCTGTAAAAGTAATCGGCATGGGCTTTTGCATAATTGAAAAATAGGAGTTTCTTTTGTTCTCACTTCATTAAGACCAGCGTAGCAACCTCTTCAGTCAAGTGAAAGTGTCGATCAGTGCGGTCTTATAATTCGGTGTGCGGTGTTAATTACAGTGTTAAAATGCAAAACGCTTCAGAAATATAAAAGTATAGCAAAACCTTAAATTTATATAGAAAGGAATTTTAAAATTCTCGAGTGATTAATCTTAAAAGGAAAAATTATATAGAGAAAAGAAAAGTATCAATATCAATTACACTCTAACATATTTACCTATATATAAAAAAAAAAAAAATTAACAAAAATAAGCCTTACGCGTGTTGAACATTTTTTTTGCATAGCAAATTAACTTACACTACCCAACGGCGATTACAATATACGTGTATATGTGCTAACCACCTAACGTAAAAAAAAAAAACCTACTCTAGTAAAATAACCACTATCAAAGATTGACAATAATGTAGAAGAAAAAAAAAACGATAATTTATTGTAAAAATTAATAATAATGTAGTTACTTTGAATATCAAATATAAAAAAAAAAAGAAAAAAAATCGGAACCAAGAAAAAGTTAGTTACATCGAAAACTCGAGATCATGTTAATATTAAATTATATTCTTTTTGGTGAAAATATTTAATCAATTTTAGTGAACAAAAATTTTAATTCCAATTCTTAATCAATGAATTTTTAAAATTGAAAATTATTTTTGCTTGACTGTGTAAAATAAATATTTGCCAAAAATTGCATTACATTACGAATTCAATGTATTTGCATACAACGTAAATATGAATACACATATGTACATTTTTACATATTAAGTGAATATACATACAGACAAGCAAGAATCTTTTTCTGTTGTTATTTTTTTTACTGGCAATGCTGCTGATTCTCTTTTGTAAATAAGCTATTTTAACTAACGTTTTATTTCCATCTGAATTGATGTTAGTAAGGTAATTTTTTTTGTCAAGAAAAAAATAATATACACACATATAAAAAAAAAACAACCCAATTCATTGCTTGCAAACTAAATTTAATCCTAAAAGTGTTTCACGGCTTAAAAACAATTTTTTTTAATTACTGTCAAGGAAAAAAAACAACAACATACAAAACCCAATATTACTAATCTTGGTTTAGCTCCTAATATTTAAAGAAATAACATAATCAAATGTTGCTAACCTTAGCTTATCCTCTCATGTTTAAATACGCAAAGAGATACGCTCTAAGAATTTAAATTGACAGACAACAACACCAACATGTTCGCTGTGCTCTTCGAAAGATCTTTCGACGTGGGAACAACAACAACATAGATGTAAGTCTTTTTTTATTTTTATTTCAATTTTATTTACATTTCGTTCTTCGCTTACAACATGCAATTAAATTTTTTTTTTAAAGTAAATGAGTGACCAGACTAAAGTTTAATAACGAAAATTTTAAAACTTAGTTTATAATGATTTCTAGTTCCATTTTTATTTGTGTTATTAAAGTTCAGTACGGTCAAAATTTTTATTGGATTTTGATGTAGGAGTTTTTGGTATTCCTTCAATTTTGTTGATTTTTTTTTGGATCCTATCAATTTAAATCAACTTCAATTGATTAAATATTTTTTTGTTTAAGTTAACCATAAATTTTAATAATTTTAATATCATTTCAACTATTGTATTTTTTTTTGTTGGATTAATCTAATTGGAATTATGAATCCAATAATTGGATAGGATAACTTTAATTATGGTTCCTTTCTTATTTGTTATGATTTCAATTAATTTTTGGTTATCTTTGGCTTGATTAATTAAAATTTTTTCTTTGTACATAAATAACTTTATAATATAAACTATTATAACCTAATTAGCATTATTATTATTTTTTTATCTAAAGTATTTTTCATCAATGATATTTCATAGATATTTTGGTAATACAACCTTTATCTTTGAGTCTAAATGAATTTTGTTTTAAATAAATCAATATGAATTGTGCTTGAATTTAGATTTATCTGTTTGATTTAAAACTTTTGGTTTTTAACTTGCTGTGTTAGATATGGGATTTCTAAATGTAACTTTTATTCGGTTTTTAATTTAGTTAGAGATCATGGTAGGGTGGGCATTATATATCTGTAACATCCAAGATATACTTTTGATACTTTCGGTACAGATTGCTTTTAATTTTTAGGTACAATGGGTTTTTTTCCCCCTTTTTTCCTCCCCTATCTTATTCTTCAGCATGCATAACTTTAAAATTTTACTGTAGCAATGTTGGCACGAATACAGCAGGCACCGAACCTCCCCTCCGACGAGCAAAAGCTGGACCTAGTGCATGCAATCGCCTTGCTTTAGTACCCAGAATAACATCTGCCAATAAAGCCTGAATTTTGCTTCGTTATATGCTACAATATAAATTGTTGTAAGCGAAGAACGAAATGTAAATAAAATTGAAATAAAAATAAAAAGAGACTTACATCAATGTTGTTGTTGTTCCCACGTCGAAAGATGTTTCGAAGAGCACAGCGAACATGTTGGTGTTGTTGTCTGTCAATTTAAATTCTTAGGGCGTATCTCTTTGCGTATTTAAACATGAGAGGATAAGCTAAGGTTAGCAACATTTGATTATGTTATTTCTTTAAATATTAGGAGCTAAACCAAGATTAGTAATATTGGGTTTTATATGTTGTTGTTTTTTTTCCTTTAATATTTCGGAAAAAATACTTAAAAAAAAAAAATTTTTTTTTTAGACTTTTTTTTTACTAAATTAAAGCATTTTTTGCCTTTATTTTCAAAAAGGGCATTTTTTTTTTCATAAAAAAGCTTAGGATTTTTCGCTTAGTGGGATGGGAGTGGGAAATCTATCAAAATAAATGTTTTGTAACTCAAGACAACGGTTTTTCAATTTTTCACAAATGCACTATTTTGAATTTTTTTCCTATTTGTGTGAAAAACCTTACAAATAAAACTTATACTGAGAAACTAGACAAATTAACCTTTCCGAAGGTATGTAACATAACAGAAGAGAATGGTTATCTGTAACCTGAAAGAGTTATTTGCAACATTTCAATATGAACACGAGGATGTTAGAATTGGCTTCACGAAATTTACCCAAATGAGGCCAAAACATTTCGTTTTGGCAGGAAGCAGCGGAACTCACACAGTATGCGTTTGCATTTACCATGAAAATGTTAAACTGATGTTGAAGGAAATAAACTTAAAGTATTTAACAGATGATTCGGCAGAAGATTTAAACGATTACCGCGATTGCCTTAAATTGACTATGTGTCCTAATGCAACAACTTCTTGCCACTTAGGTGAATGTACCAATTGCCAGAAAACCACATTCATCAAAGAAAATTTAATCAACTCTTTAGATCGAGAATATATAGAGGAGGTAAAATTTGATTCTTGGATTCAGACTGACAGATGCACATTGAAAACAATCATTTTGAATGTGGATGATTTTGTGAAAGAAATGTGTACAGGATTGCTAAACTTGAGAACCCATGACTTTTTAGTCAAAGAGCAATGGTCATTCTTCAAGGATTTTAAGATACATTTGAAGTCTGGTGAATTCGTTATTTCATATGATTTCGCAGAAAACTATAAATATTTTCTTCAGGATGCCATACAAGAATTCCACTTCAATAACGACCAAGCAACTATATCCACAGTAGTTATTTACTACATGAAAGACGAAAAACTGGAACACAAAAGTATGGCAATCATATCCGACGATTTAAAATATGATACCGTTGCAGTTTATGAGTACCAGAAGATAGTACTAAAATATTTAAAATCTAAATTTACAGTAAAGAAGGTATACTACGTTTCGGACGGAGCTTGTCATCATTTTAAAACAAAAGTAGCTTCGCAAATCTTATGGCTCATGAAAAAGATTTTGGAATGCCAGCTGAGTGGCATTTTCATCCTACTGCTCATGGTAAAGGAGCATGTGATGGTATTGGGGCAAACCTTAAAAGAAATGGAGCGAAGTATAGCCTCCAGTGCTCTCATCAAGATCGCATCTTAGATGCGACTGCTTTATTCCATTGCACAAAGAATTATTGTAAAGAAACTAAAATAGTTTTTAGTAGCAAAGAGGATTATGAGGAAACATTGAAAACACTAAAGAGCAGATTCGATGCTGCGATAACAATCGATGGCACCGCTCAATACCATGCTTTTATACCGCTTGTCGATGGAAGACTCGAGATGAAAAAGTTTCTGCCTCTACTCAATGCGATTTCTTTCAAAAGTCAAAAAAAAAAAAAAAACACCAGCGAAATCAACAGCTGAACTTAGTAACGCCAAGAAAGGATTGGCTAAAAAAGCAGCAAATAAATTCAACAAATAAGCTGGATGAAAGATTGGATTTTTAAAAAGTGAGAAAACTTAAATACTTCATCAGCTACAATAAATTAACTATAAAATAGTTATGATATGAATGGATCTCATGTTTTAAGATTAAATTTTATTAAATAATTTATCTATTTATTTTTATTGTAATTATTATAAATATATTAATTTAATTATTACAAATAAATAAAAAAATAATTGTTCGACATTTCTATAGAAAAAAAGTGATTTTTTTCCTGAGGTTAACATATTGTGGGTTTTACAGTATTGAGGGTATAAAATTTTAGTTAGGCATATTACATACCTTCGGAAAGGTTAATTTGTCTAGTTTCTCAGTATAAGTTTTATTTGTAAGGTTTTACACAGAAATAGGAAAAATATCAAAATAGTGCATTTGTGAAAAATTGAAAGACCGTTGTCTTGAGTTACAAAACATTTATTTTGATAGATATCCCACTCCCATCCCACTAAGCGACCAAAAAGCTCTTAAAGGAAAAATCCTAAGCTTTCTTATGAAAAAAAAATGCCCTTTTTGAAAATAAAGGCAAAAAATGCTATAATTTATAAAAAAAAGTCTAAAAAAATTTTTTTTTAAAAGTATTTTTTTTCCGAGATTTTGAAGAAATAGCTATCTAAACTATTTGGGAGAAAATTTTCTAAGAACAATATGTAATAAGTTACATGGATGAGAAAAAACACCTGTTTGGCCAAAATGTCAAATTTTGATCCCCTCTAACTCAGAGAGCTCTTGACCTATCTTGTTCTAAAATTGTGTCTAAACTACTATCCAATAGGACTAACCTTGGTGCAAATTTCATCCCGATCGGAAAAATCGGTTTCAAAAGTTGGTGCACTTAACATGAAATCCCCCATATATATAAAAGTGAATATCGGGGATCAGTTTTATACGGGGGATATGACTAAGATCTATCCTATAGGGTTTATTTTTGGACTACTAATAAATGGATGTAATAAAATACTCAAAATCAATTTGATCGAGATCTATATGATAATTTGGATCTTATGGTAATTTAAGTTGATTTCATAGGGGTGATTTGTATGGGGCTAGGTCTGAACATGAACCGATTTTCAGCAATTTCAACAGTGTTCATCCTATGGCCAATGGAAGCTCATATACTGAAACTCGTCAAAATATAGACATATTTGCGACCTGTGGTTTGATTACAAGGTTCACATAGTGGTATAAAAATTATACCGTTACATACCGATAGCTAAAAGGTTTAATAAAATATTATATTATAACAATATTCCTTAAACGAAGATTGGGTCATACCGAACTCACTCATAGTCACCTCATAATGTCCTAAATATTATACACTTCATATGTATATAATATTTTCTGATATTAATCCACTTACATCACTTTCGTTCCCCTCAGGAAATTCCATTAACAAAGTAATAACCTATTTGACAAGTACTAAAACAAAAATGTGTAATAAAGTTTAAATAAAAGTTATAACGTAATACCACCAAAAAGAAAATACTTTTTGTAAATATATGCTGACTTAACTATGTCCTGTAACTAGTTATATAGTATAACATTTCATAGCTTAAGGCCGAGCTTAATATAGCTTAACAATTATATATAGCGTAAACATTTATATTATATTATTATCTAAATGTTGAATAAATAAATAAATTGGTATTATATAATTTTTTAATTACATTTAATTATAAATTCCAGGGACGGAAAATAATTGTTACTTTTTTCTTTCGGAAGAAAAGGTTACGTAAAAATTTATCTATTTATCTTATTTTAGGGAATTTGTAATTATTATCGAAAATTATATATAGTATTTTGGTTACCGTAACCAATATTTATGAGCAATATATATATTTTTTTTTATAATTAACTATTATAACAACAACAAAAAAAAAATGTTTGTTACCAGTAGTCATTATTGAAATTAATTTTTGTTTTTGGTTATCACTACCCGGATACGTAATGTATTTTTAATGTAATGGAAGCATTTCTGGAGGGTTTGTAGATTAATTATTGAACAATTTTAAAATTTTTTTGTTGTTATAATAGCTATTCATAATCAAAAAAAAAAAGAAAAATATTCTCATATATATTGGTTACGATGACCAAAAATAAATATAAATTACAATAACGGTTAATTATATCCTTTATTTGAATTCATCAATGTTAATGGGTAAATAAGACTTTTTGTCATTTCTCTTATAACTGTTATGTCCCTGATAAATTCATTTCATTTCATTGTAAAAATATTTTAAAATAAAAATTTATTTTAATTTTTTCTCAACTAAGACAATGATAAATATTCTAAAAAAAAATATATTTTGAAAATGGTTATGTTTAAACATTAATAGCACTTAAATATTAACTTTCGAACATACAATCTTTCTCATCTTAAAAGCTATTGAAGAAAACAAAAAATACACATACCGAAATATAACTTAAGAAATCTTTGCCGGCTACAACTGTCATAATAAAGCACAAGCACTTTGTATGATATTAAAATATTTTATTTTTAAATATTTTTTTTTATAATTTTATAAATTTTATTTTATTATTTTCAATATTTTACTTCAAATATTGTTTTTAATCTATATTTATTTTTATTGCCTTTAAATTTTCAAACAATTTGCTTTGATTACTTTGACACTACACAATTTCGTTTTATGCAAAACAAAAAAGAAAAACGCATTTTTTTTTACAAAAATTTCTTACGACATTGTTTACGAATTACAATGTGTTGAGATTTGACCGTTTTAACCGACTAACAAAACGCATCTACTAAATGTAAGTAAACTGAATATGTTGTTTACGAATTGCACATCTAAAAAAATCACTAAGCAAAATCATGCATATACAATTCGAAGATAAACTTCGTTTTATACTTTGGATGTAAAAAATATGACCAAAATGAAAATTCAGGCACATGAAAAAAATAAAAACCAAAAAACATTTAAGCACGAACATAACACACCTAAAAAAGAGAAAGAGAGTACGTCGGCCAGGAAGCTGTAAAGCTATTTTCGATAATTTATATAAGAGCATGAAAACTTGAAATGAGCATAAAATATTCGAAATCCGTTATTAATATGCGAATTTTCGTAAATAGGCCAAAACTCATTCGTTATTCCAAGTATAACAGTTGAATCCTTTTATTAAACTCTTTTTCTCTTTGTCTCTCTATGGCTCTATCAAGCTCTTATATGCTTTTCTGATTTTGTTGTTGTTGTTGTTACGTATATATTTTTAATGTGTTTTATTTTTATGTCCTTTTTCTAACAAATCTTAAAACTATGTCAATTTGTATGATATTTTTCCACGAGCGTGTGTGTGTAAGTGTGTGTGTTTGAGTATTGTTGTTTTTTTCTAGTTAGTTTAGTTAAGTTTTTCTTTTCTATTTTCTATCACTTCACTTTTTATATAGTTTTTTTCTCTGGTGTATAGATATGTTTGTTATTTAATGTGTGTTTTTTTTTGTATTATTATTTGTATTTGTGTGTTTTGTTAACTTGTTTGTCTCTAAATGGAACATTTCTTCTAACAAAAATACAAAAAAAAAATAAATAAAATTCAATGCCTTTTTTTAGTTTTCTCTGTCACCAGTAGGTAGTAAATGCTAACAATTATGTTTCGGGTTCATAATTATGAAAAGGGACTGTGGTATTCTTTATTTTTTTTTTAAATGGTAGTTCATAACTACAACTTGCTCCTCTTTAGAGACGTTTACATATCGTTGGCTGCAATTCAATGGAATTTTATTATATATGTTATATATTTCAAAAGTCAAATAATTTTTAATGTATATTTTAAAATCTTACATGTGAATTGTATTTTAAATCAATATATAAGATATATGATAGAGTAGCAAATAATCGGCCTGGAATGCATATAAATTTCCGTACTTGGTTTAATAAATTTATTGAGTTTTGAAATCCAAAAATATATTTTTTATTAAATAAATAAGACAATTAAATCATGGCACTTTACATTTTAGCTAGCGAGACATGCGTCTGTGTGTACTTCTTTCTTCTCTTAAAATATTTATATATGCTAGTTTTGTACTGCTTTTAAAGTTTACGACTTTATTTAAAATGCCATTTTATTTTCAACTTACTCAAAAGAAATAAAAATTTCCCGTATTGTCATAACAACTACAGACATATTAAATTGGAATTTTTATTGCAAATTTTGAAAGTAAACTATAAATTTAAAAGATACTTATACAGTAAATATTATACTTAACTCCATGCATTTCATTCAGTTGGGCTGCATTTAATATCCAAGGACGCTATATATGTATGCCGTTAGGGATGTAAGAATCTCATCGATGATCGAGATATTTTTTTTTTTTCAAAGAATTCAATAGTTTATTGTAAAGGACAACTATAACAATTAAAAACATATACGAAAATTAAGGTATTTAATTCAACTTTGTTGAGGTCATAATCTATAATCTATAGAACTGTGGTCACAAGCGATAACTGCCTAAGTCGACTTAAAAACGTTTTGAGTTATGAATGCTATCATATTCCACTAAAAACGGTTTATATTTACGTAAAATTCCCATTTCTCTAACATTGTTTAATAAAAAGTTATTAGTGAAAACATTCTGACCTAAGTCGTAATGAAGCCCCATTACATTTATATAAAAAGTTATTTTTCTCAAAAGCATGTTTATCGACTTAGTCGGTTAATGCTTGTGACCACAGATATATAAAAGAGTTGCGTGATTGATCATCATCGCTCTTGGATCCAGAAACTTGAAATTTAGACTGTAGGTTTACCTCTCGGCGTAAAGATCCCCTAAGAAGGGATTTTTAGAAATTTATACATTAAGGGAGTAAAAGCGGCCAAAAAGGGGGAAAATAGTAACAAAGGAGTCTACGAATATGAAATTTGGTATGTACACTCCATTCAAGAAACCAACATGGGCTGAGGATTAATTTTTTCGAAATCCGGCCATTTAAGGGGAATACCTGGGAGGGTTCCCCATACAAACATTTCAAAAAATCACAATTAGAATTGGGCTGACTATGTTTTATTTAATATTAAAATTAACACTCATACGTATACGTATCTTCTACTCTGCTAATAAATAATAATCATACGCCTTGACTATGTTATGTTAATCAAAAAGATCGATTGGATGAGGGTAAATAACTTTTAGATTACTCCGTGACCTTGCGTGACTCTGTGTAACTACCCCAAAATTAATCTGTAGTCACAACAAGACTATGGGCCAAATTTCGGATCAATTGCATAAGGGGGAATAGGGTTGCTCCATGGCAGATAGACAGACAGACAGACAGGTTAAAAGTCGGGATATCGGAATTCGTTTTAGAGGTATGGTTCCTTGAGAAAAATTTGTTATTTTGATCCCTTGAATATGATTTTCTTTGTCACTTGAGCGGCCCGCCCTAATATATATATATGTGTATGAATTTTTGGTATTCAGACTCCACCGAATACGTGGGCATCAAATCAAGGATATATTTATTGTTTATTCTAACGTCTAGGGGAGAAAAAACCGGCAAAAAAGGGGAAAAATTATGCATTTGCTATATTCTAACCAAACGAATCTAGGAATATGAAATATGAATGTGAAATAATTTGTGGATTCTACTAGAGATAGCAACATCATATGCGAAGAAAACTGTTGAAAGCTCGGATGTGATTGGGGGCAAAAACGGCCCAAAAAGTGGAAATGGGACCTTTTTGCATCTTCTTAACATATTTATCTGTATACAGGATTTTGTCATACAGACTCCACCGAATACGTGGGCATGGACGAATTAATTGGTCAAAATGGGGACATTTGGTATCTTCTAAACAAACGAATATAAAATATAGTTTATGGATTCCAATAGAGATAGAATTTTCGAAATTCGGATGTCAAAGGGAGGTAAAAACGGCCCATGAGTGAAGGAGTGTATCTTCTTTACAAAGTCAGTTAGGAATATGAAATTTGATATGTAGATTCCACCAGAGACACATCGGAGAAGAATAAAATTTGTTTCATTTCGAGACTTTAGGGGGAAAAAACAGCCAAAAAAAAATGTGAAAACCAATACTTTTTAACTGGCAAATTTTAATTTTTCTTAAGAAAACAAGTAAGGAAATTATATTTGGTGTAGACAAATCTACGTCAAAATTTGGACCGGTGCTGATCATATTTGGTGAAGTCACTTATTTTTTGCAACAACATATAAAAACCGATTTTGGGAAAAATCTGTGCAATATTTTTTGTTTCTTATAGGTTTAAGTGAATTGTCCTATAGGGTTTATTTTTGGTATACGGATTAATGGATGTAATAAAGACACACAAACTCAATTCGAATGAGATCTATGGGGACTATGTCTGAACATGCACCCATTTTCACAAATTTCAATAGCGCTTATCCTATGGCTTGTGTTACTTCCTTTCCAAATTATTCGATATTACAAATAATATTATTTTTGACCTATATAATTCTAATAATTTTTGAGCCTATTGTGAATAAAAAAGTGATTCTAAAATAAAATAGGTGGCAATACATTGGAAACTTTTACAAAATTCTAAATTTGCCAATTCAGTTTTTTAATAATTTCGCGGTTAGTAATACGATTATGTATTTTTTTTTTTGCGAAATTACTATTTGCGTATTCTATATTGGAGGATAACACATTTGTTACAAAAAATACAATTAAAAAAAAAAATAGATAAACCAAAAAGATATATTTCTTTTAGAGATGCCAAAACAGTTGAAACTTTTAAACTTCTTTACTAGAGTTGGTTAAAATAATAAAAGTAGAGGAACGAGGGAAAAAAATATAAAAAAGTCTTAACAATTATTTTAATATATATTCTGAAATTTTCTTTCAATTATTATAAAATAATAGCAAAAATAAAATTTTATGACGAGTTGAAATCCAGAATAATAAATGATTTTAGTGATGATCGTAAGCAAAAGAATATTTGTGAGAAATATTCCATGAATAAATCCATAAAATATTCTGGCTAGCATTAATCTTGCTTAAGAACGCACGAATTGAAATTAGAATACTGTTGGCGAATTGTGTTGACGAATAAATGCAATATTTAAATCGCCACAAATCGCCACAAAACGGCCAAACGCTTCGGGAATTTTATAAAATAAATTAACTCAATCGTTCGGTATAGGAATCATTCACCCCCCAAGACCATGACCATCATTGTAATCAGTGTGTTATTATATATTAAAGTGTTATTATATATTAAAGATTTCCATTGTTTTGTCAACAGCATAAAGATTAATACTTTTAAGTTTTGTTATTTTTCGGAAGTTTCTTTATTAAATAAATAAATTGAACATACAAATGTTTAAATTAATAAAAGCGTTTTTAATTTTATGATAAAATTTTTTGAAATTGTTATTAATGCTTAAAGCATTAAATAATAATTGCACTAACAACGTTGCGGGTATTCTGCAAGTTGAATATATGAAAGTAACCATAAACCAAATATAATTTAAAATGATTGAATTTATGGTCTGTATACAGGGACAAGATCTTAGCGTTTGCTATTTTTATATAGCGACTATTTAGTA
This sequence comes from Cordilura impudica, assembly GCA_963682025.1. NCBI lineage: Eukaryota > Metazoa > Arthropoda > Insecta > Diptera > Scathophagidae > Cordilura > Cordilura impudica. The sequence continues at coordinate 130,801,168 of OY821517.1, forward strand.
AAGTCAATTATTTTTATACCCTCCACTCCAGTGTGCAGAGGGTATATATAAGTTTGTCATTCCGTTTGTAATAATTAGAAAAAAAATTTTGGACCCCATAAAATATATATATTTGTGATCCTTATAACAACCGGAGTTGATATAGCCATGTTCGTCTGTCCGTCTGTCCGCCTGTGGAAATCACGATGACTGCATCAATCGGGCAGCTATTGTACTCGTTGATATAAAAAATAATTCTGTAATATCCCGAGAAGCTTGCTATTTAAAATCGTCTAAATCGGTCGATTAGGGCCCGAGATTTGAATGAAGAACTAAAAAAAGTCTTGAAAAAATGTAATTTTCTATGTTGTCACGATCACGCCCTCAATAGGACAGCTAGGGTGATCATTTTTAGTGAGAATGATTCACCAAATTCATGGGAAGATTTCTATTTTACAAATCATTAAAATCGGTGGAGCAGGTCCAGGGAAATCTCTGAAAAAGTAAAAAAAAAAGTGAAAAACATGATATTTCTATATCGTTCTTGTTGTTATTCTAAATGTTGCATTGTTGTCATAGCTGGACTTGTTGTTTTTGGGGTCGTTGTGGTAATAATACAATAAAAACAAATCCTTTGTACATTTTTTTATCAACTCTGGTAGAAAAATTTAAAAGTTTCCATTGTTTTGGCACACTAAAAAAATTGTTAGGTCATTTCTGTCATTGCCACGAGCCTGCCTGCAAAATTCAGATCGATTGGGTCACGGGAAAGTGGTTAAAAGCGATCCAAAGCAGACACTACGAGTTTAATATAAAGGGAGTAAAAATTCACCAACATCTAAACCAAATAATGCTAAAATACCTAGCTTTTAATAAAAAAAAAAACAATTGGGCAATTCACAATGGGTAATGTATCGTTGTATCTGTTGTATCGTGTATCACTTTACAATAGTGTAAAATTGTTGTTGGTAATTTTCACTGAAAAATCTGATACACGATCCAACTTCATTTGCTAGGTTTAGTAAATGTTGTATATTGTATCATAACATATCAGTTCCAAGTGAATGCCAGTTTTTATGAAAAAGAAAAAACAAATACATAGAATTTTATCAGCATAAATAATTATAAAATAAAATATGGCAAATAATGCAAAAAACGCAAATACATCGATAAGTTTATTTATATAAAAATTAATGTTTATATTTTTAGTATGTATTTTCTCTTTCAGTACCAACCAAAACATTTAACATTTTTTTTTTTTTTTCATTATAAATTAAAAAGCAAGAGGTACGTAACTAAAACTCCAGGGTATATCTTACGACCAAAAAGCAAACACTGACAAGTGTTTTCTCTTATACAAAATAGCAGAAGCGACGAAGCGATCTTTCCTCGTTGGATCGAAAATTACAAAAGAAAGCGTTTTACAATATGAAAATACAACTGGAGTGTTCACAACAAATGATTGTATTGTGTATTTCAATACAACATACAATATACAACACCTGTTGTGAATTGCCCAAATGTAAATTTAGGAAAAAAAATTTATGTATTAATATATTCAAAGAGAAAAACACAAAAATAACCTTTGATGTTGTATTTTTTGTGTGTAATATTTACATATACATACATACACATATTAAATAATACAAATAATATACACATATTGTATATATGTATGTATATCCATAATAACTGCATGTTAGAAATAAATCGGTATATTATTTTATTTACATAAAATTCTGCAATATTTTGTTGTGGGGAAAATACATTTCTTTTGCATTAACAGAGTGTCACTTCATTTTGCTCAGCGTGACTATGCCACAGTAGATGGCGCCACAATTTTTGTTCTAATTAGCTTTGCAATAGTTATTTCTATTTTAACATAAATGTCAATATTTTCAACTAGATATCATACAGCACAATGTTAAGAGTATACACGGGCTGGTCTTTTATTTCATACGTTTTTTCATTATTCTTTTACAAATATGAACATAAGTTTGGCATGTTAACTTTTTGTTGTCTTTACAAAATAGAGTTACCGAGTTCATCAATGAGTTTTTTGCTTTCAAAACAGTTCTACATAGTTATATAGAATTATTATTCTCCTTTACCTACACAACATCTGATTGCGATTACATCTAATTTTTAAAAATTGTTTATAATTACTAAAGCATTATTATTCACATAAATACAAAATTGCACTTTTTAAATTTTCCATTCAAATTTAAGAAAATATCAATTCTTATAAAAACTGAAATTAAAATTTCCAATTATAAATTATAAAATATTAATTGAATTTCAGAAATACATATCAAAACGTCGGAAATAATAACTTTAAATTTAGAAGACATCAATTGCATCTTTAATATATAAATTTTATTCGTTAAACACAAATTGAAATTCCAAAAAAAAACACCAAATATGTTTCCATTTAAAAATTTTTACATTTAAAAAAAAATATTGCCATTCAGGAGATATGTATTAATAACTTTTCAGTACCGCGATTCAGTAACTTCTTTTAACGATAGTCGAATCGGTAAACAAAAAAAAATAGCAAAATTATCAGTACAATTTTTAAACGATATTCGCTATTGTTAAAGTCAGCTGTTGTTGTTATCTAAACGACAACCATTTTTGTGTTGTTTATTCAATCGATAAAAACTTAAATTTTTAGGTTGAAATGTCGTCATACATAAATAAAAATCATAAAATAGTGAAAATATTTCGCTTTTATTAAAAAAATTTTTTATATAAATAAAAAAATTAAATAGCATATTCAATTCATTATTTCATTTTCAAATAAATAAACAGAAATATTAGTAAAAAAAAAATTAAGATATTAAACATAAACATAAAATCATCCTGTCAAACACGAAGTAATTTGTTTTTTTCTATTCTTTGTGTTTTTCGCTTATTTTGACAGAGGTGCCACTAGCTTACAATTTAAATAAATAGAAAAACAGGTTTGTCGACTGTCGTTAAGATGTATGTACTTAGTGAATCACTTAATCCTTAGTGCAAACAACAATAGCTGTCGATATATTTTGCGATTGCCAGATCGTTGAATTTGAAATTTACAGAATCGCACTACAGAAAATATTAATTTAAATTCAATGAATTTAAGAAAACCTCAAATGATATTTAAGAATTGCTAACATAAAAATTGTTACACAAGTAAACGTAATTTGATGAGAATGTTATTTTTTATATATAAATTTTCATAATTTTTTTTGGATGAAAATTTGAAGTTTTTCAGAAAATAAAGATAACATTAAACCATTTTATTTAAAATGTTTAGGACTTTTGGTTTTTTGCGTTTGGCATCCCTAATTTGAGTATTTATTATTATAAATTTATTCTCTATGTTTTCAAAATATGGCAATATTTTAATAAAAAATTTGAGAGAGTTTTTTTTTTAGTTATTATTTTGTTACTCCATCCGACCTATATGGCCACAATGAAGAAATATTTGGCCAGTTAAAAGAAACTATACAGCCATCTCCAATTAGCACGATTTAATGCATATAGCCACTCTACACAACCATTACCTTTGCAATGGAGGTTAGGGCGAGCTATTTAATTAGCAAAAACTTAATTAAACGAGAAGTTATGTCATATAACCGGAAACGCATGCATATAGGTATATAACCTAAATGCATGGCGATCAGCAACCACGATGACCAAAAAGCAAACACCGAAATAAATCCGAAATAATAGAAAAGACAAAAACCAACCCAAAGAATCTTCTTAAATAATTTCGTATTAAGTTTAACAAATTGTTTACTTTTTCCAATATTTTGTTTACATTTATTATCAATGCTCAAACCGAGGTGGAGGGTATTAAAGATTCGGCACAGCCGAATTTAACACTCTTACTTGTTTTTTTCTAACAATAGACATAAATTAAATCTATGTATTATTTTAGTTTTGATAGTTTTAAGTGAATATCGGGGAGCTACTTTATCTGGGGCTTATGACTTAAATGGTGTCTCGGAGTTTATTTTTGACCTACTGTTTATTTGTAAAACCAAATATTTGTAAAACCATGACTTGTTACTGTGAATCATTATTAATAAAATCGGCGGGATCGGGCCACTGGTGGTTCTATCTCCCAGACAATGTAAATATTTATTATGCTTTATTTGGAAGAGTATGATAGCGGGGGTCTTAAAATTGTGTGCGGATTGATTGAATATTAGTTTGAGCAGTTGAGAAAAAATGTCCAATATCGAACCGGTGGGTATGGCACCTCCACTTTATATTTTTACATTTTTCACTTCATTATAAATGTAGATATTCAAACCAAAAATTTGGAGATCAAGCCTGTGGGGGTGGCAACTATGGAGTTGTATGCTAGCACGATTCTGGAAACCTTGTGTTAGTCCGCGAGTTGTGAATCAGGATAAAGAAAATTAAAGGCTAGAATTTAACGGCTATACATATAATATCACAGCTTCACCTTCTCTCAGTTGAAATGGTTGCCAACATTCTATTAATTGTGGCAAAATATATTTTGATCATGTTTAGTTGTAAGCATATTTCTAACAGAAAAAACAAAAACAAAAAAAAAAAACTTGAAAAACATAAACAAAAAACACTTTCAATTTCTATCTATAGAATGTGAGAAAAGAACTTTGTTATTTTTTTTTCTTGCATAATAATTGTTTTAATTAATCGGTGATTTAGACGAAAAAGTGACTTTCATAAAGAAGGTTTATTTTTAGGAATCATTATTACAATTGAAGATCTTATACTGATAAGAACTAATTATTTTTTTTTTATTTTATACTAATAATATATTTTAATTTATTTGAGAAAAGTCTCCATCTATCTTTGTAAGTGCTTAATATCCAACAAATGAATTTATAGAGGATTTTATATATACTGCCGTTTATTTATATTTTTCTACCCAAATTTTTTTTTATAAAAATCGTTAATTAGTGCGGAGCTAAATTCGTTATCAAAATCTATTTTCATTACAGATAAATAACAAAATAAAAATAAACTATAGTATGACGGCGGACAGTGGGACGAATCACCACTGCGTCATACAACCTCACATAGTTCAACTATTTGAGCTGGGGTTTTTGTGGAATTTGTCTCAAAAACTTGGTTTTTACGAAAAAAAAAATGATTTCGGGAATCTTCGTTTCGAAACTAATCAAACAGTTAGTTATATTACGTGATGCAGAGTAACTTGCATGGAACAGTGGCGATTCGTCCTACAGTGCGGCGGCTGTCTTCCGTTATCATAATTTGAAATATCGATAAATTTTACTCGGTATGGAATACGACGACTAGCACCCACCCGAGAGCCATTCTGGGCAGTGAGAATTTCCAAGTCAGGGTGAAACTTTTAGGTGAATTAAGTAAAAGCTCAAAAGGTTTGGCATACTCGGACCAAATTTTTTGTATAACATTTCATATTTTTCCTTTTCTTGATGTTTGTTTGTTTTGTTTCTCAGAACCTTGATGATTTCTTATTTCATTCTTCAAGAAATAGCTTCAGCAAAAAGAGTTGGACTATTTATTTCCTTTTAATGAAATCTTCAAAACTTTTCCTCTTTTCCGTTTTTTGTCAATTTATTTTAATACATAATATGCCAAACAATAAATGCTTTCAAGTTTGGGATGGAAAGAGATTAAGTTCCAAGGAATTTCTCATTGTGAATGGATTGCAACAAGGAACTGTATATGCACCAATTCTATTTAATATATATATACATGATCTTTTAAACAAAATTGAAAACATTATTGCTTTTGCTGATGATATCATTATCTATCACTCCGATGATAAAATTGACAAAATTAACAAAAAAATTACAAAAGTACTTTTATTGTATAGAAAACTATACAATAGACTCAATACAAATAAATGCGAAACAATTCTTTTCCGTCCCCCTGTGGGGACATGTAACAACAACATAAAACGTAATTCGAAATCCTTTGGTGTTAAATCTCTTAATAATACACTTATCCCAAACAAACAAATTGTTAAGTACCTAGGTATTAATTTAGATAAATTTCTATATTTTAATGATCATATTAATATCCAGCTTATAAAAGCCCAAAAGGCATTTTTCTTATATAAAAGATTATTTTTTTTTCAAAATTTATCAAAGCAAGGGTTAAAATAATTATGTATCAGTCCTTAATAAGGCCTATTCTAACGTATGGTTGCACAAATTTGGTACAATATATCTCCATCTTATATGGAAAAAATAAGAGTATTTGAAAGAAAATGCCTAAGGAACTGTACCTCGCTACACAGATCTCCAAATAGCGATTACAAAAAGTTTATATCAAACAAAATACTGTATAAGGAAGCGAAAGTAAGCAGGATTGATAATTTTATTATACATTTAATAAGAAATCATATTGTTAAAAGTACAGATAATTTCGAAAATAATTTCATTATGGGGCCATATTACACCAATTATGAGTATATATCTAAAACCCTACAAACGGGTTACATTCCACCAGAAGCCTTTCTCTTCCTAGATAAAAATGGATATATCCAGAATGAAATAGGCATACATATAATCTACCATATTTATAGAAGAGCCAACATAGAAGCCATAGCAGGTAATCAATTAACAACCGACAATATTAGATTCGACACTAGTGTTTACCTAAAGGATAAGCACACGAGACCACATCTTAAAACTTAAAAATATTGGTGGCTTGCCAACTAATTTATTTTCCTTAATTTTATCGCTGGACCATACATCTTATTCCCTTAATATATAAAAGTGAGATTTTTTCAAAAAAAATTTTATCTTATATTTGAACCTTTATAAATAAATACACTTTTGTATATCAAATTATAAATATTACTAAAAATTATGTTACATATTATTATATAGTATACTTGAGAGCCCGCATAAAGGGACTGTGTATTAAAAAAATAAGATTATTATACTGTTTGTTTATTTATAGTAATAATATAAATTTTTTTTGATAAAATAAACTTTAAAAAAAAAAAAAAAAATCAATTTTTTTAGTAACAAAACATAACCAAAACACCAAATGCATCCGATTGTAGCATTCGTTTCCAAAATTTGGAGTTGTATTTTGGGTCATTGTCATGTTGAAATACAGTTTACAAAAGATATATATATGAATATAATTAAGGGAAATAAACTGTAACAAGTTTGGCTTCTACCAAAATTACATAACAGTTGTGTATGGCATTGCATAATTCGTGGGATTCTCCAAATTGTAACTTTACGAATATTTTTTCTAACATCCTGCGTTTTTTGCATTGTAAGCAAGAAAATTTTAGTAGTAACATTCCGTAAGTTTCTTGGAAAACATGCAGAATTCCCAATAAGAGAGAGCAGTTAAAAATATTTTATTAAAATTTTCATTATATATAGTAGACCTTTTTCTAGCAAGAGTATGTCCCCATCCATAAGTACTGAAAATGTTGACTTTTTCTTCTAAAGCATAAGCAGTTCAGCAGGTTTATGCATAGCTATGAAGGTCTTCGTATTCGCGCATAGTTACTGTTGTCCAAATGCGAGAAGAACTAAAAAAAGAAAAAAAATCATTTCTTAACAATCTTACCACACTCCCCCGCCTTTTTATGAGATTAGCAGCTATAAAAAATACGGGTCCCTTATTTTTCCATTCTTTACAAAATTCCTAGTTTCAGAATGTTTTTAAATTACACTGATCTACAAGTTTAAAAAAAATTTACTGCAGAAACGAAGCATGTTTTTTAACTAATCTGGGTGCGCTGAATTCGAATATGGCATAAACATTGGGCTATCACGTCTTGGTAATTTTTTATCGCATGCTGGCAATACTGTAAAACAGTCAATACTACCACTACAATTTCACAATTATTAATTTGACAGAAGTCCACATTCATTCTAAATCGTGTGTTACTGACTCAAGCTATTTTTGCTTTGTGTGTGGTGAATATTTGGTTGGAAAAAAGAATATGCAATATCAGAATCATTGAAATATGCATGTTTACATTATTTTGGTTTTGCTGTCAGAGACTTGGACAAACCGTGGACACCCATAATGTTTTGCAATAGTTGCAGAACTGTTTTATACAAGTAGTCAAATTGCAAGAAGATCTATCTTGATTTTTCAATTCCAGTACTTTGGAGAGAGTCAAGTAACCACCAAACCGATTATTATTTCTGTTTAATAGTAGTTGCTGGATTCAATATGAAAAATCGAAAAGATATTACTTACACGAATGTCCTATCGGTTTTCAAACCAGTTCAATGTCCACCGAATGATCCATTACCAGTCATTTCCAGTGCTACGAGCAGTGAGTCCGAAACATCTTTCATCAGCAGTGGTAGTTTGTATGAGGCTGCTGATGAACGAGAATGATCTAATTCGAGATTTACATTTAACGAAGCAAGACACAGAGTTACTAGCTTCACCCATGCAGCAGTGGAAACATCTTGCTTGGAATTGTCTTCATATTTTGAAAAGAAACACTCTATTCTATACTGTACTGATGTTGATGGCTTATTTCAAAAAATGAACCAGCCATATGGCAAAACTGAATGGAGATTATATATTGATGGCTCTAAGTACAGTTTAAAGGCTCTTCTTTTACATAGTGGGAAAAAAGAACCATTTATACCAATTGATCATGCCATTAATACAAAGGAAAATTACGAATCAATGACTGAAATTTTGACATTACTCAAATACAACGATCATAAATTAAAGATCTGTGGTGACCTTAAGCTGTCTGATATAAATTTCTTTAGTATAGAGCATCGTAAATAACTGTAAATTTATCTGTTTCAGGTCATTTGTTCGTTGAGTGGTATGCAAGGAGGTTTCACAAAATATTGTTTCCTTTATCTATGTGATAGTCGCGCCAATGTTATCATTACGTCAGAACAGAGTAACCAAAAAGAGCTGCGTATTCACCAGGAAAACAAAACATTTGAAATAAACCACTAATTAATCGACATAAAATTGGGCCTTTTTAAGAACCTTGTCGAGGCTCTGGACAAAGATGGTATTGCATTTAAATATTTTTTAGCGGGTTTTCCTAAAATTTCATATGCTAAACTCAAAGAAGGCATATTTGTTGGCTCTCAGATCAGGAAGCTATTGAATGATGACAATTTTTCAAAATATTTATTGGAGAAAGAATATGCAGCCTGGAAATCGTTCAAGAGCATCGTGGACAGTTTCCTTGGCAACTACAGGCAAATTGTTGCAGAATTATTAAAAAATGATCACGGGTTAAGTGCACGAATGTCACTCAAAATGCATTTTCTTCATTCGCATTTCGATTTTTTCCACAAAACCTAGGTGCGGTGAGCGACGAACAAGGGGAGCGTGTTCAACAAGATTTAATGAAAATTGAAAGAAATTATAAATCATTTTGGGACAAAAGCATGCTGGGAGACTATTGCTGGACTCTAATACGTGAAACCGAACCAACAAAATACAAAGAACGTTCAAATAACGCCATTTACTTTTGAAAATTCATTGATTTTTAAATAAACTTCTGATTTTTTATGTAAAAAACGAATAAAAGCATTTCTTTCGTATGTCGAAAACCTGACGTGGTAGAAAAAAACTAATTACAGATTCGAATTCAGCCACCAAATTACCCTAGGAAAGATATTTGGTTGCTCCAGTCTAGAAACTTGCAGACTAATGTTATTCTATAGTAGAATTGTTGTTTTTTGCAGCAGTTTCATGGGTCTCTAAATACTGCTTACAAATTTTTGCTGTATGTTTTTTGTCATTATCATGCTTAAATATGAATTGTCGGCCTACAATTATTAATTCAGTAACCATGGCACCATTTTTAAGGATAGTTTTGCACTGGGTTCATATCGAGTATGCCTTCGATACTGTATAACTGGCCAAAATTTTCGTCAGCAAATCATACAGCTATCGCACGTTCTCTTGGAGCCGAACACTTGAAACTTCGATTCGTCCGATTAAAGGATTTTTCGCTAATCGTTGAAAGCCCAGTTATCGTATTTTTTAACCCACTCTAAGCCTATAAGGCGTAGATTTACTGTAGTCATACTTATTACATCCGTTCGGCTCCGTTCTTAGTTAATGTGTTTCAATTTGCATTTTTTTTAATTATTTATACATTATTTCGGTAAAAAAAAAATTAAAATACCTGCCACTGCCCGCCCAATGGGGAAATTTTCAAAAAAAAAAGTATTTTCACCAAAGTATATAATAATATATATGTTCAATAATGAATGAAATATTCCATATTTAAAAATTATATGACTTCTAAACGGAAGCAAAGGGTAAGGAAAAAAGTATATGGTACAAGTGGCGATTGAAAGGTCTTTTTTAGAATTATTTTTAACTTTGAGTTAATACCTTTTACTGTTTCTATAGACATAGTAAAGAAAAAAATGGCCGATAAATTTTAAGTATTAATTGTTTTTCTTTATTTAATAATAAAAAAAATTAGGAAACTTCAGTGTGAAATATACACTTGTGCTCACATAATTAAGTCACTAGCATGCTACTCGATATTATTGTCAAAAATACTAAAACCCTTTTTTTAATTTAAATATAATTTTTTTTTATTATTCTTATATGTTAGCAATCAATTTACAGTGAAATTAAAAATTACAAAATTTTGGTTCTTTCCAAAAAAATTAAAAACTTGGAAATTAGCCAAAAAGAGCTGCTCACATAATTAAGTCATCTGAAACAAAATGGTTGAAATTGTAGATATAAGTAATAAATTTTGTCAAGAGTCCCATTTTTTCATTAGCTTACCTCAATATTGAGTAGGATAACCCTTTTGCTACAATATTGTGGAGCATCGCTTTGGCATGCTGGCTACAAGAGAAGCGCACTGGCCTGGAGTGATTTTGTGCCACTCCTCTTGGATAACTTTCCATAACATGTCCTTATTTGGCGGTTTTCGTACTGCAATGACTCGTTTTATTATGCCCCACAAGTTCTCGATAGGGTTTAAGTCCGGACTCTGCGGCGGCCATTCCAGAAGCTTGATGGACTGTGTTGCCAACCACGACTTAACCAGCTTCGAACAATGCTTCGGGTCATTGTCGTGTTGGAAAATCCACGCAAGCGGCAAATTGTCAGCATATTCGGTGGCCAAATTTTCCTTTAGTATATTATTATATATTTCCCCATTCATTATACCGTCAATCTTGACTATATGACCCACACCGAATGCGGTAAAGCAACCCCACACCATGACTGATGAGCCACCGTGTTTCACATTTTTTTTTGGTGTATTTTGGATCCAATTACTTAAGTGGAGGACGTCGCACATATGGTCTACCATCATTTCCAAAACATTAGACTTGGATTCGTCGCTCCAAACAATAAAATTTAAAAAATTTAGGCCTTTAGCAAGATGGTCAGTCGCAAATCGGAGCCGCTTCGTAGTGTTCATCAAGGAAACCAACGGTTTCTTCCTGGCCATTCGTCCTTACAAATTGTTTTCTTGCAAACGTCGTCTTATGGTCTGCGACGAAACATTTACGCCATAATCCGTTTCCATTTTAGCTCTGATTTGCGACGAAGTTAAAAAAGATCAGTTTTACTCAGGTTTTCAATGCGTCTATCATCATTTAAAGTCGTTTTTCTCGGTTTTTGGCACGGAATATTTTCAAAAGTTTCATATTTTTTGTAATGCGTAATGGAATTTGTAATTTTACCACGAGGAAAGTTCAAAATCTCCACTACTTCTGCAATATTATTGTATCTTTGGAAACAATCCCATATAATTTTCCGTTCAGCCGAATTCAAATTTTTTTTATTTACCCATAGCGTTTCAGCTGATGTTATTTCTTTTTAATTTATTTGTTTTTAATATATTTATTATTTAAACCGCAAAAAAAAATCTTCAAAACACTAATTTGCTCACGATACTCGTGGTGACTTAATTATGTGAGCACAGCGCATATGACCTTTTTGACGTTTTCCACATTTTTCGGGGAATACCCACATTTTGAATTTTTCTTCAATCAATGTAAACAACTGCTAGCATAGCAGGGTTCCACAAAATAGTAAGGTTAGAATCGGAAGAATTAGGTTTAAGAGAAAAACTACAAAAGCATTTCATTGCATACCCATGACTTAATTATGTGAGCACAAGTGTATATATGGTACAAACTAAATTAAAAGAGAAGATAATAAAAAATTAACAAAATTCATACAAATTAAGTAGCGCTTTTTATTTCTAATAAAAGCGCCCCGGTAGGTGAGTAGGTAGCGTGCTTGACTATCATGCGGGGGTCGTGGGTTCGATTCCCACCAGAGGCTTTGGTCTGTCGCTGCAAACACCAGCCAAATGGTCTTTGTCACCCGGCTTATCCCTGGACCCAAATTAGAATACAAATTTACTTTGTATTGTAATTAATATAAATAAATAAATATTTCTAATAATGTGTACGACACCACCGTTAGCAATAACTTCATTTAAACGGAGAGGCATTGAGCTGACGAGTTTATGAAGTTCATTTTGCGGAATTTTAGACCATTCTTCCATTATAGCTGCTTTTAACTCGTTTAATGAATTATAACAACGTACATTTTTATAAACTGCTTGGGTAAGCATTCCCCAAAGATTTTCCACTAGATTTAGGTCAGGGCTTAAGGGAGGCCAATCCAAAACATTGACATTTTTTCTTTGAAAAAAAGTTTAGTTTTTCTTGCCGTGTACATAGGAGCGTTGTCCTGCTGGAAAGTAAAATTATTTCTATAATTTTCTTCAGCAAAGTCTATAAGGACATTGTCTAGCAATTCTACATAGTTCTCTGCATTCATTTTATGAAATATAAAGCAAATCGGAGAACGTTCTTTATAACCAAACGTTACCGAAGTCATCAGGGATCCTGCTTTAAAATTTCGGGGTACCCGTATTTGTTGTGGTTGACCTTTAACTCTCCAATAACCTTGATAACCATCAGGACCGTCAAGGGTAAACTATTTTTCATAACTGAAGAGCACATTTTTCCATTCTTCTTCCCAGAATTTATATTTTTCTGCAAATGCCAATCCTGCTCTCTTGTGTCTTGGTGTAAGCTTGGGTTTTGGCAGAGTTTTTTGTTCGGTAATTGGTAAATCATTATTTAAAATTTGGTTTTTTCGTCGGGAAGTAATATTTAAATGTAGCTTTGCTTTTATTTGACCACAACTGAAATTGTCTGTGACTGCCAGGCATTTCATTGATCTTTTATCGCGATCGCTTACTTTTGAAAGTCTTCTAAATCTTTTTATAGTGCCGTATGATGTTGGATTTTTGACACAATTTTGAATTGTTGTTTTTGATCAATTAAGTGCCCAGTTTCGCTATATAAATCTATTTTTGTGCGCTTCCACAAGAGACAAATGGCTTCCTCTGGGCATTTGGATTTGTCATTAGTTTTATTTAATAAGAAACAAATAAACAATCTAAGAAATACTAATAAATGTTAAACTTAAGAATTATACTTACAGTGTATTAGCCTTTTTATATTAAAATTCACTTTTGTTATCATTAAATTAAAAAAATCTATCACTTTCTTCTTATGTAGCATATACTTATTTCATACGAAAACGATGTATAAAAATAATAAATTTAAATAACAGTTAATCTGTGAGATAAATATGAGAGTAGTTAATGTTAGAGGATAAATGAAGCGTTGTAAAAATTAGTATTCAATTGGATATGGAATCTTACTATTTATTACAGTACCATTATTACTTTGTACCATTTACTTTTTTCCATACCTGTATTAATAAAAATCAAATATTTTAGTGATGAGAGAGTATATCAATATATCAATTTTACGTTCCGTCTGTTGAGCAACGAAAATCAATTTTTTCGTCCCCATCAAGTATATTTATTGCTGATCCTTATAACAACTCAAGTCGATATTAATGAGAATCATTCGTTCATACTGTGTAATTAAACATTTGTTATGTTTCTGTTTTCTAGAATCATATTCATTGATTTGTATTTTAGTCTTTAATCAAATAGAGAAAATAAAATTTGCATTCATAATTTATCTATACCATAGAAAACAAGTATTTTTCTCTGCTTACAGTTATAGCAATATCCGTCTGTCCGTCCTTCTGTTGACGGACAGAAGGATATTATTTACAATTGTATTGATTCTTATGACTTCGTGCTGGTTGATATTTAAAATGGGGGTAGATCAGGCGTCAATGTTCGAAGATATGGCGTAAAATATGGAATATATACCACTAAAAATGCTAATAATTCAGTGTGTTTGTTGTAATTATTTAATATTAAGTTTATCAAATTGTTTACTTTTTCAAATATTTTGTTTACATATGTAGCAGTGTAATAAAATTTGTGTTTTAAAATCTGAAATTTTATGATTAAGACTACTGATCAACAAGTTTTTTTACATTTGTCAACGACATTGTGAATGGTATGAAAGTAGGTGCAACTACCATGTGTTTCCTTAACCATCCTCAAGGAAAAAGTATGTGCCAATATTTATTACTGACACAAGTATAAAACAGCGAACAACCTGTTATTATGGCGGTCGCCTTAGAATCACTATCTCAGCCGATTTCGCTGCGTCTCCGTATGAACTTTTTTTTATAAATATATTTCGGTACAAGCACATTTTGTACATTTTTTTCGGAAAACTATAGAATACACGTATACATGGTGCTTACGTCAAAGAATTCTTATAACCTAATTTTTATTTTTTTTGCTCTCATCTTAATGTACCTTGAAAAGTAAATATAACTTTTTTTTTCAGAAATTTTTCCTCATACCAAATTATCTAAACTCATTAACACGTCTTTGCTATTTAAGAATGTTTTCAATTAGAACCTAATGACAATTGAGCTTTTGTGAAATGAAGGAAGGAAAGTAGGAGCAAAAAGAAAAAAAAAAATACATAAAATAGATGGGAAAAAATGTAGCCACTATCAACACGTGTAACTATGACTTGTCTTTTGAAGTTTTTCGACATCTGACATCACGTAGGTTTAATTAAAATATGTGAGTTTACCAGCAGCAATACCGTGTGCCCTGTATTCCATCTAAGCAGATATACAATGAAAGTAAGTTTTTTTTAAGGCACACTTCTTATTTTAGCCAACAACCATTTAACCTAAACTCGCCCTGATAAGCAACTTATAACGGATATGAATTAAAAGCTACGCTTTAAATCTATAAAGCGTAGTATTACGTTTGGCTGCTATTTAAAATATGTATCTGCTAGTTGTCTTATCACGTCTAGCTGTTTTTGTATTTTAGTTTTTCTTTTTTCTATTTCTTTATACAATTTTGTATTACAAGCTTTACTAATTTTCTTATGTTTGTGTTGGTTTGTTTTTGTTACTTCGTTGTTACTTTTACTGTTATTAAACTGACTTCCGGTGTAATTTTTATCAAGTCTAATTTGTGACATACCCTACAGTAGACTGGACTATCAGGTGTTCTATATTAATATTGTTGGTATTGAAATGAGAAATTTTATAAGTTCTATTCTTCAACCTGGGATCTGTTTCAGGCTGCAAACGGATCTTTGTTATTACAAATAATCAATCTGGTTATCGTTGTCTTAAGTAACTTTAGATATTGAAAATGATATATTAATTCTCCAAATATTTTGTGGATTTCATTTTTGCCACTGTCCAGCTCTTACCACCTTCAGAGTGGGAGCAGTTCAATACCAAGGTCTAGAAGAAATTTAAAGACTTGGAATATTAAGAATACTGACATTCTGATGAAATTATTTAAGAATGGTTTTTGATAAACGGGTATTATTATTTAAATGGCAGCACTAAGGCCCTACACTGTTCTATTAGCGATATCTCGTGAATCAGTTTAACCTAATCTAATGCTGCTATTATCAGATTATAAACAGTTTATCCATTCTGTAGCGGGATAGCGATTTCATATGGTCAGCTTTTACCGAATCTACACGTGTTTGTACTGAACATATAAAAACTTCATTGTGACTCATACATAATTTATTGTAACTTATCATAAGAAAGCTTAATAAATAAAACAAAAAGTTAAGAAATATGAGAAGTAGAAGGTGGATTCAACTAACCAGTCAGTGAAGAACATAATGAAAAATAAAGAGTAAATAGAACATGAAAGGATTCATATTTTATTTTCAGTTTTTGTTGAACTCGTATAACTAATGAAAATTTTATGTTTACTTTTACCCACACTTTACTGGCCGCAGAGCTTGATGTAAAAACAGAAACTTCCATGCCATTGTTATCGCTTTGTTACACTATGCTCACAGATATTCCTCAATCATAACACAAACATATCAGATGTACTCATCACTCTCAAGTGTAATAAGTTAGAAGTGATTGGATCACACCATGTCTTAGCTAGGAATGCTGCTTAGAAGTTATATATGAAGTTCATTGATTTATGTGTAAGAAGCAAAACTCATACATTTTGGTTTAGTGTTTAGCGCGGCTTGAATACAATTCAAAAGTTTATATGTTTTGTGCTCTAATTCAAATTGAAAATAAAAGTTTGGTAATATAAAAGACATAAAAACGAGTAGGAGTATTAATATCGGTTGTGCCGAATCTTTGATATCTCAACCTGAATCTTAAACTCAATATTATAAGTTATGTTGGGTAAGGTTACCATTTTAATACGGTTACTCGTATTTAGTCTTTAAGTTCTAATATCATTTAAACTTATAGTTAACTTTTACTTTTTCACCCAGTATTTATTATAATTTCTTAACGTTTTTTTTTATTAGGCGCACCGATGTTTATTTTTTTTTTCATAGAAAGAATTGACTTCCATCTGAAAAATTGCTTTAAATTTCTGTTATAAGAGTAAGGTCATGCATAATAGTGCGCTTGCATCTAGGCAAAATCTAGTATATACGAGATTTCCGGCACAAGCTAGCTGATTTGCTTACAAGATTTCCCAAACAAAACAAAATCTAGCTCGTTACTAGATTTTAGCGAAACCTCACAAAATCTTGTCAAACTTGGGCACTACCAAATGATACAATTGTGTTTTTTAATATTGTAGTAAAAATTGCAACGCAGTGACTGAAAAACTGCCATTTAAAAACAAACACAAAAACAAACAAGTTGAATAAAAAGGAAATAAAATATTAATTATTGTTGAATTAATTATACATATTACCAATTCGATCACGTACTAAATATTACAACATTGTACTTTAGATATGCACTACCTATACAATGAACTGTTCAACTGTTAGATAAATAAGTACGGATTAACTGTTGCACTATTTTTTTTTTTTTTTTTGGTCTAATAAAGCAAGGCAAACGAAAGAGTCGTGGAGTTCTGATTGCGCATTTTTACTCTAACAAAGGTTATGGGCCTTTGACAATCACGTGGTTTTCGTTGCTAAGGACTGAAAGTTAAAAAAGTTTTTTAAATACATTAAAGTTAATAAGCATTTAAAATTAAAATGGCGGTAAATGTGAGTCAGATCGACAAGTTAAATGGCGACAACTTCGATATTTGGGCCGTCCAAATAAGGAATCATATTAATTACATTTGACTATTGGAGACCAATATGTGAAAAATATCCAAGTGAAGAACCAGCCAAAACTTGTTGGCTTGCTGCTGATCAAAAAGCTTTGGCTACAATTCTGCTAAGTGTTAAATCGTCAGAGTTGGTGCATATTAAAAACTGTGCGACTGCGCCAGCAGCATGGAATATTTTAAAAGAGCTGTACAACGTACGCAGCCCTGCTAGAAAAATAGGTTTGTTTAAAAAGCTTGTCAAGTTTGAGTTCGATATGTGCGAAAAATTCTCAGCTCAGTTAAACAATTTTTGCATAATTGTCGAGGAGTTGAAAGAAGTTGAAGTAAATTTATCCGATGATTTGCTTTCAATAATTCTTTTGTGCAGTTTACCTACTGAGATGGAGAATTTTGTTGTTGCAATGGAATCACACGATTCTTTGCAAATGTTAAACAATTAGTTTCGAAAATTTTGGATGAAGAGAGACGACAAAACGAAAAGCAAAAACATGTTAATGAAACTGTTCTCGCTGTTACTTCGCGTGGTAAAAAATATGATATTGATCATAGAAAACCGAAAACGAACAATAAAAGTCACATCAAGTGTTATACATGTGGTAAACGTGGACATGTTCGTGCGCAATGCAAAAATGAGAAAGCAGAAACAGGTCGCAATATGTCTCAAGCAGTATTTAACATAACTGAATTAAACATGTTAAACTTAACAGACTGTTGGATTCTTGATAGTGGAGCGACGTCACATATTTGCAATGCTAATAAATTTTTTATAACAATGCGAAAGTGCAATGAAACAATTATGTTAGCTTCTGGTGAAACGGTGCGTGCACAAGGCATTGGCAATATTAAAATATTCGTAAATAAATGGGAAATAATTCTCAAAGATGCTTCATTTGTGCCATGCTTACATTCCAATTTTATTTCGGTGTCAAAAATATTGAAAAAAGGGTATAAAATAAATTTTTACGAAAAATACGCAGATATTATGACAAAAGAAAAGAAAATAATTTTAACGGCAAAGGAGAATAAAGGAACATTTTATGTCTCAGTGTCTGACACTAAAAATAAAGAAAGTGTAAACGCGTTAACAGAATCGGACAAAATTTTTATTAACTGGCATAATAGGTTCGGTCATTTAAATATAAACGATTTATACAAGTTATCGAAAAAAGACATGGTTCGTGGCTTACAATTAAATAAGATGCCTGATTTTACTTGTGCTACTTGTGCGTTGTATTAAATAAAAGGTACACCTTATAAGTCAAACTCTGAAATCTATTCAACGGACTTGCTTGATATTGTTCATACAGACATTTGTGGTCCCATTAACGTATCATCACAAAGTGGAAGCAGATACTTTATAACTTTCATCGATGATTTTTCGAGGTATATTGAAATAAAATTTTTAAGAAACAAATTTGATGCGTTTGAAGCTTTCACCGAGTACGTGGCTCGTGTTGAAAAGCAGACTGGTAGAAATATCAAAGTTTTACGCAGCGATAATGGGCGCGAGTACATTAACGTACAACTTAAAGATTTTTTTAAAGAATCATGGAATAATTCACCAAACAACTGTGACCTATTCTCCACAACAAAACGGAGTTTCTGAACGTGCTAACAGAACATTGGTTGAGATGGCGCGATGTTTGTTAAATGACTCGCATTTGCCCAAAAATGTTTGGACAGAAGCTGTAAACACTGCGTTGGACATAAGAAACCGATCTCCTACAAAAATGTTGAATGATGTGACTCCTTTCGAAAAATGGGTCGGAAGAAAGCCCAGTGTAGCACATTTTCGTACGTTTGGCTGCGATGCAGTTGTTTTACAAAAGGGCCCAAGGCATGGGAAGTTTTCTCCAAAGGGAGTAAAGCATACATTTGTTGGATATGCAGATAACACAAAAGGGTATCGTTTTTACAACCCACAAACAAAGCAAATTACAATTGCAAGGGATGTTATTTTTTTTGAAGATGAGTTTGAAGCTGAAAAACCAGAAATAAGATCTGAAAATGACAGAGAACGTTCGATGTTTGAAATTGGGGTTCCACAAGCGGTTACACAAGTATTTCCACAATCGGATATGGTAACTTCAGAAAATGATACTGAAAGGAATGAACCGGAGGAATCTTTGTCTGATGGCAAGGAAAATGAACCAATCCTCTGATGGTGAGTAACCTGACAGTGATATAGAAATATTAAGACAATTACGCAGCCGTAATATATTATCGAAACCAATTGATGCCACAAAGGGCAAGGTAAGCGACAATGCTGAAATGTTAAATGCTATTATTGAGAATCCGAAATCGGTAAGTGAAGCGCTGAACTCGAACGAAAAAGAGCACTGGCAAGAAGCAATGAATCAAGAGTACAACACTTTGATTAAAAACGATACTTGGGATCTTGTTGACAGGCCGCATAATAAAAACATCATTGGTTGCAAGTGGGTCTTTGCTATCAAGCGTTCTGCCAAGGGTGATGTTGAAAGATATAAAGCAAGGCTGCGCTCAAAAATTTAATGTTGATTATTATCAAACATATGCCCCTATTGTAAGGCATTCTACTGTCCGTTTATTGTTCGCTTTGGCAGCAAAGTATAAGTTACATGTAAGTCATATCGACATTGCTGCGGCGTACTTAAATGACGATTTAGATGATGAAATTTTTATGAAGCAGCCTCATATGTTTGAAGATCACCAAAATAATGAAAAGGTTTGCAAGCTTAAGAAACCCTTATATGGCCTCAAACAAGCAGGCAGAGAATGGAATAAAAAAGTTACCGGAATTTTAGTTCAAATGGGTTTCACACGTTGCAAAACTGATAGTTGTGTCTATATTAAACGTTCGGTTGATGCAACAAACTTAATTGGCTTGTACGTGGACGATATGCTCGTAGCATGTTCATGAAAACAGAACGTAAAGGATATTGTGCATTACTTAAACCAAAATGTCACAGGTGTGGACCGAGGACCTGTAAGCTTCTATTTAGGAATGCAAATCGAGAGGAAGAGTGAGTGTGGATCGATTTCTATTCATCAATCTAAATATGTTGAAAATTTGCTCAATAAATGGAACATGACTGCCTGTAAATCAGCATCAACACCAATGGTCAGCGGTGTTGTCCTGAACAAATGTGGCGGTGACTGTTCGAAATTGGTATGCAGTGAATACCAATCACTAGTTGGTGAACTCATGTATCTGGCAGTTATTTCGAGGCCGGACATTGCACATATAGTCGCCAAGCTTTCGCAATTTAATGCTCATGCACATAAGGTGCATTTTTTTAGCAGAAAAACATGTTCTCCGATACCTAAAGGGAACACCAAAAGGTATTATAACATTTTCTTCGGATAAAGAAAACTTCTTATGTTTTACAGACGCTGATTGGGGCTCAGAACAAACAGACCGCAAATCATACAGTGGTTCTGTTTTGCTATTGGCAGGCGGTGCTGTTGCCTGGGAGTCGAAAAAACAGCACGTTGTGGCGCTTAGTTTTATGGAGGCTGAGTATATCGCTCTTTGCCAAGGGACGAAAGAAATCTCTTTCCATTGCAGCCTGATATCTGAGTTGGGCTATGATTGCTTAATTTCCAAGGCAACAACAATATTTTGCGACAATCAGGGAGCACAATTTTTGGTAAACAACCCTACGACACACAAACGCAGCAAGCATATTGATATCAGGTATCATTATATACGTGACAAGTGCTTGAATGGAGAAGTTGTTATCAGATTCGTGCCCTCATACGAAAATACAGCCGACATACTGACGAAGCCATTGACCAAGGATAAACACATCAGATGTTGCGATTTTCTTTTTATGAAATTTGAATTGATTTGAATTTTAAAATTATTACTAGATTATAAATGTAAATTTTAAATGAGTGGTCGAATTGAGGCAGAGTTTGTTGAATTAATTATACATATTACCAATTCGATCACGTACTAAATACTACAACATTGTACTTTAGATATTCATTACCTATACAATGAACTGTTCAACTGTTAGATAAATAAGTACGGATTAACTGTTGCACTATTTTTTTTTTTTTGGTCTAACAAAGCAAGGCAAACGAAAGAGTCGTGGAGTTCTGATTGCGCATTTTTAGTCTAACAATTATTAATAACGACTAGAAGATTCCAGCGCTCGAAATTCAAGTGCAATTTCTAGGCAACTTTATTTCTCAACATAGCCAATTCACAAACCAACACTTTTTTGGTTTATTATTATTGTGAATGAAGATATCAAGCTCATTAACAAACACATTAACAAATTTAATAAACACACACATAGCATAGGTATAATTTTCTGTATGTGATAGTAGTAACTTTAAATGCAATTTACTAAAAATAAAGGAAAAAATTTAAAAATCTGTAAATCTGGTGAACAGCAAAAAAGAAATATCTTTCAAATAATATACGTTTTGCCAAAATCGGGATAAAAAGGTAGAACAAAACATCGGCCACAAGAAATCGCCTAGCCTATTAATATTATAGATGACGGAGCTATAACAAAAAAAAATATTAGTAATTGAAAAGTTATTATTTTTATACATATATGCGCCCATTCCAATCTGCTTCTTAATCTATACTAATATAATAAAAAGCGAATGTGTGTTTGTTTGTTTGTAGGAGGTAATCTCCGAAACTACCAATCTTATATTCCTGAAATTTTCACAGAGTCTTACTGCGGATATGGGAAGTGCTATAGGCTATATTTTTTTTTTAATATTTGTAGTGGGCGTGGCACCACCCACACAAAGTAAATTTTTAATATCATATACATATATTGAGTATTATGATAGGGATGGCTTTGCAAATTTGTGTGACGTCACCTATTGTTAATATTAGTAGCTACGCCGGAAATGGGCGGGATTGGATAAGTGGGCGTGGTACCTCCCATACAAGTAATAGTTCAATATTATACACCTCGAGTAATGTGATAGAGAGAGTTTTTAAATTTTTCTGACGTCACCTATTATTAATGTGAGTAGTCGGATGCAAAATGGGCAGTATCGGACCAATAGGCGTGGCACCTGTCATACAAAGTAAATATAAAATGCCATATATCTGGAGTACTGTAATAGTGAGAGTCTTGGGACTTTGTATGAGCCCATAAGTTATTCATTTGATTAGTTAGACAAAAATGGGCATGATCGGAGCAGTGGGCGTGGCACCGCCCATACAAAGTAAATATATTATAGCATATAACTGGAGTGCTAAAAAAGGAAGCTTTGACACTTTGCACGAGCCTATCAGATCTTAGTATGAGTAGTCGAACAAAAAATTGGCGAGTTCACACTCCCCAAGCACTCCCCAAGCAAAGTAACTATACTATTTACTGTCATATATCTGTAGTACTCTAAAAGAGAGAGCTTTGTGGCTCTGCGTGAGCCCATAGATTCTTTGTGTGATTAGTCGAAAAAAAAAATGGGCGTGATCGGAGAAGTGGGCGTAGCACCGCCCATGCAAAGTAGATATCTACTATCATATAACTGGTGTACTATAAAAGGAAAGACTCAACATTTTGCATGAGTCCATCAGATATTAATGTGAGTAGTCCAATAAAAATTGTGCAGGATGGGATTAGTGGGCGTGGCACCTCCTATGTAAAAAATATTAAGCACTACGAAAGCGACAGTCTTTTGACAAGTTCATTAGTTATCAATGTGATTTGTCGTGGAAAATATATCGCCAAAATCAAAAATCGCCAAAAAAAAAACCGAAAATCGCGAAAAATAAAAATCGCCCAAAAAACAAAAATCTTCAAAATCAAAAATGGGCAGAATCAAAAATCGCTAAAAAGAAAAATTGCCAAATGAAATTCTAAGTTCAAGGCCAATAGTTAAGTGTTGCCAGATCTAATTTGGATAATCCATCTTCTTCTCATGGGCAGCTACATATACCTTGCTCCAGGGTAGGAACGCCGAAAAATCTGATAATTGTTGTACCGAATGAAAAAATAAAAAACATTGTATATCAGCATCAGCAAGCATTGAAATAAAAAATCTATACTAATAATCTATACTAACATAATAAAGAGGTAATATTTGTTTGTTTGTTTGTTTGTTTGTAGAGTCTTACTGCGGATATGGAAAGTGCTACAGGCTGTATTTTTTTAAATATGTTTAGTGGGCGTGACACCCCCATACAAATTAAATTTTTAATATTATATATATTAAGTACTATGGTAGAGAGAGCTTCGCAAATTTGTCTCAGGTCATCTATTATTAACGTTAGTAGTCAGAAAAAAAAATGGGCGGTATTGGACAAATGCGTTTGGCAACCCCATACAAACTAAATATTAAATGTGATATATTTGAATTACTGTAATAGTGAGAGCCTTAGGACTTTGCGTGAGCCCTTTCATTACGATTCGTGGGCGAGGGGGTAGCGAAGCACACCGGGTTACATCTAGTATTTGTGTAAAATGCATTTGTTTTTGTTGTTCAAACAATACATTTAACAAATGCTGATATTTTTGGCAAAATTTATATTTCAGCTTGTGCTTTTTTCATTCTCGATGCATAATAAAATAATAAATTCTGTTCCTTTTCAGAATATTCCATATTTCAGTATTCTTATGGTTTTGTTTATTTTTGGTATATCTAGTTCATGTGTTTTGTTTTTATTAGCTGCTTACTGTTATAGAAACAAAATCTCAAAAAATGTCAAAAAACTCAGATATACACGGTATAGATTTTGATGTGTAAACATCTATACGCGCAGGGGGGTAAATTTCTATTTCACAATACAATCACAAAAACAGCGTAACTTATATCGGTGTGAGCTGAAGGAGATAACGCTGTGTGACTTATGATTGTATTGGTGAAAAAATATTTTCAAGAGAAACTGTTCATGGGCAATTACCCAATGCATTCGAAATTGGAATTGTGGTAGGAGAGACAAACCTAAGTAACTCGTGTTTTTAACACTTTTTTTTATTGTTTGTAACATTCTATTTTAATAAATTTCACTTTTATTATTTTTATATTTAATTAATAAACACAATAACTATCGCTTGCTACCACTCAAAAAATCTCACAAATCTCACAAAATCATACAAATTTATACAAACATCTGATTTCGAGTTGCCAACTTCAAAAAATAAAACAGATGTTAACTTTGTAGCCAGATTGTTAAACCAGGGATACCAGAGCTTTCAAATGAAGTGAACTGCTGAAAATAGTATAGAACAATTCGTAAATTTAAATTAAATTTTTTTTATAATATTTTAGATTCTGGTTAATGTTTGCAAAAATTAATTATGCCTATATGATTATATTGTGTTTTATTTAAAAACTATTTTATCTTCATATAGAAAATTGAATAGTTTAGATTTCTTCTAATAATTTAAACAAGCAGATTCCAGCCCTGAAATTCGAATGCAAATTCTAGGAAATTGTATTTTTTCATTAAATGAAGACCCTAAAGGTATGCTAATCAATTAAAGCCAATTCACAAATCAACACAAAAAAAAAAAACTCATTTTTATTACAAACACATTAACAAATTTAATAAACACACACATAGCATTGTATAATTTTATGTATGTGTTAGTAGCAAATATAAATGCAATTTACTCAAAATAAAGGAAAAAATTTAAAAATCTGTAAATCTGCAAAACGGCTAAAAAGAAATACATTTCAAATAATATAGTTTGATCAAAATCGGGCTAAAACGGTGGAACAAAACATCAGTCACAAGAAATCGCCTAGCCTATTAATATTATAGATGATTTCATCATATAATAAGAATTCTAGCCTTTGAATATTTTTGATGTGTAAACATCTATACGCGCAGGGGGCTAAATTTGTATTTCACAATACAATCGCAAAAACAGCGTAACACATTGGTGTGAGCTGAAGTGTAAATCGGTGTGACTTTATCTGATTGTATTTGTGAAAAAATTATGATATGTTCTTTTCTAAACATTTTCCAATTGTCTTTCAAAAAACATCAATTGTATTTCAGAAAACATCAATTGTATTTCAGAAACCATCAATATAATTTCAGAAAACATCAATTGAATTTCAGAAAACATCAATAGAATTTCAGAAAACATCACTTGAATTTCAGAAAACATAAATAGAATTTCAGAAAACATCAATATAATTTTAGAAAACATCATTCGAGTTTCAGAAAACATCAATTGAATTTCAGAAAACATCAATAGAATTTCAGAAAACATCAATTGTATTTCAGAAAACATCAATTGTATTTCAGAAAACATCATTTGAATTTCAGAAAACATAAATAGAATTTCAGAAAACATCAATAGAATTTCAGAAAAAATCAATTGTATTTCAGAAAACATCAATTGTATTTCAGAAAACATCATTCGAGTTTCAGAAAACATAATTTGAATTTCAGAAAACATAAATAGAATTTCAGAAAACATCAATATAATTTCAAAAAACATCATTCGAGTTTCAGAAAACATCAATTAAATTTCAGAAAACATCAATTGAATTTCAGAAAACATCGATTGCATTTCAGAAAACATCAATTGAATTTCAGAAAACAGCATAATCGACTTATTTTTTATGCACTGGAAAATATGATGTTGATGTTTTCTTTAATTATTAGATGTTTACACATCTCCCTTGTGATCGGACTCACATGATTTTTTTTTTTAAATATATTTTAACTAAAATCTACTAAATTTTTCTTAAATGTAAACGCACTATAAACGAGAAAAGAAATCGACTGCACCTTACTACAAATACAGATATTCCTTTTAACAGATATTCCTTTAATCCTTCCATGACCAAACCTAACTGCTGGAAAACAATTTTTTTTGTGGATTCGTAGTTAACGACCCAACATTTCTAAACAAAAGTATCGTCAAAAATATTTTTTTTTAAATTCCTTCAAGGAAAAAATCCATGGGCCATATATATCCCATTGGCCGTCAACGGTCAAAATTAGCAACTAGTTTACTCCACTCAAAGCATGTCAATGATTTTTGTTTTTATTTTTACCATAAATAACTGTAGCTTTGGTTTTGTATTTGTTGTAAATTTTTAAATATAAATCACAGAGAATCGATTACTACTTTTTTAGTTTGTACTAAAAATGGAAAGCAAAATCGTTCCTTTTGTAAAAAACCCTTTTTGTTTCACAAAAAAACAGCTTCGAAGATTACCATAATTGATTTTATATTTTTGAGATATTTAGAATTAATCTTTTTCTAAGCCTTTTTTTATAGTTTAATTAATTGTTGATTTAATATTATTAATGTTTTTTATCTAATAAAAATATAAAACTATAAAACATCTTTTATACCCGTACTGAATTATGCTGAATAATAAACCGATTCCAAATATTTTGGTATTTCTGAAAACTATAAATACTGATCCATGTCATGTCAAAATTTTAATGTTTTCGGTTCAATAACGTCTGAATTACTGACATTCAAATATCATTAAAAAAACCACAATTTTCAGACTTTGAGGTCACCGCCAAAGGTTCTGAGAATACATGTGCCATTCTTTTTTAGTATGGTCTGAAAGCTAAAACTATCCTCTGTCGACTGAAGTCAGCTTCAAAATGTGGAAAATGTGGAAAATATAGGAAAAAATAAAAATTGGAAAGCCGGCTTTAGGCCACATGACTTTTACCAGACATACACATGAAAATTAAGCAAATGCCTCAAACACAACGACCACATCAACAAGAACAATTACAGCTATTATGCCCAACATAAAAAATAGAATAACAACAAACACAACAAAATATAAAAACTATGTTTTTTTAAAAAGAACATATGTTTTAAAAAGAATTTTTGACATTTTAATTCAAATCTCAAGAGTTAGTACACCGATTTTGATGATTTTAAACTGAAACCTGTTCAGCGTTTCAATGAATTATTCTTACTAAAATGAGGAACCCAGCTGTTTTATTGAAGGAGTGATCGTGATTTCTTCAGACGGACAACCGGCCATCGCAATATCATCTCCGCTTTTTGTAAGGATTGAAAATAGAAAATTGTTATAAGGATCGATTATTATGTCGAGAATTATTGTTCTGATTATTACAAACGGAATGACAAACTTATGTATACCCTCTACGTGGGCCAGCATTCCCATCTTGGCAGTAGCCAATGTAGCCTAGTAGCACGGGTAAACCATATGTCGTGCGGGGATAATTCATGGATTTGTCCATATCGGACGCAATACGAATAAGAATACACCAAAATGTTGTTCAAGGTGTAACATATGTTGAAAACGAGTCCAGGGCTGTTTGCGTCTACTTGCTGACAATATAGCAGTTAGGAGGAGTTGGAGACAAGAGCGTTGAAACGATGTAACATGATTTGGAAACGAAGTCCAGCTGACAAGTTAGTAGTGAGGATGGGTTTAGTGTAAGAGTGTTGAGTTGGAGACGAGTCCAAGAACGTTAGCGTCAGCTACCATACTGAAAATACAACATTTGCGATGTGTTGGAGACTAGTTGAAAACCGAGTTTGGAACGTTTTTCGATATCAGCTTTATCCACTGATAGAGACAGCGGGAGGAATAAGTGTAGCGGACGAGATGGTACATGAGTTGGAAATGACAAGCAGTGAGGATGAGTTGAAGACAAGAGTGTTGATTGGTGGCATGCATTGGAGACAAGTTTGAGAATATTGAGTCGGCTGACACAAGAGGCACTGAGAAAGAGTGGTAGACAAGAGTGTTGAGGGCATGAGTTGAAAACGATGTCTAATAGTACGCTTGAGCCGAAGGTAAGAGAGTATTGGGAATTAGTTGGAGACAAGAATGTTGTTAGTGTCAAGAGGTGTCATGAGAAGATGATGTGTGTTCTTGCAAGGATTGCTAATGCTCGTCAATAATGTGATGAATCCTCAAATGGTTTTTTTGAGAATGGCCGTTTGGGGAGTTTCGTGGATGTTGTGGTGGCCCTAGATCGCGGGAAGAGCACATCTCGATGTGGAGTTGCATTCAACCGGGTGTAGCAGGGTTTTAGATCGGCCGGAACCCCAACAACAGGTCTACAGTGTATGCCAAACACATCTCTCCAAGTTTTCAGTCCGTCTTTTGTCGGTTCGTTGGCGGACACATAGTATCCTACTCGGTGTTAGGAGCACCGTAAAGATAAGCCGTCAAGAGAGGCAAGCACGTGTACTCACAAGAGACTAATGTCCTCTGTATACTGCAGGGTATAATAACTGATAATGAAAATAAATATATTATTAAGTTATTTGAAAAACACCATTTCTAATCCAAAATCCTATTAGCAGAATTATTTGCAGGTCATCAGTGGATAGGAATAGGACGGGAAACTTACTCAGGCTAAATTAGAGATTCTAACGAGATACTACATTATAAGCAACATGGTCATAAAACTTGGTGTCCAAATTAAGAACTACTGCAGGAGTTGCAACGAAGAGGAGCAACCAGAATCAGTATTTTACATACTTTGTGATTGCCGGGTGTTCCAGTAAAGACACATTCTTTATTTAGGAGGCCATGTTGATAACTTCGCGGCAGAGAAATAAAACCAATGGGTTGAAAGACGTTAATAGTCCAAGGAGACATAGGGTATCACAATAGGACGTTTTGATCCCCGAGTGTTCTAGCCATGCTCTTTCATCCTAACCTAACCTAACCTAACCTAACCTAACTTAATCCACTCTTTAATCAAAACCTTCATCTAAACACAAGTAAGGTATCCAGATGGAAAATTATTCTTTTTTGACTGAAACTTGGACCTAAAAGCATATTTCATGCTACAAACTATTCTGGATCATTTTGAGGAAATATTTTTTTGTAAATAAAAATTGCCAGCTTTATAATCAAAACCAGTCTCTTTAGATGTGTTTAATTAAAAAAAAAAAATATTGACCATTTCTGAGTTTTTTCTTTAAGTAACGACGTAACTTTAATGTTTTTCTTTAAATAACTACGTAACTTTAATGTTTATTAAATATACTTGCAGCACTAACGACGTATGTCATCCTACGATTGATCGCTGACAAATTGTTTTCTCAGGAAATGACACATAGCGACATACGTTGTTATTAATGAAAAAAAAATGCAAAATAATTTTGGATTATTTTTCAGTTTATAACCACTTACAAAAACTGTGTTTATTTCTGTTATTTGCTGTCACTATTATTCTTGATACACTGTTATATTCTCATCCAAAGTCCCGTTAACTTTCTGTTGACGAAAAAGAAAAAAAAAATATTTCAAGCAAAAACAACTTATGTCTAAATGTGTAGTTGCACTGATAGTTTTCTTTTTCAAAGAAAACGACATTTGTCGACATAAGTTGTTTTATCTGCACAAACTTTAAGTGTAATTTACATATTGTTTTTTTCGTCCTTCTCTGGGATCTATTCCTCTTAAGATTTTTGACTCAAAATTTTTTTTAAAGTATTTATTGCCCATATCTACAGGACTGTTAAATAAAAAGTCATAAAAACTTTATATTGAGCCCATAATTTCAAATATAACGTTTTTTGGGTCTCCTGAACATTTTGATTTTATGACATACGCGGATATTCTAGAAAACCACAGAAATATGATACATATACACAGAAACCAGATTCATTGTAGCTACCGAGTTTATTGCCAACCCAAATTTCGGGTTAACTATTATTACAGTTTTGTTGTCTTAATGGTAAATATTTTATTATAATAGAAAGTTGTCAGACGCTAATAAATTTCTGTTAATACAATCGAGTATACAGTTACTCCAATGTAGAACGATTGGATTGGTGAACTTTTTTTCCTTTGTGTATGTTTTTTCTTTCCGGCCCAATATTAAAATTTACCCTAAATAAAGGGGCAAAAAATTATTTTTAGATTTTTCATATATGCTCCAAAATAAATTTCTGTTCTGAAGTCATACGTCATGAATGAATTTGTCATGAAACCAATTTAAAATTTCCGTACAAAAAACATTATTAATGGTTTCTACGCACTGAAAACAGATTCGTTGTTGCCAACAGAATATTGGTTGTCCCATATTCCATCACATTGTTCTGTTCTTATTACTCAAATATACTTTTCAAACAACCACAGATTCGATTGTATGAATTACATGATTTAAAAGAATTAAAAGAATTGTTAAAAAGAAACTACAATAACAACGAATCCACGCACTAGGGATTTTACTCAAGCGTACAGTCCTCTATTTTAAAAAACTTTCAAAAAACAAATTTTAACGTGAAATTTTTTTTTATTTTCTGAAAGTTTATATTTCTAATTTATTTTTCCAAACGTGACAAATAAATTAAGAATCCGGTTGGATTAGTTATTTCACTATATAAGGATAAGTTTATACGTATATTTTTTTCTTTTGTCATAGCCGAAAATTAATTCTATATAATTCTATAAAATTAATAAATTTATAATATGTAATAAAATAAGTAATTGTTACAGTTCCCATTATGTGTGATGGTTTATATATATAATTATATATATAGGTGCTTCAATTAAGTTAGTTAAATAATTTGTATATATACTTTGATTGGTAAACGAAACTCAATTTGCTTTTGTAGACACTTTTAGTTTGAGAGACACTTTTGCATT
This sequence comes from Cordilura impudica, assembly GCA_963682025.1. Taxonomy (NCBI): domain Eukaryota; kingdom Metazoa; phylum Arthropoda; class Insecta; order Diptera; family Scathophagidae; genus Cordilura; species Cordilura impudica. The sequence continues at coordinate 130,832,165 of OY821517.1, forward strand.
TTTAAATATTAAATTACAATAAAAAAATTTATTACCTCATTCGAAGCAAATCTTTTTCTGAATGCATGGCTTAGAGAAAAGAAAAACAAGTAAGAAAATTATAGTCGGTCAAGACCGACTATACGATACCCTATAGAGACCCTATCTCTCAGGCCCAACTAACTGGATATAGAAAATAAGCATAAACGGAATTTGAGTGGGATTTTTATTAATTTTTTCGGCTGCAGATATGAACAATTTCATATCGGATGCTATATCTATATGGGGACTAGACCCAAAAATGGACCGATCCTGACCATGTTTGGTAAAGTCTCTTGTATTTTGCAAAAATATATACAAACAAAATTTGAGAAGAATCAGTGCAATATTTTTGTTTTTTGATAGATATAAGTGAAGATCGGGAAGCAGCTCTATATGGGGCCTATGACTAAGAGTTACCCAGTATGGATCATTTTTGGACTACTCATTAATGGGTGTAATAAACGCATACAAACCCAATTCGAGTAAGATCTATATGACAATTTGGATCTTATGGCAATTTATGTCGATTTCAAAGGGGTCATTTGTATCGGGGCTAGGTCTGAACATGGACCGATTCTCACCAATAGCATTCATTCCATGGCCGATGAAAGATTAAATACCAAATTTCATCAAAACATATTCATATTTGCGATCTGCAGTTTGATTACAAGCTTTACATGGACACACAGACGGACGGACGGACGGACGGACGGACGGACATCGTTAAATCGAATCAGATAGTGATTCTGATTCGATCGGTATAATTAAAGATGGGTGTAGGTCAAATATTTTTGGTTGTTACAAACAGCAGCACAAAGTCATTATACCCAAACCACATAGTGGTATAGGGTATAAATACGAAAGCCTAAAATATGTATTTAAAATCCACTAACTTGACAGGAAAATCAAAAATACTGAAAGATGGGCGATATCTACTGCCAATTGTGTCGCGTGATTGTGATTTAAACTTATAAACAGACATCTGACTCTGCTTGTTACATACTACTCCAACAACAAAAGTTTCAATAATGGTTTTTCAGTATGTCGTCAATAATTCATTAATTAAATAAAACATTTCAGTGGTTTGTAGCATTTTGTAAAGCTCATTAGCAGAACTATAATATGCGATACAAAAAATGCGAATAGTATTTCCATGGTTTGCATACTTCTCTTAAAACGGATTTGTAAAATTTCACCACTGAAAATCAAATAAATGCGTTTGCGATAAATCTTTCTTTTTTATTTTAAATATAAATTTTCAATTAAATATTCTTCCTTTATTTACATATTTTAACAAATTTTGATATTTACATATGAGATCTTATCTTTACATATAGATATTGGAACAAATAATACATAGGATCTAAAGATATTAAATAGTTTTTATATTATTTTTAAATGATTTTTAAAGGAAAATGGGAGGAAAAAAACCTTTATATGATTTAATAAATTCAAATACTATCTGAAAATATTTATGTGCTTATAGGAGGTTTATTAGAGATAATAGACCTCTATAAGCACATAATTTTCAATTTGGTGATTTCTTTTTAATTTTGTGTTAGTCTCTACATTCTCTTATCAGTTGGTAACAGGAATTTTCAATTTTGGCAAAGTAATTGTTATTAATACTTGTTATGAAATCGATAATTTTTTCATAACCTGTTTCTTCATGAAGAAGATTTGTAGGATACCTCCAGGGCTTTTTATTTATCATTTTAAGACATTCGTTTTGTATAATTTGTAAGCGTTTTAGGTGACAGTTGCAGCGTCACTCCAAATAGGACACGCGTAAGTTAATATCGGCCTTATAACACTTTTGAAGAGTAGATTTTTGTTTTTGGGGTTTAGAAATGACCTTCTATTTGGTAGTGACCATAATGCTTTAAATGATTTTATAGCTTTTTGACACGTAGCCATAATATATTGTTTAAAAGTAAGCTTTTTGTCCAAGACAACTCCGAGTTATTTGACATGATTAAGTACATTTATGGTATTAATTCCAATATGAAGATGACGTCTTGGCAGTCTTCTGGGAGATTTGTTGAACGGAAAAATAATTGCTTGGGTCTTGTTTGGATTAATTTTGATTTTCCATTTGTGAAAATATTTACTGCAATTAACAAGTCCCTTTTCCATTTTCTTCAGCAGTGCACTTGTAAGTTTGTTTGAAGAAATTAACGCAGTATCATCTGCGTAGTAAGCAACTTTCATATATTTCGAAACTTTGAAATCGGATGTATATATCGAGTAAAGCAATGGCGACAAGACTGATCCTTGAGGTAACCCTGTGGTAATGGTTTTTGGAGATGATGTTTCATTATTAATCGCAACTTTAAAGGTTCTGACGTGAATGAAATCTGATATAAGTTTGCATAAATATTTTGGTATATTTGCATCAAGAAGTTTAAATACTAGGCCATTATGCCAAACGGTGTCAAAAGCTTTTTCGATATCTAACAATATTAGACCCGTTGAACGTTTATTGTTTTTATTGGTGATTATTTGATTTTTAATTCTGTTTATTTGGTGAGTAGTGATATGCCCTTTTTTAAATCCAAATTATTCTTTAGCAACAATAGAATTGGTCGTTACAAATTCACTATGACGAGAATGTAGTATTTTTTCAAATATTTTACCTAAGTGACTTAATAAACTAATAGGTCTATAGCTATTTGGGTTTTTTTTGGCTTACTAGGTTTGTTGATAGCTATAACCTTAGCGTTTTTGAAATGGTTTGGGAAATAGTTGAGTTGAGATGCAGCTGTTAAATATTATAACCAGTAATTTTAGAGCTTTGAGAGGTAGTTTCTTTAAGAGCAGGTTGGGAACATTGTCAAAACTAGGAGATTTTGAGGGTTTTATTAATGAGACAATATTCATTACTTATTCTAGAGATGTATAAATTGCTGACTCAGAACTGGGATTTTCCTTCTTAAAATTATTAACTGTTGTATTTGTTACTATATCCGCTGAGTGGTTGTAATTCGAAGTGAGGTTATTTGCTTTGACAAATGTATTTGCCAGGACTTCAGCCTTGTCCTTATCAGATGTTATCCTTGTATTTCCAACCTCAAGGTGAGAGATTTGATTTTTTCCTTTTCCTCGCAAGTTCCTGCTTATTCTCCAAAATGATTTATCACCTGGTTTTAAATTGGATAATAATTGACACCATTTCTTATTGCGTTCCGAATTAATACTTTTATCAATCATGTTACTCAGAAACTTAGTACATTGATTATAAAAAGTATGCTCGGCTATATTTGAAGATCGTTGGCTTTTGCTTTTAAAGCTTCGTCTTAGTTTTATATATTTCACAGTACTTTCTGGTAATGTGTAACTACATTTATAAATTTTTGTATTTCCTGATCAACTACTACCTTGGTATTGTATATATCCGAATTTAACGTGATTTTATTGTCTAAAAAATTCATATAAATGTTCCAGTTGGTTGCACTATAATCATAATAATTGATGTCAACCTGCAAGGCCACTGATCTTTTAAGTGTACACATAATGGGGCGATGGTCTGATGATATTTCGTAATCAATTGTTTTTACGTCTATATTTAAAGCGGTATTGCTTAAAATAATATCGACGGTGGATGCTTCGCGATTGTGTTGATGGGGGAATAGGGTTGGACTATTAGGATAGTGTATGAAAAAATTGTTTGATTGCTGTAGATTGTTGAGTGCGATTCCTGCAGTATTATTTGAACGGCAATTCCAAGAACAATGTTTGGCATTTAAGTCACCAAAAACTATATATTCTTTGGTGGAAGGTGTTAGGTTCAAGATATCAGCACAGAAGTTATGGGTATACCTTGGTGAATATAACAAAGATACAACAATAGGTCTATTATTTATAATAACTTCAATTGAGATGTTTTCGATTGATGAAGTGTTTGATATAAAGAGGTTTTTATGAGCGACAGATTTATGAATTAACAGAGCTACTCCTCCTCCTCTTGCATCTATTCTGTCACTTCTACACACAGAAAACAGATTCATTGTGGCTACCGAATTTATTACCAACCGAATTGCGATAATGCTAATAACCGATTTTCGGGTTCACGATGATTACAATTCTATTGCCTTAACAGTAAATATTTTATCATAATAGAAAATTTACAGATGATATGAAACTTCTGTTGATACAATCGAAAATATAGTTATTCCACTTAAGACCAATTCGGTTGGCAAATATTTTTTCTGTGTGTATATAAATAATAATTTTTAAAATAGGGTCTATGATTTTTTCCTATTTTAATATTTTCTCGTTCAATTAGTATCTCAAATTGTTTTAATTTAGAAAAGTTTGAAATGCCATTAGCATTCAAGTGAAACATTTTGAATTCGTTTAAATTATTGGTATAATCCATGGGCGTATTTTACCATTGACATTACAACTTTGATTTGTTGTACTTTTGAAGTGCACCTATGCAAATCATCCATAGCTGTAGTGAAAATATCAAAAAGCTCATCAATGCTAAATAAATCGTTGTTTATTTTCAGCTGGTTAGCATATGTAGCTTTGCTGTTATTATTGATGTTATTGTTACAATTTGTGTTGTTACTTAAATTTGGGAAATCAACCTTTGATTGAAATGAAAAATTTTGTTGTTGCCTGCTGTTGTTATGACTTTTGGAAGTTATTATTGTTCTAGTTTCCAAATAGAGAGAACGTAACGGTCAGTTGATGTCGTTTGCAGAGTGATCAGTCCTCTCTTTTCCAGCTGGTCTTTTTTCATTTGTGTTAAACGGACACACACTTGTATGATGTTGTTCTGCACATATCATACACGCAGCACTTCGATGGCAATGTTCACCACCATGGCCATACATTAAGCAGTTCCAGCATAGAGTTGGTCTGCTCCTGGATTTCGATTTGAATTTCCAAGAATTTATAATATTGGAAATTGTTCGTACATGTTTTAGGGCAGTTGGATTAAAATTTTTACGAACAAATTGAACTTTATAAACTGCATTATTGTTTGAACTGAATTTGGTGACTATTTCAGTTACGGAAGAAGGGGATAGGTTGTAGTTTTGTAACCCGTGGAGATTTCCTCAGAGCTTATGCGGGGTAAAAGGTAATATATAACCTATTTTCTTTGGAGCCATAAGAATGAAACTCCATTTTATTTTCTCGAAGTATTTGCTTGTAGCATTCGTACATTTTATTACTAGGAGCAAAAATTTTGGTACCAATTGAAGTACGTTTGAAAATGCAATCCTTACTAAGCAGCTTTTGTATTTCTGTAAATGAAGCGTTCGCTTCTATGACAATGGGCGGAGGTTTGTGTTCCTTAACATCGTTAATATTTGATACGGGAGTTACGTCCATATCAATGAGGCCAGCAAGCAGGCTAAATCTGTTGCTTGAAGTTGATGCAATGTTCAGCTTAACAAAACCCGGAGGAAGTTTTGTCATCTTCTTGTTCACAAGCTTTCTTTTTGATGAGGATTTGGCCCCTCGGGTCATCGCTAAATTTTTATTCCTGTTTTAAGCTGGAGTGTCTACCACGTGAGTTCAAATGAGATCAAGAATAGGCAATTGCAAAAACAAAAATATACACTTGTTTTTAATTTTAAATAGTTGTACTCTAAGCGCTTTAATTTTTTACACGACCGTTCGTAAAGAGAGTTAGATTCGAACTGATTTTTAAATATAAAGGCTGGCATATTATAGTGCAATAATTAGGTGGTCATATTAAAGTTAATATTCATGAAATAAAAACTTAAAACTTCTCACTGTTTAGCTAATTCAACTCTGTTCATCTAAAGTTCACCAACGCGACCATATTTTGAGAAGGCGGCTAAAAATAATTTTTTTTTGGTTACCGATTTTAAAGTTATTTTACTCGTTTGAAATTTAATACCATTGAACCGCGGCAGCCAAAAAATTTCGACTCTATTTTAACTATATCACAGCGAACAGGGTCTTCGAAAATGGACTTTTGCTAAAACTAAAAATTCCTTTGTAAATTTTAAAATTTAAATGATTATAACTTTTTTGTTTTAAAAGATTTTAAGTTAAAATAAAAAAAAACTAATTTTGTAATTTCTAGGCTATTAATGTTAGAAATATAAATCACTGAGTCGTTTAGAAATTAAAGAAAGGTTAAAATTTCCCGAAAATCTGCTACTGTCTAGATCATAACTCCTACCCATCAAAAGCCATCAAAAAAATCTTGTACTCTTCTATAGTCCGAACCCTCCCCTACACTCCTTTACCTCATTATATATCTGACAGTTTCCGCCCGTGTGTACCAGAACAATTGTTCTGACACAAAGTCAGATATTTTGTGCAAAATTTATGAATACAAAAATTTTCCACTATGTTGTTAAGGTATAACGAGTTTGCCCTGATGTTTGTAACTACCAAATATATTGCACCTATACCCATCTTTTATTATACAGATCAACTCAAAATCACTTTCTGAGTCGATATTACGATGTCCGTCCTTCCGTCTGTGTGTTATGCATACGAAAGTATCGAGATTTAGTTTCTGCCAACAAAGAATGCTTACCTCCACAATCTGCTATTAGTGTCACTTTAAGTTCAGTAGAAATAAAATTGCAAGATCTTGAACATACTGCAAAATGATTGCTAAATACACTTGATACTGTTCATTTAAAAAGTATTGGAAATGGCAGCAATATTTTAATTTCTAAATAGGGATGTGATCGATCCTCTGGTCAGAAACATCACAAGCAATTTAATGCCGTTCCATTGCGCTTAACAAAATTTATAGCGGCTTAGAGCCGTCATCTAGTAGAACAACAGAAATTGATGTCTAGGAAAATGAAATTCCTTCTTCAACAAAGAATTGCAGACCAATAAAATTTGCATTCAAAAAGGAAACCAAACATGTCATAACTGAAGAAGTTCAAAAAATAAAAGATCAAATTAAGGAACTTCAACCACTAATATTTAAATTTGATGACCAAGACATTGAAGTAAATTTTAAAGTGTGTCTCACAATGATTGAAGGAAATGTTGCACAAGTTTTAACCGAAACAAAGTCAGCGTCCAGCTGCATTATATGCCAAAAGACATCAAGTCAATTAAGCCAACCCCCACCACAAGACGATAGTTTTAAAGAAGCCTACGAATTTGAAATGTCCCCTCTTCATGCTAGAGTACGTTTTATGGAGCATATTCTTAAATTGTTTATGATTTGGAGTTTGGTCCGTGGGAAAAAACAAAGAAAATTAAGAAAAAAAAGAAAGCAAGAAAAAAAAACAAATTCAAATTCATCTACAGCTAGTCCTCATGATCGACCAACCAAAATAAGGAGAAATAAACTCAACTGATAGAAATAGAGCATGGTGATTTTTTTCCAATCCAGAAACTGCAGCATATATCACATGTGTCGATCATGAATTAATAAGACGATTCAAAATCATATTACGCCAATAAAACAGCTATACTTTATAATGAAAAATACTCTTGGAGATATATGCTATCTACAGTTCATGAAATATTGTACCACGTGGAACAAATAATTCAAAACAATATGCTACCAATAGGAGATCTATCTGAAGAAGCGCAAGAAAAAAGAAACAAGGACTATAGATTCCTTTGCGAGAACAACACAAGGAAAATGTCCAGATATTGCACCACTGAAGACCTTATCACTATTTTTTTGAACACTTCAGATCCAAACACATAAGTTCAACATTCGACAAAAATGGAAAACTACCTCTATTGAATTAGGCGAAGAAGCTAAACAACTTCCAGAAGATGAAAATCAAGGCTATTTAGAAGAAATATTTACTAAAATTGTTTGAATTAAAGTAATTTTTCAGTACACTAACAATAAGTTAAACTCTTTTTTATATAGTTAAAAAATTTTTTTGATTCAAGGAACTTCAACCAGTAATATTTAAATTTGATGACCAAGACATTGAAGTACATTTTAAAATGTGTCTCACAATGATTGATGCAAAAGTTGCACAAGCTTTATCTGGAACAAAGTCAACGTCAAGCTGCATTATATGCCAAAAGACATCAAGTCAATTAAGCCCAGCCCCACCAGAAGATGATAGTTTTAAGGAAGCCTACGAATTTGGAATGTCCCCTCTTCATGCTAGAATACGTTTCATGGAACATATTCTTAAATTGGGTTATGAATTGGAATTTGGTCCGTTAGGCGAAACAGTGAGAAAAAACAAAGAAAATGAAGAAAAAAGAAATTTTGCTTTCAAAAGCAAATTCAACAAAAATATCTACAGCTAGGCCTCGTAATCGACCAACCAAAACAAGGGGAAGGAAACACAAATGATGGAAATACTGCAAGCAGATTTTTTCCGATCCGGAAACTGCAGCATCTATCACAGGTGTAGATCATGAATTAATAAGACGATTCAAAAGCATATTACAAGTTCTAGCATGCAGCAGAAAGGTAAATGCAAAAAAAATTGGAGAGTATGCCAATAAAACAGCTATACTTTATAACGAAAAATACTGTTGGAGGTATATGCCATCCACAGTTCCTAAAAATTTGTACCACGGGGCACAAATAATTCAAAACAATATGCTACCAGTAGGAGATCCATCTGAAGGAGCGGAAGAAAAAAGGAACAGGGACTACAGATTCTTTCGCGAGCACAACACAAGAAAAATGTCCAGATGTTGAACCAATGAAGACCTTATCACTATTTTGTTGTGCACTTCAGATCCGTATACATACGTCCAACATTCGACAAAAATGGATAACTACCTCTATTTAGTTAGACGAAGAAGCTAAACAACTTCTAGAAGATGAAAATCAAGGCTATTTAGAAGAAATATTTACTATAATTGTTTGATTTAAAGTCTTTCTTTTAACTCATACTCTCTGTCTGTCTGTCTGTCGTGGGTCCCCCTTATCCAGTTGATCTTAAACTTGGCCCATACGCACAATCGCGCATGGTCACGAACAGTCACGGAGAGATTTAAAACGGATTTCCCCTCATCCAATCAATCAGAAACTTGGTCGATATACTTGCTGTGGAAAAAGATTAACTTCGCACAGTCACGCGTAGTCACGCACAGTCACAGAGAGATTAAAACCTCACTTCCCCTCATCTGATCGATCTGAAACTTTGTCCATAGACTTTTTGTGGCCAAAGATTAATTTTAAGATAGTCACACACAGTCACGCATAGTTACGCACAGTCACGGAGTGCTTCAAGCCCCCATTTCCCCTCATCCGATCGATCTGAAACTTTGTCCATAGACGTGTTATTACCAAAGATTAATTTTCAAATAGTCATCAAAGTCACGCAAAGTCACGTAGAGATTCAAAAATCGTATGTATAAGTTAAGAAAGAGTTTTAATAAAAACTTTTTGTTTATGGGTTAGATTATTTTATAACAATTTAACAATTTTCCTTGATTTAAAAATTTATGTATTTTATAAATTTACAATTTAAATTGATATAGAAATAATTAAAAAGACAATTACAAAAATTTTTAACTAAAGTAAAAACATTGAAACTTCTCTATCTTGAACCAATATCAGGTAACTTTTACGTTCGCTGCTTAATAAATTATATTTTATCTCGGGCTCTTTCAAAAAAAAAAGCTAACCTTTGGCCCTTGTGAACAATTGGACTAAAAAGTTTACGGGGGCCAAAAAGTTTAAAAAAATATTAGTTGTAAAATTAACTGAAAAAATATAACATTATCTATAGTATTAATAGGCTAGGCGATTACTTGTGACCGATGTTTTGTTTTAGCGTTTTGTCCCGATTTTGACCAAACGTATTACATTTAAAAGATATTTCTGTTTAGCTGTTTTGCAGATTTATAGATTTTTAATTTTTTTCCTTTATTTTGAGTAAATTGCATGTAAAGTTGCTATTAACATACATAAAATAATGCAATGCTATGTGTGCGTTTATTAAGTTTGTTAATGTTTTTGTAATAAAAATGAGTTTGTGTTTTTGTGTTGATTTGTGAATTGGCTTTAATTGATTAGCATACCTTTACGGTCTTTATTTAATGAAAAAATTAAATTTTCTAGAATTTGCACTCGAATTTCGAGGGCTGGAATCTGCTAGTATAAAAAAAAACATTTTAAACCTTTTAACAAACACTTCACTTTTGTCCTAAAATTCAACTAAAAATGAAAATGTATTTTAAACACTCCATAGCTGTTTTGTTATAGGTCGATATTTACGTCTTCTCGTGAAATGGTCCACTGTGCAACGGTACCACTTATTTTATCGTTATTTATTCTTTGTGGTATTTTTTAAAGTGTGTGATATGAATCAGACGTGCAGTGATAAATGTTTCTATAATAGCAAATTTGGGTATATATAAAATACTATATTTAATTGATTGTGAAGAGCTTGTTTGATCCCAATATAAACAAAGCTTGTGATGTCTTCAGACGGAAATACAGACATCGCTATATCAACTCCGGTTATTATAAGCATCGATAGCCCATCAGTGGGTGGGTAAAGGACGGAAAGCTTTCTCAGGTTAAATAAGTTACACATCACTGCAGATGTTCTAAAGAAATACAGCGTTATAAGCAACATGGTCAAAAACTTGGTTGCAACGCAGAGGAGCAACCAGAATCAGTATTTGACATATGAATACTTTGTAAATGTTTAGGGTTCCAGTAAAGACGACTTGTATATAAAGGAGGCCATCTTAATAACTTTGAGGTAGTAAATCAAAGCAATCATTTGAAACCTTGATGTTCCTAGGAGACATACGCTATCGTACGTAGCTATGCCCTTTCGACCTACTACTACTACCACTATTACTTGTTTGATCTAGTTAAAAACAAATTTTATGATGTCATCACTCTGAGTATCCTTAAAAGCTTCTAACACCATGGTTAGCAACGCGGTGCAATATTTGAAGTGCATTCGACTATATGGAGGGTGGTCCGAATTTCAAGAACTCGAGAAGAAGAAAAAGTCTTCCACAAATCGAAGAAAAATCTGCATGAATCCGTCTTTGGTGAAAATAAAGCCAAACTCACAGTTAATACGGTAACACGATGATTGCGAGAAGCTGGACTCTTTCGAAGAATTTCCCAACTCCATCGCTGTGGAATACAACAGAGTATTATTTTCTGATGAATAATTAATTTGTACCAAAGTACACCCGGGCCACACTGAAGCATGTATAAAGTTATATCATGCTTTGTTGTGCTACTTGAATGTATGCACAAGTTCTACTGTGCAGGAATCCTAAACGATACAAAGATACCTTATGCTGATGAACATATATCGGTAACATGGACATTTTTCCGTCCGTCTGTGTCCATTTAAACCTTGTAATCAAACTACAGGTCACAAATATGAATAGAAGTGTATAAACTTCTATCGGCCATTAGATGGACGCTATTGAAGTTGGTGAAAATCGGTTCAAATTGCTTAAATTGCTAATAATATCGGAGGAAAAAAGCCCCCAAAATGTGTCGTATTAAGAATGATGCTTTCAAAGAAAATTGTTTTACCAATACTGTCAATCAGAGTGGAGGCTCAGTTATGATTTTGGACAGTATGGTGGCAACAGGCAGACAGGCAGACAGACAGACAGAGATTACGAGTTAAAAGACAGAGTGTAAAATTATCTCTAGCCAGTATGAACCTTTTGTTGTTTGAGTAGTAGATCAAGAATATTTAAAAATACTAAGGATCTCGCAAGAAAGTCCGAATACTTATTATGAAAATTGTATGCTCTTAATTTACCTTTTTTATGTTTGTTCATCTAGATTTTGAGACTTTTATTATACCCTATACCACTTTTCAGGGTAAAACGAATTTGTTCTAATGTTGGTAACTACCAGCCCCAGCTTTCGCTATACTAATCGACATATTTTCTTACGCTATTCGCCCGTCCGTCGGTCTGTAGCCAAGTCACGAGCTTGATATATAAATATATTTTTCAGAAATTTTTAAAATTAATTTTCATCTACCCGGCTAGACCCTACATTAATGTCTGCTATAAGTTCTTCTAAAATTACCCGCAAATCTAGACTTTTGTATATATCTTGACCAAAAGTTGTTTATAATTGTTTATAAGAGCCATAAATCATCAATCAGAAATAAACTCTATATCACAATTTTTTATCAGGGTCCTCATCTAATGCTGATTCATTAAAATTTTTCAAAACACAAAAACTGGCATAACTTTTACTAAAATTTAGTTTGTATTTCTTTTTTTTAGTACACATTAATGATATTACTAAGTCTGTAGCCATAAGCGATAACAGCCTAAGTCGACTTAAGAATGATTTGAGTTATGTTTACGTGAAATACCCATTTCTCTAATACTGTTTTTTAAAAAGATATTTATAAAAAAAATACTGAACTAAGTCGTATGTTCATATTTTATGACCAGTTAAAAACTGAGACCCTTAGTAAAAGTAACCTTAAAGTCGGCTTAGACCGATTTTAACTATCTTACTCGTTCTCTATTGTTTTTATGTTAGGTGACCTATAACCTTTTTATCTTCTGGCTATTTAAGGCATATTTGTTTTGTTTGTGTCTCCGAAAATCTAAAGTTACTTGTATATATTTGTATGTCTGTATGAATATTTTGCGTCCTTTGTCATTTTTCTGCTGTTTTTTTTTTATAGCTTTTGTTGCTTTGCGGTTGTCACGTCCATATCATTTTCCTCTATTTGTGTAGTTTTTTACAATGTTTTTATGATGCTATTTTTTTCTTTATTTGCCTCGTTTTACTCGCAGTAATTACAAAGACGTCAGGTCGTTTATTTGTTGTTAAAGTTGACAACGGCATTCGACTACGAGTATGGCTACCAACGGTATAAATTAGTTAAAGTGCCCACGGTGGTTATTTTGTTTGTTTTTACTTGTTTTGCATTGCGCTTTTAATTTTTTTTTTGTTTTTTTTTTTTTTTTTTTGTTTTCTGATTTGGTATGCATTTAAATATATTCATCCAAAAGTAGTTTCGCTTTCTAGAATACGGAATTAACAAAAGAAAATTATTTAAAGTGGTTTTAAGAAATTATTTTAAGATATTAGCTTTTAAAAGCCAAATTAACTTTGTGGACAAAATTTTAGTCATAAGTTTAGGAACTAGTTATCTTTTGCAAGGCTTAAGTGACTGTGCGATTTTGATCTTATTAGTACGAGTATTATTTTGTTTTTTTTTCTTTGCTTCTCGGAGCTAGGTGCTACTAGTTTTATTTCGTGAAATTTTAGCTCGTTTTAGAAAATAAAGTTATTTTGTGTTAAAGAAGAGTACTCATGCCTTTAGCGCACGGAGAAAACAGATTAATTGTACCTACTGAATTAATTGCCAACCGAAATGGGATGTTGTAATAAAACTTCAGTTTGATTAACAGTATATATTTTAACATCACAGAATATTGTCACACACACACAGAAAACGGATTTATTGTGGCTACAGAATTTTTTGCAAACCAAATTGATACAATGAAAACACTGTTAAACCTGTGTTAAACCTCAGTAAAATACGTTTACTTAATTTTTTCCACTGTGTTACTTAGCTATTTGAAAAAAAAAAAAAAACAAGTAATAAAATTATTGTCAGTCTAGACCGACTATAGGATACCCTATACCATGCGTTTAGAGACCCTATCTCTCAGGCCCAACTAACTGGATATAGAAAATAAGCATAAAGCAAATTTGAGTGGGATTTTTATTAATTTTTTCGGCTGCAGATATGAAGAAGTTCATATCGGATGCTATATCTATATGGGGACTAGGCGCAAAAATGGACCGATCCTGACCATGTTCGGTAAAGTCTCCTGTATTTTGCAAAAATATATACAAACAAAATTTGAGAAGAATCAGTGCAATATTTTTGTTTTTTGATAGATTTAAGTGAAGATCGGGAAGCAGCTCTATATGGGGCCTATGACTAAGAGTTGTCCAATAGGGATCATTTTTGGACTTCTCATTAATGGATGTAATAAACGCATACAAACCCAATTCGAGTATAAGATCTATATGACAATTTGGATCTTATGGCAATTTATGTCGATTTCACAGGGGTCATTTGTATGGGGGCTAGTTTCAATAGCGTTCATCCCATGGCCGATAAAAGATCAAATACTAAATTTCAATAAAATATATTCATTTTTGCGACCTGCAGTTTGGTTACAAGCTTTACATGGACACACAGACGGACGGACGGACGGACATCGTTAAATCGAATCAGATAGTGATTTTGATTCGATCGGTATAATTAAAGATAAGTGTAGGTCAAATATTTTTGGTTGTTACAAACAGCAGTACAAAGTCATTATACCCAAACCGCATAGTGGTATAGGGTATAAATAAATCTATTGTTACTTTTCAATAAAATTTTTTTTAGATCACCTTTTTAATTTTTCTGTTATTTTAGAGAGAGTGTGTTAGAGAGAGAGAGAAAGAGGTTAAGAAATGTAGAGACAGAAAAAGGTAGAGGGAGAGAAAGAGATATCAAATTTAAACTTTAGTCTTATGTATTTATTTAGAGTTTCACAACTTTGAGTTGGTAACATTGCTGTATTTGACAGCTGATAGTTAATTATACCCTATACCACTATGTGGTTTGGGTATAATGACTTTGTGCTGCTGTTTGTAACAACCAAAAATATTCGTCCTAGACCCATCTTTAATTATACCGATCGACTCAGAATTACTTTTTGAGTCGAAATAGTAATGTCCGTCCGTCCGTCTGTGTGTCCATGTAAAGCTTGTAATCAAACTACAGGTCGCAAATATGAATATATTTTGATGAAATTTGGTATGTAAGCTTCGGTCGACCATGGGATGAACGCTGCTGAAATTGGTGAAATCGGTCCATGTTCAGACTCAGCCCCCATACAAATGACCCCTATGAAATCGACATAAATTGCCATAAGTTCCAAATTATCATACAGATCTCAGTCAAATTGGGTTTGTATGTGTTTAATGGATGTACATTAATCAGTAGTTCAAAAATACTCCCTATAGGAAAATTCTTAGTCATAGGCCCCATATAGAGCTGCTTCCCGATCTTCACTTAAATCTATCAAAAAACAAAAATATTTCACAGATTTTTCACAAATTTGGTTTGTATATATTTTTTCAAAGTGCAAGTGACTTTACCAAATATGGTCAGGATCGGTCCATTTTTCGACCTAGTCCCCATATAAATATAGTATCCGATATGAACTTTTTCATATCTGCAGCGAAAAAAATTAATAAAAATGCCACTCAAATTTGGTTTATGCTTATTAGCTGTATCCAATTAGTTGGACCGAAGAGATAGGGTCTCTTAACCATGGTATAGAGTATCGTATAGACGGGCTAGACCGACTATAATTTGCTTACTTGTTTTTTTTTTTTTTTTTTTGTTTAATTTACCATTTCATCATGGCAACGATGCTTGCAAATTGTTGAAACTTTCTATCAAAATAGTGGTTCTATTCGTTCAACCTATTGTACACTTCTTGATGATCAATCCATCGGCGTTCGCAGCAAAAGGAAATGCATCCATCCACTTTATGGAAAGAAACTTTTGATTTAACCCCATTGATTTATTTTCTGAAGCGTTAAAGTAAAGCTACTCGTCTACGCCGATAAACTAGAATATCTGGAAATCAATATTCGATGAGTTGTTGGCGAAATACAGCCACAAATGGTGCAAAAAGTGTGTGCAAATTGGAGTTCCAGATTGCGGCGGCCACATGGCCAAAATCAAACAATAATGGCATAAAATTATCTATCCAAACTATCTATCTTCAAAAAAAAAAAAAAAAAAAACAAGAAAGAAAGTTACTGTCTATCTAGATCGACCATACGATACCCTTTACCAGGCGTTTAGAGACAATATCTCTTATGTCCAACTAGTTGGATATAGAAAAGAAGCATACACCAAATTTGAGTGGCATTGTTATTAAATTTTTTGCCTTCGGATGTAAAAAAGTACAAATCGGATTCTTTAATTATATGGCGACTAAAAAGAAAAATGGACCGATTCTGACCACTTATTTTTTGCAAAATATTTACTAACCAAATTTTAGAAAAATCTGTGCAATATTTTTTGATTTAAGTGGAGATCAGGAATCAGGTTTATATGGGCTTTATAACTAAGCATTGTTCTCTCGGTTATATTTTTGGACTATTATTTTATGGGTATAATTAACATACACAAGCCGAATTTGCTCGAGATCTATACGCTTATTTGGATATTATGGCAATTAAAGTCAATCACATGGGGGTGATTTGTATGGAGATTTTCATGCACCGATTTTCACCAAATCCGATAAAATCTTATATACTAAATTTTATTAACCCTTCGGTTAGCGAGAAAGTCCCTGGGGACCTTTTTCATTTTCAAACTGAAATTACTCCTATTTCGGCCAGGACAAGGTACCTCAAAAGTTTCCAAGAGAATTTTGTCAAAAATCGTTTAGAAGAAAATTCAAGATGATACGCCCAATAGTTTAGTTTTTATTGAGGTTTATAGGTGAGTAGTACGGGAACGCATGACAAGGTCCGTAGGGACTTTGTACTGAAATTACAAGAAATCATTAAGACATAAACTTTATTTTGGCTTCTTTTTAGCTGTTTTATTGTTTGAACACACATGTTGGAACAGTACGCTCTAACAAAACATTTGTGCCACGGGAGTTACACAAAAATCGTACGCGGCCAATCAACAGCACATTATTTGGGTTCAACGAAGGCGATATAGCACTATGCTCATATGTGCCCAGGAACAATAAATCAGTAATTTTGCTATCTACACAATATTACACTTGCGATGTGAACATGGAAACTGAAAAGAAGAAGCCCTTAGCCATTCTTGATTACAATGCCAACAAATCCGGCGTTGATACTATGGACCAGATGCTTGGTACGTATACATGCAAGCGATCAACAAAGCGCTCCCCGCTTGCCATGTTTTACAATATGCTCGACATCGCTGCATAAGCTGCATTTATAATATTCAACGAGATGAAGCCAGTGAAGAGAAGTGACAGACGGCGCTCATTCCTCCTTATGCTTACTAAGCAATTGGCATTACCCAACAATGAAGAACGTGCCCTGAATACTCGCATAACTGCATATGCAAGGATACGGAATTCAATGGAGGAGTTTAATGTCAAGGTAAGAATTAAGAATTCTAAAAGTCAAAAGCAGAATGATTATATACATTTTTTCATTTTGGATAGTACCAAGACCAACAGAAGCATCTGCACCGTCGTTTGCGCTAAGGACAAACAAGCCATCATGTCGACTATGCCGTTCAGAGTACGGTCGTCAACGCAAAACAAGTGCCTATTGCTGTTCCTGCAACAATGCAGTTTGTGCAGAGCATTCAAGATTAATGCATCGGTGCTTAACCTGCACTCAAAATTAGGAACAACCATCGCAACAATAGTTTTTTTAAGTTTTATTCATTGTAAAACTAAATTTTCATAATAAAATTCATAAAAATTAATTATGTTAGTATAAAAAAAAAAAAAATATTTTAATTTATTTACCAATTAATAAACAATAATAAAATGACAAAACAATCATTTTAAAATGTCTTTTTCATAGAAAAAGTCTTATCAACAAAAATAGGTCCCTACGGACCTTGTCATGCGTTTAAGGCTACCAGAAGTGTTGCTAGACGGAGAGTTAAAATATATTCATACTTACGACCTGCAGTTTGATAAAGTTTTCATGGACACACAGACGAACACAGAGACGGACACACCGATGGACATACATCTGACCACGTAGTGGTATAGGGTATAAATACACCAACCAAATGAGAATTCAAGCAAAAGTTATACTTAATAAGCCTCTTTCAATATAACAAATTAAAATATAGAACAACTTTGAAACAAATATGTTTACATATGTGTACACATTGCATACTATAATATACATACGTGTTTGTTTGTTTGTTTGTCTTGAAAAAACAAGAAAAATTACATTACATAAAATTACATTTAGCGTTAACGGCGTTCCCTCCGTATAACTAGTATAACATTTGCTTGAATTCTCATTAGGTTGATTTCAGCAATTATATATGAATTTAACTTTTTATCAAACAAACCATCTGCTTTTGGTTACTTTTAAGGGTTAGTGACTCTTCCCGAAACAGCTTTATAACCTGTCATTCAGAATATAGATCAATCTTTTTGGAACAAATGTACCAATGTTTGTGCTTTATTTAAAGTAAAAACATTTGATCTTGAGCCTGAATAGTTTCAAACTCAATCATTAAAATGACAAAGATCGAAAATAAGATTTTTTATTTTTATAAAAATTAAAAAAATTATAAATTCTCATTTGGTAGAATCTATAAATTTACATATGGGCCTTCAGATGGCCAAACTATAATATCCGCCATATATATAGTTATATAATATTGTATAAATAAATTTAAATTTCTATAAAATACATTCACGCTTTTTTTATTTTTCATTACAAAGAGTTTAGCAAAGCGTTATATTTAGTTAAGTATACTTTTAGAGTACCAAATCTAAAATTGTCAAGTGCTGCCCAAAGAACAATATATTTTTCCTGTAATTAAAAGTGCTGCTTTATGTTTACTCTGATAGTAAAAAAAAAAGTTTAATTAAATTATACAGGAGAAGTAAATGAAACAGACAGAAAGAATCTCAATTTAGCGCTTGGGAAATTTAATTTTTTGAAAGTATTTAATTAAATCTTGTAGTTCAAGAAATTTTGATTTTCTTTTTCTTTAATAACAAAATATTAGTTCAGTGGTAAAGATTTAAAACACTTGGCCATGATTTACGAACAATAGAAAACATAACTGTCAGACTCAGCCACTAAGCTCTCATAGAATATTTGGGAATTTATAAAAGACTGAAATTGTACCCACTGGCTGTATTAATTGAATTATTAGGATATCGGAACCGAGCTCCTGGTCTTAAATTCCAGTTTCTGTTCAGTTGTTCCAAACAAGTGATTTAATTGGCTACATAGAGAGATGTCGCCTTAAAGTTTCTTTTCTCTGTGCAGTATGGAATATATAGTCTCCGGCAACATTATATCCCCATTTAAAGTAAGTCATTTTATTAAGTTTTTTTGCATTAATATTCTTTTGGGTTTCTCAATCTTATCTGACAAAAAAACACATGAAAATTAAATGATTTGAATCGGTATATTACATTTTTCCATTTTTGACAAGATGTTATCCCCATGTCCGCAAATATGGGTCGGGGTAAAACCTTGACACAAGAACAAATTGGTAAAAACAATCAGCAATTAGCTGAACGATTCAGAAAATAATAAAAAAACACCAAATATTTGCGAATTCTACTGTATCTGCTGTATCTACTGTATCCGGAGTAATTAACACGTGTCCATATCTTTAAGGAAGGAAACTTATGAAAAGGTAACATTTACTTGCGCGTTTGACAGTTTAGACTTCAGCCGATCTTATTTAAATTGGAAAGAATAATGGTAGAAGAAAATATTTTCAAACGATGGTGTTCAATATTAGTTCCACGTTTTGAAAAATTCTAAGCGAATTTGTTCCCGTACTCATAGTGCTGTTGGTGCTGCAAACCACTTCATGGTGCCATAGAATTGGTTGTTTTAGAAGTTTGGCCGAATAAAGCGGAAATACGGAAAGTGAATCTTACAAAAGATGAATTTTACAACAAGGCAACAGGCGTTTCTGCACAGCAAGAAGAGTAAACAAGTAAGAAAATTATAGTCGGTCTAGACCGACTATACGATACCCTATACCATGCGTTTAGAAACCCTATCTCTTAGGTCCAACTAACTGGACATAGAAAATAAGCAAAAACCAAATTTGAGTGGGATTTTTATTAATTTTTATGGCTGCAGATATGAAAAAGTTCATATCGGATGCTATATCTATATGGGGACTAGGTCCAAAAATGGACTAATCCTGATCATGTTTGGTAAAGTCTCTTGTATTTTGCAAAAATATATACAAACAAAATTTCAGAAGAATCAGTGCAATATTTTTGTTTTTAATAGATTTAAGTGAAGATCGGGAAGCAGTCCATATGGGGCCAAAGGGATCATTTTTGGACTACTCATTAATGGATGTAATGAACGCATACAAACCCAATTTGAGTAAGATCTATATGACAATTTGGATCTTATGGCAATTTATGTCGATTTCATAGGGGCTAGGTCTGAACATGGACCGATTCTCACCAATTTCAACACCGTTTATCCCATGGCCGATGAAAGCTTATATACCAAATTTCATCAAAATATATTCATATTTGCGTCCTGCAGTTTGTTTACAAGGTTTACATGGACACACAGACGGACGGACGGACGGACATTGTTAAATCAACTCCAAAAGTGATTCTGATTTGATCGGTATAATTAGAGATGGGTCTAGGTCAAATATTTTTGGTTGTTACAAACAGCAGCACAAAGTCATTATACCCAAACCACATAGTGGTATAGGGTATAAACAGTGTCTCGATCTAAGCATAATTAAAAACTTTTGGGGATTTTTTTGTGTACACTTTATGCAAAGGCTGATTAACGTGATTTAAGATGATTTTGGGAAAATGCGAGTAACAATAAATAAAGTACAAAGTCTGTATAGCTCTCTTTCAAATATACTTTTTGAAGTATTCGCAATAGTGGAAGACCTTTTAAATATCTTATATATTAAAAGAATTTATGAATAAACTTTGCATTCAAGATTTTTTTCAATATTTTTCTTCTCTCAAACCTCTATAACTAGAGTTCTAATTAACGTAGGCTGTTGACATAGGTCTAAGAACACTCAGTGGATCAATCTCCTTCTTTTGAGCTATTAACTGCTTAAATTCGTTGGGTTTGAGGAAAGTTATGTGTGGAGAATCAACTTTACTTTTACTGTACGTTAACTTATCTTGGCATATTTTGGCATTACTGTACGTTAACTTCTCTTGGTAAATTCGTTGGGTTTGAGGAAAGTTATGCGTGGACAATCAACTTTACTTTTACTGTACGTTAACTTCTCTTGGCACATTTTGGCATGACTGTACGTTAACTTCTCTTGGCAAATTTTGGTATTATATTATAAAAATTAATATAATCTTAATATATAAAAACGTTGGTGCGTATGTTGGTACCACTAATGCTAGCGACTTCGTATTCATACCATATGTTCCTTTGGTTCTCCGATTTGCATAACTTTTTTTTGTACCTGATAGGTGGCGCTGGGGTCGAGATTTTCCCAAAAAATTTATTTACGGTCCAATTTAGCTCAAATTCGCAAAACTAAAGTTGCTGACAAAGTTTTTCACCTGTAGGTGGCGCTGGTGTTAAAATATTCAAGAAAACGTATATTTTTTTTCAGTCATATTCATAATATTATTAAATGCAATGTATTTAAGGCACAGAACTAATTTTTAAACACAAATTTAGGCGTTTTATTTGCACATGGCCACAACAGACTTTGTAAGGTCCAACAACGTGGACCGGTTCAGCTAGTATAATATAATGCTGCGGAGCAGCAGGGGTCCTCTAGTTAATAATAAAATATATTAAGAAGAAATATTTTCTACTTTTACATATGGTAATATTCTGATATCGTACTGTTAGCAGTCGAAAAATTGATTTTTCGTTTTAAATTGCTTCTTTTTCATTTCATTGTTGACAGATAAGATCAGAAACACAACTACTAACTACTAATTGTGAGATCGAAAAAATCTTAACACACGTTTATCTTTTTCCCAAGCATGACTTCAGTTTTTTTGATCAAGTTATCTTTTAAAAAAATATCTCAGTTAATTCTTTTGATAATAACCCCATTCAATTGTTGTTAGTATAATTTAAATGAGTGACAGAAATTAGTGCGTGCTAAAATTATCATATACAAGCACTCGAAATTCGAGTGCAAATTTTACGAAATTTTAGTTTTTCATAAAATTTTTTTCTTTCAAAGTTTTTTTTGATCTATTCATCCTAAAGGTGAGCTAATCAATTTTTGCAATTCATAATTCAACACAGGCCATGTGATATACAATTTTAATGAAACTTGATGAATTTTGAATTGGCTAAAATTGGTAAGCATACCTTTATGCCCATACAAAATTATTTGTTATAAATAATTAATTTTATTTAATTTAAGATATTTTTAACACATGTTATACATGTCGGGTTTTCAATCATTTTAGAATATTTTAATCAAGATTTGATCAAATACAACAATTTATATATTTTTAATTATTTATTTTCTTTTCAAATTTATTAGAAATTAAAAACGAGGCAGTTTCGACTTGCTGCTACTGCTCTCTTTAACTTTTGAATCGTTTCTCTTCTTGCTTTTTTTTTATTAAATTCAGTAGTCAGTCGATTCTACCCGAGCTTTGACATAAATGTGGCCGCTTGCCGTTTTATATTACGAATATAATCAGTACTCCGAAATACATAAATTTTATCATTTGTCACTTCTCCTCCATATGAAGTATAATCGTACAAATTTTCACACTCCTCCGTGCCCGCATTTTGCTCAAAAAGGGGAAATAAAATTTTCAACAAATTCCAACTTGGTTCTACAAACGGTCAAGGAATCAAAGGTCTGCCGTGGAACCATTTTCAATATAATTTGAGACTATAAGGAAAATTTGATAGAAAACATGGTTCGGGAAGAAAGAAAGGTCCACCTGATGTCTTTAAAGCCAAGAAAATAAGCAGAATTGTGCAAATAAATACCAAAACATCAAGTAGAAAAGCAGCCCAGCTAGCTTAGTGCACAGACTAAGTGGGGGGAAATGCTAAAGCCAGTGCAGGTTTGAAAACATACAACTTCCAAAAAGTTGCAGACATGAACGTTGTAGAAAATATAGATGCCAAAAACACAGCACGGAAATTGAAATCATGTTTCATAAAAAAAATACTCCTGCAGCATAATGCACGACGAAACGCATATATCGGTAGATTTTTCGAGTTCCCGGATCAAAATTTTTACGTTTACGTATAATGCTCGAGGAAATGTCGAAGATAAGTTTAGCATCCAAAACCAGATGAATATGCAGTTGTGGCAAAAGAAGCAAATTATTTGTTTCGACGGGCTCTGTAAATACTGAAACTTACTACTTCCTTTCATAAGCCAACAAATTGTACCCACATATTTTTTTCCCAATTTGAAAACCTGTCACTACGGTAAAAAAAAATATCCTGTTTAGTGCCACATACACGAAACTTAGCTTAGGAGATTTTAAAAGAAGGTGGACTATCTGTTCCAAAAAAATGACAGAAACCACCATAAAATCCCTGATGGAACGGTTTCTGGATAAGGTCATATAGTGATTTGAACTATATATTATCTTCTTGTAGGTTTCTAAATTAAACAAAAAAAAAAAGAAAACTATTGTCGGTCTAGACTGACTATACGATGCCCTATACCGGATATCGGATGCTATATCTAATTGGGGAATGCGTGGAAAACTGAATCGATCCTGACCATATTTGGTAAGGTCATTTTTTTTTTTGTAAAGTCAGACACAAACCAAATTTGAGAAATATTTGCGCAATATTTTTTTTTTTCGATAGATTTAAGTGAAGATTTGGAATCAGCTTCCTCTGGGACCATGACTAAGAATTGTTATGTAGGCTCTATTTTTTCACTACTGATAAATGGATGTAATAAACATACACAAATCCAATTTAACCGAGTTCTCTACGAAAATTTGGATATTATGGTGTCATTAGTATGAGGACTAGGTCTGAATGTGCACTGATTTTCATAAATTTTATGGCAATTTAAGTCGATGTCATAGATGTGAATTTGATGAAAGTGAATCGGTAAATCTTTCCACTTTTGAACCAAATGAATTGAATAGACAATTTACTTCAAATGACTCAACTCCTCTTCGTTCTGACTCTTATGCAAATCTGCCAGATTGCAATCTGGATTCTTTATTTAGTTTTTCCTGCGTTAACCAGGAGGATGTTCTGGAAGCTTTTCTTTCCATAAAGTCAAAATCAATTGGTCTAGACGGTATGAATCCAATATTTATTAAAGCTATTTTACCACAGGTTTTAGCCTATATCACTCATTTTTTTAACACTATTTTTACAAAATCTATTTTCCTTGATTTGTGGAAATGGGCAAAAGTAATTCCCTTGCCGAAATCTAATAAAGAATACAGGCCAATTTCCGTACTTCCTTTTCTTTTGAAAGTTTTCGAAAAAATTATGAGCAAACAAATGAATGAACATATATCCAATAATAATCTTTTATCATCTAAGCAATCTGGTTTTGGCAGGAAAAGAGGGTGTATCACTACTTTAATTGATGTATCGGAAGATCTTCGTTATATCGTTGACAGTGGTAATATTGCTTTTTTAACTTTATTGGACCACTCTAAAGCTTTTGACTCAGTGGACCATGATATTTTTGTTAAAAAGCTTAAACATATTTTTAGTTATTCTGAAACCTCCTCTAAATTGATTAGCTCTTACCTTCGGAATAGAGAGCAAGTAGTTGTCTCTAAAGACAAGTCGTCTACCTCTGCGTCTTTAAGTAGGGGTGTTCCGCAGGGGTCTATACTTGGCCCTCTTTTGTTTTCTATTTACATAAATGATCTACCACGTGTAATTAATTCATGCCAAATGCACATGTACGCTGACGACGCACTGTGGTCAATATTTTGAGATAGCGGCCAAAACTCCTTTTGGTTTTTGTTCTCCGATTTTAAAGTTATTAGACTCATATGAAAGTAGACAGTAGTAAACCTCGGGAGCCAAAAAATTAGAACTCTATTTCAACTATTTCACTGAGAACAGGGTGGTCCAAAATGGGCTTTTTCAGGATTTAGTAAATTTATGATATTTTTAGTTAATTTTTAAAGTTTAAATGATCATAACTTTTTTGTTTTTAAAAGATTTTTGGACGAAATAAATTTTGTGCTGTAACCTAACTTATTTCCTACTAGCTGTTTTTACCCGGTCTTGCCCGGAATAAAAAGGCCTTTGACTTGAAAAATGGTTCACTATGCTTACCAGGCGCTGAGTACTTAGTTCCCAATTAAAAAATTCCCCAATAAAATGAACTTTCTCCCCAAAAATTTGTATGGGCAGTAAATTCATTTTTTATTTCAATTAAAAATTTTTTGATTTTTTAATTTAGAAGTTTTTTATAAGATGCTGCAGCAAAAAAGCTTCAAAAATAAGCGGCGAAACCGCTTTAAGTTTTTTTTTCAGTTTATTTATAAACATCAAATATAACGGAATGGTTCGCAAATTAAAGGAATCGGAACTTTTAAAAATTGAATTACTTCATTCAATAAGTGATCATCATTGAGCAGAGACATCAAATTCAAGTTTCAGAAATGAAAGACTAATGCGACGTTTAATATTGTGTCGCAAGGTTTCTTTCTAAGCAACTGCTTATAGTATATGTGTGGCCTCTTTTGATCAACAGGTAATTATTTCACATACATAGATAAAATTTATCATACGACATTTCACTATGCTGTGTTCCGCGAGCGAGTCGCGTCCGCTTCCGCGCGTTTGGCAGCCATACCCGTGCTGCCGCGCAGTTGTTGTCAACTTATTTTAATCGCCAAAATATATTTTTCAGATCATTGCAATATTTTAGCTGAGCTGTGTTCCGCGAGCGCGTCGCGTCCGCATCCTTCGCCTCGCGCCGCTTCCTCGCAGCTACTACCCGTGCTGCCGCTTAGTTTTCGTTACCTTATTTTAATTCCTAAAACATATTTTTTAAAGCATTGCGATATTTTAGCTGAGCTGCGTTCCGAGAGCGCGTCGCATCCGAGTCCGCGGTCGCGCGCCGCGTCGCGTCCGCGCGCCTCGCGCCGCTTCCTCGCAGCTACTACCAGTGCTGCCGCTTAGTTCTCGTTAACTTATTTTGATTCCTAAAACATATTTTTTTTTATAGCATTGCGATATTTTAGCTGAGCTGTGTTCCGAGAGCGCGTCGCGTCCGAGTCCGCGCGCCTCGCGCCGCTTCCTCGCAGCTACTACCCGTGCTGCCGCTTAGTTCTCGTTAACTTATTTTAATTCCTAAAACATATTTTTTAGAGCATTGCGATATTTTAGCTGAGCTGTGTTCCAAGAGCGCGTCGCGTCCGCATCCGTCGCGTCCGAGTCCGCGGTCGCGCACCGCGCGCCGCTTCCGCCAAACTTATATTAATTGTCAAAATATATTTTTCAGATCATTCCGATATTCAGGCTAAGCTGTATTCCCCGTGCATATAGCTTCCGCGCAATGAAATGATGCTATTGAAAAGAATACTCATTTTAAATGCATTTATTGTAGGACATATATTGAGAGCAGTATGCAAACGTTTACTAAAATAAATATTTAACAAAATTCATTAAATAAAAATATGTAAAAATTTAAGAATGAATTTGGGGAGTAAGTTCAATTTTTATTTCGATTAAAAATGGCGAATTTGTTCATTTCTTGTGGGTACCTTTTTTTTAAGTTTGGGGAATTTGTTCACCGTGTAGTTATTTCCCTGTAAACCAAATTTCAGAGAAATCCGTTGAAAAGTACAAATTTGTATAGGGAAGAAATATACCACACAACAAAATATGAATTTTATATGAAAATTGGGCGTAAAAGTAGGCGTGGTCGGTAAAAATCGTATGACGACCTTCCCTGGAATATGTACTCAATTTCGGAGAAAGCCATTGAAAAATTAAAGTTTGTATAGCAATCAAATAAAGAAACAAATAAAAGGATAAAATAAGTTTTATATACATAGAAGTTGGCGCAAAGTAGGCGTGGCCTGTAAGAAGCATATGGTGACCTTCTCTACAGTATAGAGATCGTGTGACCAAATTTTAGACATCCCTTGAAAAATAAAAATTTCTATAGTGCACAAATATACCAAAAAACAGAAAATGAATTTTGTATAAAAAGTGGGCGTAGAAGTAGGCGTGGCCGGCAAGAATCATATGGCGACCTCTCTGGAGTACAGAGATCGTGTGTAGCAAATTTCAGAGAAATCCGTTTAAAAAAAAATTGTGTAGAGAACAAATGTACGAAAAAACAGAATATGAATTGTATACAAAAAGTGGGCGTAACAGTAGGCGTGACCGGTACCAAATTTCAGCGAAATCCGTTGAAAAATAAAAATTTGTATAGCGAACAAATATACCAAAATACAGAAAATGAATTGTATATAAAAAGTGGGCGTAAAAGTAGGCGTGGTCGATAAAAAGTATATGGTGACCTTAGCTGGAATACAGGGATCGTGTTTACCGAATTTCAGAGAAATCTGTTAAAAAGTATACGGCGACCTTTCCTGGGGTATAGAGATCGTGTGTACAAAATTTCAGGAAAATCCGTTGAAAAATAAAAATTTGTATAGCGGTCAAACAAACAAACAAACAAATAAACAAACAAACAAACAGAAAATGAATTTTATATATATAGATTACTGGTAAAAAAAATTGAAGCTCTACTGTTTTCAGAACAATTTAAATTTTTTTTTTAAAAAAGGTCAAATTTCTCGGAAATTTCCTACTTCATAGAGCACAACTCCTGTGAGTCAAGCTCAGTCAAAACACAAATTTACTATTTTGTAGTCCTAACTCTCCCCTACATTCCTATATATACATCTCCATGCATCGGGACTGCACTTTTTGAGCTACAGCAATTTTTCTGACCCAAGGTAAGATATTCGGTACAAATGCACGTCATATTTTTTGAGAAGTTATTTGTATGTGAAAGTGGCTATTATGCATATATTTTGATGAAATTTTGTACAAACGTTCTTATTGACCCAAAAAATAATTCTGTTGAAATTAGAATTTGGCCCATATATGGACCTAGTCCACATAGAAGGGTGTATCAAAATTTTGACAAAAATGACAATAGAACTCTCAAATTATGTGGTATCTGGCAATTCATTTGGAAAAGGTAAAAAAGATTTTATTGCCATCTAATATTACAAAACTTAAATACGTGAAAATTGCAAATAAATTTAAAACCAATGGAAATAACTGGTAAAACCAAGTACCTTTTATATTATTGCCAGTACCTGTTAACTCTCAAATTATGTGGTATCTGGCAATTCATTTGGAAAAGGTAAAAAAGATTTTATTGCCATCTAATATTACACAACTTAAATACGTGAAAATTGCAAATAAATTTAAAACCAATGGAAATAACTGGTAAAACCAACTACCTGTTATATCATGTTTCAAAGAGGTAAAAAAGATCATGTTGAAACTTCGAGCAATAGTATATTAATCCATGCATTCATTTTTTTTCTTCATTATTGTTTAAACAATGGCTAAATTCAGTTATAGTGTTTTATCTGATATATATTTTGAACGGAAAGATGAAAACGACATTATTTTACATATAATGAATAATCCATTCTTCAAAATATGCGACAAACAAGAAATTAAAATTCATAACTTAAAAATAAAAAACTTTTTAAATACTTTAAGAAAACGGTACAATCAATGTTCCAGAAACAAGAAATTGTTTTACTCACGTAACCAAGAATGGCTAAGAAATAAACTTATTTTTAAAAAGCTATCAGTAACTACCACGGAAACTGGAAAAGGTGGTCGACCAGCAAAGCCAATTGATAATTGTAGTGAAAGATCACGAAGACGCAAGCTTAAACATATCAATGAAGAAGTTTCTTGTAGCATCATAAAGGATTCATTTCTGCATCAAATTCAACCATCGAAAACTAAAAAGGGTAAAATTGCTATCATTGAAAAAATAGTGGAAGCAAGCCCCAGACGCACAAAAAGGATTTTAGAAAGTATGCCGAAGTATGGATTTGAAAATGACTAAAAACCAATATACAGAATTGCGGAAGCGAACCAATGAAAAAAATTGTGGAATTTTTCCATCATATCGAGATATAGTTTCTGCCAAAAAAGATTGCTTACCTTCACCAACTGCTATTAGTGTAACTTCAAGTTGAGAAGAAATAAAATTGCAGGATCTTCTTGAACACACTGCAGAACGATTATTAAAGACATTTGATGCTGACTATTTAAAGAAGTTTAAAAATTGCAGCATGCCTTTAATTTCTAAATGGGGATGTGGTGGGTCCTCTGGCCAGAAACAATACAAACAATGTAATGCGGAAAATTCATCAGATGCCAATTTATTCATGATTTCTTACGTTCCATTACGTTTAACAAAAACTTATATTGGTTCAGAGCCGTCAACTAGTAGAGCTGCAGAGATAGATGTATGGAAGAATGAAATTCCCTCGTCAACAAAATTTTGTAGACCAATAAAGTTTGCTTACAAAAAGGAGACTCAAGATGTCATAGATGAAGAAGTTCGAAAAATAAATGATCAAATTAAAGAACTTCAACCAGTAACATTTAAATTTGATGACCAAGACATTGAAGTAGATTTTAAAATGTGTCTCACAATGATTGATGGAAAAGTTGCACAAGCTTTAACCAAAACAAAGTCATCGTCAAGCTGCACCATATGCCAAAAAACATCAAGTCAATTGAGCCAACCACCAACACAAGACGATAGTTTTAATGAAGCATATGAATTTGGAATGTCACCTCTTCATGCTAGAATTCGTTTTATGGAGCATATTCTTAAATTGGGATACGATTTGGAATTTGGCCCGTTAGGCGAAACAGTGAGAAACAACAAAGAAAATTTGGAAAAAAGAAAGCAAAAAAAAAAAAGATATTCAGAAAAATACCGTGAGATAGGCCTTATAATTGACCAGCCAAAGCAAGGAGAAGGAAATTCTAATGATGGAAACACAGCAAGGAGATTTTTTTCCGATCCAGAAACTGCAGCTTCTATATCTGGAGTAGATTATGATTTAATACGACGATTCCAAATCATATTACAAGTTATAGCATGTAGCAAAAATATAGATGCAAAAAAATTTGGTCAGTATGCTAATGAGACAGCAACCCTTTATAACCAAAAATATTCTTGGAGACATATGCCAACCACAGTTCACAAAATTTTGTTCCATGGGGAACAAATAATTCAGCACAATATGCTTCCAATTGGAGATCTCTCAGAAGAAGCCCAAGAAAAAAGGAACAAAGACTACAGATTCTTTCGCGAGCAAGATACAAGAAAAATTTCCAGATATTGTACTAATGAAGATCTTATTAATATTTTGTTGTGCACATCAGACCCATATATGTTCAGTATTCGACAAAAATGGAAATCAACCTCATTAGAGTTAGATGAAGACGCTAAACAACTACTGCAAAATGAAAATCAAAGCTATTTGGAAGAAATTTTTACTAATATTGTTTAATTAATACTAGTTTAAAGATTATAATTTGTTTCTAATTTTAGTATAAATTTTTATTAATACATTTAAATAAAATATATGTGCACTTTAAATCAATAGTAAAAGTTTACTTAAAATTTTATCGATGTTGTGTTCTGTATATAATATATCCAAACGGTATTGATATTTTTGGGAATTTCAGTGTTATTTTTCAGTTTAATCATCACAAGAATTAGCTTTCTTCCAAAAAAACCAACCTTTGGCCCCTGTGAATATTGAGACTAAATAAATGTCAGGGGCCAAATGTTGGCATTTTCTGACCAAAATTAAGTTTAGGAATAATAAATAAGTATTGGTTGTAAAATACGATTGAAGAAAATAAGAAATTAAAAAAAAAATACCTATTTAAAATGTCAAAATATTCAACTTTTACATGGAAACTCAACAAAAAATTAAAATGCATTTTTAACTCCAAATTACTTACGTTCCTATCAGTCGATTTTTACGTTTGGACACGCAAATTGAAGCTTAAAGTCCCTCCTATTGAACAAAACAAACTGCGTAAAAAAATACGAATCCGGTCAAAAGTTATAGAGTTTTGACCGCTATCTCGCGAAATTGACCACTGTGCGACGTTCAGTTATACACATCATGTAACGTACGAGATGTGGAAAATTGTGTACAGAACCTGAATACTGAACTGAACCACGTATTTGAATGGGCTAGGTTGAATTGTCTTACCTTAAATCCGAAAAAATCTCAGTGCCTTTTTATTTTTAAAAAGATATATGATACCACTTGTCTTCCGAAAGTTAGTATTAATGGAGTGGATATCGCCTACGTTGCGAATGCTAAAAACCTTGGAGTGATTTTTAATAATACCCTAACGTGGAATGATCAAATTAATAAAGCTTCTGGAAAAGTTTATAGTATTCTCCGTAGTCTTTGGTCTTCTCAGTACTTCACACAGCAGAAAATTAGATTTGTTCTTGCAAAATCGTTCATCTTACCTACGCTTTTATATGGTTGTGAATTGTTGTCAAGTTGTGATAGTGCAGACATGGGTAAACTTACACGCGTCATTAAAAGTGTAGTTAGATATGTTTATGGTTTACGCAAATATGATAGTATCTCCGATTTTCTAAATAAAATTTATGGCATTTCATTTGTAGACTATCTTAAATTTTGAACTTTACTTATGGTTCATAAAATTATTTGCACTAAAGAACCCGTTTACCTTTTCGAGCGATTACTATTTACAAAATCTAGCCGTAATAACTGTCTTGTACCAATATTGTACAATAGACTAATATCGAAAGACACTTCTTTGTAAATGACATAGGTCTTTTGAACTCGTTACATACTTTAAATAATCAACTTCACAAAATATCAAATACAACAGCATTTAAGAAAGAACTATTTAAACTTTTTCTCAATTGATTTTTAATACTTTATTTTAATTTCTTTAGTTAATTTAATTTTAATTTCTATATAATTTTTACCTGCTGTGCAGGATATTTTTACACTTTATTTTTACATTTTTATTTTATTTTTTATATATTTTATATTATACTAGCTGGACCCGGCAAACGTTGTTTTGCCCTCAATGAATTTTTATTTTAGTTAGAATCTGTATATACCTATATAAAATGTGTGACGAAGATCTCCAGATAATAAAATGAGAGCTTCACCAAAAAATCTTTCATTGCCTTTCAAATCTTTTATCAAATCAAATCACAATGTTTGTGAGCCATGGTACATTCATCCCAAATAAAAATACTGCATTTTTGCAGAACTTTTGCCATACCGGAATGTTTTTTGATATTACAGACGGCATTCTCATTTTTTTGTACGTTTAACGGTGATTTGAGTGCTGAATGAGCTGTGCGGCCACCATGCAATAATGTAGCGGCTTTTTCCTTCTTTTTCGTTAGAATATTTATATATAAAAACGTTTGTGAGTTTATTTATTAAAATTTATATAAATTTGACAACTCATTATTTTTCGAACGACAGCGCCATCTTCCGGGTCCAATAAAAAAATGTTTCTAACATACATATATGTACATTCTTAGTTTCATTAAAATCACACCATAAATAAGAATATTCGAAATAACTTTACCCAGCGCCACCTATCGGGTCCATTTATACATACAAAAATTTCTTATGACGAAACATACGTTCATTCTGAATTGCAGTCAAATCGCGCTAAAAGTAAAAATTTTTGTTTTTAACTTGACCCCAACGCCAGCTAGAGGGTTAAAACTAAAAAAAAACACAGAAGAGCTCGAACCGAACCTATGCTGGAAATCCTACCTCGACAGCTCTTATGGTTCCGGAGATCATTCGTTACAATCGAATGCATCAACGTTTTTATATATACGCCACGCCCCTTTGCCCACTAACAACTTTATATAGCTATGGTCTTATTATTTCGCAAAAATATCCTTTTGTGAAAATTTCATGACGATCCTTCCAGTAGTTTAGAAGATATTACGATTTTTTATTTTTCTAAAAAGGGGCGTGGTCCCGCCCACTTTTCTTCTTGTATGTATTTCTATTCATGCTAATACCATATGTACCAAATATGACTGCTGTAGGTAAAAAAATTCCCGTGATATGACTTTTTCAAATTTTTGGTTATATGGGCGTGGCACCGCCCCTTTGTCCAATCAAAAATTTATATAGCATATTATTCCTTCCAGAGTCACAGTAACACGCTCTGAAAATTTCAGGAAGATCGGTTCTTTGGTTTGGCCTCCTATAAAGCACAAACAAACACACATTCATTTTTATATATATAGATAGATTGAAAGCAGATTAATTATGATTTAAGATAAAATGGGGCGAAAAAGGGGGACTTGGTAATAAAAAAATGTATGGCTACCTTACCTGTAGATAAAAAGTGTATAAAACTTTAGATAAATACATATTACAAAAAAATTATTTTGTATAGCAAACATTGTTAGTGGTATAAGTAAAAAAAAGGGGGCGGTGAAATGGGCGTGGTTCATAGTTATATGGCGACGTTAACAGTATTAAGAGCAATATACTACCAAATAAAAAAATCCGTTGGAAGGAACAAATTTGTACAGAGAAAAAAAAGTTTAAAACTTTCAAACAAAATTTGGCGTGAAAAGGGGCGTGAAAGGGGGCGTGGCGTAAGAAATGTTTATTTCTACCTCGCCTGGAGTATAATGTGTATACAATTTGAAGTAAATCTGTTAAAAACTATATGGGAGCAATTACATAATTTTAAAAAAGTGGGCGTAAAAGTGGGCGTGGTCAAAAAACGTACCCTATTAATCATGCCAGAGTCCCAGTTAAATGCTGTGAAAATTTCAGGAAGATCGGTCCAGAGGTTTGGTCTCCTATAAGGTACACACAAACAAACAAACAAACAAAAAAACAAACACACATTCAATTTTATATATATAGATTTTATTTTATATTATTCTTCTAATTTTAATTATAAATTAAACTTACATACATTCTTCTTATTGAAAATTAATTTGTTATGACTAATGTTGTTTTATAAGATTTTAAATCTTGTTACATTAGGATTTTCATTAATAAAAATTAATAATAATTAATAGATGTCATTAGTATGAGGACTAGGTCTGAATGTGCACTGATTTTCATAAATTTTAATAGCGTTCATTGTATCACCGATAGGAGCTCACATGCTAAATTTCATCGAAATATATTCGTATTTGCAACGTCAGGTTTGTTTACAAGATTTACACGGACATACAGACGGACGGACGGACATCGTAAATCGACTGAGAAAGTGATTCTGAGTCGATCGGTACAATAGCTCAAATATTTTTGGTAGTTACTAATGTCAGTACAAAGTCATTATACCCTGACCACATAGTGGTATAGGGTATAAAATTTTAAACTTTAAGCTCAGTGGTTTCCTTATTATTTCGTTTTATGTTAGATTGAAAGATCAATGATATGCCTTGCTGTGAATATTAATTCCTTGTTCTCTGTTATAAGAATTAAAAATGGCTGTTTGAAAATCCGAACAATGGGAGGAAGTTATTTACGTTGCCCAATTTTATAATTTTAACACTTAAATTTTTATTTCATAAAAGTTTTAATCTTACATTTATCTAAATAAAGAAAAATGTTGATTATGAAATTAATTATCATCCAACATTTGTTTATGACATTAAAATTTCGTTATAAAAAATAAATCTGTGGTTACAGCATATATACGACTTTATTTATGATGACAATAAATATTTGAAGCCTTACCAACAACTCTAATTTGTTCGTGTGGTGTGAGAATAAAAACTATTAAAATTTCTTTTCCTCTTGTCTTAAAGCCAAACCAAAAATAGGACTTAAAGAACATTTCTAGCGTAAAAGTTTTGCTTACAGTATCACTCAAATTACCGCAAGAGTAAAAATGAAAAATGAAAAAAAGTAAACTTTAAACTAAACCGTGCATGTGTATAAAAAGTAATCTTGGAAAAAGTTAAACTATCGAACAAATCAAGAAAATAAAACACAAATCTATTTTAAAATTCGCAAAATTTCAGCACTAGTCTAACGAATAACATAAACGAGCAGAAAAAGTACAATGAAACCGAAAGCCCGAAAATATCCTAAAGTGACAGTTGTGTTGATTGTTGTGGTTGAAACAGCCACAGCCTTCAACATAAGGAGTTTTCTAAATGGTAAAGTTTTATTTCTGGCTATAAAAAATAAAAGAAAAAAAAAAACACTCGCCATAAGACTTTTACCAGAAAATTACATACACAAGCACCTTTTAACTTATAGCTAGCAATACGGCAGAAGTATAAAATGAAGAAAAGTATCAAGTTTAGTTACCGCATTTTAAATCATGCGGGATCACCGGAAATTTTCTGACTGTCAATGCAGTTTCCGCGTAAAACGTATTTCCCCTTAACGGAATCATTACTTTCACAACAATATTGCTAACGGCATACAACAACCATCATCATCAGCCGCAACAAAAACAAAAACTACATTCAATATATAAATACACACCAAGAAAGAGGAGTGCTATAGTTACTGCCTCCTTTTCAAATGGTTTGGCACACTATAATTCTATAGTATTGTTGTTAAGTTTTTCACCATGTTTCAGCCATATGTTAGGGAAAACTTTTCTGTTACAAAATTTTGCACCTAAATTTTCTAAAGAGTTAGTCTTGTTCAAGTTGTTTTTTTTTTGTGCATTCTATGGAACAAACTCTTTAGAATTGTAACGGTTTTTTTGTTGGTAGCATTGCCCCCAAAATGATGATAACATTTTCCAACCAACTATACTACCGTACAAAAAGTATCTTTTACTTGGTGACATTTAGTGACGACTCACAGTAGCTGCATCCTGTCGCGTATATTTAAGTCGTGTGATGTTTTGAATGGAAACTTACCAGCCAAAATTTTCACAGCTTAGTAAAGTAAAGTATTTCACCCTACATATGGTTGTTTTTGGCATTTTCAGGGAATTAGACCTTGTGAATGTCTATTAAATGGAATTATTTTGTTCCAGTTTCAGTGCGAATTTGAATATTTTAAAATCAGTAATTTACATGAAAAATAGAGGAAAATTATAAGGCGTTGCTTATATAACTTGAAATATCTAAAAATAATCATTCCTGTGAACATGGCTTTTGCAATTTAAAATGTTTGAATATTTCGATCTACACAGAAAAGTTTAATTAATCATACGATTGCCATATGTATTTTGGATGTTTTCATCTTAATTTCAAAAGATTTCTATATTGTCGTTTTGAGCCGACTTTTTTTGTTTTTCTAGTGGCTATATATTATTATTTTTTTGGCAACTTAAGACACTGCTACTTATATCGCCACAAATACAACCATGTTATACTATTTGTCATTTATGCTTGTGTTTGTTTACGGTGAATAAGAAACCATGAAATGATATAATGTGCCTGTGATTGTAAGTTTTGTTTTTGAACTCGTTTATTATAAATGTACGTACGTATAAATGTACGTAAGTATAATGTGTCTATGCATTTGAATTTTGTTGCCGTACCTGCATTGGTGGAGCACTTATTCCAGCATTTAATATATCCGAAAAATGTTAGAAAGAATGTTTGGGGCTTCAGCCCGAAAATTGCTTACTGGATCTACACAGCGGTGGTTCGCCCAATACTGCTGTACGGGGTCATCGTCTGGTGGGCTGCTCTAGAGAAGGCCTCTAATACCAACATTCTTGCAAGGGTACAGAGAATGGCTTCCATGTGTATCACTGGTGCCCTTCGTACCACACCTACGGATGCCTTGAACATCCTCTTACACCTAATATCGTTGGACATATTAGGAAAGCAGTCGGCGGCCTCATCGGTCATTCGACTAAGAAGCACAATACAATGGCGTGGTCATAATTGTGGCCATGGAGTGATCCTGAATACCAGGAACTTACCATTGAACGTGGATTACACTACTCCAAGGAGTGGATTCGAATGACACTACAAAACTCTGATACCGACCAGGTAATCCTGGT
The DNA here is from genome assembly GCA_963682025.1 of Cordilura impudica. Classification (NCBI taxonomy): domain Eukaryota; kingdom Metazoa; phylum Arthropoda; class Insecta; order Diptera; family Scathophagidae; genus Cordilura; species Cordilura impudica. The sequence goes on from OY821517.1 coordinate 130,868,847, forward strand.
CAGGGAGGATTCCAGGTAGCAGGCGTTCGATAGATTTCTATACTGACGTATCGAAATTGTGTGGTCAAGTTGGTTTCGGAGTCTATTCAAAGGACCTTGGACTAAATCTGGCTCACAGGTTGCCAGACCACTGCAGTGTTTATCAGGCAGAGGTACTGGCAATAAAGGAAGTTGCAGACTGCTCAGATACCAGTTCATTATGTGACATAACAAATCAATGTTAACCCAATTTTTGGCAATTGGCGATTTCCGTCCACCCGTCTGTTTGCCTGACTGTCTGTCCACAGAATGAACGCTATTGAAATTTTTTTCTATATCTAAGTAGTTGGGCCTAAGACCATTTCTCTAAACGCATTAAGAAATTAAGAATACAGTCTAGTTATGAATTTTTGAAATATAAAAATATTTTCTTCCTCTCTACCACTCACTATTAAAAAAAAATGTAAATGCCATTTAACATTTATATTCGTAATCATTTTAACAAGTGAAGTTGACATAGTGATATCCGTCTGTCCGTCTCTAAAAATCCATTAACGCCCTAATATTAGTAAGAGATGACCTCACACAAATTTGCAAAGCTGTCCCTGTCGCACTAATCTACATTTGTAATATTGAATATTTACTTTTATGGGAGATGCCACTGTTACTGACTTTCGTCAACGTTACTCAGACTAATACCCTGTGATATATGATATTGAAAATGCAGTTTGTACGGTTGATGACACGCCCACTAATTTACTCCATGATTTTTTAAGATATTTTGATAGTTTTTCTGCGGCACTAAAAACAGGAGCATGCTTGAGAGGTATTTTGGGGATACGAGAATTGAAAAAAAAAATAAATTATGAATATTTTTTCATAATTTTATCGATAAAAACAAACAATTAAATTTTAGATAAATTTTTTGTCTTAATTATTATACCCTCCACCCTAGTGTGCAGACGGTATATATCAGTTTGCCGTTCCGTTTGTAATAATTAGAAAACAAATTTTGGACCCCATAAAATATAAATATTTGTGATCGGAGTTGATATAGCGATGTCCGTCTGTCCGTCTGTGGAAATCACGATGACGTCTTCAATCGTGCCGCTTGGGTACTCTTTGGCACAGAAAATGATTCACTAACATCCCGAGAAGTTTGATGTTTAAACCAGATCGGTTAATTAGGTACCGAGAATTAAATGAAGAAGTAAAAAAGTCTTGAAAAAATATGATTTGTCTTTGTTATTCTTGTCATGATCACGCCCTCAATAGGATAACTGGGGCGCTCGTTTTTAATGAGAATGATTGACCAACATCATGAGAAGGTTTCTGTTTCAAAAATCATGAAAATCAGTTTAATTGGCCCCGAGAGATCACTGAAGAAATACAACAAACTGAAAAAATATATGTTTCTGTATTGTTATTGTTGTTATTCTAAATGTTGTATTATTGTCATAGCTGGACTTGTTGTTTTTCTGGTCGTTGTGGTAATAATATAATAAAAATGAACCCTTTGTAAATTTTTTTAACAACTCTGGTAGAAAAATTTCAAAATTTCCAATATTTTTAACATCACAAAAAAGTTTGTTAGATCATTTTCGTCATAGCCACGCGCCCGCCTTGCAAAGTTTCAGATCGATTGGGTAACGGTAAAGGGATTAATAATCGATCCAAAATTTTGACTACAAGCAGACAAGCAGACACTTCGAGTTAATATAAAGGGGGTAAAAATTCACCAATATCTAAAGCAAATAATGGTAAACCACCTGTTGTTAATAAAAAAAAAAGAATGTAAATAAATTTACCGAAAACAAATGTTATGTATTAATTTGTTTAACCCTTCTGCACTCCTTGGGTCAATTTGACCCAATTTTGGTTTTCAAACGCAAAATTTTTCCCTTGAACTATAAGATATTAACGTGAAACTTTAATTTATCAAGTACAGGGACGAAAATTATGCTTTTAAAATAAAATAATAAAATTTAATTTTTTCCTTCCCCCACCACATTTCAAAACACGATTTACACACATTTAATATCCTTTGGGTCAATATGACCCAACAAGCAATATTGCAAGCTTAATTCCAATTTACCATTTTTTTCCTATTGAAAATAATTGAATTGAGTTCATCTTCATTCAGAATCATCGATCTATCATTTTTTAAGTCAAATAATCAATAAAATCGCTTTCAGCGAATATTTTTTCATTCAAAATGTCATTATTCTCAAACTGTGGGTGTGATTTGGAGAAGCCCGCAAACGTATCTCTTAAAATTTGTTTTATGATGATATGAGTTCAGTTTAATTTTTGGTGATCAGCGTGCATACATATATATATATATGTATATTTTTTTTTTTTTTTTGTAATTCATCATAATTGAATATTTTTACATAATGCCACAAAGAAGAAAACTAAGTATTGTAAAACAAAATTTCTAACATATGACTGTTCCATAATGAAATTGCTTCAGATTCTTAGTGATCTTGCATCACATAATGAATGACGAAGATGATAACATTTTTGATGATAGTGATGTAGACGAAATGTTTCCACCCAACAACGATGCAGAAGGCGATTCATATTCATCATCAAATAATACCGTGAATGCGTGGATGTGGAAATTGAAATTGAGTATTGAAATTGCAGGAGAAATTGATCACAGCACTTCAGTTACATATTTATCTGAGGACAAAAATGTAGTTGGGAAAGAACAACCACCACTTCAAACAGCCAGGTTACCAAAAAACCAAATTTTATTGAATAAGCCTGGACCTACCAAAAGAGCAACATCTATTGTTACAGATATAAAGTCTTCGTTCGATTTGTTCATATCACCAAAGATAAAAAAATATTGTGATTCAAATGACAAATCAAAAAGGTGTAGAATTATATGGAAATAATTGATACGATAGAGCTTGATGCATATCTTGGATTACAAAAACTGGCAGGAGTTTATAAATCTCATGTAGAAAATCTCACTAGCTTGTGGAATGGAAAAATGGAAGACCTATTTTCCGAGCAACAATGAGTCTTCAGTCTTCGGCTTGACAGCTCTGAAGATAGAGAAGAAAGAAGACTTCATGCAAACTGCACCGATAAAAACGTTTTGGAGTAATCAGCTCAAAATTTTTTACAATCCACATAAAAATGTTACTGTAGATGAACAATTCGAGGTCCGTGCAGTTTTAGGCAATATATTCCATCAAAGCCCGCCAGATATGGCTTAAAAATTTGGGCACTTTGCGATTCCACAACTAAATATGCCTGGAATGTGGAAGTGACTGGGCGATTCCTGTTGCATTATTTTCAAATATGATACTGATATGAATCCTGCCTGAAATTTCAATAACAACTTCAGATGCAGGCTGTATCCAATAGAACTTGCATATCAGCTAATAAATTAGCATATTTTGCGAAGAAACGTTTTGCCACATGGACCATCAGCAAAAAATCTTGTTAAAGATATTCCAGAACAAAATAATCTCACAGGTGCCTCGCAATGTTCTAAACAAAGAGTATAAGAGTATATACACCATTATCCAGTAATTTACCAAATAATTGGTAGCGGTGTTTTCTTTGTCAACATGGGAGGAATTCAAATTAGTATTCCACTAATTGAGGTTCTTGTAGAAAATTTATTTGCAAAGAGCACATGGTCACATTGTGCATAAATTGTCACACAAATCCTTAAATTTTTAAACATTAGCTTTAAATATATAATTATTATTTTATTTTTCAAAAAAAAGGCTGAATTTCAAATTTAATTTTATTTTATATATATTTTTGTTTTTTTAATAATTGCTAAGGAAGGGACTATATATTTTACTTTTCATTATTTTTTATTATACTAAATAAAAAAAACACAAAACAAATAAATTTCCTATATTAAATATGAAATTTTGTTTACATATTGACCCAAAGAAGGGTTAAAGAATCCACAATAACTTTTGATGCAGTATTTTTTGTGTGTAATATTTACATATACATACATACATATATTAAATAATAAATTAATATACATATGTTCTATATACATGTGTATTACATATATGCATAATAACCGCATGTTAGAAATAAATTGGTATATTATTTTATTTATATAAAATTCTGCAATATTTTTTTTTAGGGAAAATATATTTCTTTTGCATTAACAAACAGAGTGTTACTTTATTTTGCTCAGTGTGACTATGCCACAGTAGATGGCGCCACAATTTAGCTTTGCAATAGTTATTTTTATTTTAACATGAATGTCAACATTTTCAATTAGATACCAAACACAACAATGATAGGATTTCATAAGTTTTTCCATTACTCTTTTACAAATATGACCATAAGTTTGATTTACTAACTTTTTGTTTTGTTTACAAAATAGAGTTACCGAGTTCATCAATGAGTTTTTTGCTTTCAAAAGAGTTCTACATAGTTATATAAAATTATTATTCTGCTTTACCTACAAAATATCTGATTGCGATTACATATAATTTTTAAAAATTGTTTATAATTACTAAAGCACTACTATTGACATAAATACAAAATTGTACCTTTTAAATTTTCCATTCAAATTTAAATTCAATTCTAAAAATTGGAGTTAAGATTTCCAATCATATATTAGAAAATATCAATTGAATTTCATAAAATCATATTAAAACTTCGGAAATAATAAATTGAAATTTAGAAGGCATCAATTGAATTTAAAAAAAAAAAATTTATTCTTTAAACACAAATTGAAATGCAAACAAGTAAGAAAATTATAGTCGGTCTAGACCGACTATACGATACCCTATACCATGCGTTTAGAAACCTTATCTCTTAGGCCCAACTAACTGGACATAGGAAATAAGCAAAGACCAACTTTGAGTTGGATTTTTATTAATTTTTTTGGCTGCAGATATGAAAAAGTTTATATCGGATGCTATATCTATATGGGGACTAGGTCCAAAAATTGACCGATCCTGATCATGTTTGGTAAAGTCTCTTGTATTTTGCAAAGATATATACAAACAAAATTTGAGAAGAATCAGTGCAATATTTTTATTTTTTAATAGATTTAAGTGAAGATCGGGAAGCAGCTCTTTATGGGGCCAAAGGGATCACTTTTGGACTACTCATTAATGGATGTAATGAACGCATACAAACACAATTTGAGTAAGATCTATATGACAATTTGGATCTTATGACAATTTATGTCGATTTCATAGGGGTAATTTGTATGGGGGCTAGGTCTGAACATGGATCTATTCTCACCAATTTCAACACTGTTCATTCCATGGCCGAGAGAAGCTTATATACCAAATTTCATCAAAATATATTCATATTTGCGACCTGCAGTTTGATTACAAGGTTTTCATGGACACACAGACGGACGGACGGACGGACGGACGGACGGACGGACGGACGGACATTGTTAAATCAACTTAAAAAGTGATTCTGATTCGATCGGCATAATTAAAGATGGGTCTGGGTCAAATATTTTTGGTTGTTACAAACAGCAGCACAAAGTCATTATACCCAAACCACATAGTGGTATAGGGTATAAAAACACCAAATATGTTTACATATAAAAATTAAAATTCAATGAAGTTTAGAAAACCTCAAATGATATTTAGGAATTGCGAACATAAAAATTGTTACATAAATAAAGCGCAATTTGATGAGAATATTATTCATATATTATTTTTCAAAATTTTTTTGGATGAAAATTTGAAGTTATTCAGAAAATAAAGATAACAAATTATTTTAATTAAAATTTTTGGGATATTTGGTTTTTTGCGTTTGGCATCTCTAATTTGACCCAGTGATCAAGACGACTTCAAAATTGAAGTAAACCCAAAAAATTTAAATTCAATAATAATTCCCAGGTAGTAGTATTTGGAGTCAATAAATGAAAATATACTTTAACATAATTTAATTCAAAATCAAAAGTTGGCATTACTGGGTTAGATTTTGTATTTATTGTGTTATTTTGTATTACCACAAAAACTAATAGTGAAAACTCCCTTGTAGTATATAAAAAAAAAATATTCTCTATGTTTTCCAAATATGGCAATATTTTAACAAAAAAATTGAGAGAGCTTTTTTTTTTTTTGGTTATTATATTGTTACTTCATCCGACCTATACGGCCGCAATAAAGAATTATTTTGCCAGTTAAAAGAAACTGAAACTACAGCCATCTCCAATTAGCACGATTTAACGCGTATAGCCACCCAACACAACCACTACCCTCGCAATGGAGGTTTGGGCGAGCTATTAATTTGCAAAAACTTAAACTAAATTAACCCAGAGATTATGTCATATAACTGATGACCAAAAGCAAACACCGAAACATGTTTTCTTTTATCCGAAATAATGGAAAAGACGAAAAAATCTTTCCTCGTTGGAGCGCGAACTAATTATGTTAGAGAGCTTTATAGACCAACTCTTGAAATAAACAAAAATCATCTGTTTAGCGGATCAACCCAAAGAATTTGCTGAAATAATTTGGTATTAAGTTTATTAAATTGTTTAATTTTTCAAAAGTTTCGTTTACATTTATTATCAATACTCAAACCCAGGTAGAGGGCATCAAAGATTCGGCACAGCCGAATTTAACACTCTTACTTGTGTTTTGTTTTTTCATTTAACTTTAAAAAACTGTCTTTAAAAACATTTTAGCTTTTTGCATTTAATCGTGACCACTGACTTACTGATTCAACATTTATACATTGCACCAATCTAAAGCAGTTATAGGCCAATAATAAGTATTTATAATAATTTCAGGAACGGGAGGGTGTTAGTCCTCTAAAATTTTTTCTACAATATCATCATCTGTTGGTGTTGAACCAATATAAAAATTGTTTTTGTTATAAAATGATGTTGTGTTGTGACAATTATTCCAGCACAAATTTTAAAATAATTTGAATACTAACTCTGATCGTTTTTTGACATTCATTAAGTTTTGATATCATTATAATAAATTACGTAAAAAGATTGATTGTGAAAAGGCAAACAATTTCGGAAAAAAAACCAACCAGATCTGTTAAAATTACAATAATAAAAGAAAAATCGGTTACTTAGGAAAAACCTGGAAATCTCCACAATTTATCGAATAATATATATGATTTAAAAGCTTTATTGTAATGTGCATTTTTTAATGGTATATAAGTGATTTTCTGAATGTCACATGTTCACACAAGATTGAGATGGCGAACGTTCTGAAGATTCTTGATTGTGGTGACTACTCCAGAAAGAATTGGAAAAATGAACGTTAACCTAAGTCTACTGCTTGCGTAGAAAACTAAGCATGAACGATATTGACTTTATCAATATCTTTGTTTTATTAAAAAAAAAAAAACTCTACACATAGAAAACAGATTCAAGTTGATAAAGTACGTGTTGATTATTATCATAATTATTTTGTCTTAACAGTGACATTTATGTTTATAGAATCGAAAATGCATTTGGTAAACTTTTAGAAAAATTCTTTAGTGAAGTTTATTCAAAACTTGCATATTCCCCATATTGAAAAACATGCTTTTCGGTGAGTGATTCACCACCAGGAAAAAATTAAAAAAGAATTGCTTCCTACCGCAAATGAAAGGGATGTTAAGATTATGTTGATGTTATCAAAACATTTCTACCTCAAAGAATGACATGCATGGCTTCATTTAATTTTTTTTTTATACCATGGGTGCCAGCAAAAAAGAGCACAATTGAAATGCATTGAGGAAACGTTGCTACGATTTAAATTAATATTTGTATTCAAAAAGTGTTTTTTGTTCGTTTCTGTTTCACTGCAAATGTATGAAACTCTGTATAAGTAGAAATCGATAAATACGGGTACATAAAACAAGTTTCATTGAGGTGCAGATAAAGGTTAAATATTAAAAATTGCGGGTAATAGTAAAATCTTTTTCAATTCCAACCGATCATGGAAACATGTAACATATGGAAATCACAGCGACATATGTAACGCACTTATGACCCTGTGATTTAGAATTTCCATGATCGGTTGGACTTTAGAAAGCTTTCGTTATGATAGACACCACAATCCCAGACGGAATCACGTAACAACTTCGGAAATATATTTGGCATTGTTCGAAGATCTTGGCGTTAGTTTCTTAAGTTCACGCGGCATAGTTCACGTCGTATACCATCAAAAGGGAAAAGTAATAAACGGCCAATATTATGCCAACCTTCTGGATCAGCTAAAAGGCGAAATTTTATCATTTAACCTAAGAATGACTTCAACCATTTTTTCCGTAGCACCTATTCCGTATTTCCAAAGCAAAAGGAGAGTGACGACGATAAAGTTATCACATTTTTTAAGTGAAAATCTTGTCTAGAAGGCATCATTTAACTGAAGAGTTTTCAAAAGAAATGGTATAGGAGAATAAGAATATTTTTTGTATAATTTGATTTGTTTTCTAAATAAAATATTCACAGATTTAGTGGTCCAGCCTTGTATATGATGGTTTAGGCTCAGGGTGAATAGAGTTTACATTAGAGTTAATTTTTGTATGGCATCAGGTCTCAATATGCGCAAGCTTTTACAATCTGTGACAGCAAGGCCATGAATCCAAGTTCATCTGAATACTTTTGTAAATAAATAATTACTTAATATTAAAAAGAGGTAAAGTTTGTTTTTATGTAGGTAGTCTCCGAAACTGCTCACCCCATTTCAGATATTATTTCATCAGTGGACGGATATAGGCTATAGATTTTCTGACATATAAAGTGGGCATGGCAAGAGGATCTTTAATATCAAATGTTTAATATAAAATCCAGAGTAACGAGCCTTTGGGCGTTTCTCTGGCTCGTTAGTTTGACAAATTGTGCTTGCAATTGTCCGGATCGAACCAAAGGATATGGCACATTGCATATTAAGTATATATTTGTCATCTTGAATTGTATATTAGCAAGACCCTTTAAACTTTGTGTCCTTTGACTGGTGCACCAAGAAGGCTAGATTCTTTAAATTTTGAGTGGTCCATAAATTACTAATATCGATACTTAGCTGTAACATAGACGTGATCAAACAAGTAGTATGGTATCGTGGCGTGACCTCAAATATCTGTAAGTCCGTGAGTTATTAAAAGGACGTATTAATAATCTAACTCATAAAAAGAAAGTTTTTATTTAAACTCTTTCCTTCCTTATGGATATGAGTTTTAAATCTCTCCGTGAATGTGAGTAACTTTGTGTGACTATTTTTAAATTAACCTTTGGTAATAACAAGTCTATGTACAAAGTTTCAGATCGGATGAGGGGAAATGGGGTTTAAATCTCTCCGTGACAGTGTGTGACTATCTTAAAATCAGTCTTTTGCCACAAAAATTCTACGGGCAAAGTTTCAGATCGACCGGATATGGGGAAATGGGTTTTAAATCACGCCGTGACTGTCCGTGACCATGCGCGACTATGCGTGACTACCCCAAAATTAATCTGTAGTCAAAAAAAGACTATGGGCCATGTTTCAGAACAATTGGATAAGGTGGAATGGGGTTCACCCACGATAGACAGACAGACAGACAGAGAGTATGAGTTAAAAGAAAGAGCTTCGAAATAGGTTCGGTCAAACTGGAGAACTAGCACATATATGGACTATGTCGGAATAGTTATTTATGTAAAGGGTCGAACTATGAGTAGGCGATATCGGAGCATATATGCAAAATATAGTACATCTGTAATTCTTGGGTAGAGAGAGTTTTATAGGCCAAAGAATTTTAAAGGAACGGCAGGGTTTATTGGCTCACTTACAAAGTGCTTCGATCGGTATAACAGTAGGTGATTCTAGATCTAGTAGTTTGTAGTGGTGATACAGAGGTGGAACTATTCTTAAGTTACACGCAGAAATAAAATTCGCTAATCGAACTTTGCTACAGCTCACAGTGGTTCAAAACCAAAAAAAAGTGGTAATAAGTCTGGAACTTCTAAACTATTGGTTGGATTGGAATAGTATATTCTAGGCGATTGTAGTCAATAGGCTTTCAAAATATTTATTTTTGAGATACCCTGCTGTAACACAGGGTGAGCTACAGGGTGCCAAAATTGACTACCTCGAGGTGGAAAATGCTTTCAAAGCTTGTTAATTTTACAAATATGAAGTGATTTTTACGCCTTTAAAATTTTTCCAATAACCATTAAATTGTTAACAAAAAACATTCTTATACTACCTAGTCATCGGTTATGGTTTAAAAAATATTTGACTTTAAAAATCAACATTTGAACTTTTCACCAAATTCTTTCTTGGTTTTTCGCAAATAACATTTTTATTAAAATAGATAAAAAAAAAAATCTAAAAATATGTGGCGATAGCCAGTACTTTTTAAAAAAATACGTTGAAGTACTTTTTGAATTATTTCAAACCGCTTAGTGAGCACAAAATCTTAAATTTGACTTTTTGAATCAGGTTTTAAAAATTGCAAATTTTTGTCAAAAAAATACCCTTCATTCTTTCACTTTTTTCTCACAACCTTGGTAAAACATGTATATATTTTTCTACATATTTTAAAAGAATATGCCTCAGGAATGGTTGTCAGCGAAATTTTTAATATTTTTGTTTATTTGCCGCAATAAAATTCACCGCCATTACATAAACGTGGTCAGGAGGGCTTAAATGGTGAAAAAAAAGTCAAATTTTCATACGAATTTTTTGTTGTTAACATAAAAAACATATTAAGATTAGTTATTTTTATATTTTGTTTATAATAATAATAATATTTATTTAAATTATCTAAAACACTTCAAAAAATCATTTTAATAACGTTAATAGTTTTTGAGATATTTATATTCAAATTTCAGAAAAAAAATATAGAAAACTATGGTTTTTCGTTTTTTTGGTTTTTTTGGTAAAGTGTTTCCAAAATTTTTGAATTTTACTTATTATTATATATATTCTTAAAGAAGACATATTTATCTATTCAACGATATATAACATGTCTATCAAATTTATTGAAACATGCTGAAATAATGACCCCAAACCACACTCCACAGGCAAAAATTTAGCTATTTCTCTATTTGTTCATATAAATGGTCATTTACATAGTGAATGACATATTTTTATACCCTATACCACTATGTGGTTTGGGTATAATGACTTTGTGCTGCTGTTTGTAACAACCAAAAATATTTGACCTAGACCCATCTTTAATTATACCGATCGAATCAGAATCATTTTTTGAGTTGATTTAACAATGTCCGTCCGTCCGTCCGTCCGTCCGTCCGTCCGTCTGTGTGTCCATGTAAAGCTTGTAATCAAACTGCAGGTCGCAAATATGAATATATTTTGATGAAATTTGGTATATAAGCTTTTATCGGCCATGGGATGAACGCTATTGAAATTGGTGAGAATCGGTCCATGTGCAGACCTAGCCCCCATACAAATTACCCCTATGAAATCGACATAAATTGCCATAAGATCCAAATTGTCATATAGATCTTACTCAAATTGGGTTTATATGCGTTCATTACATCCATTAATGAGTGGTCCAAAAAAAATCCCTTTGGCCCCATATAGGGCTGCTTCCCGATCTTCACTTAAATCTATTAAAAAACAAAAATATTGCACTGATTCTTCTCAGATTGGTTTGTATATATTTTTGCAAAATACAAGAGACTTTTCCAAACATGATCAGGATCGGTCCATTTTTGGACCTAGTCCCCATATAGATATAGCATCCGATATGAACTTTTTCATATCTGCAGCCAAAAAAATTAATAAAAATCCCACTCAAATTTGGTTTTTGCTTATTTTCTATGTCCAGTTAGTTGGGCCTAAGAGATAGGGTTTCTAAACGCATGGTATAGGGTATCGTATAGTCGGTCTAGACCGACTATAATTTTCTTACTTGTTTTTATTGTTTTTTGGTAAAGGGTTGCATACCTTTTTATTACTTCAAATAATTTTATATATCTTTTCAAAGAATGTATAATTATAAGTTAATGGTGTATGAAATATTTACCTAATGAGTTTCAACTGATCATAAAATTGCCCGAAACTCTGATGCTGATTTTATACAAAAAAAAGCAGGTAAAAAGCCAATGCCTAACATATTTTCATTATTAAATAACAAATATAACTAAATTTTTTTTTTAATGAGTATTTTTTTATTTGTTTTATAATAGGCTTAAAATTACATAACAATTGTCTGCTTTTTTACTAGTTATTTTCTAAAAAACAATCAGAAATATCAAAAGATAAAAGATGTTTTATATCCATAGCTGCGGAATCATCATTTTCTATTTCAAGACTTATTTTTGGTAACCATTTTGTTCTTATGGAGTATATTACTGGATCTGATGATATCAATAAATATTCAATTAAATCGGAATTTTGGGCTTCTTTGCTACATTTTCTTGTATTAAAAAGTCTAAAGTGTTTGACATCTCTGTTTCTAGCTTCTTGTGCTTCTTCAGTCAGTTCTCCCATGGACAGGATGCTATTTTGTATTATTTCTTTCCCATGAGCTAATACTTTGTGTACAGTTGGTGTCATTGGCCTCCAAGGATATAAGTTCATTATTAATTCCTTAGTTCCACTAGCATATATTTTCAATTTCTCCGCATTAATTTGTTGTTTATTATTAATGACAGCTAATATTACTTTAAACCGTGCGATTAAAGCCGAGTCAATGCCAGTAATCAAAGAAGTAGTTTCGGGATCTTCAAAGAAACGTCTTGCTGTATTACCATCATTTGGACTTCCATAGCCACAAAGAGGCTTATCGATAATTAGACCAAGTTGCATTTTAAATTCATCCTGAATTCTTTTCTTCTCAGTTTTTCGTATGGCGTGTAGATCAGTATTATTTTTAACTGGTATATTTTCTTGTCCTGGAATTTGCCGGTATTTTAGATCATATGCAATATTCCATAAATCCTATTCTTGCACGAAGTGGTGATATTCCAAATTTTAAAGCATTTTCATTAATAGGAATTTCATCACAACTGTTATGGAATTCTGAACTTTTCTTTCCACATACATATATTACATTTCCAAGTAGATGTTATATCTGTAACGGCATTGGCTACTTTCCCATCAATCATTGTAAAAAGTGGTTGAAATAACACTTTAATGACACTTCCAGATATTTCCACAAAAACTGGAGACAATCTCGAAGTTTCCTGATTTATTGAACTCACTAAGCTTTGTGTTGTAATTTTGTCTTCCTTTGTGTACTCAAATCGGATTGGCCGACATAGAAACTTAGATCCGGGTGTTAAATTACTCCATATGTCCTGATATTCTCTCTCACTAGAAGAAGAACTTGTCTCATTATATAGCCTCATTTTTAATGGTACTAATGATGTCATAAAAATTGTTGAAAAATCTATTTCTGAATTGCTTCCACTTGGTTGTCTATACTCAGAAAATCCAGATGTTCGATCGCATCCCCATTTACATATTAACGTAACTTCTGAATTGTTGCATATTTCTATTTCTTCTTTGCTAAATGTGGATATTATTCTAGATGCAGTGTTTTCAAGCAGTTCCGCTAATCCAACATTTGCACTTTCAGTATTGGATTTCACATTAGATGGTAGAATTTTATTTTTTGTTTCCTTTATGGCTCTGCTGGTAGGAAAAATATCAAATCCTTTTTCTTTGAGAGCTTTTCTCAAAATACCATATTTATTTCTTGTCAATCCCAAATTTAAAATAAGAGCTAACGCATCCTCTTCTGTAAATGATGTTGACGATTTTGGCGTTGAAATACTTTGCACCATACGCTTCAACCGCTTAGGAGATGCAGTTGGTAACACATCTACAATTTTAGCAGCTTCCTTTGGTTGCGTGCGTGTCAAGGCTGATTTAAAAGAATCCTTAATTTCATTAGGCGAATGGTTACTAATGATTTCTTCTTGTTTTTTTCTTTTTTGTCCCTGATTAAACATTTTCGTAGTACTTTTTAGGTCGACCAAATGCCATTTTCTCAATTTGTACTGTGAGGCCCGTTTTCAACCATTCTTCATTTTTAGTCATAAACTTTGATTTTGATAAACCCGATTGGCTAAATCTTCTTTCGTAAGCTTTGTAAAAATTTTCAACATCTTCAGATCACACATTTAAACCGTAAGTGTTGCTAATTGTATAAAATAATTTCGAGACTTTTTCCGAACGTGATGAATGAATTGTAGAATCGGAAGGATTTTCCCAAATAACTTTGCAAAGTGAATAATACTTCCATGATAGATTATACGTAAGTGATCTTAATAAACAAGAAACTCATGGTTATATACTGAAAATACTTTTTGAAAGGTAATATATCAGGCAGGTACTTCAACCAATACTTACATTTAGTTTTAGTGAATCTAAGGATTTGGCTTTTACCTGTCTTTTTTTTTTACATAAAAAGTTATTGTGAATTACAGATATTTTGCAATAGGTATCAGAGTTTCGGGCAATTTTATGATCAGTTGAAACTCATTAGGTAAATATTTCATACCCCATTAACTTATAATTATAACTTCTTTGAAAAGATATATAAAATTATTTGAAGTAATAAAAACGTATGCAACCCTTTACCAAAAAACAATAAAAAAAATATGTCATTCACTATGTAAATGACCATTTAGATGAACAAATAGAGAAATAGCTAAATTTTTGCCTGTGGAGTGTGGTTTGGGGTCATTATTTCAGCATGTTGCAATATATTTGATAGACATGTTATATATCGTTGAATAGATAAATATGTCTTTAACAATATATATAATAATAAGTAAAATTCAAAAATTTTGGGAACACTTTACCAAAAAAACGAAAAACCATAGTTTTTCTATATTTTTTTCTGAAATTTGAATATAAATATCACCAAAACTGTTCACGTTATCAAAATGATTTTTTGAAGTGTTTTAGATAATTTAAATGCCGTTCTGAATCAATAAACAAAATATAAAAATAACTAATCTTAATATGTTTTTTATGTTAACAAAAAAAAAATCGTATGAATATTTGACTTTTTTCACCATTTAAGCCCTCCTGACCACATTTATGTAACGGCGGTGAATTTTATTACGGCAGATAATTAAGAATATTTGGAGCTTTAATACTGCGGTGAAATATTTGAAGAAATCGAGCGGATATTTTTGTATTAACTTTTAAAACTTAGTTTTTTTTTTTAAATTGCCCAATTTCGTCCAATGCTGGACGTAGGGTGCATGTCCACAAATATTAAAAATTTCGCTTACAACCATTCTTGAAGCATATTCTTGTAAAGTATGTAGAAAAATATATACATGTTTTACCAAGGTTGTGAGAAAAAAGTGAAAGAATGAAGGATATTTTTTGGCAAAAATTTGCAATTTTTAGAACCTGATTCAAAAAGTCAACTTTAAGATTTTGTGCTCACTAAACGGATGGAAATAATTGAAAAAATACTTCAACGTATTTTTTTGAAAAGTACTGGCTATCGCCACATTTTTTAGATTTTTTTTTAACTATTTTAATAAAAATGTTATGTGCCAAAAACCAAGAAAGAATTTGGTGAAAAGTTCAAATGTTGATTTTTAAAATCAAATATTTTTTAAACCATAAGCGATAACTAAGTAGTATAAGCATGTTTTTTGTTAATAATTTAATGGTTATTGGAAAAATCACTTCATATTTATAAAAGTTAAAAGCTTTGAAAGCATTTTCCACCTCGAGGTGGTCGATCTTGGCACCCTGTACCTCACCCTGTGTTACAACAGGGTATCTCAAAAATAAATATTTTGAAAGCCTATATCCTTGACTACAATCGCCTGGAATATACTATTCCAATCCAACCAATAGTTTAGAAGTTCCAGACTTATTACCACTTTTTTTTTGGTTTTGAACCACTGTGCAGCTGTTATGGCAGTAGAATTATATTTGCAATCAAATCAAAATTCTGGTATAAGGTACAACGTAACTCAAAAACCACTCTGTTTTCTGTTTGTACCTAAATGCGGGTGAACTAAGTTTTTTATTTTATAATGATAAATAGTTTCTAATTTCGTAATAATTGCAAATTCATATATTCTTTCTCTTGAGTTAAAATTAACTGTGCGCAAAATGTTATATATAATATTAATGGCAATGTGATTTCTAATGGCCCCTTCTACGCTTTTAGTTATCAGCAGATGTTCATTTAACCATGGACCTGATGGCGTTCCCAATTGTCTTTTAAAGTATTGTGCTGAAAGTTTATCTGTTCCTATGACCATCATGTGTAACACATCCATCAAATATGGTTACTTTCCTAATTGCTGGAGAAATTCCTATATTATTCCGTTACTCAAATCCGGTTGTAAATCTGATATAAAAAACTATGGAGGAATTGCCAAACTTAGTCTAGTTCCCAGACTTTTCGAGAAATTCATGAGACTACCTGAGGCATAAGGTATCATCTTTAACATATGTGATAGACAGCAGAATGCTAAATATAAAAATAAAACATCTAAAAATATAAATGTCCTTTGTGTGCTGATGATGTTGAAATTTTCTTCACTTACAATGAAAAGAGTGATCACTTATATCTGCAGATGGACCTTGATAACTTCTATACGTGGTGCAATATGAAATTATTGGAATTGAATATGAAAAAATGTAAATACATGCGATTTTCAAAAAGAAACAACATAAATGTAATCTACTCCTTGGGTGCACAACCGTTGGTAGCAGTTCATACCTTTCTGGATCTGGGGATTTTGTGTGATGAAAAACTGAGCTAAATTTCACACATCAATATGGCGGTCAATAAAGTTAGAGGTGCACTGGCTTTTATTAAGCGATGGGCCAAGGAATTTACTGGTCCCTATATCACAGTTATATACATCCGTCGTAAGACCTATACTTGAATATGGCCCAATTTTCTGAGATCCTTTAAACAACATCTACATAGATCATATTGAATCCATTCAAAAACAAAAACAATAGAAGAACTATCCCGTTTGCGGTGTTTTTCCTGGAATCCTAGAACCGTACTGAATGTGTCGTTTTTGCTAAATCTGATTAATGATGATATATCGTCTTATTTCTTGTTACGCAATATTTCATTTAATGTTCCTCAGCGACCTGCACGTTACTACTTTCAATTGCAGTTTTCCGTACCAACTATGCCAACGTCGATCCGTTAAGAGGAATATGTACTAACTTTAATGATTTTTATCAATTTGTTGATTATTCTATAAATATTTATATTGTAAAATGTAACATTATTCCGTATTTAAACTGGTAAATTTACAAAATAGTCATTTCATACGGTAAATTTTTTTTATATAAAATAAATAAAAAAAGAAAAATTTTGACAAAAAATATACCATTGGAAAAGTATTTCTTTACAGATGTGCACCACCTGGTACTTTTTTTTTTTTTTGAATTATAATCATTTAAAATAGTCTCTAACACATACATAAAACACATATTTGGACTTCAAATAAAAACTTTATAATGCTATGTGTGTGGTTATGAATTGACTAGAATTGATTAGCATACCTTTGGGCTCTTATAAAATTATTTATTAACAAACCCATTTATATATCTTCTGTGTGTTCAACAAATATTTATAATGAAACTTAATGTATTTATTTAAAAATTTGCAATTTAATGAATTCTATTTTAATATTCATAAATTTTTTATAAATATAAATTGAAAAAACATTGAAAGAAAAAAATTTAATGAAAAAATAAACTCGAATTACGAGTGCTGGGCTCTGCTAATATAAAATAATAAATAAAATAATAATATTTGCCTTCTCTAATTTAAGATACAGTTTTCATAAACTAGATATTACTTAAAAAATAATATATTGTAAATCAAGTCTAAGCATTGAGAATAAACTGAGATAACTGAGTGTCGTTTAAAGTGTCATTTAAAGTATCTTCAGGTCTGCCAAAATTTACTTTTTTAAATTATCAATAATTTACCACCACACTATTAAATGTTACGTCTTCACTCTCTTTCTAATGTTCCTTTCGTCAAGGATAAAATAACTTTTATTGCTGAAATATTTTTTTAATAAACGTGCAAACTCCTATTATGAGCACATCAGTTCCATTTGTTCTCAACTTGTTGCTTCTTTTCATCTTTAAAACTTTTTTTGCTTTTATAAAAAAAAAATAATTAATTCGTTAATAAAATAATTTTTATTTTATTTATTTATTTTTTGTTCATAAAGGTTTTTGTACAACTTTTTGCCTTAACTTATAAAGTAATATCATTGATATAAACAAAAATGTACAAATTATTATCATATATTTAAGTAGAAAGGTTAGTAAAGACTAAACTCTTTACTGCTTATACCTATAATATTAATAGGCTAGGCGATTTTTTGTGACCGTCGTTTTGTTCTACCGTTTTATCCCGATTTTGACCAAACGTATATTATTTGAAGGGTATTTCTTTTTAGGCGTTTTTTAGATTTACAGATTTTAAAATTTTTTCCTTTATTTTGAGTAAATTGCATTTAAAGTTGCTAATAACACATACATAAAATTATACATATGCTGTGCGTGTTTTATTAAATTTGTTATTGGGTTTGTTAATGAATTTGTTATCTTCATTCACAATAAAAATAAACCATAAAAGTGTAGGTTTGTGAATTGGCTAAGTATAAAATTAAAGCAGCCTAGAAACTGCACTCGAATTTCGAGCGCTGGAATCTGCTAGTTTATCTTTGCCAATAAATATGAATTGAATTAAAAAAAAAGATTTCTTAAATAAAAGCCACCCATATATAGATACAGTTTCAGTGCAATAGGTTATTAACGACTAATACAAGAAATAATTAAAATTATTTATTTATTCAAAAAGAAAACGAAGAAAAATATTGTTTGATAGAATCCTGTCTTTTTTTTACTTTTTAAAAAGAATTTTCTTTTAATAATTCATTTGTTTCCATAATTCAATGATCAGGTACTATAGACAGAGGGAAGAATTAAGCAAGAAATTATATAAATGTCTTCGCACAGGTTGTCATTTTGTATATTGTATGCGATTTCGCTATACGCTGCTTCAGCTTTAACAAATCCATGCAATAAATAAATGTCGCTGAAGTGTCTTATGCAGGATGTCTTTAACGGAAAACACTCTGGAAAACGTTAAAGTTCGTTAATTTTGTTGCCAAAATTTATATACAATTTAGTATAACAACTTAAATACAGATGTATGAATATGTGTGTATGTGTCTGTGTGTGTGTGTATATATGTGTATGTGTATGTGTGCATGTGTGTTTAGTGTCAGGATAATATTAATTCAAATGTGGTTTTGCTTGTGTGATCCTGTTAACAAACATACACAGGAGAAAATTATAATCGGTTTTGGCCGAACATGTAGTTATACTCCAAGCTATCAAAAATAGAAAATAGAATTAAATTTCATTGACCATATTTGAAATAAACACAAAAACTTTTACCAGTACATAAAAAAGTGCGCAAGCCAAACTCGGATGCCTTCGGAGATTTGTTATACTAGTTATTATGTACAATAAACAAATACTTTGTGTGCACTTCCGTGTTCTTATTAATCATTTTGAGTTTCTTGGCGATGAATTCAACTAATTTTTGACAATAGTCAGGCGCATTTTTTGTTGGCCAAAACTCTGTGAGTTTTAGTCCAATTCACATGTTTTAGTATTTTATATCTGACAGGTATTTTCTTGAAATTTTCTCCAATTTCAATTAAATTAAATCGGTTTGGTAGTTATAGAGGAATTTAAGGTCAAAGTTATACTTTAAAATTTTTTTTAGTATTAGCATGAAAATGTGGATTTTGCGGATAAATAATTATTTAAAAAACACTAACTTTGAGCAGTTTTCCCATTTTACAAAATTAATCGTAAATATTTTTTGTAACGAAGTTCTTTTTTTTTTGTTTTTGATAAAAGCAATAGTTAAAGTAAACTATATTACACTAGCCTACAAATTAAAAAAAAAAAAGTAAATGCGGAAACGAAGCATGTTTTTTAACTCATCTGGGTGCGCTGAATTCGAATCTGGCATAAAAATTGGGCTGTCATGTCTTGTTAATTTTTTATCGCATGCTGAAAATACTGCAAAAGAGTCAACACTGACACTACAATTTCACAATTATTGATCATCGTTATAGTAAATCTTCATTATAGTAGCCTTTAGGCATATCAGGGAGATCGTGTGTTACTGATTAAAGGTCTTTTTGCTTTGTATGTGGTGAATCAGAATCATTAAAATATGCATATATACATTATTTTGGTTTTGCTGTCAGAAACTTGGACAAGCCGTGGACACCGATAATATTTTGCTATATTTGCAGAACTGTTTTATACAAGTGGTCAAATTGCAAGAAGATCTATGTCGATGATTTTTCAATTCCAGTACTTCGGAAAGAGTCAAGTAACCACCGAACCGATTGTTATTTCTGTTTAATAAAAGTTGCTGGATTCAATAAGAAAAATCAAAAAAATATTACTTACGCGAATGTTCCATCGGTTTCCGAACCAGTTGAACGTCCACCAAATGATCCATTACCAGTCATTCCCAGTTACGAGCAGTGAGTCCGAAACATCTTTCACCAGCAGTGGTAGTTTGTATGAGGCTGATAAAGAACGCCATTTAGTGAATGAAGCTGAGCTGAATGATCTAATTTAGGATTTACATAAAATGAAGTAAGACGCAGAATTACTAGCATCACGCATGCAGCAGTGGAAACATCTTGCAGTTCGGACAAAAGTAACAATCTGTAGAGATAGAAGCTTTTAATTTTCTGCATATTTTGATGTTGATGGTTCATTTCAAAAAATGAACCAGCCATATGACAAAACTGAATGGATATTATCTACTGATGGCTCTAAATACAGTTTAAGGGCTCCTCTTTTGCATAGTGGCAATGAAAAACCATCCATACCAAGCAAAATTACGAATCAATGACTGAAATTTTGACATTACTCGAATATAACGGATACCTTAAGATGTGTGATTTAAATTTCTTTATGTATAATGGTATAGATCATCGTAAATAACTGTAAATTAATCTGTTTCAGGTCATTGTTTTGTTGACTGGTATGCAAGGAGGTTTCACAAAATATTGTTGTTTCCTTTGTCTATGGGATAGTCGCGCTACATGTCATCATTACGTCAGAACAGAGTGGCCAAAATGAACTGACTATTCACCAGAGTTCAGAAAAAAACACACACTGAATAAAAAACTCGTACATATATGTAAACAAACATAACTTAGTCCAACACACACATATTTTTATTTTCATACCAATTATGTTTGTTTTTAAATTTTCTTCGGTGCCCAACACAACCATGACAGTGTTCGTTTTAATATTTCGTTATTTACACGAACATTTTTGTATCACATACTTTTTGTTTCAATCACACATAAAGCACACATTTTTGAGTGTTGCTTTATTTGAAGTTCATGTTCTGGTAAGTGTACTGAAAAAAAAAACACACAACATATACAATAAACAGGTTCGAGTTCAGTTATATTTTAAGTCGTGTTGCGGCTCGTGTAGTGAGAAAAAACACAACATGTACAATAAACAGGTTCGAGTTCAGTTATATTTTAAACACGACTTAAAATATAACTGAACTCGAACCTGTTTATTGTACATGTTGTGTTTTTTCTTACTACACGAGCCACAACACGACTTAAAATATAACTGAACTCGAACCTGTTTATTGTACATGTTCTGTGTTTTTTTTCATTAGACGTACCAGAACATGAACTTCAAATAAAGCAACACTCAAAAATGTGTGCTTTATGTGTGATTGAAACAAAAAGTATGTGATACAAAAATGTTCGTGTAAATAACGAAATATTAAAACGAACACAGTCATGGTTGTGTTGGGTACCGTAGAAAATTTAGAAACGCACATAATTGATATGAAAATAAAGATATGTGTTGGCTGCTTTTGAACAGAACATTGTGTGTTTCGTGTGTGTATTTTCTGAACCTTGCTATTCACCAGGAAAACAAAGCATTTCAAATAAACCATTAACTGATCCAAATGACGTTCTTCTTCCGCTGCTGCACATAAAATTGGGCCTCTTTAAGAAGTTTGTCAAGGCTCTGGACAAAGATGGTGCAGCATTTAAATATTTGTTAGCGGTTTTTCCTTAAATTTCATATGCTAAAATCAAAGAAGGCATATTTGCTGGCCCCCACATCGAAAAGCTAGTGAATGATGACAATTTTTCACAATGTTTATTGGATAAAGAATATGCAGCCTGGAAATCTTTCAGGAGCATCGTGGACAGTTTTCTTGGAAACAGTAAGATTGAAAAGTACAGACAAATTTTTGCTCAATTATTGAAAAATTATCACGAATTAGGTGCACGAATGTCACACAAACTGCATTTTCTTCATTCGCATTTAGATTTTTTTCACAAAACCTTGGTGCGGTGAGCGATGAACAAGGGGAGTGCGTTCACCAAGATTTGTGGAAAATGGAAAGAAATTATCAAGGATTTTGGGACAAGAGCATGCTGGGTGACTACTGCTGGACTCTAATGCGTGATACCGAACCAACAAAATACAAACGACGTTCAGATAACGCCATTCACTTTTGAAAATTCATTGAATAAACTAACGATTTTTTATGTAAAAAACGAATAATGAAAATTTTTTGTATCTCGAAAAGCTGACGTGATTGCCCCCCAAATTACCCTAAGAAACCTTGTTGGCTAGTGTTATTATTCATTTAGTTGAAATATTGCTTTCAAATAATCGATATTCAGTTCTGTATTATTTATTTCCAGTAGCAAACTTTTCACTTTTTATATAAGTCCAGACGTTATACTTTCCATTCATTTCGAATAATATATTAGACAGATCTCCACCTGTAACAATTTTTGACATTTTTCTGGTATTTTACTCTCTATAAAATCCCTAATTTGTAATCTTTTTTTCTGGGCTTACCCTGAAAGATGTCCAAATGATACTAAATGATATTTAATGACATCTTCTCCATGATAAAAGATTTTATGGCTGTTGTAAACATATGTATTTTTTCATTGGTATTTGGTTGTGTATGTTCTTGCGGTTTGATGATTTCACGCAGGGAAATCGATGATTGTTTTAAATTTTGGTATAAGGCTTACATCAATACCCGTTATTTCAGATACTCTTCCGGGGTGTGAAAAGCATGCTCTTGCTGTAGTCCCATCATTCGTATTGCCTGATCCTTGTTTTGGTTGATCTATAATCAACTCAAAATTCAGATATTCACTTTAAGCATGTTCCTTTTTTAAAGTTCTTAACTCGTTATTGGTGTCATTGTTTCTTATTGATCCTGTAGATCCGAAATCAAAAGAATAACTGATTTCCATAATTCATATTTTTGTATGTAGGGTGATAAGTCAAATTGACATCCATTATTATCTAAGGATTTTTCCGGGACTTGGTTTAATTGGCTTGATGTTGTTAAAGCCTGACATACTTTTCCATATATCATTGTTACCAATAATTGTTAGCTTACTTCAGTTTTCTGCTCGTCAATCTCTAACTCGCTTGGCTATACCGTTGCATTTATAAAAAGATAATTTTTGTGTAATCTTATTATAATTAAAAACGTGTTCTACGGACGAGTCCAGATGGGCTCGAAAGTACATATATGGTTAAGAAAGATAGTTCCGGTTTAGATTTCTTGATGCTCAAAAGTTTTATTCGCCTAAAATTTTAAATTTGAGAAAAATATAATGCTTTAAAAAATATTGCATAACTTACCACATATAAAAGTCATAGTGGTCAATTATACCATTTTTCAGAGAATACAATTCTGCCAACTTAACCAAAAAAGGGTGTTTTTTTTAGCAGTAGACGTGCAAGAACACCAACTTAAAATAAAACTACACTCGCACCTGTGCGGTTTATGTATGTTCGAAACAAAAAATACGTGATAGAAACATGTTCGTGTATACAACCAAATATTAAAACGAAACATATTCATGATTGTATTCGTCACCGTACATAATTTAGAAACACACATAATTGATATGAAAATAAATATATATGTGTTGGCTGCTTTAGAACATTGTGTGTTTGATGTGTGTATTTTCTAAATCTTGTGAAAAATGGAAAAACGAGCTTAGCTTTGAACAAAGTGTTCAATGATGAACTGCATAGAAGTATCAAAAAACGTGACCTGAATATCGTCAATATTACTTCGAATGTCTGCAATAACATCTGCAGGAGCAGTTATGCAACTATGTTTCGGCCTAAAGTTAAATTTGCGGCTAGTAATTAAACCTCTGTCAAGAACGTGATGCAGCAGTTTTTTATGGATTAGTTTTTCAAAAACTTTTAAGAAATACTAGAGGACCCCTGCTGCTCTACAGCATTATATTATATTATATTAATTTTTATAACATAATACCAAAATTTGCCAAGAGAAGTTAACGTACAGTAAAAGTAAAGTTGATTGTCCACGCATAACTTTCCTCAAACCCAACGAATTTGCCTAGAGAAGTTAACGTACAGTAATGCAAAAATATGCCAAGATAAGTTAACGTACTACTCTAACCACAATTAATACGTACGCTAACATATATTTTTCATTAAAGAACTCTGAAGCACTATTATTCAATCAAAATCAAATCTATTTAATAAAAAAAAAAATGAATTTGAAATGTTTTTTTATATATATTATTAAAAATAAAAACTTAGAACATATTTCTCAGAAAAACATTATGTTTACAAATTAAAAACTTCAAGCACTTTTTAAGTGTATTATTTAATTTTGACCATTATTAATAAGTACGCTATAAAAAATTTTAGTTAATATTGCGTAACGTCACCTTTTGCAGCAATCACGGCTTTGATTCTATTATTCATTGAATTTGTTAATGATTGACATTCATCAGGTGTAATAGAGTCCCATATTTTCTTTATTTTTACCTTTAAATCACCTATTGTTCTTTGGGGCTCATTTCTAAGCCGTCTTTTCATTATGGCCCACACTGATTTAATCGGATTGAGGTCTGGGCTAGATGATGGCCACTCTAAAACATTAACACAGTTTTCCAATAACCATTTTTTGGTTATTTTCGCAGTGTGGGCCGGTGCACCATCTTGCTGAAAGGTGTATTCGCCGAACGAACTTATGTTTTCTAGTGAAGGCATCAAATGCTCTTCCAGTATTTTTATATATTTGACTGCATTAACGGTACTTTCAATAAAACAAAGTTGCCCTACACCCTTAGCAGACATGCAACCTCAAATCATTACACTGGCTGGAAATTTAAGAGTACGCTTTAAACAGTCTCTATGATATGCTTCATTTTTTTTGCGTACAACCTTAGTCCGGATATCAGTTACTTGCAATTCAAATTTGGTTCATCACTAAATATTATTGAATTCCATTGTCTTTGTGTCCAGAGTTGTCGTTTCTTTGCCCACAAGAACCGTTTTTGCTTTTGGACTTTAGTTAGCAATTATTTTGATTTGGCCTACAAATTGTTAACATTTCATTGATAAATATTAAGTTATTTATACCTTCCTAACTTACCTTGTAAAATCCATATTCGAGCTTTTTTAAATGCTTTCGGGTTATTTCCCATTGATGCTGACCACTCTGCAGCCCAGTTTCTAAGTGTTTCTCTTCTATTTTTCATAACTATCAAATTTAAAGACCGTGTAATAGATGGGTATAGATGAAATATTTCCACGTTTTTTAGTGTTAGGCTCAATAGAATTATTTTTTTTTTTTTAAAATTCAACAACAGATTGCACACTTGATTTTTAAAGGCCCAATTGTGTAGCAATATCTTGAAAACTTTTTCCACTTTTTACTTTTTTCATTATTAAATTTCGAACATCGGACGATATTGGCTTTACACGGACCATTTTTTGTTAGATTTTTTTATTTCACAGCTCTTTTATAATCGAACCGACGCGTGACTTATTTTCAATTACAAAAACAAGATATTTATGAAAAATAACGGAACTTGCTATACCATACGAATTAATAATGGTCATATTGGATATATTGCATTTTTAGGGCCTTTCCTAAATTAGGATTGCATTAAAAGAAAATAATTTCCAACAGTGTTTCTTCGTTGCATATTTAAGAACTGCTTTACAAAAAAAATGTAAAATTAAAAAAAAACATAAACAACTACGTTCTGCAAATCACAAAATTTAAATAAATTTTATTATTATCATTATATATTATCAAAAAATATCACCGTACGTATTAATAATGGTTAGAGTAGTACAGTAAAAGTAAAGTTGATTCTCCACGCATAACTTTCCTCAAACCCAACGAATTTAAGCAGTTAATAGCTCAAAAGAAGGAGCTTGATCCACTGAGTGTTCTTAGACCTATGTCAACAGCATACGTTAATTAGAACTCTAGTTACAGAGGTTTGAGAGAAGAAAAATATTGAAAAAAATCTTGAATGCAAAGTTTATTCATAAATTCTTTTAATATATAAGATGGCAAGATTGATTGGATTCGGCCGCTAGTGATTTTCAGCCTTCGGAACAGGAACTATTTTGATGAAATTCCACCTTGCACAGTGGGCGAAAAGGCTCATATAGCGACATTTAATTAATACCGCTTAGGGAAAAAGTTTTTTTGTTTGTGTAATATTTTTTTAGTTGTAAATAGATTAAGCTACAACGATGAACAAAAAAAAAAATATTTTTTAAAAATATATTTATATATTTTTTGTTTTTGTGAAACTTGCATTTTTTTTCATATTTTAGACATAGTTTATTTTATTCAGGAAAACATGACAAAGTTTATATATTTAATGTTTCACATTCTTTTGGGCTAAAAATATATTTAACTTTAATATGAAGAACAGTTTTTTTTAACATTTATTTATTTATTTTTTCTAACTTTTTTTCTGTTGAAATAACTATTTTTGACCTTATTAATTAAGTCTTCATATAAATATATATATATATATATCAGTTGTTTTCATAACCAAAGTTTAATTATAATGCAAAAAAAAAACAATAATAATAACAATAGTAGTAACAGTTTTTTATTCCGGATCGGAACTACTAGATTAATCTAAGCTGCATGGTACACAATATTCTGACAAAAGTTGTAAAATCTGTGGTTTTCTAGAATATCCGCGTATGTCATAAAATCAAAATGTTCAGGAGAGCCAAAAAAAAAACGTTTTATTTGAAATTATGGGCTCGATATAAAGTTTTTATGACTTTTTATTTGACAGTCCTGTAGATATGGGCAATGAATACTTTATAAAGAATTTTGAGTCAAAAACCTTCAGAGGAATAAATCCTAGAGAAGGACGAAGAAACAATATGTAAAGTACACTTAAAGTGTGTGCAGATAAAACAACTTATGTCGACAAACGTCGTTTTCTTTGAAAAAGAAAACTACCAATGCAACCACCTATGTAGGCATAAGTTGTTGTTGCTTGAAAAATGTATTTTTTTGTTTGACAACAGAAAGGTAACGGGGCTTAGGGTGAGAATATAACAACGTATCAAGAATAATAGTGACAACAAATAACAGAAATAAACACAACAGTTTTTACAAGTGGTTATAAACTGAAAAATAATCCAAAATTATTTTGCATTTTGTTTTGCATTAATAACAACGTATGTCGCTGTGTGTCGTTTTCTGAGAAAATAATTTGTCAGCGATCAAACGTAGGTTGACATAAGTCGTTGGTGCTGCAAATTAGTTTAATAAACATTTAAGTTACGTCGTTATTTAAAGAAAAAACTCAGAAATGGTCAATATTAAAAAAAAAAAAATTAAACACGTATAAAGAGCGTTAAAAATTAATATATTTGGCATTCTTAACTCAAAACTGACAAGAATGGACATACGCGGTTATTCCAGAAAACCACAGAAATATCATTATCGACATTATTCTTTTTTGAGTTACCTTGTGATTTGCGTAAATTTGAAAGCAAGTGATCTGATGAACACAAAAGCCCTCCATTGTATTTAATCGGGATGTCTTTCTCGTATAGTGCTCACGGTAAGTGCGGTAATCTTTGTTCCGGGCTTCTAACACTTTTTCGACATTTTTCCATTTGGAAGTTGTAAGACTTTAATTATATCGGCTCCGTGTATTAAGATTTTATGTATGGAATAATAGATATAAAATCAATGATACTATACACAGCATATTGCCTAAAAAATTCAATATCGATTTTGTGCTCGCAAGCAATCGAGCGTAAAATGACACTGAATCTGTAAATTAGCTCTTCATTCATTCTGGTTATTTCGGATGTACAGTGAGGTATTTCCTTAATAATTTGGAAAACTTTACTTATTTTTGTTTTGTTAGAACATTCGTCGAACATCTTATCGAGACTCTTACGATTAGTTAGTGGATTAACTATTAAAGTTGTCCGTCTAACCACTCCTTGTTGTTTTCTTGAAATTTAAGGCTGCTTCTATGGTTGAATTTCCATTTCTCAGCCAATTTAGCTACAAAATTTCTAATTTTCTTGCCTATTAAATGGATTTCATTGTCATCATATATATTGATATTATTTATATTACTAATTATTTTATTTATTTATTTATTTATTCATTCATAACCAAAAAAGCCTTCATCGGCCAAGTAGTTACATAGAAAATTACAAGTAAGAATCATAAATAACTTGTTTGTACTCCATAATTTAAAAACTAAATATCCTTAAAACTAGGCCTTTATCCTTCCTCTCCATGCACGACGCCATACGACACACAATCCTGAGGTAATACATTTATATATACTGCCTAAAAATCCTTGAAAACCCTTTAACCAGCGTTACTGCATATAGACATGGATATAGATATGGGCATAAAAAGACAAAAAAAAAAAAAAACAAAAGAGAATAGACCATGTTACCAGTAATTTTGATAGAGAAAAAAAAAAAAAAACAGATTTGCAATACTCCTAACATGATGCTATAAATTTCCTAACATTACCGTCTTAAAACTCTCCAGGCTCATTGCAAAATTTCTACCCCTGTATGGAACGACGTCATTCCATAGTCTTACAACTCTAACCACATATGGTCTCTGCATAAACAAGCTGTTAATTCTTGGGCTTATTAACGCACTAGTTCTTGTAGAATGTGAAAAACGAAAAAGGTTAACAAGATACTCCGGCTTACCAAACTTTATAACTTTAAAGAAAAAAAGCAACAAACGTAAATTGACGTAATTGTTGAAATTACTACCCAAAAACTCAAAAACCGATGGGGTGACATGCGCCCGTAAACTCAGCCCATAGACAAAGCGTATAACTCGATTGAAACATTTCCTTATTTTCTCAAAGTTTTCCACGCTACCACAAGAGTAAATTTCCAGCCCATATAATATTATTGGCATTATTGGTGTTTTGGCTATTAATTTCCTAACTTTCAACGGAAAATTCGCACCAACACTATAAATACGCCTAAGACTAAAACATATTTTTGAAACCAATAAATTAACATGATAATCAAATTTTAATTTCTCATCCACAACAATTCCCAACACCTTATACCGCGTTACATATTCAATTAAAATATTATTTATAAAGAGTTCACATGCACTCCGAGGTATACTACCAAAGCACATAGCAAAAGTCTTTAAAGGATTTAACCACATCTTATTCTCCAAAGACCACAGCAGCACCCTCTCAAGATCAAGGTTTATTAAATTTACAAAATTTATTACAGATGTATCACTTTCCAAGCACGCTAAAAGTTGAATATCATCTGCATAAACGTGTGCTTTACAAAAGGTTAGCACCTCCAATAAATCATTGATGTAAATCGTGAAAAATAACGGTCCCAGAATTGAGCCTTGAGGTACACCTCGACTTATACACACCTTTTGTGATGAAGCTCCATCTGTTTATACAAACTGCTCATGATTATGAAGAAGTGAAAATATAAGCTTGCAAGCTGAAGCAGAAAAATTAAATTGATTATACATTTTCGTAAGAAGATTTTTATGACATATCGAATTAAACGCTTTAGTGAAATCAAGGTACACAGCGATTGCACTAAGGCCTTTATCCAGACATTGCCTTACAGCTTCCACCGCATCCATAACCACCGACGAAGTACTATGATGAGCTCTAAAACCCGATTGATAAGGAGATATTAGCCTTTCCATATCCAAATGCTTCAAAATTCGATTATGTAAAATAATTTCAAAGATTTTAGCGTATATCGGTAAAATACTAATCGGTCTAAAGTCAGAAAAGCTTGATGGGTACCTAACCTTCGGCAATGGTATGACCCTATCCAACTTCCAACTCCTTGGAAATTTAGACACCATCAAAACTGTGTTATAAATATGATTCAAATGAGATAAGATATATGGAAAAATTAGCCTTAAAAAACGTATAGACAACCCATCATGCCCAACCGCCTTAGACCTGATCCTACCCAAAGCACTTGCGATTTCTACATCCTCAATTCTGCGAAAAGAAAAGGATCCCTGAGCACCCAGATTATCTATGAAATCTTCCCCAACTACCTCAATCGGCGCCAATACAAAGCTTTCATTTAGCCCATCTAAGTTAATATCCACCCTATTCCTGACGTCTCCAATGATTCCAGTATCCCTCAGTCTGTTCCATATCGATTCAGAATTACATTCGCTAAAAATTCTGTAACACAAATTTTTCCTTATCCTTCTAATTATACCCTTGGGTCTGTTTCTATACCTTTTGAAGACAGCCCACCTTGTAGAACTGGGTAACTCAGTATAAGCTCTATATGCCATATCTCTCCATTCCATGGCTTTTTTTTATCTCAGGATGATCTAACCAGCTTTTTTTATTCCTAGTCTTATATATTTTTAGTGGAACATGTCTATTATAGAGATCCAAAACTAAGTTATCAAAGCACTCCAATTGCACATCAGGGTCTGCTGTATTATACAGTGCACTAAAGTCATGATTTACCAGTTCACATAAGCACTCCTCAATATTAATATTATTATAATCCCTATAATACTTGGGATTCTCACCATAGGGTGAAATATCAAGCGATAGATAAATCACAGAATGTTATGAATTAAGTGCTGGGAGTTGAAATTGACCCTTACATACAATCAATTCCGAATTTGTCACAAGAAAATAGTCTATAAGAGTCGTTATATTCCGTGATACATCATAGTGAGTTGGTAAATTGTTATGGATCAAAGTTAGATTAAAATTTGAACAAAAATTTCTTGCTATAAAAAAAAATTTTGTAGCAGGCACGGGCTCGTTGCGCCATAGTAAATAGACTTCTCGCCTGAGCACCGACATTGTTCCTAAAAAAGCAATATGATGTAAAGTTGCAGGTGGCTGCAGATGACTTGGACATTATACAATCACAAGACGACATAGTAATTTAAAAAACAATATTCTAGCGCAAATACCCACGAATATCCACGAAGTTCCTGTCCATGGAAGTCTTATTTTGGCCTCTTTCAAGCAGTTAGTGGTATAGTCAACTTTAACTATATTTTTTTCTACAATACTTACTCACAGGTTACAAAAATATTTTTTAGTTAGTTAATACATACCACTTTTCTTCCACTTAATTGTCTCAATGCAACTTTAGAGAAAATTTGACAATGCAAAGAAACCATGTGTTAAAGCTTAGTGATGCATCGGCTGAACTGTTCAACTAGACCATGTCAATCAAAATAGAATCGATATATATTCTTAATCGACGGAGATAAAATTTTTGCGCAACCAAATACTTTGAATGTTGAATTAAACGACTCTGGATTGACCATTTCGCCCACAGTGCCTTGCAGAGAATGTGCTTGTTATTTTTAGAGTTAAAAAAGTAAAGGTAATATTAACTTTATAAACTTTGGATGCAAATTGTTATAACCGACAGAGTTAGATTTTAATTACAAAAAACATTGAGAAACATCTGATTGACTGAAGCAATAAAAGTTAAATAGATTTTCATAAATTGGGACAAACGAAAAATTGACATCAGCCATTTCAATATTAGCAAATTTTTCATTGAGTTCCTTAATGTTCAAGTTAGCATTCTAACGATTAGCTTGCTTTATAACTCCAATTTTTCTTATTTCTTTCCATGTTTTATTACCACTAACAGCAACATAAAATTTATTTTCATAACATGTAGATTTTGTCCTGCCTTATACAACTGCTCTTCTTTTCCTGCGTTATATTACATATAGTTCAGGTATTTGAAACCTTTTCTTCATTTGAAAACCAGGGTCCATCTTTAGAGGTAATTTTCCGTATTTTAATAGGAACATGTTTATAGTAAAGGAAGAGAATATTGTCTTGTAGAAATTGACATTGGTCTTAAACATTTGGCATGTAAAAAATTCGTTCTCATCTAATCTAATGCAGACTGTAGATCATTTATATTCATATTATTATAATCACGGTATGAAAAAGTGTAAGTTGTACTATTTGACTAGACGTTGTATAGAAGACCAAATAATTTTACCATGCTGTTCGGGTTTGGCTTAGAGTAACTGTGGCTATATCAGTTGTATGGAAGCTGAGACTTTAAAACTGATCCAAGATCGTGTACTAAATATTTATCCTTCTAATATTTAAGTTTGAGTTAACAAATATAATTGTGTGGTTCCAATAACATCGAGAGTGGATGTTGGGTAAGGGGCAGTTCAAAGCTCATATACTTACGATTAAAAAGTTTAAATTTCTATTTGTTATCTGTGATTTAAAGCTATGAATTACCTGAAAAAAAATTTCTTCGAAAGTAATTCTAAAGCATTTGGCAATTATTTTTGGTATAGCGTCTCACAGAGTGCTGTAGGGTATAATACAGTTAAGCTGAAGTTTTACGTGAATTGTCATTTAATGCAACGTGTTTGGCAGTGCTAGGTACGAATAGTTAAGTTGCGATGAGCAGTAGCATTCAATGTTGTTTAGAGGGTTTCACATTGTAAATCTGCTGTCAACCATCACACCAGTTCTGTTCCATTGTAATATGTGAATAATAAGCAGCCAGCGTTGCGGAAAATTGTTGAAAATACTTAACACTTATTTGTGTTAAGTGTTCTAAGGCGAAAGTATATATTTACACAAAATTTTGCAGGAGTTTATTATACTGCTCAAATAAATTTCGTTTGAAGAAAAACATTCTTATTTAGTGCGGATTTTGGATTTAAAACAAAACATTTTACTCTTTATAAAAATATAGAATACATTCCTTAAATATGCCGAAGTAGTTTAGGATTGAAATCAATAAATACATTAACTTTCTTATAAATAACTCGAAAAAAAGACGATAATTGTATTTATTTTAATATGTGAACTAAAATTATATAACTTTAAAAATTTGTTTACGATTTCTGTTGGTTTATGTTTTTGTTTTTGATTTGAGTATTGTGAAGTTTCTACTTAAAAAACGGCGAGCTAATCTATGATTTATATTTATGCTGTCAGACAATAATTTATCACTTGAAAACATTTAAGCTGCAATCAATCACGTTGAACAAAAATATAAAAAAAAACACAATAGCAACACTGCCAATAACAATACCAACTTAAAGCGAAGCAAATAATGTAAAAAAAAATGTTCATTTACTATTTTTTTTATTTATATGTTTGTTTGTAAGGAAAACTTTGAAGGATCTTGAAAAGAGTACAAACAATATGAAGTTTGTGACAAAATCGCAAAACAAAAAACACTATTTAAGATTTGTAAAAACATACATAAGTAGGTGGTTTGATAAGTAGTTATTCATAAGCTATGCAATTATAATTTAAGGAACCACACTCTCTTATTCCCTTGAAAGATTTGAAAATAAAAACAATATTTTTATTGCAATATGGGATATTTTTATGAACTATACTTACAATGTGCAACAATTTATTGTTTTTCGAAACCCAAATTCAAAAGCTAGACAATACTTCCGGATGTTTCTGGTGGCCATCTTTGATAATATTTTTGTAATACATTTCCTCTCATTATTAAATGGAAATGGAAAAATTATTAGTAATGAACAACTTTTTTTTTAAACATTTATTTTGGTTATACGGCACCATCACGGGTGTTCATGCCCTATACAATGTGAACAGTATGATTGTTTTAGTCAGAGTTCAGAATAAAAAACACACACTGAATAAAAAACTCGTACATATATGTAAACAAACATAACTTAGACCAACACACATATATTTTTATTTTCATATCAATTATGTTTGTTTTTAAATTTTCTTCGGTGCCCAACACAATCATGACTGTGTTCGTTTCAATATTTCGTTATGTACACGAACATTTTTGTATCACGTACTTTTTGTTTCAATCACACATAAACCACACATTTTTGAGTGTTGCTTTATTTGAAGTTCATGTTCTGGTACGTGTACTGAAAAAAAAAACAGAACATGTACAATAAACAGGTTCGAGTTCAGTTATGTTTTAAGTCGTGTTGTGGCTCGTGTTCTAAAAAAAAAACAGAACATGTACAATAAACAGGTTCGAGTTCAGTTATATTTTAAGTCGTGTTTAAAATATAACTGAGTCGTGTTTAAAATGTAACTGATCTCGAACCTGTTTATTGTACATGTTCTGTTTTTTCTTAGAACACGAGACACAACACGACTTAAAATATAACTGAACTCGAACCTGTTTATTGTACATGTTCTGTTTTTTTTTTCAGTACACGTACCAGAACATGAACTTCAAATAAAGCAACACTCAAAAATGTGTGGTTTATGTGTGATTGAAACAAAAAGTACGTGATACAAAAATATTCGTGTAAATAACGAAATATTAAAACGAACACAGTCATGGTTGTGTTGGGCACCGTAGAAAATTTAGAAACGCACATAATTGATATGAAAATAAAGATATGTGTTGGCTGCTTTTGAACAGAACATTGTGTGTTTCATGTGTGTACTTTCTTAACCTTGGTTTTAGTGAATAATATTTTGCAGAAATTTGTAAGTGCTCAAGTCTAGATTTGTTTTATTTAGTGTAAAAATACTATTGTAGAAGTTCTACCTCAATCAGACTTTGGCTTCCCATGCCGAAACAGAGTGCAATTTTAGAAAATTTTTTTACGCGAATTTATATGCGTTAACCAAGTTGATATCATAAAATGCATTTCTATGGTAAAATAGTTTTTCCACTTTTACTGTCTTATATAACCTTTAACTTTAACTAAATTATAACATGAAGCAGTTTCCCTGCCATACGGTAACATGCTAAAATAATACCTATCCTAAAATCAAATTCTAAGCAACGGCCAATAGCCATTCTATGCTTTTGTCAAAAGTTTTTGGAAATATAATATTTTCTCAAATAAATATCTATATATTAATACATGAAGGTAAATTTTTAGATCCCTTTTTAAGCAATATGCGGGCACGGATGTGTGTAAAAATTGGCACCGTTATAGTTCATATGGAGGAGAAGCTGAGAATGATAGAATTTATGTTTAATCTCTCTTAAAAATATATTAAAGTAAATAAAATAAAATATTTATAATAATTCGTAATGCCCTGTTAATGCGAATGATTTACATTATATATAAGACGATCTGTGTTGAATTCTAAATTGCTAAAATTGATTAACATACCTTTAGGCTCACTTAGATATTTCAAAACTTTTTATATATATAGATTAAAAAAACATTTGAAGACAAAAATTGATTGAAAAATATTATTTCCTAAAATTTGCACTCGAAATTCGAGTGCTGGGCTATACTAGTATGTATATAATATAACTCAACACAACTTAATTTCCCATAAACAGCTGCGTGACAGTCTTAACTGATGTTTGCTAAAACATAAGACTTTACATATACAAAAGCAGAATGACTTTCCTCGTACTCTAGATCATTCCTAGGCATTTGACACAGTAGATCATCAAACTCCCTTTATGATATTAAGACGTTTCTTAAATTTTATCTCAACATCAACGCTTCTAATTTCATCTTACCTTACAAACCGCACACAATCCATGCAAGTAAATAGAAAGCCATCTGAACATTTTAACCTTATAAAAGGTGGTTCTCAAGGATCAATATTAGGGCCACTTTTATTCTCAATTTATATCAAGGATTTACCGGATTATCTTTCTCATTGATTATTTCTCACAGATATACATATACGCTGACGATATACAAATTTTTCTGAGCACCTCAGTTCAGTAGATAAATGAAAATATAGACAAAATTAAATATGACTTTAGTCAATTGTACCGATGGGCGTCAACTAATGGTTTATGCATTAATCCTGGCAATTTCAAATATCTACCAATACGGTAACGTAATGCAAGGCCGCAGTTTGAGAATGAAATTATTATCAACGGCGAAAAGTGGCTGAAAATCGTTTATCATTGGCCAACATTCTGTCACTTTTGAACCGATAAAAATATTTTAGAAATTCTCTTTCTAGTGGCTAGACATTTATTTGATCTTGAGTCTTTTTTAACTTCATTTAAATTGATTTAGTACTTCTTAAGGAATTCTAGGTCATTTTTATTTTTGTTTGTTAAAAAATGTCATATTTGGATTTTAATTATAATTTCAAGCACTTTTTGTAATAATGGGTTTTTTTTTAATGTTTACACTCAAAAAAAATTTTGCACTCAAAAAGAAAACTTAAAATCAACTGGAAATTTTGCTTTCACTACTGAAATATTAAAATTTATATGCTGGCAAATTTGCAAATTTTTTTACAATCAAATAATATTTAAACTTAAGAAAACGTTAGTAATATTATTTTAAAGTCTTGCTATTACTACAGAAAAATTTAAAAATTTTTGCTATCAAATTTGTAATTTTAGCAAAATAATGATTCTGATTTTGATATGAAAGTTAGGGTTTTCATTTTTTGAATCTTTCTTATTTATTAAAACATTTCATACAAATGTGGGTAAAAAAACTTTTAAAAATAAAAACTGCATTAGATTTTAATAGCATTTGTAACAATGGGAGGTTCTGCTTATTATTGTTTTTACTAATAATATGATATTCGTATATGTAATTATTATTGATGCAATTATAATTATTATTCATTTGATTCAAGTACTGATTGCAAATATTCCAAATCGGCCGGATGTGAGACCCAGCTAAGTGAGGATGCTGATCCACAGGATTTTCACGTACCTGGTTATCACCTTCTATCCCTGTTTATTTTTCGTAGGGGCCTTGCAATGTACATTCGCGACAATGTTGTGTACTAGTTCCAGCAACATCTGAACTGTAATGATGCAGAATTTAACTCACTTTGGGCTAAGTTCAAAATCAGGTCACGCATTTTGCATTTCGGTTTTCTATACAGAAGCCCAAACATAGAAAGGGAGCATACCTATAATGGCTTCGATGCCCTTTCTGAATCTATAACTAAAATACTAGAAAGTTGCCCGAATAGCGAAATCGTAGTTGCCAGCGATTTCAATATTCATAACTCTTCTTGGCTTCACCATTCGAGTCAAGCAACTCCCGAAGGCCGTTACGTTGAGATTTTCGCCGCATATAACCACTTAGCGTAACTAGTGAATCAACCAACGCACATTTCATGCATTGAAGGCCAAAGCCAAAATTTTCTCGAACTTTTTCTAACTTTACTCTGTACTTCATAGTGTTTCAACACCAGCTACGAAACGCTCAGTTTTTATTTACGAAAAGGCTCGTTGGGCCGAGCTCAACAATTTCTTCAAGCAATTCAACTGGAAATTTTGATTCCTGGACAATAATATTGACGCTGCATCAATAATGGTGGAAAAAATAATTGTGCTTGGTATGAGATTATTCATTCCATCAATGTACATTTCAGCTAAACCTAATCAAAAATCCTGGTTTAACTAGACTTGCAGAGATGCAGTCAGATCCAGAGAGGAAGCATTCAGAATTTGGCGTGAAAATAAAAATTCCGTCACTGAACTGCTACGCAAACAGGCGAGAAACGAATGCTAAAGTACTAAGTCGTGAAAAGTTTCTTCACGATCAGCATCTTCGTGCTAAAGTTCTTTCTGCTCCTCGGGGCAGCAGGAGCTTTTGGTCATTTGTTAAAAGAGTAAATAATAATGCTAGTTCTTCAATCCAAACTCTTATAATGAATGACCAAATATTCACTGACCCGGTTGATAAGGCTAACGTTTTAGCTGAACTTTTTGCAGAAAAATTCATTTTTGCCGGATAGCGATCAACCACTGCCCGAACTGCAAAGAGTATCTTGTACTATGTCTAAAATATTCTTCCGAGCACATGCCGTTAAAAAGGTTCTTTCTGATCTCAACATTAATAAGTCTCCGGAACCGGATGGTATACCAGCACTGGTGCTGAAACAGTGCTCTTCGATGCTAGTCAGTCCATTGGCCAACCTTTTCAGCCTTTCGTACCGTGCGGGAGTCTTTCCCTCTTGCTGGAAGGTTGCTAATGTCCAACCAATCCCTAAAAAGGGTGCGACTAATAACCCTGAAAATTACAGTTCAATTGCAATCTGCTCTGCACTCTCAAAGGTAATGGAGAGCATGATCAGTTTCCATCTTGTGACCTTCCCGACCTTCACTTAAATCTATCAAAAAACAAAAATATTGCACTGATTCTTCTCAAATTTTGTTTATATATATTTTTGCAAAATTCAAGAGACTTTACCAAACATGGTCAGGATCGGTCCATTTCGGGGCCTAGTCCCCATATAGATATAGCATCCGTTATGAATTTTTTCATATCTGCAGCCAAAAAAAATAATAAAAATCCCACTCAAATTTGGTTTATGCTTATTTTCTATATCCAGTTAGTTGGGCCTGAGCGATAGGGCCTCTAAACGAATGGTTAGGGTAGCGTATAGTCGGTCTAGACCGACTATAATTTTCTTACTTGTTTTAATTTGTTGTTAGTAAACTTTCCATCGTCAGAGGTTCCAAAATTGGCTATCGGCCTCTTTTAAGGAACTTTATATAGAACTTTATATTGAACTACCTAGAGGCCAACTCACTTCTTAATGATCGACAGTATGGCTTCCATAGAAATCGTTCCACGGGAGACCAGTTAGCTCTACTTTCTGAGCGCTGCAGTCGATCCATTCGCAATTTTTGGCGAAAGTAAAGTGGTTGCTCTGGATATTTCCAAGGCATTCGATCGTGTATGGCACGGTGCATTGATATCAAAGCTTATTGCATTTGGGGTCGGTAATGACTTCTCTCGATTTATAGCGAGTTTTCTCAGATATCGAACAATACGTGTTGTTATTGATGGGGTCTCATCCAATGAGTTTCAGCTTAATTCAGGGGTACACCAAGGTTCCGTTCTTTCTCCTTCTCTTTCCTTTCTCTTTTTGGTCAAACTTTTAACTCTATATACTCTTTCGCAGACGACAGCAGCATTTGTCATTCATTTTCCTTTAATTGTAGGCCAAGCCTCTGGGAGGTTGGGGACAATGAATGACACACTCAATCAAGACCTGATAACAATTTCCGAGTGGGGTAAAGCGAATACGGTTGATTTTAATGCGCTGAAGACTCAATGTTGTACGTTGACCCATAGGGCCATGGATTCAACAATGTTATCTGTATATATGGGTGGTATAGGAATTGAGGAGTCGGATACCCTTGATGTTCTAGGCATGAGAATTCAATGTGATGTTCGTTGGAACGAGCATGTTTTTCAAGTGTCGAAAGAAGCATTCAAGTGTCTTGGTTTTCTAAAACGGTGCAAAAATTACTTCAATCCTTTTGATCTCCTTAAAATCTATACCACTTACATATGACCGAAAATGGAATACAACTCCCATATATGGGCAGGAGCTTCAACGTTTATTTTGGAGCTACTGGACCGTGTGCAAAGGAGGGCGTTGATGTTCGTCGTTATGTTCATCCAATTCTATTGACTCATTGGAACATCGTCGAAATGTGGGTTGTGTAACACTGTTCTTCCGAGATTAGCGAAGTTATTCCAAGTGCCCGACTTTCGGTTCGCTCTACCCGCTTCTCTAGTAGATCACATCCGTTTGCAGTTTATTGTCCAGTTGACCGCACAACACATTACGGGGAGAATTCGTTTATCAGTCGAACTAGACGTATGTGGAATAAACTCCCCGCAGAGGTCTTTCCTGACAGTTATATTCTAATAAAATTTAAGTCAAATATCCACAAAGACTACTCCCTCTTTCCTCCTTCACATAGCCTATTTTCCTGAGATCAACACAATGCACTGCATCTTTTGCATGATAGAGGATTTTGTGAAATGTTGCAGATATATTTCTCCATGGGCACTTGGAGATAATTGCTCTCTTATTTTGGTGCTACACGAACTTAAGTTTAATTTTATTTTAACGTAACTAAGCAAATTTTTCTGGTTTGTTTTTCGGTCTGTTCTTTATAACTGAAGATCTCCGTTTTTTTTTTAATATTTTTGTTTGAGACTGTCATTCCTGAAATATTTTATAGTAATTGAGTTTATTTTTAAATGTCACTTTCTTATATGCCATCATACTATGTTTCTAGGTAAAATAAAAAAGTAAGAAAATGGCATTAATGCCTTAATGCCGAAAATAATATATAAAAAACACATTATACAAATGAATTGCCTGTGTGTGTTTTTTTTTAGTACTTGCATTAAAGCGTTGTTAGTAAAATAAAAAGTTATAAAGGAGGCATGAAAATAAAATAAAACCAGGGGCCAAATCACCGCATTCGATTTCGAGTAAAATCAATCGAAATTCCATATTATGGTTGTTTATTTGAAGAAGACGGACAAACGCTCGACCACGATTCGTTTTTCTTCTTAACCAGAGGCCATTATTCTTCAACTATGAGAAAGAAAAACTATTCTTAACATTTTATTTTGGGAAATAAAAAAATGACTTCAATCGAAAAATTTCGATAACGAATGCGGTAATTTGGCCCCAGGTTACAAATGAATTACATCCTCTTACAAATATATCAAAAGTGTGGTGAATTTTGTAGGCAAATATCCTTA
Organism: Cordilura impudica; assembly: GCA_963682025.1. NCBI lineage: Eukaryota > Metazoa > Arthropoda > Insecta > Diptera > Scathophagidae > Cordilura > Cordilura impudica. The sequence continues at coordinate 130,909,614 of OY821517.1, forward strand.
CTGGTAATAAAATAATATTGTATACTTATAGGGCTGTTTAAATAACCATAATTTGAATTTTTTCTGAGTAATTTCATTAAAATGAAATAAGTGTTCTACCCACGGGTCGTCACCTGTGCAAATGTATATATAGGGTTATGGTATATCTTTCTTTTTCCCTTTTGTTCCCTATAAGTTCTATTCCACTAAACTTAAAATTTGACAAAAATATAGTGGTTTAATAAATATTTCATAACGTCCCTAATATAAATCGGTAGGGCTTTGACCACTTACAACAACTAAACACTAAAATACTCTCAACCTTGTAAAAAGGACCGCAGGTCATTATCGAATGTTAACTTGTAAGTAATAGCCATTTATTTTTATAACAAAAAAAAAGAATCACCTTTTTCTGAGATTAAAAAAAACGTTTTGTTTGAAAGCATGCCACGTCCACAATTAGCACTAGTTTAATCTCATTTTTTGGCCATCTTAATCGGTGACAAAGAAATATTATACTTTTGGCCAATGAAATCAAACTTTCAGCCACAGCGCGATATTTTTGGTCTATTGTGAGTAATTCAGCTAGCTTACGCACCTTCAGCGACAATCATTCGTTAACATTTTGTGGATTTTCTTAAATGTTTCTGGCATGGCCACGGCCTTGTTAAAACTGTTATATCCAACATTTTATTGTCGTATATAGAAAGGCAAACTCCCCTAGAGTAGATCTGAGCTCAACTTCATTATTGTTTTAACCATGTTAAAAAATTCACTGAGATCGTTTTTTTTTTGATAGCTCAAAAAAAAAAACTTCTAAACAAACTTGAAACTTAAAACATATGTTTTGTAAGGTTGTCACTTTCCAACAAAACAATTTTTTTTTCAAACTACTTCCGGCTCTTGTATATGGAACATTTTTTTTATGAACATTATTTTATTATAATAGTGTAGTTAACTATTTTACAAAACGTATGTAGACAATCCGATGCAAATAGAAAGTTGTAATTATTTAAAGAAAAATTCATTTGATAAAAAAAAAACAAATTACGACGTTTTCATGAAATAAAACAGCATAACTATGTTAACTCTCTGTTATAACAGCTTGTAAGTAACGTCTGTCCCATTAGCATATTACGTTAAGAACTTATAGCAACAAATGTAGACAGTGCCATTTGGCAGCCGCTTGCATTTGAGGTTTAATTATTTATTTCTTTGCGAATTTATTAACTAATTCTTGTATAAACATTTTCTAGTGACCGCTTCTGAGATATTCCTTAAGTTGTTTGAAAATTCTTTACATATTATGGATAAGATACGAATAACTTCCATTCTTCAATTTTCATACCTGTGCTTAGAAATCAAGTACCTGAGTGCATTCGAGGGTATTTTGCCTACAGATATCTGTTGTCACTTTGAAACGATACACTTTTAAACGGTATATGCTTTTGACATAAGTATTTCCAGTCACATTGTAAATTTTTGGATAATTTTTTTTTTTATGTTGTGGTTGCTTCTTCGTGAAAGATTTCTGTTTATTTAGTTGTTGTTACTGGTTTCGATTGATAAGTTTGATTTTTTATGTATTGTTGATAATTAATGTAGTTAATTGCCGATATTGTAGTACTAGGTAGGAATATTGTTGTCGTTTCTTCTATGTGGCAGATTATTGTTTGTAATGTTTTTGCTGGTTGCAATTTTCAATTATAATGTTGTCGTTGGTATAGTTAGTACCATTGTTGATGTTCTTAATATTGTGTCTTGTTGATATTTGTTTGTAAATATTTGTTAGTATTATTGCTGAACATGTTGCTGTCGTTGTTAGCAATAGTTTTGCTATTACCTGTTTCGTTGTTGTTTTCTACGTGATTAGAAGATTATTGTTTATTGAGTTGTTACTGATTACAAATGTTATGTTCTTGTTAATGTTCGTTGGTATATTGTTTTTTTTTTTGTAATGGTTAGTTGTTCATAAATATATATAACATTTATGCTATAAATAAACAAATAGTTGATATATATTAATTAATGTAGGATGCTCATAGAAAAATAATGTAAAATTGTGCAATCAAACATTATATGAAAAACAATGCTTATATTAGTTTATCTCAAATTTGTAGCGTATCGGGTAAATAGAGATGGAGAGTGGCCTTACTTGTTAAGCTACCCAAATTTATTAATATTTACATTTGAAAGTACATTTTTATCATTAGAGGAAATATCTCTGCAAAATCTTCTATTATATATCGTCAGTTGATTATCATACATATTTTTAATATTTGTCCTCCAATAAATAGAGTAAATTATAAGAATACCACTTATGTTCTGAATATATCCTTTTCTGTCGAGTTGTAGGAAAGCTTCTGAATAAACATTGTCACTGATGTAGCTTTCGCTTTTGTAATGTGAGGCAAATATCAAATTATTTGTACCACATTTCCCATATTTTAAAATACGATTTTTTAGCAAACAAATTATGAAATTATCAATTCTATGTATTTTATTTATAGGCATTATTGCCTAATTTGTGTTCTCTAAAGCGACAATAAAGCCTAATACATTTGCTTTCAAATACACGATATTTTTCGTTATTAGATGGCGATATATTGAACCATATTGGACTTAAGTTTGATATAAGTTTATATATAGGTAGTGTATATTTTGTATAAGAAAAGATTCTTATACATAAAAAATCCACGTTTGGCATTTTCCAATTGCATCCCTTGTTTGGGATGTCAATAATCAGATACAATTTGATACCAAATGATTTCAGATTTTTTCTAATTTTATAATTGCACTCATTAGTTGGGGGGTCTAAAGAGAATAGTGTCTCACGTTTGCTTATATTGAGCTTTAGTCTTCAAAAGCACATTTTTCAAATGTTCTAAAGTGGCTTTGAAGATTATCATTTTTCTTAACAACTGCGCTATCAGCAATTAGGTCATCTGCAAACGCAATGATAAATACTATTTCACTCATTTGGTGGTGTCCCAAGGTGTAATGAAGATAATGTAGGTAAGATGGTAAGATGGTACATGAGCGAAAGGAGACCGGGTGTGGGTGCGTCAGTTGTCCTGACAAGATACCATGACGGAGGAATTGAGCAAGAGTGTGGGTCGAAGACAAGTCGAAGGCGTTTGAGACTGGTGCACATATCAATACAGCGTCCAAGACAAATCGGAGACCAGTTGAAAAGCGAATTACCGAAAGTTGACGTAAGCATCATCTAGCATGATGGCGCCGATTAGCAAGTTCGGAGCGTAGTAAACGGAGGTAGGCATGAGTCGAAAAGTTCGAAGCTGTGAATGGATGAGCTAGTACAGTCCTAGCAATGATGGCCATTGCAGTAGAATAAGTAGGCAACAGGGTCGGATGGAAGATGAGTCCAAGAACGCTTGAGTCATTTGACAATACAGTGTTTCGCGGACGAAACGGAAATCGGTTGAAATGTTGGTACGGAACGTTGTACATATCAGGGCCACCTGATAATAACAGCTAGTAAGAACGAACGTAGTAGACAAATGGACGGTTATTGGAAGTATGTGTTTTTGCAAGTGCTGCCGATGACCGAGGACAATGTGTTGTAACCTTAAATAGGTTTTTTGGGAACGGCCCTTCGGGAGTTCGTTGGTGGTTGTGGTGGCCCAAAATAGCAAGAAGAACACAGTTCGATGTGGAGTTGCATTTCAACCAACCGGGTCTACGACCCATAGGCTTTTAGATCGGGCCAACCCAATAGCGAAGGGAGGAGTTTATGCCAAATAAATTCTCCTAGTTTGCTACCATCTAAGAAAGGGGCGCATGTGGACGCCTTGTATCTCACCCAGTGCTAAGCACACCGTGTGGTTAAGTCAACACGACAGGAACGCACGTAAAACTCAAGAGACTTCACTCACTTGGTCATATACGTATTTACTTGAAGACCGGATTCGTTGCAATAACCAAATTTGTTGCCAACTGAATTTTGGTGGTTCTCTGTACTATCACATTGTTCTGTCGTGATTACATAAATATATTTTCCAAAATACCTCATGGAGTGTAACACAATTAATTTTCTAAATAAATTCGATTGTTTAAATTCTCATATTCAGGCAACACAATGTTATTTAGTTTTCCATAAATTGAATCAACCATTTATCGGGGTTCCCCACTTCAAATGCATAAATAATTGTTGTAAATATAAATACACATATTTATTTTTTCTGATATATATTTTCAGATAAAAATCAAAGAACAACATAAATTGATATCTCTTTAATAATAAAAATAAATAATTACGAATTTCAAAATAATTAGTCTTCTAAGATTTTCCACTTACAATGGTCCCAAATTTTTCTACGAGAAAATTTTAATTATTATAATATAAATAGGCTAGGCGGTTTCTTGTGACTGATGTTTTGTTCTACCGTTTTTTCCCGATTTTGACCAAACGTATATTATTTGAAAGGTATTGCTTTTTAGCCATTTTGCAGATTTAAAGATTTTTAAATTTTTTCCTCTATTTTGAATAAATTGCATTTAATGTTGCTACTAACACATACATAAAATTATACAATACTGTGTGTGTGTGTAATAAAAAATGAGTTTGTTTTTTTGTGTTGATTTGTGAATTGGCTATAATTGATTAGCATACTTTTAGGGTCTTTATTTAATAAAAAAATAAAATTTCCCAGAATTTGCGCTCGAATTTCGAGGGCTAGAATCTGCTAGTTATTATAATAATCTTTAAACCAATTACTTACCATGTAAAACAAAGTTAATTTTCAGGAACATTGCTAATTTCTAAAAAAAAAAATAAATAAATAAATAAAATAAACCAGCAAAAACTAATGAGATATTGAGGACGCATAGAAAAGGCAGTGCTAGTTGCTCCGCTCCAGTGCAGATTAATGGAGATTGCGGGACAATGTAGAGCCATAAAAATACTAGAGAGCGATAAAGGTTGTGTCTGAAACAAAGTTGTAAATACTGAATAGGAGAAAAAAAAATCGGAACAAACCTAACCGGAAAAAGTGCACCCAGTGCCTTAAAAACCGCGAAAATGACCATTTGCCCCCTCCCCCCCATTTTTCCCATTTTCACCATTTTTGCTAAATACCTGGATTACAAATCCACAAATATGTTTTTTTTTTACCCTCCACTCCAGTGTGTAGAGGGTATATATAAGTTTGTCATTCCGTTTGTAATAATTAGAAAAAAAATTTTGGACCCCATAAAACATATATATTTGTGATCCTTATAACAACCGGAGTTGATATAGCGATGTCCGTCTGTCCGTCTGTGGAAATCACTATGACGGCATCAATCGGGCAGCTAGGGTGCTCGTTGATATAAAAAATGATTTACTAACATCCTGAAAAGTTTGCTATTTAAAATCGTCCAAATCGGTCGGTTAGGGCCCGAGATTTGAAATGAAGAACTAAAAAAAGTCTTGAAAAAATATAATTTTCTATGTTGTTCTTGTCACGATCACGCCCTGAATAGCGCAGCTACAGTGATCATTTTTAGTGAGAATGATTCACCAAATTCATGGGAAGATTTCTATTTCAAAAATCGTTAAAATCGGTGGAACAGGTCCAGGGAACTCTCTGAAAAATTAAAAAAAAAATGAAAAATATGATGTTTCTATATTGTTCTTGTTGTTATTCTAAATGTTGTGTTGTCATAGCTGGACTTGTTGTTTTTGTGGTCGTTGTGGTAATAATATAATAAAAACTAACCCTTTTGTACATTTTATTAACTCTGGTAGAAAAATTTAAAAGTTTCCATTGTTTTGGCATCACTCTAAAAATTTGTTAGATCATTTCTGTTATTACCACGAGCCTGCCTGCAAAATTTCAGATCGAATGGCTCACGGGAAATTGGTTAAAATCGATCCAAATTTTTTTTCTACAAGCAGACACTACGAGTTAATATAAAGGGAGTAAAAATTCACCAATATCTAAAGCAAATAATGCTAAAATACCTAGTTGTTAATAAAAAATAAAACAATGTAAATATAGCAAAAAAAAATTTTATATATAAATTTATTTATAAATTTATATAAACATATTAAATAATACAAATAATATACATATATTATATATGTACTCTATATCGATAACAACTGCATGTTAGAAATAAGTCGGTATATTATTTTATTTACATAAAATTCTGCAATATTTTGTTGTGGGGAACATACATTTCTTTTGCATTAACAGAGTGTCACTTCATTTTGCTCAGCGTGACTATGCCACAGTAGATGGCGCCACAATTTTTGTTTGTTCTAATTAGCTTTGCAATAGTTATTTTTATTTTAACGTGAATGTTAATATTTTCAACTGGATATCATACAGAACAATGTTAAGAGTATACACGGGCTGGTCTTTTATTTCACACGTTTTTTCATTATTCTTTTACAAATATGAACATAAGTTTGGCATATTAACTTTTTATTGTCTTTACAAAATAGAGTTACCGAGTTCATCAATGAGTTTTTGCTTTCAAAACAGTTCTACATAGTTATATAGAATTATTATTCTGCTTTACCTACAAAGTAAATGATTGCGATTACATCTAATTTTTAAAAATTGTTTATAATTACTAAAGCATTATTATTCACATAAATACAAAATTGCACTTTTTAAATTTTCCATTCAAATTTAAGAAAATATCAATTCTTATAAAAACTGAAATTAAAATTTCCAATTATAAATTATAAAATATTAATTGAATTTCACAAATTCATATCAAAACGTCGGAAATTATAATTTTAAATTTAGAAGACATCAATTGCATCTTTAATATATAAATTTTATTCGTTAAACACAAATTGAAATTCAAAAAAAAAAAAAAAAACACCAAATACCTATGTTTACATTTAAAAAATTTTTACATTTAAAAAAAATATTGACATTCAGGAGAAATTAATAGCTTTTCAGTACCGCGATTCAGTAACTTCTTTTAACGATAGTCGAATCGTTAAAAAAAGAAAATTGCAAAATTATCAGTAAAATTTTTAAACAATATTCGCTATGTTAAAGTCAGCTGTTGTTGTTATCTAAACGACAACCATTTTTGTGTTGTTTATTCAATCGATAAAAACTTCAGTTTTTAGGTTGGAATGTCGTCATACATAAATAAAAATCATAAAATAGTGAAAATATTTTGCTTTTATTAAAAAATTTTTTTATATAAATAAAAAAATTAAATAGCATATTCAATTCATTATTTCATTTTCAAATAAATACACAGAAATATTAGTAAAAAATACAGATATTAAACATAAACATAAAATCATTCTGTCAAACACGAAGTAATTTGTTTTTTTCTATTCTTGTTCGACAGAGATGCCACTCGTTTACAATTTAAATAAATAGAAAAATAGATTTGTCGACTGTCGTTAAGATGTATGTACTTAGTGAATCACTTAATCCTTAGTGCAAACAACAATAGCTGTCGATATATTTTGCGATTGTCAGATCGTTGAATTTGAAATTTACAGAATCGCACTACAGAAAACATTAATTTAAATTAAATGAATTTTAGAAAACGTCAAATGATATTTAAGAATTGCGAACATAAAAACTGTTACATAAATAAACGCAATTTGATGAGAATGTTATTTATATATAAATTTTAACAATTTTTTTTGGATGAAAATTTGAAGTTTTTCAGAAAATAAAGAGAACAAATTATTTTATTTAAAATGTTTGGGACATTTGGTTTTTTGCGTTTGGCATCCCTAATTTGAATATTTATTATTATAAATTTATTCTCTATGTTTTCCAAATATTGCAATATTTTAATAAAAAAAGAGAGTTTTTTTTGGTTATTATTTTGTTACTCCATCCGACCTATATGGCCGCAATGAAGAAATATTTGGCCAGTTAAAAGAAACTATACAGCCATCTCCAATTAGCACGATTTAATGCATATAGCCACCCTACACAACCATTACCTTTGCAATGGAGGTTAGGGCGAGCTATTTAATTAGCAAAAACTAAATTAAACGAGAAGTTATGTCATATAACCGGAAACGCATGCATATAGGTATATAACCTAAATGCATGGCGATCAGCAACCACGATGACCAAAAAGCAAACACCGAAATAAATCTGAAATATTAGAAAAGACGAAAACCAACCCAATTTGCTGAAATAATTTGGTATTAAGTTTAACAAATTGTTTACTTTTTCATTTATATTTATTATCAAGACTCAAACCGAGGTAGAGGGTATCAAAGATTCGGCACAGCCGAATTTAACACTTACTTGTTTTTAAATAAACTTTATTTTGCATGAAAATACACAGAAAATATGAGATTTTTATTTGTTATCTATGCATGGAAACAAAATTTAGAATATTTTCAATTATTGTCAAAATCCATCCTCGTTGAAGTTGATGCTTGTGATTCTGCTTGTTTCTTCGTAGGTTATTCATATTCATCATCCGAGTAAGACATAATATTCTAGGGCATGTTTTCTTCAGAGTGTCCACTATTTGCAGTGTCATCGTCGGTGCTTACATCTTCAAACTGCATAATTCTAGAACTCCACCAACAAACCTCCGCAAGCAATGCATCTAATTTTTTGCCTTTGAATCGCTTTTCCATTGGCATGGTCACCTGGTGGAACCTCTCTCCTTGTTCGTCCGATTCCTGAGGTAATTGCGCCAAAAAAGTATCAAGGTCGAAATGCATGAAATGAAATTTTAACATCATGGATGCATTGATTTTTTCAAAATAATACAGCAACTTGTCCACTCATGTCTGTATGTCATCTCGCTGTACACGATTCTTTTGTAAAACTCCTTCGAAATTAGGGGAAAATAGGCACTTTTGCGATTTTTAAGGCACTGGATGCAGTTTTTTGGGTAGGCTTGTTCCGCTTTTTTTTCGCCTATTCAATATCTACAACTTTGTTTCAGACACAAAAGAGATATTCCGTACGGTTATCGAGTTATAATATGTGCTAAAATATATAAAAATTGATAAAAATCCACCTTGAGTAAAAAAATTCGTATGGCCATTAAATTTTAATGGCAGCCAACTTGACAAAACGCAGGATGCAGTAGTTCTTATTTTTGGGGCTACTTTCAAGTGCAATTGTCAGAATTGAGTCCCAAAATCATGTGTTGTACTGTGTATTTAAAGAGCAAAGAAGTTGATGTTTTTCATATTTTAAGAATGGGTGATAGGCTGAAATTATAAATAAAAACTTATTAGACGACAAAGGTATGGATATTATACAAGTTTCCAAGCATTTGAAACTATAAATCGTCGTATTTTTATATTCCTTATATTTTATGCATTTGCTTACCGGAATGGCTACCACACCACCTCTAATATAATCGGAGTATGTTTTCGAGAAATTATGTTTATCTTTTGCATTGAGCTTAATCTCATTTAGAAGTGCAAGATATAGTTTATTTATATTTGAAAAAATTGCTAAGGTCATGTCTTCATTGCTACTGCAACATAAATGATGTTCATTTATCCATAACATTTTAATAATATGGTTTTGCGTTTGTTGCAGATTTTATCAGTGATAATAGCTTTCCCAGGCAGATATGCCATGACGTCTGTATCACTCCTCTAGCGATAGCTATACCTGATGCAATGCACAGTATGTTACAAGGTAGCTAAGATGGTGTCATTGAAATTCGCTAACGTGTATTCTCCATATAAAAGGGTCGTCTTTGTTTTAGCTCTAACTATTTGAAGCGATTTACAACGCATACGTTCGGTGGAATTACTGCACTTATTATTTGTGTAAGTTGCTTGGTTATGTATTCTCTCTATATTATGGCATCTTAACTAATTGTTCTATTTACCTATGAATGTACTTCACAGCTTTACAAATCGCAGTGAATTATTATCAGAACCGCTCTATCTGCTGTCTTTTAAAAAAAGGCTTAACTTAGGATATAACGATGAACGAAAAAGTTTTTCTTTCAATCTAAAAAACAAGTTGACAACATTAAAATGTTTATCAATGAGATATTTCGGTGCTTTATATTTTCACTTTAAGAAAAGTGTTGATTACGGTATAAGCCTCAAACTTTATTTGAACACTTTATTTTAAATTCAGCTTATTATCATTTCTGTTTTCGCATTCACCAAAATAAGTTTAAAATACATGTCAAACTAAAAACTTTTATACCTGTTTTTTTTCTGTTGTCTTCTACTCAAGAATACTTTATAAATTGTTTTCAAAAATAACAAAGCTTAAATTCTTATTTTTTTTATTTCTTGCGAAGGTAGATTCCTATTTTAACGTCATTGTTGCTGTTCTTTTTTTTTTTTTTTTTTTTTGTTATTGTTTCTTAGCATTGCCCAACTTTGCGTAGTTTTAGGAAAATTAAATTCGTTTGAAAAACAACAGGAAATTGCGGGTGCTTTACAGCCGGAAACAAGCCGACGGTCTGACTGTCTTTTTAGCGTCTGTTGAAACAGGCGAAACAAAAAATTTATAGAAAAAGAAAAAAACACAAAAGCTGAAGTTTTAAATAAAGTTTATAATTTTTTTTCTTAGACACAAACAACAACAAATTTGCTCTCTGTTATACAAAGTTATAAAATGGCTTTTCATTATAAATGCAAAAAGAACCTTGATTTTTTTAAGATTTTCATTGTGAACAAATTAAATTGGCTATTAACAACAACAAAATAAGAACATTTAAGTAAAATATCTATAATATTTTCTGATAAGGGCAGCCAAATAAGTTGGTTTAAATTTATGTTTATTTTATATATACTCCTTAGGGCTTCCATTTGAAATATTTCTTGTTTTGTTTGTTCCTAATTTAACTGTCATAAGTTTTTGTTATAACCATATTTTGTATACTTTGTTGTTCGGCTTAGCAGAAAATTTGTCTAATTAGTCTCATAAGTGTAACATGTATTATTATTTTTTTTTTAGTTGTGTTTAGAAGTGTTGGTCAGTTGTTGGGTTGATTTTTTGGCTTCGGCTCAAAAAGGCTTTTAAAAGTTATTATTTGAATTATTTTACTAAATAAGAGTTGACAGTTTATTTAACTAATTACTTAAAAAAATTAATTAGAAACATGCTCATATTACAACTTAAATTATATATACTTATAGAGATATGATGGTATAGCAAATTTTAGGTTTAATTATGTAATTTTGAAGGATTGGCGATCACTGTTGTGTTTGTTTTTTAAAAACAGTCAAAAATTGTAACGTATGAGTATTAATAAATAAAAAAAAATATCATACGCCTTCTACATTACAAAATTATACAATTGAAATTAATAAATTGGTACTTCAATGTGAGGGGCTTAAATCACAAGGGGTTCAAGTGACTTATGTTTAACAAGGGGAAAATAGAGTTTAAAGTTAAATTACTATCTATCTGGAATATTACTTTTTAATTAGTTGAGATCCTGAGATATATTTTATTAAAAGTGAGGAAAATCGCACTTCTACCCGTTGGGCTTTAACTTTTTATACCCTCCACTCCAGTGTGCAGAGGGTATATATAAGTTTGTCATTCCGTTTGTAATAATTAGAAAAACACTTTTGGACCCTATAAAATATATATATTTGTGATCCTTATAACAATCAGCGTTGATATAGCGATGTCCGTCTGTTCGTCTGTCCGTCTGTGGAAATCACCATGACGGCATCAATCGGGCAAGTTGGGTGCTCGTTGACACAAAAAATGATTGATTAACATCCTGAAAAGTTTGCTGTTTAAAATCCTCCAAATCGGTAGATTAGGGCCCGAGATTTGAATGAAGAACTAAAAAAAGTCTTGAAAAAATATAATTTTCTATGTTGTTCTTGTCACGATCACGCCCTCAATAGGACATCTAGAATGATCATTTTTAGTGAGAATGATTCACCAAATTCATGGAAAGATTTATATTTCAAAAATCAATTAAATCGGTGGAACAGGTCAGGGAAATCTCTGAAAAAGTAAAAAAAAAATTAAAAACTTGATGTTTCTATATTGTTCTTGTTGTTATTCTAAATGTTGCATTGTTGTCATAGCTGGACTTGTTGTTTTTGTGGTCTTTGTGGTAATAATATAATAAAAACAAACCCTTTGTAAATTTTTTTACCAACTCTGGTAGAAAAATTCAAAAGTTTCCATTGTTTTGGCATCACTAAAAAAATTTACTAGATCATTTCTGTCATTACCACGAGTCTGCCTGCAAAGCTTCAGATCGATTGGGTCACGGGAAAGGGGTTAAAATCGATCCAAAATTTTTTCGACAAGCAGACACTACGAGTTAATATAAAGGGAGTAAAAATTCACCAACATCTAAAGCAAATAATGCTAAAATACCTAGTTGTTAATAAAAAAAAACAATGTAAATTTAGCAAAAAAAAATTTTTATGTATTAATTTATTTAAAAAGAAAAAACAAAAATAACGTTTGATGTTGTATTTTTTGTGTGAAATATTTACATATACATACATACACATTAAAAATGTCCTTTTTAAGTAGTGGTGAGATCCAAAGAGGGTGGAACCAAAAAAAAAAAAGAATCAAGCTAAACGGCTACCAAAAATATAAAATAAAATGCCAAGGGTCTTTAAGGTTTTTCTACAAAAAGAAAATGCAGGATAAATTCAGTTACTTATCTTTTATTTTTTGCTCAATATGGCGGTGGTTTACAATAAATGTTTACAAAAATTGAGCGGCACACAGAACTGCGTATTTATCCTCCAAACTTCTAACGACGATTAAAAAAAAACGAGTACAACTTCGCGGTTGGAAATTTATATCTTTACAACAAATTTAAAGGAAAATGTCATATAAAAAGAAAAGCTTAAATAGTAACAGCGCACTCTGTATGTGACCATCCATTCAAATTAGACCTCATTGAGATACAGTAGGACCTCTTTAGCGCTCACGCAAACACACATATTAAATAATACAAATAGTATACATATATTCTCAATATCCATAATAACTGCATGTTAGAAATAAATCGGTATATTATTTTATTTACATAAAATTCTGCAATATTTTGTTGTGGGGAAAATACATTTCTTTTGCATTAACAGAGTGTCACTTCATTTTGCTCAGCGTGACTATGCCACAGTAGATGGCGCCACAGTTTTTGTTCTAATAAGCTTTGCAATAGTTATTTCTATTTTAACATGAATGTTAATATTTTCAATTAGATATCATACAAAACAATGTTAAGAGTATACACGGGCTGATCTTTTATTTCACACGTTTTGCCATTATTCTTTTTCAAATATGAACATAAGTTTGGCTTTTTTAACTTTTTGTTGTCTTTATAAAATAGAGTTACCGAGTTCATCAATGAGTTTTTTGCAGTTCTACATAGTTATATAGAACTATAATTCTGCTTTACCTACAAAATATCTGATTGCGATTACATCTAATTTTTAAAAATTGTTTATCTATATATATAAAATTCATTTTTTGTTTGTTTGTTTGTTTGTTTGTTTGTTTGTTTGTTTGACCGCTATACAAATTTTTATTTTTCAACGGATTTTTCTGAAATTTAGTACACACGATCTCTATACCCCAGGAAAGGTCGCCATATACTTTTTACCGGCCACGCCTACTTTTACGCCCACTTTTTATGTAAAATTCATTTTCTGTTTTATTCATATTTGTTCACTATACAAATTTTTATTTGTTAACAGATTTCTCCGAAATTCGGTACACACGATCCCTGTACTCCAGCTAAGGTCGCCATATACTTTTTATCGACCACGCCTACTTTTACGCCCACTTTTTATTTACAATTCATTTTCTGCTTTTTGGTATATTTGTTCGCTATACAAATTATTATTTTTTAACGGATTTCTCTGAATTTTGCTACACACGATCTCCATACTCCAGGAATTGTCGCCATATGATTCTTACCGGCCACGCCTACTTCTGCGCCCACTTTTTGTATACAATTCGTTTTCTGTTTTTTGGTATATTTGTTCGCTACACAAATTTTTATTTTTCAACGGAATTCTCTGAAATTTGGTACACACGATCTCTGTACTCCAGGAAAGGTCGCCATATGCTCTGTACCGGCCACGCCTACTTTAACGCCCACTTTTTGTACACAATTCATTTTGTTTTTTGGTATATTTGTTCGCTATACAAATTTTTATTTTTCAACCGATTTCTCTGAAATTTGCTACACACGATCTCTGTACTCCAGAGAGGTCGCCATATAATTCTTGCCGGCCACGCTTACTTCTACGCCCACTTTTTATTCAAAATTAATTTTCTGTTTTTTAGTATATTTGTTCACTATAGAAATTTTTATTTTTCAAGGGATGGCTAAAATTTGGTCACACGATCTCTATACTACAGGGAAGGTCACCATATGCTTCTTACAGGCCTACGCCTACTTTGCGCCAACTTCTATGTATATAAAACTTATTTTTATCCTTTTATTTGTTTCTTTATTTGATTGCTATACAAACTTTTATTTTTCAATGGCTTTCTCCGAAATTTACTACATGTTCCAGGGAAGGTCGCCATATAATTTTTACCGACCACGCCTACTTTTACGCCCAATTTTCATATAAAATTCACATTTTGTTGTGTGGTATATTTCTTCCCTATACAAATTTGTACTTTTCAACGGATTTCTCTGATATTTGGTTTACACGGAAATAACTACACGGTGAACAAATTTCCCAAACTTAAAAAAAAGGCACCCAAAAGAGATGAACAAATTCCCCATTTTTTTTTTTAATCGAAAGAAAAAATTAACTTATCCCCAAATTCTTAAATTTTTACATATTTTTATTTAATGAATTTTGTTAAATATTTATTTTAGTAAACACTTGCATACTGCTCTCGATATATGTCCTACAATAAACGCATTTAAAATGAGTATTCTTTTCAATAGCATCATTTCGTTGCGCGGAAGCTACGCGCACGGGGAATACAGCTTAGCTAGAATATCGGAATGATCTGAAAAATATATTTTGACAATTAAAATAAGTTGGAAACAGCTGCGCGGCAGCACTGGTGTGGTTGCCAAATACGCGGAAGCGGCGCGCGGCGCGCGACCGCGGACTCGGTCGCGACGGATGCGGACGCGACGCGCTCTCGGAACACAGCTCAGCTAAAATATCACAATGCTCTAAAAAATATGTTTTAGGAATTAAAATAAGTTAACGAGAACTTAGCGCCAGAATGGGTAGTAGCTGCGAGGAAACGGCGCGAGGCGCGCGGACGCGGACGCGGACGCGACGGATGTGGACGCGACACGCTCGCGGAACACAGCTCAGCTAAAATATCGCAATGATCTGAAAAATATATTTTGGCGATTAAAATAAGCTGACAACAACTGCGCGGCAGCACGGATGTGGCTGCCAAATGCGCGGAAGCGGCGCGCGGTGCGCGACCGCGGACGCGACGCGCTCGCGGAAGACAGCTCAGCAAAAATATCGCAATGATCTGAAAAATATATTTTGGCGATTAAAATAATTTGACACAACTGCACGGCAGCATGGGTCTGGCTGCCAAACGCGCGGAATCGTGCGCGACTCGCTCGCGGAACACAGTTTAGTGAAATGTCGTATGATAAATTTTATCTACGTATGTGAAATAATTACCTGTTGATCAAAATAGGCCACACATATACTATAAGCAGTTGCTTAAAGAAACCTTGCGACACAATATTAAACGTCGCATTAGTCTTTCATTTCTGAAACTTGAATTTGACGTCACAGCCCAATGATGATCACTTATTGAATGAAGTATTTCAATTTTTAGAAGTTGTGATTCCTTTAATTTGCGAACCATTCCGTTATATTTGATGTTTATAAATAAACTGAAAAAAAAAACTTAAGCGGTTTCGCAACTTATTTTTGAAGCATTTTTGCTGCAGCATCTTAAAAAACTTCTAAATTAAAAAATCTAAAAATTTTTAATTGAAATAAAAAATGAATTTACTGCCCATACAAATTTTTGGGGAGAAAGTTCATTTTATTGAGGAATTTGTTAATTGGGGACTAAGTACTCAGCGCCTGGTAAGCATAGTGAACCATTTTTCAAGTCAAAGGCCTTTGTATCCCGGGCAAGACCGGGTAAAAACAGCTAGTATTTTAATAAAAAAGTTGAGAGAGCTTTTTTTTTTGGTTATTATTTTATTACTCCGTCCGACCTATAAGGCCACAATGAAGAAATATTTGGCCAATTAAAAGAAACTATACAGCCATCACCAATAAGCACGATTTAATGCATATAGCCACCCTACACAACCATTACCTTTGCCATGGAGGTTTGTGCGAGCTATTTAATTAGCAAAAACTAAATTAAACTAATAGTTATGTCATATAACCGGAAACGCATGCATATAGAAAACACATGCATATTTTTCCAATATTTTGTGTGCATTTATTATCAATACTCAAACGAGGTGGAGGGTATCAAAGATTCGGCACAGCCGAATTTAACACTCTTACTTGTTTTAAATGAACTTGTACCTCAGAAGAATATTAGTAATACCTTATAAAAAAAACCACATAGGCTAAATTTTTGGATGTGCTCCAGAGTTATAAAGTCCTCAGTTTGCAATAATATTACAGTAATTTTTTCACTTGAATTTGCCATAAGCTTCTTGCAATCGTAGGGTACATAAATTTGACAGAAACTCTTTTTTTTCGGGTAATTTCTATAATATCAAAATTTTGGACACACTCCTTGAATGAGTGCCCAGGGAGTAACAATTTGTAATTCCCTTCTTGAATATGAGTATTTCGTATAAATACACACAAAACTGAGCAATGTAATGACTCTTATTCTGGCCACCACACTTATCACTATAAGCTGTAATGTGAGTCATATTCTGAGGCAAAGATTTAATAAATTTCAACAGGAAAGAACTAATATCTTGGCAGCCACGTGAAGCGAGGCTTTCATTTCACTTATAACTATGGGCGTCTCCCGTTGATATATTGTGGACACAAAAGTTGTGTGTCCAAAGTTGACGTGCATAGCATGCTTGAATGCATCTCAATTCAGGGATTTGCGGAAAATGTCCCGAAAACAATTTCCCGAAAACAATTTCCCGAAATTACAATTTCACGAACACAATTTCCCGAAATGACAATTTTCCGAAATTACAATTTCCCGAACACAATTTCCTAAATTACAATTTCCCGAAATACAATTTCCCGAACACAATTTCCCGAAACTACAATATCCCGAAATTACTATTTCTTCAAAGAGCTTGTTGATGGCATTTCCGAAACAATACCATCAGAAATTCCGAGCGAAGCGCGAGCAATCAGCTCATGACCACTTGATGTAGTGGTCCGGGCAAGATCTTTCAGCTCATTAACAATTTTTTCTTTAGCAACGAAAGCCGCTTCGGCACTGTGATTGTGAAGAGCCTCTTTTTTATAGTATCGTTGTTATGACCCTACCGGTACAATGTTTTCCTTGATAAAGGATACAACGCCAATAAACGCTATCAACGGACTGACCGTCGTCATGATACAGGAAACCATTCAAAAGCAACCTCGGTTTACCTTTTTCGCTATCCAGGAATTCGAGTGGCATAGTAACTGAGTATTACAACCCAAATAACTAAAAAACTTCGCTATTCAAGATGGTAACAATTCCGTAGCAGCTACTGCATGGGCAGGATGTGATGGAGTGAGCGTTATCCGTCGGGAAGTCTGAATACCGAAGTGTTCAAAGTCGCAATGAAAAAATAAGCGTATGACACTCCAATAAATAGGTCCGGATGACGAGGGAGGGTGGAAGAGGAAGGGCGCGGTGCGTGGTGGGGGAATTGTTTTTTCGAGAAGTCGTATACTCGGGAAATTGTTTTTTCAAGAAATCGTATGCAGCAATTTTTTTTTTATGGGGGAAATCAAGAATATATGGGAAGTTGTAAACTAAAAATAGGGAAATTGTAATTTCGGCAAATTTTTTTCGGAAATCGTAATTTCGGGAAACTGTAATTTCGGGAAATCGTAATTTCGGGAAATTGTAATTTCGGGAAATTGTTTTCGGGAAATTGTTTTCGGGAAATTGTAATTTCGGGAAATTGTTTTCGGGAAATTGTTTTCGGGAAATTGTTTTTTCGGGGAATTGTTTTTTCGGGCAATTGTTTTCGGGCAACTGTATTTGGGAAATTGTTTTCGGGAAATTGTTTTCGGGAAACTGTTATCGGGAAATTTTCCGCAGACGCAGTTCAGGAGTTGGCAACATGTTTTGCAAGTCTAAACAAACGGGTGTTAGCACTATCATTTTTTACAAATTCTTAAATTCTTACCTTTGTCCAGTTTCGCTGCTTCAGCTTTTTTCAAATGCAATTGTTTGTAGTTTGCAACTTATCACAATTAACACATGTATCTGATATTAAAACTTGTGTTAAATGTATGCCTGTAGTAGCTCTTATGCATTGGTTCTGTTTCCTTTTCCCTTCAAAATTCTATTTAAAGTGCATACATCTTTGTATACCTTATACCAATATGTGGTTTGGGTATAATGACTTTGTGCTGCTGTTTGCAACTACCAAGAATTTTTGACCTTTCTCAGAATCACTTTCTAAGTCGATTTTGCTATGTCCGTCCGTCTGTCCGTCTGTGTGTCTATGTACATCTTGTAATCAAACTACAGGTCGCAAATCTCAATACATTTTAATGGAGTTTGGTATATAAGCTTCTACCGGCTATAGGATGAATCTTGTTGAAATTGGTGAAATTCGGTCCGTGCGCAGACATAGTCCCCATACAAATTACACCTACGAAATCGACTTAAATTGCCATAAGATCCAAATTATTATATGTATATATCTCGGTCAACTTGGGTTTGTGTGTGTTTATTACATCCGTTTATCCGTTGTCCAAAAATAAACCCCGTATGGCAATTCTTTGTCAGAGCCCCCGTATAAAACTGCTTCCCGAATTCCACTTAAATCTATCAAAAAAACAAAAATATTGCACAGATTTTTCTCAAATTTGGTTTGCATATATTTTTTCAAAATATAAGTAACTTTACCGAATATGGACAGGATCGGTCCATTTTTGACCTACCCCCCATATATATATAGCATCCGATATGAACTTTTTCATATCTGCAGCCAAAAAAATTGATAATAATGCCATTCAAATTTGGTTTGTGCTTATTCTATATCGACTTGATTGAACCGAAGAGATAGGGTCTCTAAACTATGGTTTAGGGTATCATATAGTTGGTCTAGACCGACTATAATTTTCTTACTTATTTACATTTAGGCTGCTGGAAAAATACTTTCTATTGGGGGCATAATTTCTTGACTTGAATTCTGGGGTAATAATTTAGTGTTCTTTTGCCAATTATACTTATGCATTTGGACTTTAATTTCCAGGGAACACCTTACCTCTTCTATCTTTTTCATGAATATCTCTTCCTGGTAATATAGTTTTTCTTAAAAAAATTGTATATCTCTTCGTTGACACCTCTAATGATTTCATAAAAAACTACTAACAGAGTCCAATTCCAACCAGTACTTACAGTTTTATTCTTTGAACTTTGCGTTTTCACGTTAAAGGGAGCAGAAAGAGTGAATGCTGAGCTCAAAAAAGATGTTGCAAACTGTGATCTTCAAGGTCACAATAATCTCTAAAAATTTCGTTTCGTATTTCCTCAGATATGTTCTCATTGAACTTGAATCGGCGTGTATAGTTGTATGATTTAGGGCGTTTCTTTAGGTGAAGTTTCCCGTTTGCTTGACGTCCATTTCTTATCTAAGAAATTTCTCCTCTCACTTTCTTTATTGCTAGTTGCCTAGAGTACTCCATCTCTTGATCGCGTTGATCATACACTTGATTAGTCTCAGGTTTTTCCCACGTGAAATCTGAATCATTATTATCTAGAATAGTATTTATTAGCGATAAATTCCGTTTCAAAAATAAATAATAAAAGGTAAAATATTTTGAACTTCCCTGCATTATAATATATTATTTTTATATTGTTTGCAGATTATTTTCGGATACACTCTTTTTCTCTGGTTTTATTTACCAAAAACAACAGACAATCAATAAATATTTATTTTTTCTATAAACTGTGCGTGGTAAAGAAGAAGAAAGCATATATTTCAAAAATTCATAACTGCACTATATTCTTAATCGGACCGGTTTCTGGCATTTCAGCCTTCATCAGCGATTTATTGAACAGTGTGATAATTGTTATGTTTTTAATTGAATATATTGTTTCTATATGAAAATTTTTCTACTTAGGGCGGCCGTGAGGTTTGAACCATGAACCTTCACATACACTCGTAGTTGCACTTTTTGGTCAGCGCTTTAACACACTCACCTAAAGTTAGGCCTACGAGCAGTGTGGTTAGATTCAGTTTTTTTACCATACAGCTTTACTTTGTACTAATTTCAGAAGCTACAACTCTGTCCAAACAAACAATAGTTATTTTTGAATTTTTTGAATATTTACACTTCTAATTTCCACTATTCTCAGTTTTCGTAAGAGTTGTCATATGTGATGTACGGTTTTGTACATACCTACATATGCACTTTATTTTTTCGATAGTCTTATTTTATTATTATTATTATTATTTTTTTTTTTTTGTAAATAAAATACCAAGTGAAATAAGGTATTTTAGAACAGGTTTTTTTGACAACAAGTGCTACAATAAGTCGCCATATTTTAGCTGTGAAAAATGATTCGACAATATATGAGACTTGTTCAATACAAATTGTTCATGTCCTCAAAACAGGCATTTGTTTGATTAATGGTTTTGCACAGAGAAATATTGCCTTTGTTTCAATGACGCGTGGTAGAGAAGAAAATAGCATATATTTCAAAAATTCCTAACTGCACTCTATTCTTAATCGGGCGGGTTTCTGGCATTTCAGCCTTCATCATAATAAATTTTTTTTTAAATTACCAGTGAAACTTATGGTGATGAAACCCTCATTCATATCTCAATTTGTCAAAAAAAAACTTTTTTTATACCATGGCATCATGCTAGTGGAATGGTTTCTAAAAAATAATGTTTTTATTTTTATATTTAACTATTTAAATTTTAAAAAGCCTTTTTCAAAAAAAAATATATTATAAAAAAATATATTCATTCATAGTAAATCTTTGAAAATTGCACCATATATAACAAGCTCTCCTAACTGTTGCAATTTATGAAATAATTGGGTATATTGCATTATCTCTGTTTCTGACCATAGTATGATGTAATATTACATCATCCTAGACATGAGCTCACCTTTCTCAGATCTTTAAATTTTGAGTTACTTTCAAAGAGTTGTGTTTGTAGTGAAGTTGTGTTTTAAGCAGTAGTGATGGAATGTTTTATAAGCAATAAGCTTGGTGAATCGTTAGGTAATGAGACTATTTCAGTGCTAAGCCTGTCTGCAACAGATTTGGGATTATTAAAAATGATATTATGTAACCTAATTACTGATAAGACAGTTTTTGATTGTAGAAGTATCTGCAAAGTCCACAAGGATAAATATTTAAAATGGTACCATTTAAGGCAGAAAACAATTTGTGATCCATTTAATAAGCATCCTGATAAAATCAGAGCCAAGTCGCTAAGATAAATTTCCCTAAATTTGTCTATGAGAAATCCAGTACTTATTCTTGGGAAAAAGCTGTTTGTTTATTGTTATTCTTAATTGCATTCACCAGTTAGTGAGGCAGAGTCACATATTCCTACTCCTGAAAAGGAAATAGGCAATGATGAAGATTACTGTGAATCTACAGTATTGATTGATCAATTAAATAAAAGCTGTGAAGCTTTTGATTTATCACCAATAAAAGTCAGTAAATTAAGTTCTAAAAGAAAACCTGATTTGAGATTTCTCACCGTCAACTAGCGGTGACGTATCACTGACACAATTAAAGGAACAAGATAAAATCGCAGCTTTATTCTAATAAACCAAACACAATTATTAGTTTCCAGGGTATCATTATACGTATCATGTATCCATCATTTATACATCATTTATACTTATTATATATATATACTGACCCGGCAAACTCTGTTTCGCCTTAGAGGCAATAAATAAGCAGATTTTGGATTTTAAGTTAAATTTTTTTTTTAGGAAATACAAATAAAAAATCAAGTTTTTTAATGATTCTTTATTGTTCATGTTTTTTGGTGCATAGGTTGCACTCTTCGCTTAAGTACCTTGTGATACACGACATTTTTTTTATCAGACGCGGGAACGATTCGATCGTCTTGGTCGCGGCATTGTTAAATCATTACGTTTTGTTATTCCACATCACACGCGAAAATC
The DNA here is from genome assembly GCA_963682025.1 of Cordilura impudica. NCBI lineage: Eukaryota > Metazoa > Arthropoda > Insecta > Diptera > Scathophagidae > Cordilura > Cordilura impudica. The sequence continues at coordinate 130,931,803 of OY821517.1, forward strand.
TTAAAAAGTAAAAATAAATATTGTTGCCACATAAACTAAACTAAACTTAACTAAATTTAGAACTGAAATTATTTAAAATTATAAATTTTTACACGTTCACTATTTCCGACATTATGTTCATTTATTTCCAACACCACGGCTTAATTTAAAAAGGCAAATCTTAAAAAGTAAAAAATAAACATTGCTGCCACATAAACTAAAGACGTTTTATGTCTCGTCACATGGGAATGCGGTCGCACGGGATCAAAAGTATCCTGTATCCGTCCCCACCAATTTTCAGCCAAATCGGTTCAGCCGTTCTTGAGTTATAAATAGTGTAACTAACACGACTTTCTTTTATATATATAGATATATCGCACCTGTACCTCTAAAGTGAGTAAACTCAAAATATTTCAATTTTCACTTTTTCCAAGAAAACGATACACAGTGGTCATATCTATCCACTGGAAGAATCTTACATCGGTTTTTCTAGTTTTTCCAAAAAAAATGCAGTTGTAATCCTCTTTACCGTAATAAGAGTAGCTTCTTTGGAATCCACTAAAAAGACATATTTTGAGTTGCATCCACAAAACTTGTTATTTTTGATGATGACTGAAGAATTCGCAAAAACAACCACTCTTGTATACTTATTATTCGCAATTCTTTACAATTAAACAACTGTTTTTAAGTTTTATAGTAAATATAAAAAAAAACGTTTTTTGCCTCTATTGAAAATTTTTAAATTTTGAGTTGACTCGCTTTAGTGGTACAGGTGCGATATATATATTCCATGTATTTTTAAAGAAATAATTATCATTCCTATATTTTTTATATTTCAAACAAGCAAATCATTACTCCTCATAAGCTTAAAAGAACTAAGTTGCCCATAATCTGAAGATATTTATTCACTTACTTAATAAAAATATTAATTTAATATAGTTTTAACATTTAATTCATTGCAACTGGTTTAACTTGAAGTAGAGAAAAAACAAAAGTGCAGCACAAGAAATCAAAAGGCAAATAACATAGTTTAGAGCTAGAGGTGATGCAATTTTTCAAGGTATTGCTATGAATATATTTTTTTAATATAGAACAAGTAAGAGTGTTAAATTCGGCTGTGCCGAATCTTTAATACCCTCCACCTCGGTTTGAGTATTGATAATAAATGTAAACAAAATATTGGAAAAAGTAAACAATTTGTTAAACTTAATACCAAATTATTTAAGAAGATTCTTTAGGTTGGTTTTCGTCCTTTATATTATTTCGGATTTATTTCGGTGTTTGCTTTTTGGTCATCGTTATATTTAGGTTATATACCTATATGCATGCGTTTCCGGTTATATGACATAACTTCTCGTTTAATTAAGTTTTTGCTAATTAAATAGCTCGCCCTAACCTCCATTGCATTGGTAATGGTTGTGTAGGGTGGCTATATGCATTAAATCGTGCTAATTGGAGATGGCTGTATAGTTTCTTTTAACTGGCCAAATATTTCTTCATTGTGGCCATATAGGTCGGATGGAGTAACAAAATTATAACCAAAAAGAAAAAAGGCTCTCTCAACTTTTTTTTTAAATATTGCCATATTTTGAAAACATAGAGAATAAATTTATAATAATAAATAATCAAATTAGGGATGCCAAACACAAAAAACCAAAAGTTCCAAACATTTTAAATAAAATAATTTAATGTTATCTTTATTTTCTGAAAAACTTCAAATTTTCATCCAAAAAAAATTGTGAAAATTTTTATATAAAAAATAACATTCTCATCAATTTACGTAACTATTTTTATGTTAGCAATTCTTAAATATCATTTGAGGTTTTCTTAAATTCATTGAATTTTAATTAATATTTTCTGTAGTGCGATTCTGTAGATTTCAAATTCAACGATCTGACAATCGCAAAATATATCGACAGCTATTGTCGTTTGCACTAAGGATTAAGTGATTCACTAAGTACATACATCTTAACGACAGTCGACAAATCTGTTTTTTTATTTATTTAAATTGTAAACTAGTGGCACCTTTGTCAAAATAAGCGAAAAACACAAAGAAGAATAGAAAAAAACAAATTACTTCGTGTTTGACAGGATGAATTTATGTTTATGTTTAATATCTTTATTTTTTTTACTAATATTTCTGTTTATTTATTTGAAAATGAAATAATGAATAGAATTTGCTATATAATTTTTTTATTTATATAAAAAAGTTTTTTAATAAAAGCAAAATATTTTCACTATTTTATGATTTTTATTTACGTATGTATGACGACATTTCAACCTAAAAATTTAAGTTTTTATCGATTGAATAAACAACACAAAAATGGTTGTCGTTTAAATAACAACAACAGCTGACTTTAACAATAGCGAATATCGTTTAAAAATTTTACTGATAATTTTGCAATTTTCTTTTTTTTACGATTCGACTATCGTTAAAAGAAGTTACTGAATCGCGGTACTGAAAAGTTATCAATATCTCCTGAATGTCAATATTTTTTTAAATGTAAAAAATTTTTAAATGTAAACATAGGTATTTGGTGTTTTTTTTTTTGGAATTTCAATTTGTGTTTAACGAATAAAATTTATATATTAAAGATGCAATTGATGTCTTCTAAATTTAAAATTATAATTTCCGACGTTTTGATATGATTTTCTGAAATTTAATTTATTGTAATTTATAATTGGAAATTTTTAATTCCAGTTTTTAGAATTGATATTTTCTTAAATTTGAATGGAAAATTTAAAAAGTGCAATTTTGTATTTATGTGAATAATAATGCTTTAGTAATTATAAACAATTTTTAAAAATTAGATGTAATCGCAATCAGATATTTTGTAGGTAAAGCACAATAATAATTCTATAAAACTATGTAGAACTTTTTTGAAAGCAAAAAACTCATTGATGAACTCGGTAAATCTATTTTGTAAAGACAACAAAAAGTTAACATGCCAAACTTATGTTCATATTTGTAAAAGAATAATGAAAATACGTATGAAATAAAAGACCAGCCCGTGTATACATTGTACATTGTTCCGTATGATATCTAGTTGAAAATATTGACATTCATGTTAAAATAGAAATAACTATTGCAAAGCAAATTAGAACAAAAATTGTGGCGCCATCTACTGTGGCATAGTCACGCTGAGCAAAATGAAGTAACACTCTGTTAATACAAAAGAAATGTATTTTCCCCACAACAAAATATTGCAGAATTTTATGTAAATAAAATAATATACGGATTTATTTCTAACATGCAGTTACTATGAATATACATACATACATACATATATAATATATGTATATTATTTGTATTATTTAATATGTGTATGTATGTATATGTAAATATTACACACAAAAAATACAACATCAAAGGCTATTTTTGTGTTTTTCTCTTTAAATAAATTAATACATAAATTTTTTTTGCTAAATTTACATTTGGCCAATTCACAACAGGTGTTGTATATTGTATGTTGTATTGAAATACACAATACAATCATTTGTTGTGAACACTCAGTTGTATTTTCATATTGTAAAACGCTTTCTCTTGTAATTTTCGATCCAACGAGGAAAGATCGCTTCGCCCTTCTGCTATTTTGTATAAGAGAAAACACTTGTCAGTGTTTGCTTTTTGGTCGTGAGATATACCCTGGAGTTTTAGTTACGTACCTCTTGCTTTTTAATTTATAATGAAAAAAAAAAAAAATGTTAAATGTTTTGGTTTGTACTGAAAGAGAAAATACATACTAAAAATATAAACTTTAATTTTTATATAAATAAACTTATCGATGTATTTGCGTTATTTGCATTATTTGCCATATTTTATTTTATAATTATTTATGCTGATAAAATTCTATGTATTTGTTTTTTCTTTTTAACAACAACTGGCATTCACATGGAACAGATATGTTATGATTCAATATACAACATTTACTAATCCTAGCAAATGAAGTTGGATCGTGTATCAGATTTTTCAGTGAAAATTACCAACAACAATTTTACACTATTGTAAAGTGATACACGATACAACAGATACAACGATACATTACCCATTGTGAATTGCCCAATTGTTTTTTTTTTTTTTATTAACAACTAGGTATTTTAGCATTATTTGCTTTAGATGTTGGTGCATTTTTACTCCCTTTATATTAACACGTAGTGTCTGCTTGTCGAAAAAATTTTGGATCGCTTTTAACCACTTTCCCGTGACCCAATCGATCTGAAATTTTGAAGGCGGGCTCGTGGCAATTAAGGAAATGATCTAACAAATTTTTTTTAGTGATGCCAAAACAATGGAAACTTTTAAATTTTTCTACCAGAGTTGATAAAAAAATGTACAAAGGGCTTGTTTTTATTATGTTATTACCACAACGACCACAAAAACAACAAGTCCAGCTATGACAAAAATGCAACATTTAGAATAACAACAAGCACAATATAGAAATATCATGTTTTTCATTATTTTTTTTTACATTTTCAGAGATTTCCCTGGACCTGCTCCACCGATTTTAATGATTTTTGAAATAGGAATCTTTCCATGAATTGGTTGAATCATTTTCACTAAAAATGATCACCCTTGCTGTCCTATTGAGGGCGTGATCGTGACAAGAACAACATAGAAAATTATATTTTTTCAAGACTTTTTTTAGTTCTTCATTCAAATCTCGGGCCATAATCGACCGATTTGGACGATTTAAAATAGCAAACTTCTCAGGATGTTGGTGAATCTTTTTTTATGTCAACGAGTACCCTAGCTGCCCGATTGATGCCGTCATCGTGATTTCCACAGACGGACAGATGGACAGACGGACAGACGGACATCGCTATATCAACTCCGGTTGTTATAAGGATCACAAATATATATATTTTATGGGGTCCAAAATTTTTTTTCTAATTATTACAAACGGAATGACAAACTTATATGTACCCTCTGCACACTGGAGTGGAGGGTATAAAAAGACTTTTTAAAATTAAAATAGTTAAATATAAAAATAAAAACATAATTTTTTAGAAACCTTTTCACTGGCATATTCCATCAACGAGGAGATTCATACCACGATATCATGATTAAAAAAAAATTTTTTTTAATTGTTAAGAAATATTAAATTTGGGATGATTTTCTGGTTTTCTGCAGATGATTTTCTTAAATTTCCATGTAAAAATATAGTAAAACTTATCTTTAATTTTATTTAAATACTGGATTTGTATTCCTCATATATTTTTCAAATTGATACCAGAATTATTTAATTTAAACCACAGTTTCTCAAGTTATTGTAGTTTTTCACAGTAGTGCCAAATCCTGGAAGGCCAATTTTTTTTAAAAATAACCATTTTTTAAATGTCCATATCTCGGCCAAAAAAGGGCAAAATGAATTACAAATTGAGATATGAGGATTTCATCACCATATGTTTCAGTGGTAATTTTTTTTTAAAAAATCTATTACTATGGAGCAACAAATTTTTCTAATATTGGGTGATTTGGCATGGAATGTCCCTTATTGAACATTGTGATAATTGTTATGTTATAATTGAATAGATTGTTTCTATATGAAATTTTTCTACTTAGGGCGGCAGTGAAGTTTGAAGCTGCGTCTATCTCACATACATTTGAAATTGCACTTTTTGGTCAGCGCTTTAGCACACTCACCTGAAGTCAGGCCTACGAGCAGAGTGGTTAAGAATCAGTTTTCATACCATACAGCTTTTATTTCGTATTAATTTCAGAAGAGAGAACTCTGTCCAAACAAACAAGCATTATTTATTTATTTTTTTTTAACATTTTTGCATTTATGCTTCTAATTTCCATTATTCTCAGTTTTGTAGCCATATGTGATGTATGGTTTGCACATTCTACATATTGCACTTTTTACATATATTTGAGAAGATGCTCTGAAGCGAAATTTTTCAACAGTTTGGCTTAGAAATGTAAAATAATCACTTGAGGATAAGTCCAAAGAATATATCGAATAAGTTAGCAATTCTTAGCCCAATTCATAGAATTTCCTTTTGACAGCTTCACAAGTATCCATCTCTGTATAGTCTTGACGGATTTTTTTTTCCCAACTAAATTTGACCGGTGTTTTTTGTACAATCTTCTTTGAATCAGTTCAATAATATTGTCTGATCTAAAGATTTTTCAAGTTCGAGTTGAAGTTTCAAATATTTTCTACAGAAACGTTTAGAGTATAATAGAGAAAAATCAAAACCGTTAATATTAGTACAATTATTGACTTAAACTTTTTTAAGATTTACGCGCTTATCCAGGCTACATATGTCTTTTCTCATTCTGTTCATAACAAGCTGAATGTAATATAAAAATTCTGATTTTGATAGCTTTATATAAATCATAAACATAGCAGTAGTAATGTTTAAAATTGTTCCCATAGCCAGCCATCAATTTATCTATAAAAATATCAGAGCTATCAAAATCACATATAAATAAACTAGAAGAAATTGGCTTTTATATTTATGTATTTATGTATATGTATTACTATGTACGAATTTATGTCTGTGAAATACTAAGTTTTTCATAGAGTTAACCATTATATTTACACCACTACAAGTTTATATGTTTTTATACCCTATACCATGATGTGGTGAAGGTAAAATTATTTTGTGTTGATGTTGATAACTACCGAAAATACTTGACGTTGACCTACTTTTTATTGTATGAATCGACTCAGAAGCACTTTCTGCGGCGATTAAGCGCTGTCCGTCCGTCCGTCTGTCTGTGTGTAAACTTTGCAATCGAACTACAGGTCGCAACTATGAATGTATTTTTATGAAATCTAGTATACATATACGCTTTTATCGATCATACGAATAGCCCCATACAAATGGCCCCTATCAAACCGACTAAAATGGGAGTAAGATCCAGACTATTATACTGGTATATATATATGTATATATATATATATATATAGATAAAATTTGGTGTATCTGTAATCCAAAAATATACCCTGTAGGGCGATTTTTAGTCATAGACCCCATACAAAGCTTATTAATGATTTAAATCTATCAAAAACCCAAAATATTGCAGATTTTTTTAAAATTTGATTTAGATATGTTTCTGTGAAAAGTAAGTTACTCTACTGGAAATGATGAAGATCGGTCCGATTATAAGTAACAAAATTTTTTTTCTTATGTGCACGCCAGAAACTTAAAGCAATACCACTAAAATTTAGTTTGTTCTTATTTTCTCTATTCAGTTATTGCCTCAGCAATGTTGGATCCAAGATCTTACCTCGATTGACATTGCGTAGGGTATCGTATTGTCAGTCCATACTGCCTTAAATTGATTTCTTTTTTTTATTTACAGGGCTTTATATAACAGTTGTAGTTTACTTTTTATTTATCATGATACGTTTTAGGTCATAAACAAGATTTTTTTTTTATAAAAACATAAATTTTGTAGAAAACACAAATAGACTAAATAAAAATTTAACCAAACAATACAGTGGGCAAATAAAAGACAAAAATAGGTTCAATATTAGGGACTTTATATGAAAACTGATATATATAAAACTTGATTTGGGTTCCATTGAATAACACTGGGCAACATATTCATGGTTTTCGGTAATCCTTGGAAAATATTTGGGGATTTTGGGGTACACTCTCAATATGTTTTAAGTTTTTATTATATATTTTTTTCTTGGACAGATCTGTATGAAATAGATTGATAAACCTGCTTAATTGTTCATGTGAGCTAAATTTTGAGTTTGAAGTTCTGCTATGAAATCTATCTATAACCGAATAGGTTGAGTCATTTTAGAACTTTAAAATACGTAGCAAAAAACTCCCCTGTAATGGATGTTTCATGGCTGAAATGTTCGGTTGATATATTTATCTGTCAATTCCACTGGGGATTCCACTTAAATGGATATATACATTGGACGTTTCACAAAAAAAAAAAAATCGATTTTATGAAATACAATTTTTGTCTGTGGTGCTTATTTTCTAAAAAAAACCAGCCTTACAAAAATATTATCCGCAATAAAAATTATAAGCTAATGGACACATGAAAGCAAAAATTTAGTATTTCTAAAGTTTAAGCCCAAATAACTCAATAAGTATTAAAAGAAAATTAATACATTTATAAACACAGCCAATCGATGTGTACTTGGAGCATTTCAAACTGCCCCAATTAACAATATAATGATAGAAACCAATACTCTAGATTTAAATCTTTATTACAATTTAAATAAAAAATGCCATGATATCAATTCAACTGGTCTATAAATTAAAAAAAAAAATACTGCATAAATGAAGCATGGGCTATCAGGTCTTGTTCATTGTTGATCGCATACTGGCAATATTGTAAGACAGTAAATACTGACACTACAATTTCACAATTATTAATTTGGCAGAAGCCCACATTCATTCTAAATCTTCATAATAGTAGCGTTTAAGCATGTCAGGGAGATCGTGTGTTACTGATTCAAGCTATTTATACCCTATACCACTATGTGGTTTGAGTATAATGACTTTGTGCTGCTGTTTTTAACAACCAAAAATATTTGACCTACACCCATCTTTAATTATACCGATCGAATCAGAATCACCATCCGTCCGTCCGTCCGTCTGTGTGTCCATGTAAAGCTTGTAATCAAACTGCAGGTCGCAAATATGAAGATATTTTGATGAAATTTAGTATTTGATCTTTTATCGGCCATGGGATGATAATCGGTCCATGTTCAGACCTAGCTCCCATACAAATGACCCCTATGAAATCAACATATATTGCCATAAGATCCAAATTATCATAAAAATCTTAGTCAAATTGGGTTTGTATGTATATATTACATCCATTAATCAGTAGTCCAAAAATGATCACTATTGGACAGCTCTTAGTCATAGGCCCCATATAGAGCTGCTTCCCGATCTTCACTTAAATCTATCAAAAAACAAAAATATTGCACTAATTCTTCTCAAATTTTGTTTGTATATATTTTTGCAAAATACAAGAGACTTTACCAAACATGGTCAGGATCGGTCCATTTTTGGGCCTAGTCCCCATATAGATATAGCATCCGATATGAACTTTTTCATATCTGCAGCCGAAAAAATTAATAAAAATCCCACTCAAATTTGGTTTATGCTTATTTTCTATATCCAGTTAGTTTGGCCTGAGAGATAGGGTCTCTAAACGCATGGTATAGGGTATCGTATAGTCGGTCTAGACCGGCTATAATTTTCTTACTTGTTTTGCTTTGTGTGTGGTGAATGTTTGGTTGAAACAAGAGGATAAACAATATTAGAATCATTAAAATATGCATATTTATATTATTTTGGTTTTATTTCAGAAACTTGAACAAACCGTGTATACCGACAATGTTTTGCAATAGTTGCAGAACTGTTTTATACAAGTGGTCAAATGGCAAGAAGATCTGTTTCGATTTTTCAATTCCAGTACTTTGGAGAGAGTCAAGTAACCACCAAACCGATTTTTAATTCTGTTAAAGAAAAGTTGCTGGATTCAATATGAAAAATCGAAAAAATATTACTTCCGAGAATGTCCCATCGGTTTTCAAACCAGTTCAGTATCCACAAAATGATCTATTACCTTTTATTCCCAGTGCTACGAGCAGTGAGTCCGAAATATCTTTCTCCAGCAGTGGTAGTTTGTATGAGGCTGATGATGAACGCCATTTAGTAACTCAAGCTGAGCTAAATGATCTAATTCGGGATTTACATTTAACGAAGCAAGACGCAGGCGCTTCAAGCATGACGCGGTGGAAACATCTTGCACGTGGGACAAAAATAACAATTTATAGAGATACAAGCTTGATACTGTACTGATGTTGATGGTTTATTTCAAAAATGAACCAGCCATATGACAAAACTGAATGGAGATTATTTACTGATGGCTTCAATTACAGTTTAAAGGCTCTTCGTTTGTATAATCGGAATGAAAACCCATCCATACCAACTGATCATGCCATTAACACAAAGGAAAATTACGAAACAATGACTGAAATTTTGACATAACTCAAATACAACGACCATAATTGGAAGATCTGTGGTGACCTTAAGGTGTATGATTTAAATTTTTTTGTATATATAGTATAGACCATCGTAAATAACTGTAAATTAATCTGTTTAAGGTCATTGGGTTGTTGGCTGGTATGCAAGGAGGTTTCACAAAATATTGTTGTTTGTCTATGGTATAGTCGCGCTACATCATTACGTCAGAAAAGTGTGGCCATTTCAACATTTCAAATAAACCATTAATTGATCCAAATGACGTTCTTATTCCGCCACTGTACATAATATTAGGCCTTTTAAAGAACTTTTCAAGGCTCTGGACACAGATGGTGCACCATTTAAATATTTGTTAGCGGTTTTTCCTATAAGTTCATTAGCTAAAATCACAATGTTTATTGGAGAAAGAATATGCAGCCTGGAAATCATTCAAGAGCATCGTGCACAGTTTTCTTGGAAACAATAAGGTAGAAAAGTACAGACAAATTGTTGCTGAATTATTGAAAAATTATCACGAATTAGGTGCACGAATGTCACTTGAAATCCCTTTCCTTCATTCGCATTTAGATTTTTTTCCACAAAACCTAGGTGCGGTGAGCGACGAACAAGGGGAGCGTGGTCACCAAGATTTAAGGAAAATTTAAAGAAATTATTAACGATTTTGGGACAAAAGTAGGCTGGGAGACTAGTGCTGGACTCTAGTATATGAAACCGAACCAACAAAATACAAACAACGATCAATAACGCTATTAACTTTGAAAACTCATTGATTTTTAAATGATTTTTTTATGTAAAAAACGAATAAAAACATTTTTTTTTTTTGTATCTCAAAAACCTGACGTGATAGAGAAAAAACAATTGCAGACTCGAATTCAGCCCACCAAATTACCCTGGGAAAGATATTTGGTTGCTCCACTCCAAAACCTCTTTGGGTAGTGTTATCATGATAATCTGTTATGAAAGATTATTGGAAATTATGCCAAATCAAAAAACATTGTAAAATTAAATCGATCTTCAGAATTCGGTCTTCCAATTAAAATTTCTAAACCAAACAATTCGACACATCCTCCGTGGCAAAATAAAACTAATCACCCTTCCAATATCGAATACTATTTTATGAAATTCTCCACAAGCATCTTGAGAGATCATTTATATATACTGATGGATCTACATCAAATGACGCAGCATCCTTTGCGGTCACCCGAGAAGACAACATAATTTCAAATTTACTTCTTCCTAACTTCAGATCGATTTGTTCTGCTGAACTCTGTCAGAGATCTTGTAAACTTGCTATGTGCACAGGTTCACTGTAAGCAATCCACAACATCCCTAACATTAATAACAACAATGTTAATGCAACCAATATTTGAAACTCACTGATTAAACTTTGCCCTAAAATTATCATAGTTTGAATACCCGATCTCTCTCTAATCACAAGAAACAAACTCGTTTATTATAATGAAGAAATCAACATTAACTATCATCATTAACATACATTTTTCTGATATAAGAAAAGCTGTAAAAGAACAAATAAATAATAGGAATCTCAACATCTCGAATCGTACAAATAATTGGTATGAGTTAGTTAACCCGAATATAAACAATATTTACTCTTGGTTGCCAGACAACAATATAATCAATCGTAAAGATATAATAAAATTCATAAGATTACGACCAGGTCGCACTAAACGTACTCACAGTCACATCATATGGGGTGGTGATCGCCCTGTTTGTGATTGTGACAACAATAGCCCGCTAAATATGGAACTTTTCCAGTCTGTTTGCCCTAAATTTGAAAATCACATAAATGAAATATTTTTAGGAACTAATCCGCTCAGGTTTGTACTCTTCAGAAACGTTTTATCTAGTTTTTTAAAAATTAAGCACCAAAGAAAAAATTTAAAAAATGTGTATATTCTATAACATAATTTTTTGATTTCTATGATTTTTTTTTCAAACTCTTGTTTTTAAGTATATTTTTGTTCTTTTCATCTTTTTTTTATATAATTATTATTATTATTTTGAGATTCAAATATTGTAAATTGTAATTTTTTTTTTCCAACTAGCCTCAATAATGTCCAATGGACGCTGAGGCACTATTACTGTAATGAATATTTTTATATATCAATTTAAATAAAAAGAAAACCGATTTCAATGATTCCGTGCCAACCTTCAAAATCAACGAAAAAGCCATTTAAACTTTTCTTGGTCCATAAGAATTGATTATCTTTAAGAGTTGCAAAAATTGAAGAAAAAAAAACGTTTATGGTGACATACCCTAGTGTAAAATATACAGTTAGTGACAATACAATGGAAACTGTTATCAATATACATTTTTGACGAATTGAACTGTCAATACCAAAAATTGGATCATAAAATTAAAAATTCTTTTATTAATTTAAAAAGTTTTACGTTTTATTTATTTAAAAAAGAAAAAACATTAAGATAGAATAGCTTAACTTCAGAAAAAGTTGAGATTGAGGTCTGGTGATTTGGCAGGCCATTTCAAAGTATGATATGTATTAAATTATACCCATTCGGTTAGAACTTTGGAGGTGTATTTTGGGTCAATGTCATGTTTGAACTTTCAGACGAGGGAAATATTTTTGTTCCACTTATGAACACATTCCGTCATTGAGAATTTGGCTGTATCCAATTCCTAAGAGAATATCTTTTACTACATGAATTGGATGCATACATTTTGCTTCCATCAAGGTTTCTTAAATTAAACTTGGACGTATCTGACAAGCGAACAGTTCCATCTAAAGCAGTTCATGTGATCTATAGGAAAATTTATGGGAGTCAGACGATATTTCACTGATATCAGTGCTATTTTCACAGGACGATAATAGCCAAGATCAGCCTCAATTGTTCGTTGGGATACAGTTCGAGCACATATTTATACCCTATACCACTATGTGGTTTGGATATAATGACTTTGTGCTGCTGTTTGTAACAACACAAAATATTTGACCTAGACCCATCTTTAATTATACCGATCGAATCAGAATCACTTTTTGAGTTGATTTAACAATGTCCGTCTGTCCGTCCGTCCGTCCGTCCGTCTGTGTGTCCATGAAAACCTTGTAATCAAACTGCAGGTCGCAAATATGAACTATTTTGATGAAATTTGGTGTATAAGCTCTTATCGGCCATGGGATGAACGGTATTGAAACTGGTGAGAATCGGTCCATGTTCAGACCTAGCCCCCATACAAATTACCCCTGTGAAATCGATATAAATTGCCATAAGATCCAAATTGTCATATAGATCTTACTCAAATTGGGTTTGTATACGTTCATTACATCCATTAATGAGTAGTCCAAAAATGATCCCTTTGGCCCCATATAGACTGCTTCCCGATCTTCACTTAAATCTATTAAAAACAAAAATAATGCACTGATTCTTCTCAAATTTTGTTTGTATATATTTTTGCAAAATACAAGAGACTTTACCAAACATGATCAGGATTGGTCCATTTTTGGACCTAGTCGCCATATAGATATATCATCCGATATGAACTTTTTCATATCTGCAGCCAAAAAAATTAATAAAAATCCCACTCAAATTTGGTTTTTGCTTATTTTCTATGTCCAGTTAGTTGGGCCTAAGAGATAGAGTTTCTAAACGCATGGTATAGGGTATTGTATAGTCGGTCTAGACCGACTATAATTTTCTTACTTGTTTTAGTTTCAGTTTGTTAATGACCCCTTTAAGTAGTTTTTTTTTCTAAATTTTTAAACACTTTTTCTATTAAATTATACTCTCTTGAAAATTATTGATCAATTTTGCTTGTTTTAACTCTTCAAAAATTTTATTTTTGTCATTATTTTATAATCTGAAATATTAATAGGCAAATCTTTGTGACATATTCTACACCTTCAGTTGCCATCCGATTTTGACTTAAAATATACCATTCGAAAGGCACTTCTTTGCAGATGTTCACCATATTTACAGATATGCATTATCTGGTATTTATACCCTATACCACTATGTGGTTTGGGTATAATGACTTTGTGCTGCTGTTTGTAACTACCAAAAATATTTGACCTAGACCCATCTTTTATTATACCGATCGAATCAGAATCACTATCTGATCTAATCACTATCTGATTCTATTTATCGATGTCCGCCCGTGTGTCCGTCCGTCCGTCCGTCTGTGTGTCCATGTAAAGTTTGTAATCAAACTGCAGGTCGCAAATACCAGTATATTTTGATGAAATTTGGTATATAAGCTATTATCGGCCATGGGATGAACGCTGTTGAAATTGGTGAGAATCGGTCCATGTTCAGACCTAGCCCCCATACAAATTACCCCTATGAAATCGACTTAAATTGCCATAAGATCCAAATTATCATATAAATCTTAGTCAAATTGGGTTTGTATGTGTTTATTACATCCACTAATCAGTAGTCCAAAAATGATCCCTATGGGACAGCTCTTAGTCATAGGCCCCATATAGAGCTGCTTCCCGATCTTCACTTAAATCTATCAAAAAACAATAATATTGCACTGATTCTTCTCAAATTTTGTTTGTATATATTTTTGCAAAATACAAGAGACTTTACCAAACATGGTCAGGATTGGTCCATTTTTGGGCCTAGTCCCCATATAGATATAGCATCCGATATGAACTTTTTCATATCTGCAGACAAAAAATTTAAAAAAATCGCACTCAAATTTGGTTTATGCTTATTTTGTATGTCCAGTTAGTTGGGCCTATGAGATAGGGTCTCTAAACGCATGGTATAGGGTATCATATAGTCGGTCTAGACCGACTATAATTTTCTTACTTGTTTTTGTTTGCGTAAAATTTATTTAAAGCTGCTACGAAGACATACTTCAAATAACAAAACTATATAATGCTGTGCGTGTGTTTATTAAGTTTGCATTGAATAGTGAATTGGCTAAAATTGATTAGCATAACTTTAGGCTCTTATAAAATTATTTTTGAATGAAAAAATAAAATTTGTACTCGAATAAGGTTGGAAAATCCAACCGCATTTAAATCGTAAATTATTTGAAGAAAACACCAGAAGCTATAAATAATTAAAAAACGGTTAAGATATTATTAGATTTTTATATTTCATTCCATCTTTAGTCAACTCTGGTACAGAAGTTTAAAAGTTTCCACCGTTGGGTTATTATAAAAGAAAATACCTTTTATTTAATTTATCTATTTTTTTTAATTGTACTTTTTGTAACAAACAATAAAGAGTGTTTTCGCAAAAAAAAAAATATAATTATAGAAGTTTACCCGAAATTATTAAAGAACAAAGCAGGCGAGTTTAGAATTTCGTAAAAGTTTCCAATGTTTTGCCACCCACTGTGTTTCTATTTAACCGGTATTGCCAATTCTTTTGGTGTTTTTACGATGCTAACCAAATACAATCGTCTGGGACAGTAATCATCTAACCTTATTAGTAGTGTTGTACAATGTAATAAAATCTTTTTCTTATTTTTGAGTTGGGAAACCAAATCTTTATGATTTCAACTGATTCTTTCACACGGTGGGTAGGGGATAGAACAAAAAAGTAAAAAAGGGAACACTGTAGAAATCTTATTTTATAATGGTGTGACCTTAAAGTCAAACATATCATCATCAGCAGCTTCATAAACACAAACAACAGAAACTTCTAAACGAAAAAAAAAAAACGCAAACAGGTCTCTATTCCTCAACACAATATTAAACCCTTTTTTCTTAACGTAAAAACGTTGAAAAGTTATAAATTTTACTTTCCTATAAAAAGGGAATTTATGTGTTTTTCTATCTGCTCAAATATGTTTAAATAGCAACATATACTCAGCCATATACATTCCAGTACGTGTTGGAGTATGTGTGTACAATAGAATGCCCTTCAGTGCAAACTTTTTAATCGTTCTCTGTATACGTATGTACATTAGGGTGACATCGGTTTGTATGAAAAAAAATTTTTGGTCGAATTTTGAGGTGTGCAGGTAGGACTATTTTGACACTGGATCTGAAACTTTAGTGTGCAAAATTTGAGCCAAATCGGACAATGCTTTCTGAACGCGCATTGAGTTCAAGGTTCAAATATGCATTGGTATGTAAAAATTATCAAAAAAATCATTTTTCACAAAAATTTTGATATTAATAATCGCGTTTCAATTAAATTAATTAATAAACCATAATCTAGAGTAAATTATCTTTCCAATAAAGGAACAAAATCTCTTATCGGTTGAAAAACAGCCAAGTTATATCAAGTTCCCCAGGCAATAAATGCACCGCAGATCACGTGATTAAGGTCATCGAGCTGACATTTTTAAGGACATTGAAATAATTTACAACAACAACAATTTTGCATTATCATAATCCAAAAATTATCTTATGTAAAGTATTTTGCATCTCGTCTATTTTTATGACGTTATAAATTAATGTCAAAACGGTGCGTATTTTATAGCAAAATTTCAAAATCTCCAATTTTTCTTTTTCAAAAATTTTGTTCAAGAAATTTTCAGACATCAACGATTTGACTCTAAGGTCTTATTAACAAGATATATGTGATTAAAGATGCCTAATATTGTGGGTGTCCTGTTCTTAACTTGGCGAGGGCAGCGGTTTTATTTCAGCGGATGCAGAAAAATTTGATTTTTCATACTTTTTCAATTTTTATGCTACATCCTTTTTATATTTCAAAAATCTTTTGCCAAAATAATATACTACTTGATATAAGTTCTCAATCCTGTAAATTAAGGTTAAATTTAAACGCTACACACTGATCCTCTTTAAAATCAAAAGTCAAATTTAGGGAGATTAAATTTTTTAATTTTTAGCAATCAGTTTCCTGATATTACTGATACTGAAACCAGTGATTTATTAATAAAAGTGGCTAGTTTTATCGTTACTTGTTATTCAGTTTTCTGTTTTGATTCTAATAAAGCGGAAAAATCAGATTTATATGATATCCAATTTTTGAAGAAGTTAGATTCTTATAGTAGAAAACACGCTCTTTCTAATGCGGTAAACACCATCTTTCTAACTGCATAGTTTAGTCATAAATTAGCTACGCTTTTGATATAAAAAAAGTAAAAAAGAATCCGTTGTGACAAACATTTCTGCAATTGATCTAATTTGGTTGAAGCTCGACACTCAGTGGTTTTCGGCGTCGCTGATTACGAACCTGGTATAAGATTTCAAAAATCAAAAATGGCGGATCAAATATGTCGGATTAGTTTTTAAAAACTGATCAAATTTGTTTTAAATCGTTTCTCAAAGGTTTGTGCTGTCGCTGATTATGAATTTAAAGTCAGATTTTTTAAATTCAAAAAGGCGGATCCAATTTGGCGGGGTAGTTATTTAAAATTTTTTCGGGATAGCTTATGAAAATTTAAATGGATGATTGTAATACATATATATCTGTTTTTTTCACGAAATGAACAGCAGATTTATAACTTCACCATTTACTTTAAAAATCAAAAAACACAGTAACTTAAAAAAACTTAACTAAAACCAATTCTGCTTCTTATATATTCTTTTCTTCGATTTCACGTTTGAGTCTGATTAGAATTTCTTCTTTTCGTTGCTACATCTACCTATTTCTCGTCTTTATTTTATTTATTTATTTTTTTTTTTGTGAACCAAAAATTTGTTTTGGTGCTTCAGCGTCGCACAGTGGCGCCATTTGAGTTTTTTCGTTGCAAAAATCATATCTTTTGAACCGAATAACATAATTGAACAGTTTACGATAGATGACTGATATGATAGATAACTGTTCAGCCTATGAAATGAGCGTTTGGAAAGGGTGCTACGCTTTGTAAGGGCCTACTTATGGGTTATCAAAGTTAAAATTTGTAGAAAAATCAATTTTATGGTAACTAAAAAAAATTATTTTTACATTTTTAGATTATTTTTATTTTTTTTCTTTAGGGTTTTATGTTTTAAATTATTACCCAACAAACTAAAAAAAAATTACTTCTTTTTTAAATTTATTTTTTCAATTTTCTGTAAAATATTCATCACAATTCGTAAGAGAAGGTATATTTAAAAGACTAATCATTTCTAAACTATAATTATTTTCTAACTCTATTCGTGACTTCACATGCCGCAGGGAAGAAATAAGTGGATTGGAAGATGCTGCCAACATGTTGAAGAGGTCCTCATTTTGCCTTACCCTTGATGCTTTGAATGTGTTCTGCAATCTATATTTTTTATAAAATTTGTTAAGAGACTCCTGTACTTATGCAGAAAGCTCTCCAATTGGCAAAGACTGGTACTCAATTATATCTTTGCCATTCGCCAATATTTTATGGACGGTCGGGGTCAACTTCTTCTGTGGATATATTTCTGCTAAAAGATATGCAGTTTTCGATGCATATTCTCCATATTTTGTAGAATTGACATTTTCTTTGCAGTTTAAAACATTCAATATCGTTCCCAATCTTTTCACGATTTGATTGTCAATTCCAGTGATTCTAGTTACTGCCTCATCATTTTCAAAAAATCTCCTAGAAGTGTTTCCATCGTTTGAGTTACCGTATCCGTGCTTGGGACAGTCTACTTTTAGTCCAACTTGCTTAAAAAAAGCATCCTGTATTTGCTACTTTCTGATCTTTTCCTTATCCTTTATTGATGTATTTTCATCGAAGTTTTCCTCCTCTTGTGGTAGAGTATACGCCAGTTTTAGCAAGAACTCCATACACCTTATCCTTGCGTGCAATGATGACATTCCATACTCGTAATTCTCCTCGTTTGTAGAATCTTTTAAATTACCAAAGTTCTTCTGACTCTTTTTGCAAATCGGGCATGACAATGTTGAGGTTGTTCCTGTCAGTTCGTTTATGACTTTTCCATCACCCATGGTCAGGTGGGACTCGTAATTGCATTCAATATATTTTCCTTCTCCAATTTGCATCTTTGTAGGCTTAATCTTGCTTATTTGTTCTTCAATGTCCTTCACCGTGGTCCTTATGAGTTCTGCCGATTCCCTTGCAAACTGAAACATTATTGGTCGGCAATAATGCACTGATGACGGACGTGGATTTTTCCAGTGTAGGGAAACAGATTTTAGCCGCAAAGGAACAACAGATGTCATAAACCTATTTCCGTCCAATATTGTAGCGTCATCGGAAGATATCCTTTGCTTATAAACGCTTTGTCCGGATGATACATCGCAGCCCCATTTGCTGATTAATGTCAGTTTCTCAGGAAGAATTTTCACCTCATTTTCTGGAAGACTCTCCAACAACCGTTTTGCTGTATGGCCCATGAGATCCTGCAGATTGGCTTTCACAGAGACTTCAGTAAACTCTGTATGCAGTGGTCGTGAATTTATTTTGGCTTGCGTAATATGCTTGTATCCTGGTAAAACGTCAGCCTCGTGTCGCATCAAGGATGCCCGTAGTATCTCATATTTTTCTTTGGAAAGTTGTAAGTCCATAAACAAGGCCAACGCTTCTTCGGAACCATACTTTTTAATGTGTGCGTTTGTGGGCGTGGGAATGCTTTCCTTAATCCTTTTTAACTCTTTCACCTTTCACTATCCTTTGTATATTTAATAGACAGCGCGTCCGATAAATGCTTCGTGGTCAAGTCATTGGTGGCATCGGCAAGTTTCCTCTTTCTGGTGAAAATTGAACACTCCTCAATACTTTTTTTTGGCCTTCCTTTTGCTCCTCTGGTTGATGTGGTGGGTTTATCTACTGCCAATATATCCAGGATGGTGTCTTCATTAACCCAGTCCTCGTATTTGGAGTTGAAGTTCTGAAAGTTCTTCTAAAGTAGTTTCCGTGAAAAACTTTGGTGTGGTTGACCTTCTAAACAGTTCAAATAATTTTAAATTGTTTAACGCCATGGTTTCAGTACTTGTTGCGCCAACTTTCAGTCGTAGACTAATCCTGGCATAATGCTTATTTTGCAATATATAGGCTTATGCTACCAAGCCTAGAAATTTACCTGTTCCCTGCATACATATGGATTTAGGCTGAATTATGCAATTTTGATATTATGCTCGTGTCTAAATAAGATTTGTGCCTACCTGGAGGGACCATAAGTCAATATTGTTCTTGACCATTTGTACTGCAAAGTAATTTTTAAGTGAGGTGCGTACCTGCAAATTTCAATGAGTAGTTTTTTGTGCATCCTGTGTCTGTAACAGAATATTGGGAGTAGACTTTGGCAGAGGCTCACAGGTAGACAACCGACTTAAAATGCAATTTTCAAACTATTAGATCAAACTACTGTCAGTCAAAACATGTAAGGGATGCACGCCATACAATTTCTGCAACCATGTCTTTTTAAACTTTTTTACCTCTAGAAGCCAAACGGGCACGTACGGGCAGATAAAACCTTTTGAATTATGTAAAGAAATAATCAAAGAACATGTTTTGCAAATATGGCAAATATAGAAAAATATGGATTTTTTTTTATTTTCCGGTAAAGTTGAAAAATAGTTAAAAAACGGATAGTTTTTAAATAGTGATTTACCAGGAGAAACACAAAGCAAACAGTTAATTATTTTTTTTTATCATTATACATTTAATAAATACATCAATCAACGCAAACAAAAAATAAGGCGATTCGTTACCTATTTTTCGTGATATTACACCTGAAATCGCAACAAATTGACTGAAAATTGTGTGTTTTTTTGAAAACCGAAAGTCGGTCAACTTTGAACGGTTATATCTTCTAAACTAAAAATGTGATATTATTAAGAGTAGCATATTTGAAATCGTTGAAAAGTTTCCTATAACATGGGTTTATTCAAAACTTTGTCGGCGCACACGAAAATTTTGATTTTTGCAACCTCGTTTGCTCTACGGGCGCCACTGTGCGTCGCTGATTACGAACCTGGTATAAGATTCTAAAAATCAAAAATGGCGGATCCAATATGTCGGATTAGTTTTTAAAAACTGATCAAATTTGTTTTAAATCGTTTCTCAAAGGTTTGTGCGGTCGCTGATTATGAATTTAAAGTCAGATTTTTTAAATTCAAAAAGACGGATCCAATTTGGCGGATTAGTTATTTAAAATTTTTTCGGGATAGCTTATGAAAATTTAAATGGATGATTGTAATACATATATATCCGGCATTTTTTACGAAATGAACAGCAGTTTTATAAATTCACCATTTACTTTAAAAATCAAAAAAACGCAGTTACTTAAAAAAACCTAACTAAGACCAATTCCGCTTCTTTTAATTTTTTTTCTTCGATTTAACTTTTGATTCTGATTAGCATTTCTTCTTTTCGTTGCTACATCTACCTATTTCTCGTCTTTATTTTATTTTTTATTTATTTTTTTTTTCTTTTGTGAACCAAAATTTGTTTTGGTGCTTCAGCGTCAGCTTTTTTGATGTCAGAAACTAAGTCTCGGATATTTTTAAATAGATACAACTCTCTTTCCAAAGATAAAACCTGTGAAGCTATAATGTTGAGCATTAAATCGTAGTTGTTTCATGGCTGTAAACTGTTTCGTTACTACAGCTTCCGAAGAAATTACGAAATAATGAAACTTCGTTATTCCAAGTACTGGTTTGTAAAATTTTTTTAAATAGCTAACTCAGTCGTACCAAACTAAATTTTCTGCAGAAACAGGTTTATTACAACCGGAAGGAGATGAATCAGTTACACATTGAATCAAATCTTTATGAGTGTCGATGTTATTTACAGCATACTTCGATTGAAGTACACCAAAGTACCTGTCTGGCGGCTAGAATTTGGTATATTTTTTTTTGTCCTTTGGCTACTCGCCACATTAGGTATCAAAGAACAGAATAATTCTTATTTTGTCATACGCAGTTATCACTGAATAGCACCGGAGTTTCGATATTATTTAATTTGTTGAGATAAGACGCAATTCGGACCTTCTCAAATGTCATCTTTTTCATCAAATAAATAATTTAACTAAAAGACAGAAGACGTTGGCAATTTTAAAAGAATACTATTTTCAAATTCGAAAGAACTACTTTGGCAATAAGTAACAGTTGCCATATTGAATCAACTATTCTGAATTTTACAATTCTGACACTAAACTGTTAATCAGTAACCTCGAAGTAACCTCTAGTAAATCCGATAATATTACAATAAGAGTCCGCCATATTAGATCCGCCATTTTGAATTTTTGAAATCCAATACCAGATTCGTAATTAACGAACCATAAAACCCTCGGGGTACGAGCTTCAAGCCATAACAGCATTTAGGCGTATCAAAATCAACTTGTTAACTTCAAAGTCGTTTTTCTCCAAAACTTATTTTCTGTCTATAGGTCCCTTTTAACTTTCCGTGTCACATATAATGAAAGTAACTATCTTTTTTTAAGTGTGTGTTAATTTTATTTTTTGTTAACATTTTTTATTTATTTTTTTCCATTTAACAGGTGGTACAAAATTATAGGCAACAATATTCGAAAAATGCAAATATACAATCTGTACAAAAAGATTACGATTTATAAAATTATTTATGTTATTTAAATTAATTAATTTATATCTGAAATAAAAAAGTTTTAAAATTTTTCGTATACAATTCGCGTGTCCCAAAATGTGTCCTAGTTTTAATTTTTTCTTATCATAATTATTATATTTATATAAAGGTATATCGAGGGCTTATATTCAGAAAGTGTTATCTACATTTGACAGCAATATTAATTTTTGATTTCAAACTGCTCTCTGATATAATTGTCCAATATAATATTAATTTTGATATCATATATGATTAGTACGACTATTTCTTAATAGATATTGTAGCAAATCGATCGACATTTATTTTCAGATCTTATTAATAAATTGGTTTTACACGCTCTCTTTAAAATAATTTTTGATACAGATAGCACTTTTTGAATATAAGCACTCGAAATACAAATTGGTTCATACTGTATTTAGCAATATCTAAAAAAAAAAGTTTTTATCTACTTAAAGATATTAATATCAAATTATTTATATTAATTGAAGGATACCTTCGGCTACCTCAAATGTACATTACTGTGGCCCTTATTTATCCATTGTGTGAAATATAGGATGCTATTGGAGACTTCGATTTTTCAAGTGAATTCGAATTAGACGCCGAATTTTTTTTAATAATTAAAAAGCAATTGTTTGTAATTTTGGGATACTTAGTTGGAATAGTAATCTCTCGTTTAAGATAAAAAATTTATCAGTGCACTGCAAAAAAAAATGGCTAAAAGAATTATGTGCAAATGGAAAAATCATAAACTTATATTTCAAATGGCACAAAAATTACTAAAGGCTTTTATGCTTTCAATATCTAAAATTCCTCCGTTCCGTTTTACGATAGAATGTTTTGTTCAGACACAAATTGAAAAAAATCTAAAAGAAAAATGAAAATATTCAAAATTCTTAGTTTTTTTGACATTTGGCTGTGCATATCTCAGAAACTAAGCATTGCTATCTTAAAGGGAACGGAAAATTTTTAGATATTGAAGTTCTTGACCAGTGTGCAAAACTCTTCACCCGTTTTTGTGCCATTTAAAAAGCGAGCGAACCTATTTGTGGCATTTTTCGTTTTCTCACCTGAATGAGCCCATTGAACCACTTAAACACATGAGTAGTAGCGAGTCAATAGTGACCTCGGATCATCATGTGTTCCAGGAAACTATAAAATATATTTAATCCTAATTTGGTAACAGTGACTATTTTTTCGAAATACACTGCACATATATATATAAAGTATCGGACAGTACTAAAGCACGAGGTTACACTAACTACAATGTAGTTCAATAAAATTAGAAAACTTGGTTAGATTAAAATTTTTTTTTTATTTATTACCATTATACACTAGTTTTGCTAAAATAAATAAAAACATAATATTATTCTTCATTTAAAACAAAAATATTCATATAAAGTTAGAAATGTTTCTTAACTTCACACGACAAAACTAAAGCACGAACTCAATATTCTAAATATAAATTTTATTTTCTCTAATATTTAATTGCGTATCCTTTATTTTTTAAAACTGCTGCACATCTTCTTGGCATAGACGTAATTAAATTTGACAAAACCTCGCCAGAAATGCCTTTCCATGCGATTTCAGCTTGGTGGAAAAGGTCGTCCTTATTTTTGCATGTATCGCGAATTATCATACGATCTACAGTTTCCCATAGATTCTCTATGGGGTTGAGATCAGGCGATTGTGCTGGCCACTTAAGGACATTGATGTTATTCTCAACAAACCACTCTTTCACACACATAGCTGTGTGTTTGGGGTCATTATCCTGCTGATATATTCACTTTAGTGGCATTTCCTCCTTTGCGTGTTGTAGCATAACATTTTGTAAGATGTCTTTGTACATAAAACGATCCATTATGCCGTTTATCTTATGAATTGGTCCGAGTCCATTAGCCGAAAAGCATCCCCAGACCATTGCGTTCCCTCCTCCGTGCTTCACGGTGCTTTAGTATACCGTGGATTAAGACGTTGTCCTCTTGGTCTACGCACTAGCTTCAAACCGTCTGAACCCTTTAAATTAAACTTTGATTCGTCAGAGAAAAGTACGGTTTTCCATCGAGCAGTAGTCCAATTAACGTGTTCCTTTGCAAAATTGAGTCGGGACCGTCTATTCTTTTGAGAAATAAAGGTTTTTTTGCGCTTCTTTATGTTGCTAAGCCACCTTCTATAGCTCGTCTTTGGATTGATCGGGGCGTAATGTTTAATTGCAATTGATTTGCAATAGACGTTGCTGATACAAAAGGATTTTTTTTATAATCCGAATTATTGCCTGGTCCTCGCGCTTGCTGGTTTTCCGCGATCGCCCACCTCGGAAACGGCTTATATTTCGGGATATTACGCTATGGTGAATGCCAAATTTCTTTACAATACATGTTACCGATTCACCTTTATTGAAATCACTTAGTATTATTTCTTTTAATTGTGTTGAATATTTATTGCGAGCCATTTTTGTTGTTGGACTTTAAAAAGATATACGGCGACTTCTATTGATCAGAAACGACTGATAGACATGTGGAAATTTTCTCTCAATACTCTTAAAATGTTCTCAGAAAAATTTGTTTTTATTTAACGGAACTTATTGTTGGTAGTTTCTAACAATCAAATAAAACAATAAACATCAAAGTTGATGTGCTTTAGGCTTCTTATCATACTTTTGAAAAAAAAAATTTTTTTTACTAAAAACAAAAATGTTTTTATTAAGCTTTTGTATATTTAGTGTATATTCTTCCTAAAATAAAACATAGAATTAATTAATGTATTTTTTTTTTTTTTGAATTTACTGCACTATTTGCAAACATGCAGAAAACCGTGCTTTAGTATTGTCCGATACTGTATATATGGGGGATTTCATGTCAAGTGCACCAACTTTTGAAACCGATGTCTACCGATCGGGTTGAAATTTGCACCAAGGTTAGTCGTATTGGATAGTAGTTTAGACACAATTTTTCAATAAGATCGGTTCAGATCTCTCTGAGTTAGAGGGTATCAAAATTTGACATTTTGGCCAAACAGGTGTTTTTTCTCATCCATGTAACTTATTACCTACTGTTCTTAGAAAATTTTCTCCCAAATAGTTTAGATAGCTTTTTCTTCAATATTTCGTAAAAAAATACTTAAAAAAAAAAAAAAATTGACTTTATTTTTGCTAAATTAAACCATTTTTTGCCTTTTTTTCAAAAAGGGCATTTTTTTTTTTTTTTATAAGAAAGCTTAGGATTTTTCCTTTAAGAGCTTTTTGGTCGCTTAGTGGGATGGGAGTGGGATATCTATCAAAATAAATGTTTTGTAACTCAAGACAACGGTTTTTCAATTTTTCACATATACACTATTTTGAATTTTTTCCGATTTGTGTGTAAAACCTTACAAATAAAACTTATACTGAGAAACTAGACAAATTAACCTTTCCGAAGGTATGTAACATACCTTCATAACATAACAAAAGAGAATGGTTATCTGTAACCTGAAAGAGTTATTTGCAACATTTCAATCTGAACACTAGGATGTTAGAATAGGCTTCACGAAATTAACCCAAATGAGGCCAAAACATTGCGTTTTGGCAGAAAGCAGCGGAACTCACACAGTATGCGTTTGCATTTACCATGAAAATGTTAAACTGATGTTGAAGGAAATCAACTTAAAGTATTTAACAGATTATTCGGCAGAGGATTTACACGATTACCGCGATTGCCTTAAATTGCCTATGTGTCCTAATGCAACAACTTCTTGCCACTTAGGTGAATGTACCAATTGCCCGAAAACCACATTCATCAAAGAAAATTTAATCAACTGTTTAGATCGATAATATATAGAGGAGGACAAATTTGTTTCTTGGATTCAGACTGACAGATGCACATTGAAAACAATCATTTTAAATGTGGATGATTTTGTGGAAGAAATGTGTACAGGATTGCTAAACTTGAGAAACCATGACTTTTTAGTCAAAGAGCAATGGTCATTCTTCAAGGATTTGAAGAAACATTTGAAGTCTGGTGAATTCGTTATTTCATACGATTTCGCAGAAAACTATAAATATGTTCTTCAGGATGCCATACAAGCAACTATATTCACAGTAGTTATTTACTACATGAAAGATGACAAACTGGAACACAAAAGTATGGCAATCATATCCGACGATTTAAAACATGATACCGTTGCAGTTTATGAGTACCAGAAGAGAATACTAAAATTTCTAAAATCTAAGTTTACAGTAAAGAAGGTATACTACGTTTCGGACGGAGCTCGTCAACATTTTAAAAACAAAAGTAGCTTGGCATATCTTATGGCCCATGAAAAAGATTTTGGAATGCCAGCTGAGTGGCATTTTCATCCTACTGCTCACGGTAAAGGAGCATGTGATTATATTGGAGCAAACCTTAAAAGAAATGCAGCGAAGTATATCCACCAGTGCTCTCATCAAGATCGCATCTTAGATGCGACTGCTTTATTCCATTGGACAAAGAGTTATTGTAAATAAACTAAAATAGTTTTTAGTAGCAAAGAGGATCATCAGGAAACATTGAAAACACTGAAGAGCAGATTCGGTAACAATCGATGGCACCGCTCAATACCATGCTTTTATACCGCTTGTCGATGGAAGACCCAAGTTGAAAAAGTTTTCAGCCTCTATTCAATGCGATTTCTTTCCAAAGACAACAAATAAACCAGCAGCGAAATCAACAGCTGAACCTAGTAACGCCAAGAAAGGATTGACAAAAAAACGCAGTAAATAAAGGCGACAAAAAGCTGGATGAAAGACTAGGTATTTAAATACTTCATCAGCTACAATTAATTAAGTATAAAAATAGTAATGATATAAATGGATCTAATGCAATTAAGATTAAATTTTAATAAATTATTTATCTTTTTATTTTTAATATTATTATTATTATACAATAATTTAATTATTATTAAAAATTAAAAAAAAATAATAATTTTTCAACATTTCTATAGAAAAAAAGAGATTTTTTTCCTGAGGTTAACATATTCTGGGTATTACAGTATCGAGGGTATAAAATTTTGGTTAGGTATGTTATATACCTTCGAAAAGTTTAATTTGTCTAGTTTCTCAGTATAAGTTTTATTTGTAAGGTTTTTCACACAAATAGGAAAAAATTTAAAATAGTGCATTTGTGAAAAATTGAAAAACCGTTGTCTTGAGTACAAAACATTTATTTTGATAGATATCCCACTCCCATCCCACTAAGCGACCAAAAAGCTCTTAAAGGAAAAATCCTAAGCTTTCTTATGAAAAAAAAAAAAAGCCCGTTTTGAAAAAAAAGGCAAAAAATGCTTTAATTTAGCAAAAATAAAGTAAAAATTTTTTTTTTTTAAGTATTTTTTTCCGAAATATTGAAGAGATAGCTATCTAAACTATTTGGGAGAAAATTTTCTAAGAACAATAGGTAATAAGTTACATGGATGAGAAAAAACACCTGTTTGGCCAAAATGTCAAATTTTGATCCCCTCTAACTCAGAGAGATCTGGACCGATCTTGTTGAAAAATTGTGTCTAAACTACTATCCAATAGGACTAAGCTTGGTGCAAATTCTCGATCGGAAGACATCGGTTTCAAAAGTTGGTGCACTTGACATGAAATCCCCCATATATATATATATATATATATATATATATAATCGAATAACGTCGAATAAAGTCGTTTGATACTAATAAACTTATATATAAAGAAAAACAGATTCGAATACTATTCATTAGTTTTGCTTCCAGATTCCTTATTTTTCCTCGGAATTCCATCATGGGTACCTATTTTGAAAGGTTTTGAAATTATATATTTTTCTGTTTCTGCAATTGTTGCAAAAAGTAGCCACAAGGTGGCGGTAATGTCATTTTTCTTATAAATTAAAAAAACCTTTTTATGGTTTTTTTTCGATGTTGGTATATTCAAAAAAAATTTAAATCTAACAATCCTGGACAAATTTGCGGAACATTGTCAAACCAAATTTTTTGGTTTTAAGGGTTAAAAAGGCAATTTTTGTGAGTGACATAAAAATAATGGTACCTTTTCAAAAAATTCAGAAATGAAAAAGTCGTAGATAAAACTTTGTTTCTGATACCCCAGAGATTAATTTCCAACAACAAAAATATTTGTTTTTTCGCAAAAAGTCGATTTTGAGATATTGCTAACTGTATTAAATATAAAAACTAATTAATCAACATATTTTCATAAAATAACAAATAAATTTGATGAATTTTATGAATACATTAAATTTGTTTTATTTAAAAAAAAAATCCTGATGAAGAAAATATTTATAGGTTTTCATAAAGATTCAGTTTGACATCAAGAGTACCCCACTGGTTAATTTCAAAAAATAAGTCCCGAATATTATTTTTTTAAATTATTAAAATCTTATCAATATGTTTTACCTAAATCCTTCCACAAATATATATTATTTCGATATTTTGTTTTAAAAAGACGAAAATCTCCTTAAATCTCGGTTTTGACCTTATAGTGTTTCAATTTAACCTTAAATTACAAGATTGAGAATTTATATCAAAGGGTATAATATTTTCATAAAAGACTTTTGAAATATGAAGACATCAAAAAGATGTAGCCTAAAAGTTGTAAAAGTATGAAAAATCAAATTTTTGCTCAAAACCGATGAAATAAAAACGCTGCCCTCGCTATATTAGCAACAGGATACCTACAATATTTGGTACTTTTAATCACATGTATTTTGTTAATAAGATCTTAAAGTCCAATCGTTGATTTTGGAAATTTCTTGAACAAAATTTTTGAAAAAGTAAAATTGGAGATTTTGATATATTGCTAAAAAATACGTACCGTTTTGATATTAATTTAGAACGGCATAACAATAGACAAGATGCAAAATACTTTACGTTAAATCATTTTGGGATCAGGAAAATGCAAAAATGTTGTTGTTGTAAATTATTTCAAAGTCTTTTAAAATGTGAGCTTGATGATCTTAGCAAGTGGTCTGTGGCGCATTTATTGCCAAGGAGCTTGATATAACGTGGCTTTTTTCAACCGATAATTGATTTTGTTATTTTATTAGAAAGATTTACTCTAGATTATGGTTTATTAAGTAACTTAATTGAAACGGAATTATTAATTTAAAAATTTTTGTGAAAAAAATTTTTTTTTGATAATTTTTACATATAAATGCATATTTGAACTTTGAACTCAATGCGCGTCCAGAAAGCATTTTCCGATTTGTTTTAAATTTTGCGCACTAAAGTTTCAGATCCAGTATCACAATAATCCGATCCGTATGTCTTGAAATTCGAAAAAAAATAGCTGTCACCCTAATGTCATATGTATGTATATCTGGTAATTTTTTCTAAGCCGGAAATCACTTTAATTAAGAATAGCATAATAGCTATAGAAAATTCGTGTATAAGTGTGAGTGTACACACAAAAATATCGTTTAGCTTTTCCAAAAAACAAATATTTTCTTGCATGTAACTAAATATATGTATGTTGTTTGTATGTACCGAGTATGTTCTTTGTATTTTATAGAGGTGTATTGCTTTAAAATACCTTAATTTTAATTTGCTTCTGTGCATACGTTATGTTTGTTAGTGTTGTTAAACTTTGCCTTAAAAGTATGTGGCAAATGAAAATAACTATCGCCATTAACATTTGAGATAGCTTTCTTATAAATTTGTATAATAATTGATCATATTGTATTCAACATATCTAAAAATTTTGAAAGTTTTTTTTTAATCATGACTTTTTGATAATACTGCTGTGTTACCTTTACTTTTTCCTTTCTGTTAATCTATAAATACACGTAGTATTACCATTGTTTAACTTGTTTTATGTATTTGTTTTGGCTATTGTTACGAGTATGTTCTATGTGTATGTACAGAGGTATATGTTACTTAAATTTATATATTTGTTTAGTTAGTGTGCATAAAGTTTTAAAATGGTTCAATGTTTATATTATAAATATTATAAATATATTAAGAATTAAAGTTGTTTAGTTTGAAGGCACTAGTACATGAAATACTTAAGTTCTAATCAATATAACTGATTCACATTTGAAGTACTTTTTTTTATTTCATTTCAGGTTTTTGATAACTGCAAGGTAAGTTAAAAGTTTTGTACTGTTGATCATATATATGTATAATAATAATTGGCCAACTGAATTATCGGCTTTAGTACCAAAATGGCAAGGAATTATGAGTTTGAGTTGATGAATGTAACTACAAATAGTGTCTAATCTAGACATTTCAATATAGAGACGTCAGTACATCCGTCTGTCTGTCAGTCCGTCTGTCAGTCCGTCTGTCAGTCCGTCTGTCTAACCGTCCATATATTTGTCGATCCATGTAAACCTTATAATCAAATTACAGGTCGCCAATATGAATATAGATAGATAGATATATTCTTTATTATTATTTAAAACTAGCTGTTTTTACCCGGTCTTGCCCGGGATAAAAAGGCCTTTGACTTGAAAAATGGTTCACTATGCTTACCAGGCGCTGAGTACTTAAAAATTTGTATGGGCAGTAAATTAATTTTTTTATTTCAATTCAAAATTTTTTGATTTTTTAATTTAGAAGTTGTTTAAGATGCTGCAGCAAAAATGCTTCAAAAATTAGATGCGAAACCGCTTTAAGTATTTTTTAAGTCTATTTATAAACATCAAATATAACGGAATCGTTTGCAAATTAAAGGAATCAGAACTTTCAAAAATTGAATTACTTCATTCAATAAGTGATCATCATTGAGCAGAGACGTCAAATTCAAGTTTCAGAAATGAAATACTAATGCGACGTTTAATATTGTGTCGCAAGGTTTCTTTAAGCAACTGCTTATAGTATATGTGTGTCCTATTTTGATCAACCGGTAATTATTTCACATACGTCGATAAAATTTATCATATGACATTTCACTAAGCTGTGTTCCGCGAGCGAGTCGCGCCCGATTCCTCGCGTTTGGCAGCCAGTCCCGTGCTGCCGCGCAGTTGTTGTCAACTTATTTTAATCGCCAAAATATATTTTTCAGATCATTGCGATATTTTTGCTGAGCTGTGTCCCCCGAGCGCGTCGCGTCCGCATCCGTCGCGTCCGCGTCCGCGCGCCTCGCGCCGCTTCCTCGCAGCTACCACCCGTGCTGCCGCTTAGTTCTCGTTAACTTATTTTAATTCCTAAAACATATTTTTTAGAGCATTGCGATATTTTAGCTGAGCTGTGTTCCGAGAGCGCGTCACGTCCGCATCCGTCGCGTCCGAGTCCGAGTCCGCGGTCGCGCGCCGCGCGCCGCTTCCGCGCATTTGGCAACCACACCTGTGCTGCCGCGCAGCTCTTGCCAACTTATTTTAATTGTCAAAATATATTTTTCAGATCATTCCGATATTCCAGCTAAGCTCTATTCCCCGTGCTATTGAAAAGAAAACTCATTTTAAATGCATTTATTTTAGGACATATATTGAGAGCAGTATGCAAATGTTTACTAAAATAAATATTTAACAAAATTCATTAAATAAAAATATGTGAAAATTTAAGAATGAATTTGGGGATAAGTTCATTTTTTCTTTCGATTAAAAAAAAAATGGGGAATTTGTTCATTTCTTTTGGGTGCCTTTTTTTAAGTTTGTGGAATTTGTTCACCGTGTAGTTATTTCCGTGTAAACCAAATTTCAGAGAAATCCGTTGAAAAGTACAAATTTGTATAGGGAAGAAATATACCACACAACAAAATGTGAATTTTATATGAAAATTGGGCGTAAAAGTAAGCGTGGCCGGTAAAATTCATATGGTGGCCTTCCCTGGAATATGTACTATATTTCGGATAAAGCCATTGAAAAATAAAAGTTTGTATAGCAATCAAATAAAGAAACAAATAAAAGGAAAAAAATAAGTTTTATATACATAGAAGTTGGCGCAAAGTATGCGTGACCTGTAAGAAGCGTATGGTGACCTTCCCTGTAGTATAGAGATCGTGTGACCAAATTTTAGACATCCCTCGAAAAATAAAAATTCCTATAGTGAACATATATACCAAAAAACAAAAAATTAATTTTGTATAAAAAGTGGGCGTAGAAGTAGGCGTGGCCGGCAAGAATCATATGGCTATCTCTCTGGAGTACAGAGATCGTGTGTAGAAAATTTCAGAGAAATCGGTTGAAAAATAAAAAATTGTATAGCGAACAAATATACCAAAAAACAAAATGAATTGTGTACAAAAAGTGGGCGTTAAAGTAGGCGTGGCCGGTACGGATCATATGGCGACCTTTCCTGGAGTACAGAGATCGTGTGTGCCAAATTTCAGAGAATTCCGTTGAAAAATAAAAATTTGTGTAGCGAACAAATATACCAAAAAATAGAAAACGAATTGTATACAAAAAGTGGGCGCAGAAGTAGGCGTGGCCGGTAAGAATCATATGGCGACCTTTCCTGGAGTATGGAGATCGTGTGTAGCAAAATTCAGAGAAATCCGTTGAAAAATAATAATTTGTATAGTGAACAAATATACCAAAAAGCAGAAAATGAATTGTATATAAAAAGTGGGCGTAAAAGTAGGCGTGTCGATAAAAAAAGTATATACCTTAGCTGGAGTACAGGGATCGTGTGTACCGAATTTCAGAGAAATCTGTTAACAAATAAAAATTTGTATTGTGAACAAATATGAATAAAACAGAAAATGAATTTTACATAAAAAGTGGGCGTAAAAGTAGGCGTGGCCGGCAAAAAGTATATGGCGACCTTTCCTGGGGTATAGAGATCGTGTGTACAAAATTTCAGGAAAATC
Source organism: Cordilura impudica (assembly GCA_963682025.1). Taxonomy (NCBI): domain Eukaryota; kingdom Metazoa; phylum Arthropoda; class Insecta; order Diptera; family Scathophagidae; genus Cordilura; species Cordilura impudica. Next base: position 130,964,916 of record OY821517.1, read on the forward strand.
CGTTGAAAAATAAAAATTTGTATAGCGTTCAAACAAACAAACAAACAAACAGAAAATGAATTTTATATATATAGATTTTTCAATACATTTAACATTATTACTTAAAAGGCAAATTAATAATAAAGATTTAACGGCATGGTTTATAACCGTCTGCCGGAAGTTTGTTACAATAAGCTTTGATACATTTTGATACAATTACGATTTCATATATTTTGATACAATTTTGATATTAAAACCAAACAAACTTTCATTTAGAAATTATATTCTTCTACTAAAAATTTTCTATATTTCAAGGCATTTGTGATATAGTTAACTAGTGGGAGCCAATTTTCATTTGTTCCACCATTTAATATTTCAAAAATTTCACAATCAGTGATACTTTTACGTAGAAGATGCATGCGTCGTATATGTTTTAACACTGGACATCTTCCTATAAAATGTAATAGTGTTTCTTCTTCATTTAAGTTACATAGAGAGCATAATCTTGATTGAACAGTACTATATTGGTTCCCGTTAAGCCAAATAAGATCTCCACGAGCTTTCATTATAACGGATATTTGATGCTGGGTAAAGCGTTCATTACAGTATGATTGACCTTTTGAGTGATCTAAATGCTTATAAATTCGATGTTGGCTTTCTAGTGCTGATATGAAAAAATTTTCTTTATTTTGATGTTTCATTCTTTGAATTAATTGAATACTAACGTTATTCCACTCTATTTTATTTAAATTTGAGTTATCAAGACTTAAGTCATACTTATTCAATCGGTCTACGAGATCCTTAAACCAAAAAAGATTCTTTGCCATTATCGCTTTAGAGAGTTTATGAGGTAATCTTTGGATATCATAGTCGTATAAAGGTAGGTATATATATGTGCTTCTTCCTGTCCTGTTTCCAGTGCAATGACATATTTTGGTGTATTTTCTAGTAGTTTTAATATTCTTTTTGTAAAAAACCTTTAACTAAACCCCGCAAAGCCCCATATCTGCGCTCCATATGTTTGAACAGATCTGCATACTGCTTGAAATAATTTGCATTTTGCTTTTAATGATACATCCCTTTTACTGATAAAATTTTTCCAAGTAATATTGATACAAATTTTTGCCGCTTCAATTTTCAGACATATGTACTTAAAAAAAGACATTGAAGGTGTTAATAAAAACCCTAAGTATTTGTACTCCTTAACGATCTTTACTTCTTCTCCATTAAATTTCCATTTATCGTTTGACCCAATACGACCACCTTTCCTAAATACCATAATCTCTGATTTCATTAAGTTAACTTCCATCCCCCATGTCATACAATAAGTTTCCAGATTGTTTATCATTCTTTGTAGATTATTTACATTATCGGCTACTAGGACAATGTCGTCCGCATACATTAAGACTCTGATATTCATCTCGTCTATATACAATCCTCCTTGTAAATGATCATGCAAGTCATTTTAATAAAGTGTGAACAATAAAGGAGATAGCAAACATCCTTGTTTAACACCAGAGTTGGTTCCGAAGTAATCGGACAGTTCAGTTCCAGTCCACACAGCTGACTTAATATTTTTATAAACATTTTCAATAAAATTTACAACTTTTGTTGATATTCCCATTTGACAAAGTTTGTATATAAGGAGCTTTCTAGGAACACGATCAAATGCCGCTTTAATATCAACAAAAAAACCATACACTTTTTTCTTTTCATAAAATTTTATGCTTATAATTGCTGAAAGGTTGTAGCTGTTATCCATAGTTGAGTAGCCTTTGCGAAAACCTGCTTGAAATTCATTATTTGGTGGTTATTTGTCCAATTTGTTAATCGTTCATGTATTGCGCCCATCATAATCTTTCCTGCACAATTCATGAAGGAAATGCCTCTGTAATTATTTGTGTCATTTAAGTTGCCTTTTTTGTGAACTGGCAGCACTATACTTTTCTCAAAAATCTTCACTGAACTTTTACCATTTAAAATTTTTGTGTATACATTCGCCCAGGCATTCAGGTAATGTTCACTTGCATTTACATAAAACTCGTAAGGTATTCTGTCCTCTCCTGGTGCTTTATTTTCTTTTACCTTTGCAAGAATTTGCCTTGTTTCCTGAGCATTAAATGGCCTATCGAGGTCAGCATCCAAGGCCAGATTCGCTGCATAATTAATATTCGCGGCTACTATTGTTGGGTTTAACAGTTTGTTAAAATGCTGCATAAATTCAGTTGCACTTATTTGACTTCCAATATGGCGATCATTTTGTCTTAATTCATTTGCTAGTTGCCACCAATGTTTGCTGTCTGATATAGTATTCAGTTCTCGCTCTACTTGCTTATAGTAACTTTCCTTTTTTCCTTACAGGTTTTTTCAAAAACATTTTTTTTCTCAGTGTATTTTTGTTTGTCTACGGGACTTTGCGATTTTCGGAACTCTTTTAAAGCTTTAAATGTTGTTTCTCTTAAAATTTTACATTGTACATCAAACCATTTATTTTTAAACTCTATTTGTTTTCCATATACTAATGGTAAATCATAAGACCTCAAAATCAATTTGTTAAGATCATTTAGATCATATTCTGGGTTTTGCGTTTTCAACAGATTTAGATTTGTATACAACCTCGTAATAAAACTTTGTTTATGATTTTCATTCCATTTCAATTTCGGCATATTGTTTGCTTTTTTGAGGCTATCTTGTGTGATCAGAAAAAATTTGATCCTCTACAACAAAATTTTCAACGTAATTTAGCACATCTAGCGTCACAGCACAAATATCATTCACCGAGTTGCCGGCTCCACCCACAAAAGTAAAACGGCCATCTTCATCCCCTAAAGTTCTTCCGTTCAAAACTGCCAGCCCATAGTTGTTGCAAAATTCTAACAGGGATCTACCATCAGCGTTAACAGTTTTATCTCTTAACTTACGTTCATTTAACCCTGCATGAAAACCAGATTCTAAAACACCTTCCAGCGATTGCTGTTCTTCACCGATTCAAATATTAACGTCTCCCATAAGAATAGGATTTTTTATATCACTCGTTTGAAAAAAATTTTGTAATACTTGAAGCTCGTTTACCCAATTGATGCCCCGTATGTATGCGGGGATTACTGTAAATTCTCATGAAATTGTTTTAATTACGACCATATCGAAACCACCACGCTCATTGAATTCATATTTTATTCCAAAATCCGTTAAATTTTAAATATGGACTATTACGGGTCGAAGGTTTGCATTTGATGTAATAATTTTGGAATCTGTTCTCAAATTTGGCAATCTTATTGCTTTCTGTGTGTGTTTCCAATAGTATAAACACGTCTAATTGTCCCACATACGTAAAGAAATCCGGATTGTGAAATTTGTTATCTAAACCATTTATATTATACGAACTTATTTTCAGTTTAAGATTTTTATTTGGGTTACAATATTTCTTATTAACTACGCATTTACTGACATATTTACTTCCGGCTCTTAATAGTTTTTTTGAACTGACGAATTATTATAACTTAAATTGATTGAATTAATTTTATATTTAAATATATACTCCAATACCTCCTTACCATTTTTATTACCATTCATAAAAATCTTATCTTTGCTCCAATAGAACCATTCACTACCAATTTTCATTTTATCATCTCTTACTAAGATTTTTTGGTTTTGATCTAAAGATTTGAGTTGTTTTTTTAGTTGTAGCATAGCTTTTTTATCTTCGAGTCTCTCCTCATTCAAGTCTTTCTCTACGAAAATTGTTGAGCCCTTTAATTTATTGGAGTTTTTAAAGATTTCACCTGCCATTTCTTCTGGTAGATATTCTACCACAGCACATATATTATTTTCCGTTTCGTATAATTATCTGACCTGCTTTATCGCGATATTCGGGATGCCCAATTGTACAGTACAAATTTGGCTGACATTTTCTTTTAAAGTTCGTTCTTTACTAATTCCACGAAAAACCACATTACTTCTCTTACTTTTATCAACTAAACGCTCAAAATCTCTATGATTTTTCTTTCTTTTAGCCTTAAGGATGTTAACTTCCTCTTTTAGAGCTTCGTTTTCCATTTTCAGATAACCAATTTGAGAACAACAGTCTTGCATTGTTTGATTAACTTCTACAATGTCATCTTTAGTCGATAAGTTTTTTAATTTTCCATCTAAAACAGACTGAATAGATCCATGGATGATGTTGACGATATCTGACAACTGCATATTTTCAGGTAGCTTACTTGCCTCGTCACTGGACATATTATCTGGAGATATTTCAGAACACTTTCTTTTGGCCAGTGGAGTAGAATTCGGATTTGCCAATTTATATATGAATATATTTAGATAAAATTTTGGTATATAAGCTGTTATCGACCATAGGATGAACAATATTGAAATTGGTGAATATTGGTGCAATTTCAGACTTAGCCCGATAAAATTAAATCCTGTATGCGCATTTGTAGTCATAGTCCACATATAAAGTTTATTCCCAATATTCACTTAATTCTATGTTTAAAACAAAGATTTGCATAGATTTTTTGAAAATTTCTTTTATATCAGTTTTTGAGAAAATTAAGTGAAAATAAAAACAAATAAGAAAATTATGTTGTAAGATGAGATTTTATTAAGTATATAAAAGATGATGAAATTACATGTGTTGAGAAAAGGCGCGAAAATACAGAGTTGTACATATAGTATTTACTTTCGTAATAAAAAAAAACAGTGATGCTACTTGTAGCGATTATAAAGTTTAATTAACAATATAAATATATTACTAACACCCCTTCTCAATTTTATAAATATTGTATAAAAAGAATAGATTTATACAAACTCAAAAGTATATTATAAAAATGGTTATTTACATAAACCAATTAACTCTCGAAATTTACATATTTTAATCTTCTGTAAAGGCTTAGTAAGAATGTCAGCTAACATAGAATCCGTAGGACAATAATCATATATGACATCCTTTGACCTCCATAAGTCGCGAACAAAATAATACTTCACATCTATATGCTTACTTCGAGGGCATATCTTTTCGTCTTGAAGTATTTTTAAGCAGCTCTGGTTGTCCTCAAAAATGATAGGATTTTGTATATTAATTTCAAATTCTTTCATTAGTTGAATAAGCCACAAAAGTTCTTGAGATGCCTCCGCAAGAGCTACGAACTCAGCTTCGGTAGAAGATAAAGTGACATTCGCCTGCTTTCGGCTGGCATAACTTATAACTGCATCACCCAGCTTGAAGATAAAACCGCTTGTAGATTTGCGATCATTTACATCTCCTGCCCAGTCCGCATCAGCATAGCCTTTTAATTGTAAACCAGTTGTTGAACCAACGCATAATTTTAAATCTTTTGTGCCTTTAAGGTATTTGAGAACCCTTTTGACCTCTGTCCAATCATTAGCATTCGGATTACTTATTCTTCTAGATAATATTGAAACAGCTACAGCAATATCCGGACGAGTATTGTTCGATATATATAATAACGATCCTATTGCCTTTCTGTATAAGTTGTTGTTCTCAAGTATATTATCAGAATTCTCTTTTAAGTATCCGGGATCCATTGGAATGTATGAAATCTTTGCATCTTGCAAATTGAATTCGTTTATAATTTTAGAAATATAACTTCTCTGAGATAGGTAAAATAAACCATTTGTAAAGTTTACCTCAATCCCTAAGTAAAGTTTCAAATCTCCCAATTCCGTTATATCAAAATGTAATTTTAGTGCCTGTACAACACTATCAATGTTTTCATCATAGTTAGAAGCAATTATGATATCATCAACGTATATCAAAATATATGTGATTGAATCCGCAATACTTTTCACATACAAACAAGGCTCGGCCTTTCCCCTTCTGAATCCCGAATCAATTAATATCTGATTGATACGAAGATTCCAACAACGAGCCGATTGTTTAAGCCCATACAAGCTGTGATTTAATTTACAAACAAGATCTTCCTTTCCAGGCATAACAAACCCTTCAGGTTGTTTTAAATATATATTCGAATTTAACTCACCATAAAGGAAGGCTGTCTTAACATCAACGTGTCGAACTTTCATTTTGTTGTGACTTGCAATGGCCAATAAGATTCTAAAAGTAGTCTGCTTTACGACGGGAGCAAAAATTTCATCGTAATTTTCGCCATATTTTTGTGAAAATCCCTTTGCGACCAATCTAGCTCTGTACTTTTTGTCACCATTTATTGTTTGTTTAATTTTAAAGACCCACTTGCAGCCAATCAATTTTTCACCCTTGGGCAATTTTACCAAGTCCCAAGTTTTGTTATTTTGCAAAGCTTTCATCTCTTCATTCATAGCCACCAGCCATTCTTTACTGTCTGATCCAGATAAAGCGTCATCATAAGTAACTGGATCGCATTTTACGTTAACTTTGTATCCAAATTTTCTTGGAGGGACACCTTTGTTGTTTCTCGAAGAAGTTCTAGGAGTAACATCAATATCTTTTGAATTTTTCGAATCGGATGATGATGAAAATTCGTCCATAGATTCAAAACCACAAAATTCTTCTGTGCTAACCTCACCAACATTTCCTTCCAACTCACCAGTAGGTTGAGGTGAAAAATTTTCAGAACTGTCATATAACGGCGAGACATAAACATTGTTATCATAAATATTATCATAATTACCATCATTCACCAATGCATCAGCTGAAAGATAATTAGAGGATTCCAAAAATTTAACATCACGGCTGATAATAATTTTATTTGTATTAGTATTCAGCAAACGAAATGCTTTTGATTCATCAGCATACCCAACCAAATTGCATTTAACGGCTACCTCGTCCAACTTTTTACGCTTCGCTTTGTTAACGTGGACGTATGCAACAGCACCAAAAACACGAACATGGCTCAAATTTGGTGATTTGCCGAACCATAATTCAAACGGTGTAACTTTTACAGTTGTTGATAATAAACGATTTTGAATGTAGTTGGCGTTGTTTACCGCTTCAGCCCAAAATTTGATATGCATATCAGCATCATACAGCATACACCTTGCCATCTCCATCAAGCTCCGATTTTTCCTCTCTGCAACCCCATTTTGTTCAGGAGTGTAGGGAGCAGTGAGTTGATGAATAATACCTTTGGTTGTAAAATAGCTTTTCATTTGCCTGTTTACAAATTCACCACCTCGATCACTTCTGAGTACCTTAAGTCGTTTTCCAAACTGATTTTCCGATTGTTCAACAAATTCCTTTATTTTTTCAAATGCCAAGTCTTTTGATTTAATAAAGAAAACAGTACAATAACGGCTGTAGTCATCAATCATCGTTAAAAAATAACGATTTCCACTGGGGGTTTCATTTTGCATAGGGCCACATAAATCACAATGCACCAATTCTAAAATTCCATTGGATTTTGATTCTGATGACTTTGGAAATGGATTTCGTGTGAGCTTAGCTTTTAAACATACTTCACATTGCAAATTACAGTCACATTTCTTTATTTTTACACCATTTACCAACTCCTTGGAAACAGTTGTATTAATGGCTTGTATACCTCTGTGACCAAAACGACGATGCCAAACATGAACGCAATCACTTTTACAATTTGATATTTTATTTGCCTTATGATTATGGTGTAGTACGAACAAATTATTTTTCAGTGACGCCCTTGCATGAACCTGACCATTTTTAGAAATTAAGCAACCACCTTTATCAAATGAAACATCAAAACCATCGTTAGTCAATTTTCGAACTGACAACAAACTTCCGTCTAGTTCAGGAACAAATAGCGCATTTTGAACAATAATCTCCTTGCCTTCACAAAATATTTTGCAATTACCTTTACCGCTTGCCTTTAATTCAGTACCGTCGGCTAAATAAATTGTTTCAATTATTTGTTTATTAACGTTAACAAAAAAATTTTCTTCACAGCACATGTGGCACGTTGCTGCTGAATCAATAAACCAGTCACCATTTGATTTGCCTTCCATAACACCAAAGCAAATATTCATATTGTCATTTTTAACAATATTGGCACGGTTGTCTTTTGATTTTTGTTGTTGTTTCTGTAAATTCGTATTCGTACAATTGCGTTTAAAATGACCCGGCTTACCACATGAAAAACATTTTGGCACAAACCGTTTTTTATGTATTTTAAATGCAGCCTCGTTTTCTTGTTGATATCCGGATGATTTTCTTTTGAACTCCTGAAGCAACTTTTCTTTTACTAAATCAAGTGTGAGTTCAGCTTCAACACGCATCTCCAATGATGTAATTAGTGAATTGTAGTCTTCCGGCAACGTTCCCAACAAAAACGCAACAGCCTTGTGCTCTTCAACATCCTCACCCAAATCGCGCAGACGATCAACAATTGAAAGAAATTCACCGATGTGGTCTTCCATGGTTTGACCATTTACCAACCTTTTTGACGACATCTGTCTAAGAAGACTAACTTTGTTCGTTATTGTTGATTTTTCGTGATGCTTTTTTAGAGTGTCCCAAAATTGCTTTGCGGTTCTCAATTGTTTTATCAGTACCTTCTGAGATTCCTCCACCGACAAACCAATTACAGCTCTTGCCTTCCCGTCACGAATCTGCCATTTTCCATCCTGCTCCTCAGGAGCACCATCAACAACAACATCCCACAATTCCCTCTCCAGCAACAACAGTTCCATATTAAACTTCCACACATGATAGTTTGTGTTGGACAATTTCGGAAATTGTGCATAGTTAGTGTTCATTTTAAATTATTTATCAGTCAATTATTAAAAAAAAAAAAATACGATTTAACAAAAAAAAAAAAACCACGAGTGTAGGCCCATAACCTGTTGTAAGATGAGATTTTATTAAGTATATAAAAGATGATGAAATTACATGTGTTGAGAAAAGGCGCGAAAATACAGAGTTGTACATATAGTATTTACTTTCGTAATAAAAAAAAACAGTGATGCTACTTGTAGCGATTATAAAGTTTAATTAACAATATAAATATATTACTAACAAATTATAGTCGGTCTAGACCGACTATACGATACCCTATACCATGCCCTATCTCTGAGGCCCAACTAACTGGACATAGAAAATAAGCAAAAACCAAATTTGAGTCTAATTTTTATTAATTTTTTTGGCTGCAGACATGAAAAAGTTCATATCGGATGCTAGATCTATATGGGGACTAGGTCCAAAACTGGACCGATCCTGATCATGTTTGGTAAAGTCTCTTGTATTTTGCAAAAATATATACAAACAAAATCTGAGAAGAATCAGTGCAATATTTTTGTTTTTAATAGATTTAAGTGAAGATCGGGAAGCAGCTCTATATGGGGCCAAAGGGATTATTTTTGGATTACACATTAATGGACGTAATGAACGCATAAAAAACCCAATTTGAGTAAGATCTATATGACAATTTGGATCTTATGGCAATTTATGTCGATTTCATAGGGGTAATTTGTATGGGGGCTAGGTCTGAACCGATTATCACCAATTTCAACAGCTTTCATCCTATGGCCGATAAAAGCTTATATACCGAATTTCATCAAAATATATTCATATTTGCGACCTGCAGTTTGATTACAAACTTTGCATGGACACACAGACGGACGGACGGACGGACGGACGGACGGACGGACGGACGGACGGACGGACGGACGGACGGACATTGTTAAATTAACTCAGAAAGTGATTCTGATTCGATCGGTTCAATTAAAGATGGGTCTAGGTCAAATATTTTTGGTTGTTACAAACAGCAGCACAAAGTCATTATACCCAAACCACATAGTGGTATAGGGTATAATAACATCAGGTATGAACTTCTTCACAGTGCACGCCACAAAATAATGACACTAGCTATAAAATTTCGTTTATGGTTATATGCTATATTTCAATATTACCGAAGAAAAGTTTATTCCGACGTTTCCTGAAAGCACTTGGTATAAGATATTGTCCTTTGTTAGCCATTGGACGACGAATTTAGTTTTAGCGCAACTGAGTAAAGGATTTTCGGTAACGATTTCAAAAGCATATTTATACCCTATACCAAAAATATTTGACCTACACCCATCTTTAATTATACCGATCGAATCAGGATCGCTATCTGATTCGATTTAACGATGTCCGTCTGTCCGACCGTCATAGCTTTCAAAAGTTGGTGCACTTGACATGAAACCCCCCATATATAAATCATTTTCTGTTTGTTTGTTCGTTCGTTTCTTTGTTTGTTTGACCGCTTCACAAATTTTATATTTCAACGGATTTCTCTGAAATTTGGTAAACACGATCTCTGTACCCCAGGGAAGGTAGTCGCATACTTCTTACCGGCCGTGCCTACTTTTACGCCCACTTCTTATAAACAAATTCTTTTCTGTTTTTTGTAAAATCAAAATTAATCCAAACAAGACCCAAGCAATAATTTTTCCATTCAACAAATCTCCCAAAAGACTGCCAAGACGTAATCTTCTTATTGGAAATAATAAATGTACTTAACAATGTCAAATATCTCGGAATTGTCTTGGAGAAATAGCTTACATTTAAACAACATATTATGGCTACGTGCCAAAAAGCTATAACATCATTTAGAGCATTATGCACACTACTAAATAGAAGGTCATTCTCTTCAAATGTGTTATAAGGCCAATATTAACATACACGTGTCCTATTTGAAGTGACGCTGCCAACTGCCACCTAGAACGCTAATAAATTATACAAAATAAATGTCTTAAAATGATAAATAAAAAGCCCTGGAGGTATCCTACAAATCTTCTTCATGAAGAAACAGGTTATGAAAAAACTAGCGATTACTTTGCCAAAACTGAAAATTCCTCTTACCAACTGATACGAAAATGCAGAGAACTAACGTAAAATTAAAAAGAAATCACCAAATTGAAAATTGTAGGCTTGGAGAGGTCTATTATTTCTAATGAACCTCCTATAAGCACATAAATATTTTCAGATAGTATTTGAATCTATTAAATCATATAAAGGTCTTTTTTCCACCCAATGTCCTTTAAAAATCATTAAAAAATAAAATAAAAACTATTTAATATCTTTAGATCCTATATATTATTTGTTGCAATATCTAGAGTATATGTAAAGATAAGATCTCATATGTAAATATCAAATTTGTTAAAATATGTAAATAAAGGAAGAATAAATAATTGAAATTTGATAGATATTTAGTTGAATTTAAACCAGTTTTAATTTCATGAAAATTGATTGTGCACTTTTTAAGAAATTCTAGGTCAAAATTGAACATTTAATTTTTTTAACTTTTAGGTTTTTTTTCATTTATTAACAAATGTCATATTTGGAGTTTAATAACAATTATAAGCATTTTTTGTAATAACGGGATTTTTTTTTTATGTTTACAAACAAAAAAATTTTTACACTCAAAGAAAAAAGTAAAATCATCTGGAAATTTTGCTTTCACTACCGAACAATTTAAAATTTTTTTTTTGTTTACACTCAAAGAATATATCCACTTAAAAATAACATTAATAATATTGCTATTACTACAGAAAAATTTATCATTTTTTGCTGTCGAATTTGTTAATTTTTGTAAAATAAATCTGCTGAATATTAGTGCAATGATTCTGATTTTGATATGAAAATAAGGGTTTTTATTTTTTGAATTTTTCTTATTTATTAAAACGTTTCATACAAATGTGGGTAAAAAAACCTTTTAGAAATAAAAACTCCAATAGATTTTAATAACATTTTTAACAATGGGAGATTCTGCTTATTATTGTTTTTTATTAATACTATGATTATTATTCATGCAATTATAATTATTATTGATTTAATGCAAATGTCGATTTGAAATATTCCATATTTTGTTCTGTGTTATTTCTGTACTTTAGTAGTTTTTTTAACTTCTTGATCTAAATCCCGATGTTCCACTTTCCATGGATTTCGAATATTGGAGATGAGCGGCTCCGTCGTTGCCAATAATATTTTAAAAATATCCTCACTTGAGGAATTTCGTGAAATTTTTCTAGAGAGCATAATAGCTCTCTATAAAATCTGTAATCGTTATTCCTTTTTTCCTGAGCCTCCTCTGATAGGTCCCCAAGTGGCACCAAATGATATTTAATGACATCTTCTCCATGACAAAGGATTTTGTGAACTGTTGCAAACATATTTCTCCATGGGCATAATCTCCAAATTTTCTAGAGTCAATTTCTTCATTGCACGCTGGTACTTCTAGGTTCCTTTTAAATCTGAAAATAAGGTTTAAATCCACTCCTGTTATTTTAGATGCTGTTTCTGGATCTAAAAAGAATCTTCTTGTGGTATTGTCATCATTTATGTTGCCTGATCCTTTTTTTTTTGGCTGATCTATAATCAATCCAAATTGGCGTTATTCTTCTCAAACATACTTCTTTTTTGACCCGAAATCCAAATCACAAGATTTATAGTATGTGTTCCATAAGTCGTATTCTTGCATGTAGTGATGATAATCCAAATTCATATGGATCGCTATTATCTAATGATTTTGCTGGGACTTGGCTTAAGTGGCTTGATATTGCTTGGCATAAAATGCAGCTGGTATATAAAGACTGGCCTACTTTTCCATCTATCATTGTCAGCATTTATTGGTAAGTTACTTCAATTTGCTGACCATCTAACTGCAATTTTAATGGCTGTAGTATTGGAATTTGAGCCTTGCTGTCAGTAACCTCTTTGCTAGTGGCATCATGACTATCTTTTTATACCCCATACCACTATGTGGTTTGGGTATAAAGACTTTATGCTGCTGTTTGTAACTACCAAAAATATTTGACATAGACCCATCTTTTATTATACCGATCGAATCAGAATCACTAGCTGATTCGATTTAATGATGTCCGTCCGTCCGTCCGTCCGTCTGTGTGTCCATGTAAAGCTTGTAATCAAACTGCAGGTCGCAAATATGAACATATTTTAATGGAATTTGGTATTTCATCTTCTATCGTCCATGGGATCAACGCTATTGAAATTAGTGAGAATCGGTCCATGTTCAGACCTAGCCCCCATACAAATGACCCCTATGAAATCAACATATATTGCCATAAGATACAAATTATCATACGAATCTTAGTCAAATTGGGTTTGTATGTATACATTACATCCATTAATCATTAGTCCAAAAATGATCCTCATTGGACAACCTATCTCTTAGCTCCAATTAATTAGATGTATAGAAAATAAACATAAACCAAATTTTAGTGGCATGGTTATTAATTTTTTGCCTTCGAATATGAAAAATTTCATATCGGATGCTATATTTATATGGGGACTAGGTCGAAAAATTGACCGCTCTTGACCATATCTCGTAAGGTCACTTATTTTTTGCAAAAACATATACAAACCAAATTTAAGAAAAATCCATGCAATATTTTTGTTCATGATAAATTTAAGTGATGATGGGGGATCAACTTCATATGGGAGCTATGACTAAGATCCCAAGTAGATCCTACAGATCTGCATGATAATTTGGATATTATGGCAATTTAAGCCGATCTCACTGGGGTCATTTGTATGAAGACTAGGTTTGAACATGAATCAAATTTTATCAATTTTAATATCAAAATGTGGTCCTTTATGCAACCTGTAGTTTGATTACAATGTTTACATGGATAGATGAAAGGACGGACACACATCGCTAAATCAACTCAGAAAGTGATTCTGAGTCTACCAGAAAGTGATTCTGAGTCGATTAGAAAATGATTCTGAATCGATTGGTATAATAAAAGTAGAAGTCAAATATTTTTGGTAGTTACAAACAGCACAAACTCTTTGTTTGTTAGATTTGAAGTCTTTTTCAGACATATTGCAATTAATACTTTTATTAGTACGCAAATTTTAATTTTTGTTTCAACGGTGCGTGGTAGAGGAGAAGAAAGCACATATTTCAAAAATTTATAACTACACTGTTTCTACGGTTTCTGGCATTTCACCCTTCATCAGCGATTTATTGAACATTGTAATAATTGTTATGTTATAAAACCCATTATGAGTATAGGGTATACTAAGATTATGAAATTTATCAAGCATCGTTCAATATACACTATACAACTTATAGCTTTAACCGTTAAGCAACTTTGTTTAATGCTGTGTGGTAGAAATTAGAGGAAAAAAGTCATAAATAATATTTTCACGTTTTTTGCTTCTCCTGTAAAATTAATGAAATGTTAATTTTGGGCAATTGGCATTTTAGGTAACGATATTTAAAAAATGCTGACAATTGTAAAAATAAATAAAAATAAGCCTAAAATATAACTGAATTTTAGGGGGGAAAAAGACCAAACTAATCGGTGGATTTTAGCGTCTAGCAAAAAAATATGGAAATATAAAAAAAGTGAATTTGCAATTAAATATTTGGGTTAAAAAAATAAGGAAAATTTCGATTAAGTTTATATTTTTATATTTACGTATGCAGTATACAAAACAAGACTAAAGTTGCAAGTAAAAAATTCACCCAATAAAGGTGTACTTTTTGAATTTCTTTCGGAAATTCAACTATATACTTTTGAAGTCCCATTGTATTAAAAGTTTTGAGCTTCTTGTTTTTTTTTTTTTTTTTGATTAAACACATCACATTTTCTACAGGGTAATATTTTTCTTCACGTTTGCCTAAATTTCAAATGATCTTAGTTGGGGAACATTTGGGAGGATCATATCCTATTGTAGCCTAAGCGTAATATCAATACGCTAAATTGGTCCAGGAAACAATTTTGTACCATCGATGGTAGTTTTTCATAAATTCCTGGAAAACATTTTTTGTTATGAAATCTGAGCATTGACAGCTAATTCTCCTTTCAAAAATACTGGATCCATGATGAAAAGATACTAAAAATATAAAATTTTTACAAATATTTCTTGATTTTTCGGCTGTTTCCTTTCAGGAAGATTCAGAATAACGTTTCCGCTGCCATTTGTCACCTTGAACTGTAAAGTGAGACTCACACCTTAAAACTAAGTGAAAGCGGTGAAGAAATTTTGGGAAAGTTGTCGGAATCTGCACTTGATTACTTTTTTTTGGCCTCTTACTAGTAGCTAGAAGAGTTTTCTATTTTTTGGCCATGGATATTTCTTGATTAGTTTCAAGCTCCTAACCCTTTACGGTGGTTGTCTCAATTTTTGGATAAAAAAAAAAAAAAAAATTCAAACATAATTAATTAATTTTTATAGTTTTTTTTTTGTTTTTTGTTTTTTTTTTTTTTTAGTTTATTTATTTTATTTTGATAACATCTAAAAGAAAATCATCTTAAAGTAGTAGAAATACAAACATTGTTAAATTCACATTATTTTGAAGTATAAAAAAAACAAAAGGAAAAGAAAAAACAGTTATTGAGGGCGGGTAAGGTTTTAAAACCCTTCTTTTGCATCTCTTTTTCTGAATGTATAACATGTCGATAGTGTTGTTTCAACATTTCAAGTAAATCGGAGCAAAGCTTAAGAAGAAAGAGCGTTTCCAGCAACCGGGCTCATATGGTATGTCGTATATAAATCAGTTTTTAAAAAACTTTAAATAGATTTTCTCGCACATAACATGTTTGAAGTCGGTGAACACCATAACTCAAAATTCAGTTGACCGATTCTTTTGAAATTTTACACAAAATTTCTACACATAAATTACCATGTAACCACGTAGAGCTTTTTTTATTTTCCATTTCCTCCCCTATTTTTAACAACAAATTCACCGAAATTTTATAGCAAAAATCGTGTTTTTCACTTCAAAATGCTGAAAAAAATAATAAAAAATATTTCAAAAAAACTCTTCGTGATTACCTCGGGAAACTTATCAGCTTTTAAACGCATTTCGATTTTTTTTATTTCAAATGATCCCGTAAAGAGTTATGATGTTCACCACAAAACAATAATTCCTACGGAGATTCGCTGTCACGGACTTATTTATCAAAATTTTTAATTGAAAATTTTTTCAAAGATTCTTCAGATATTATACCATAACGTGTATATGAAATAAATTATTCGACATTACTCATATCTTCTAAAAAAAAAAAAAAAAAATATGAAAATACGGCGTTTTTCCCTTCTGGTGGAATAAATTCCAAAGACAAATTGCGGTAATGTAAAAATGCTAATTTGCTTTTAGCGTGTGATGTCTTATTTGAATTATGGTATTATTTCTCCTGTATCAACTAAAAGTGAATCGATTATACAGATTAGTACGCTCACGAGTTGTTACAATTTTGTATAAAAATATTGATGCTCTAATCTTCATCAGGTCATCAATAGAGGTGTCAAACTATCGATGGTACTATCCGTAGTATCAATAGTTTGTTTTTGAACGATATATCGATAGTTTTTTCGATAGTGATACTATCGGCGAAAATCATCACCTACAAATAGAATTGCCACTTGCTGAATAATTAAGCATATAGTTTGTAACTTTGTGCAGCACTATTAATAAACCGTAAGCAAAATAAAAATATTTTAATTAATGCCCTTTCTATTTTAAACTAAGTAGGCTCACTAACGAAATTTTTATTTTGAACCATTAAGGCAGAATTATGTGAATATCTGGAGGGATATATATATATGGGGTAAGTTTTTAAGAAAAGATAATTTTTTAAGTAAATGCACTTATTTTAAAAAAAGGTACTTATTTGAGAAAAGGTACATTTTTAAGAGAAGATACGTTTTAAGAAAAGATATATTTATGTTACTTTTTTAAGAAAGGAATCATAGTTGGAGCAATGATTTTTGAGCACAGCAAACATACATACACCCTATATGAGCCAGGTACATAGTACTTTGTGGAATTAGGGATTAACTTCGTTCAAAGGGGACATTTGTATGGGGGCTAGGTCTAAAGTTAGACCGATTCCCACCAGTTTCAACAGGGTTCATCCTTGAGCTGATTATGGCTTACTTGTCAAATTTCATAAAAAAATATTGAGAAATGGAAGATGTAATTTGATTACAAGGATTCCGTGGACAGACAGACGGACGGACGGATATCGCTAAAGTGAAAGTGATTCAGAGTCGATAGGTATACATAAAGGTTGATCTAGCTCAATTATTATTCAGCACAAATTCGTTATACCCTGTTCCATAGAGTGGTGCAGGTTATAAAAATTACAATTCTTCAAAATATCCGATACTATCGATAGCATCGATAGTTTTACCACAAACCATCGAAAATATCGAATGGGGCGACTATCAATAGTTTGACACCTCTAGTCATCAAACTGGGCGCCAAAAATTTTCTTTTCATAGGGAGTAATATGTTCATAGTTACCATCAAAACTTACGACCAAAAACGTACATTATTATGTTTAGTCTCGATTAGCTATTTACATCACAACATGAAACAATTTCACAAGCGTACAATAAAGTAGGTATTAAATAAGTTTTCGCGAGCAGCAATCTGATTTTAAAAGGAGCGCAAAGATGAGTTGGCCATAAATTTCGTGGCATCGATAAGATTTTTCCAAACATGTTTGCAATATGATCTGACCATGTTAATGTGATATTAAAAATTATGCCAAAAGGAATCTATACAGCGTGCCTTTGGTTAATTTGTTGCCACCATATAACGACAATCCAAAACAAGTAAGAAAATTATAGTCGGTCTAGACCGACTATACGATACCCTATACCATGCATAAACCAAATTTGAGTGGGGTTTTTATTAATTTTTTCGGCTGCAGATATGAAGAAGTTCATATCGGATGCTATATCTATATGGGGACTAGGCCCAAAAATGGACCGGTCCTGACCATGCTTGGTAAAGTCTCTTGTATGTTGCAAAAATATATACCAACAAAATTTGAGAAGAATCAGTGCAATATTTTTGTT
Organism: Cordilura impudica; assembly: GCA_963682025.1. Taxonomy (NCBI): domain Eukaryota; kingdom Metazoa; phylum Arthropoda; class Insecta; order Diptera; family Scathophagidae; genus Cordilura; species Cordilura impudica. Next base: position 130,982,647 of record OY821517.1, read on the forward strand.
TTTTGATAGATTTAAGTGAAGATCGGGAAGCAGCTCTATATGGGGCCTATGACGCTATTGAAATTGGTGAGAATCGGTCCATGTTCAGACCCAGCCCCCATACAAATTACCCCTATGAAATCGACATAAATTGCCATAAGATCCAAATTGTCATATAGATCTTACTCAAATTGGGTTGGTATGCGTTCATTACATCCATTAATGAGTAGTCCAAAAATGATCCCTTTGGCGCCATATAGAGCTGCTTCCCGATCTTCACTTAAATCTATTAAAAAACAAAAATATTGCACTGATTTTTCTCAAATTTTGTTTGTATAATTTTTTGCAAAATACAAGAATCTTTACCAAACATGATCAGGATCGGTCCATTTTTCGACCTAGTCCCCATATGGATATAGCATCCGATATGAACTTTTTCATATCTGCAGCCAAAAAAAATAATAAAAATCCCACTCAAATTTGGTTTATGCTTATTTTCTATATCCAGTTAGTTGGGCCTGAGAGATAGGGTCTCTTAACGCATGGTATAGGGTATCGTATAGTCGGTCTAGACCGACTATAATTTTCTTACTTGTTGTTTTTGTTATGTTGGCAGAGCTGCAACATGGCTCCATATAGGGTTACTTTATTTCGAACTTTGCGAATATTTTCTCCGACATGCTGATTTTTGTTACACAGTACAGCAGCCATAAATTCGAAGTCAGGGTGAAAATCCTAGGCCAGTATATTTTTATACCCCATACCACTATGTGGTTTGGGTATAATGACTTTGTGCTGCTATTTGTAACTACCAAAAATATTTAACCTAGACCCATCTTTTATTATACCGATCGACCCAGAATCACTTTCTAAGTCGATTTAGCGATGTCCGTCCGACTGTCTGTCCGTCCGTCTGTCTGTCCGTCCATCTGTGTGTCCATATAAACTTTTTAATCAAACTGCAGGTCGCAAATATAAATATATTTTGATGAAATTTGTTTGCCACAGGATGAACACTATTGAAGTTAGTGAAAATCGGTTCATGTTCAAACCTAGTCCCCATACAAGTGGCCCCTATGAGATCGACTTAAATTACCATAATATCCAAATTATCATATAGATCTCGGTCAAATTGGGTTTGTGTATGTCTATTACATCCGTTTATCAGAAATAAACCCCATATGGCAATTCTTTGTCATAGCCCCCATATAAAGCTGCTTCCCGATTTTCACTTAAATTTATCAAAAATCAAAAATAACGCACAGATTTTTCTCGGATTTGGTTTATATATATTGTTTCAAAATATAAGTAACTTCACAAAATGTGGTCAGGATCGGTCCATTTTTCGACCAAGTTCTCATATAAATATAGCATCCGATAGAACTTTTTCATATCTGCAGTCAAAAAAAATAATAACAATGGCACTCAAATTTGGTTTATGCTTATTTCCTATATACTCTTAGTTGGACAGAAGAGACAGGGTCTCTAAACCATGGCAAAGGGTATCGTATAGTCTGTCTAGACCGACTATTATTTTCTTACTTTTTTTTAATGTCAGTTATATATTTTTGAATGTCATAATTTTATAAATTCTTACGCTATAATATTATTTATGTTAATTTTTATATAGTTACAATTTTATTCAATTTAATTTGGAAAAACATATTTATACACTATTAATTTCCTATACTGTAATTATGAGACTTAGTTTTGTTGTGCAGGAAATTCTTATATTAAATATATAAGTAAGTAATTAAATAAATAAATAATTAAATAAACAGATAATAACGTTACCTTTAATAAATAACGTATTTGTTTTTTTATTCCTATTCTTACATACATTAATCTCCCTATAGGGTTTTAGCTTTTGTCGATTTATTTTCGAAAGATTTGAGAAATAAGGCTGACCTTATAATTGTGAATTGCACCTTAAATAAAACTTGAGATAGACTAGATTGTTGCTGGCATTCTGCTTTAACTGCACTGTAGGATGAATGCATTTTTTTATTTAAACTTCAAGATTTCTGTTACTCCAAATAATAATAATTTCCAATAACCAGCCTTGGACTGACAGACGATGTCCGTCTTCCGGTTCTACGTTAAAATCTTTGTAATTGTCTACTTATAACTCAACAAAAGAAAAGAATCATATCAAAAGATAAGAGCACAAATGTGAAGACTTATTTAAAATAATGCATATGATATGTTTTAGTTAGATATGATTTAATACATACTGGCAAAGAAGTTGTAGTATAATTTTCTTTTTTAACAAATATTTTCGATCTTTATCACAGTTGAATGTTTGTAAGACACTTACTTAATTAATGAAACAACTTTTTCTTGTAAGCATTCGTACTAATTTTATTAAATAAATTTAAACCCTAACTACTAAATAAAATAATCTTAAAACTAAACTGGTCTAACTTCAAACACATTTTCATCCCTTTAACATATATAAAACTCTGATAAACGATACATTATCAGTACGTCAAACATGTGTTTGTCAGATGGCTTTACTTAATTAAATTTATATTTGGTTTTGGGAATTTTCCATAGAAATAACCCACTGAAAAATACAAGTAAGAAAATTGTAGTCGGTCTAGACCGACTATACATTACCCTATACCATGGTTTAGAGACCCTATCTCTTCGGTCCAACTAATTCGATATAGAAAATAAGCACAAACCAAATTGGAGTGGCATTGTTATAAATTTTTTTGGCTGCAGATATGAAAAAGTTCACATCGGGTGCTATATTTATATGGGGACTAGATCGACAAATGGTCCGATCCTGACCATATTTGATAAATTCACTTTAAAAAAAATATATACAAACCAATATTTGTTTTATTTACAGTACCCTGAAAGATTAATGTCGGCCAAAAAATTGAATTAAATCATAAACATTTCCGGGCTATTATTTTTTACAACTTTCGACGAAAGGTTAACTCAACAACAGTGCAGCGATGAACTTAATTCGACTTTTGGTGATGAAGCATCAGCAAGAACCAGTGTTTATCGGTGGTTTACTGAATTCAATCGTAACCGTAGTTCGCTCAACGACGAGTCTCCTGAAGTGCGTCCAAGGTCGGCTTTTGTTCCGAAAAACATTGAGTCCGTGCGTGAACTGAAATAATTTATCGTGAGATTAAGGCAACCTTGGACATTAGTGGGAGCAGCATACATTCAATATTGCAGTAAAAAAATTTGTTTACGTTGGATCAAACTATTGGCAATCGCTCAAAAAAAAAAGGCTCGTATTAATTGGTCGCAAGAAATGCTCAAAAAACACGATTGCGGCACTTCCAAATATGTCTATCATATCGTGACAGGAGGCGAATCGTGGATCTATGCGTATGAGCAGGAAAGCAAACAGGGTCTTTCAAAAGCGAGCAAAACCAAACAAAAGTCGTTCGGGCTCGAAGCACGTCGAAGCAAATGGTCTCAATCGTACCATTGATGCAACGTAGAATGCTCAGTTCTGATTGGTACACAACGGTTTGTTTGCCAGATGTCTCGGAGAAATAAGAAGAACCAACCGCCGAAGACGGATCATTCGGCACCCATCGGCTCAGACAAGAGACTTTTTATACCTTCCACTCCAGTGTGCAGAGGGCATATATAAGTTTGTTATTCCGTTTGTCATAATTAGAAAAAAAATTTTGGGCACCATAAGATATATATATTTGTGATCCTTATAACAACCGGAGTTGATATAGCGATGTCTGTCTTTCCGTCTGTCCGTCTGTGGAAATCACGATGACGGCATAATTTGAATGAAGAACTAAAAAAAGTCTTGAAAAAATATAATTTTCAATGTTGTTCTCGGCACGATCACGCCCTCAATAGTGCAGCTACAGTGATCATTTTTAGTGAGAATTATTCACCAAATTCATGGGAAGATTTCTGTTTAAAAAGTCATTAAAATCGGTGGAACAGGTCCAGGGAAATCTCTGAAAAATTAAAAAAAAAATATTAAAAATATGATGTTTCTATATTGTTCTTGTTGTTATTCTAAATGTTGTGTTGTTGGACTTGTTGTTTTTGTGGTCGTTGTGGTAATAATATAATAAAAACTAACCGTTTGCATATTTTTTTTATTAACTCTGGTAGAAAATTTTAAAAGTTTAATAAAAAATAAAAAAACAATTTTATGTATAAATTTATTTAAAGAGAAAAACACAAAAATAACGTTTGATGTTGTATTTTTTGTGTGTAATATTTACATATACATACATGAACACATTAAATAACACAAATAATATACATATATTATATATATGTATATCCATAACAACTGCATGTTAGAAATAAATCGGTATATTATTTTATTTACATAAAATTCTGCAATATTTTGTTGTGGGGAAAATACATTTCTTTTGCATTAACAGAGTGTCACTTCATTTTGCTCAGCGCGACTACGCCACAGTAGATGGCGCCACAATTTTTGTTTGTTCTAATTATCTTTGCAATAGTTATTTCTATTTTAACATGAATGTTAATATTTTCAACTAGATATCATACAGAACAGTGTTAAGAGTATACACGGGCTGGTCTTTTATTTCATACGTTTTTTCATTATTCTTTTACAAATATGAACATAAGTTTGGCATTTTAACTTTTTGTTGTCTTTATAAAATAGAGTTACCGAGTTCATCAATGAGTTTTTTGCTTTCAAAACAGTTCTACATAGTTATATAGAATTATTATTCTGTTTTACCTACAAAATATCTGATTGCGATTACATCTAATTTTTAAAAATTGTTTATAATTACTAAAGCATTATAATTCACATAAATACAAAATTGCACTTTTTAAAATTTCCATTCAAATTTAAGAAAATATTCTAAAAACTAGAATTAAAAATTTCCAATTATAAATTACAATTAATTGAATTTCAGAAAATCATATCAAAACGTCGGAAATTATAATTTTAAATTTAGAAGACATCAATTGCATCTTTAATATATAAATTTTATTCGTTAAACACAAATTGAAATTCCAAAAAAAAAACACCAAATTAAAAAATGTTTACATTAAAAAAAAATATTGGCATTCAGGAGAAATTAATAGCTTTTCAGTAACTTCTTTTAACGATAGTCGAATCATTAAAAAAAAGAAAATAGCAAAATTATCAGTAAAATTTTTAAACGATATTCGCTCTTGTTAAAGTCACCTGTTGTTGTTATCTAAACGACAACCATATTTGTGTTGTTTATTCAATCGATAAAAACTTTAATTTTTAGGTTGAAATGTCGTCATACATAAATAAAAATTATAAAATAGTGAAAATATTTTGCTTTTATTAAAAAACCTTTTTTTATAAATAAAAAAATTAAATAGCATATTCAATTCATTATTTCATTTTCAAATAAATACACAGAAATATTAGTAAAAAAAATAAAGATATTAAACGTAAACATAAAATCATCCTGTCAAACACGAAGTAATTTGTTTTTTTCTATTCTTCTTTGTGTTTTTCACTTATTTTGACAGAGATGCCACTCGTTTACAATTTAAATAAATAGAAAAATAGATTTGTCGACTGTCGTTAAGATGTGTATACTTAGTGAATCAGTGAATCCTCAGTGCAAACAACAACAGCTGTCGATATATTTTGCGATTGTCGGATCGTTGAAATTCTGTCGGATCGTTGAATTCGCACTACAGAAAACATTAATTTAAATTCAATGAATTTTAGAAAACGTCAAATGATATTTAAGAATTGCGAACATAAAAACTGTTACATAAATAAACGCAATTTGATGAGAATGTTATTTATATAGAAATTTTAACAATTTTTTTTTGGGTGAAAATTTGAAGTTTTTAGAAAATAAAGATAACAAATTATTTTATTTAAAATGTTTGGTTTTTTGCGTTGGGCATCCCTAATTTGAATATTTATTATTATAAATTTATTCTCTATGTTTTCCAAATATGGCAATGTTTTCCTACAAAAGTTGAGAGAGCTTTTTTTTTTGGTTATTATTTGTTACTCCATCCGACCTACATGACCGCAATGAAAAAATATTTCGCCAGTTAAAAGAAACTATACAGCCATTTCCAATTAGCACGATTTAATGCATATAGTCAAGACTCAAACCGAGGTGGCGGGTATCAAAGATTCGGCACAGCCGAATTTAACACTCTTATTTGTTGAATACTAAAAACGTCGTCCTGACTTGGCACCCAATGACTTCTTTTATTTCCGAACATAAAAAATAAATTGCGGGGTCAACGTTTTTAGAGTCTTGATGAAGCGGTTGATTCGTTCAAACTGCATATTTTGGAGGTACCTCAATCGGAATGGGAAAAGTGCTTAGAAAATTGGAAAGCCATTTTCGATAATAAATATTTATTCGTTTTCTCTAATCCCGAAATATAAAAGGTAACCGTCCGTACCTTTACTGGTAACAACCTAATGAGAATTCAAGCATATTTATACTTTTAAAACATTTTCCAATATAAAAAACTAAAATATAAAAACAACTTTGAAACAAATGTGACTGTATATATTGCATTTGCTTTATTTAAAGCACAAACATTTAATATTGAGCCCGATTCATTTCTAATTTTATCTATAATATTTTTAGTTAGATTAAACTAATAGGAACTGATTTTCTTTGTGCGATTAAAGAAAGGTTTTTTTTATTAAAATTTGCAATATTTTTTGCATTTAAACCTTCATTTACCATTAATGTTTTTTAGCTTTAATAATCGTGCGGCGGTTATAAATAGATTCGAAACACACTTATATGTAATAAAGAAATGAACTAGTTGAAACCAAATTAATCCAATAATAATATTCCGTCATATTTTGTTACCAGCGCGACCATCGTAATATATTGTTGAAAACAAATGTTAGGCAAATTACGGTTTTATTAACTTTGTTTGCTTTTTATTCTTTCCAACTAATTAATTTAATCGATTCTGAATAATTATTTACTTTAAGTATTACCTTGGCATTTAGTATGATATCAATTATATACTTTTCTAATAAAAATTATTAACTATTACCTAAATATATTTCACCTGACTAGGCTAATCAAATAAAATTTTATTACGTTAAAACACCTGCTCATATCAAAAAAAAAAAATGTATCATGGATAGAATTCTGGGTACTGAAGAACATAGTCATTTAATTTTTTTTCTATAGATTTCGGCATGAGTTTTTATAATATTCCTAAGAGAATATTAATTTGGCTACATAAAACTTTGAAACTTCCTTAGAACTACTTACTTACGTTGTCACAACTACATACAAACCTTGTAACCTGTAAAGTATATTGTGCCAAAATAATGCATTATAGGCACGTTTTCTTATATGTAGGTAATTAATTTAGCTCATAGAGAGGTGTTGCCTTTTTGGTAAGAAGAAGCAAAAACAAAGTTGATGAAGAAGAAATGTAAAGTAAGCTTGTTTTTGAAAGCAATAAAAATACGTGCCCAACTTTAAGGAAAATATATCATTTATGTTTTTATGTATGTGTGTAGATTTATGAGAATTTGTGAAGTCTTATGGACAAAAAGCTCTTAAAAATAATCAAGAATCATATTTTGTTGCTTTTCTTCATAATGCTAAACATGTATGTGAGTAGAGCTGTTTTCAGTTTTTTCTTTTTATTGTTGGTTGATTTCTTTTTGCTAGATTTTTTCTTTTATTCTGCTTTGTATAGATCTGCTTTGTATAGAAAGTATTAGTTGAAGACATTTTTATAAGCTGTCAATTCGTTGTCGCTACATAGCACAGTAGCAATTTTATTGTGTTGTTATATTTTTGTGTAACTTTCACACGTACGTGGATGTCTGCTACAATTATGCACAGTAGAACAATAAAATATTTTTGCTATGCAAAAATAAATTCAAGCTAAAGTCAGGTACATAGATTATAAACTTTTAAAAAATATAATTTTTTAAAGTTCGGGAAACAATGTATAAAAGAAATATTTAAGCTACTAAAGAACACTATTACACAAGGGAACAAGTTTTTTGTTGATTAAGAACTAAATGTTGTTTTAAAACTTATTTGGGACGCAGAATTGCACTTGGATTTTTTTTCTATCAACTCGACTTTTCTCGATATACCGTTATGTCCAAAATTAATGCAATTCCACTTCATATATTGGAATAACTTGAAAATGGTTCATCGTATTTAGTAAGAAATAAAATCCAAAAATCGTCAACAATATTATCTTTAGGCCGTGCTTACATTGCACTATGGCCGAAATCGCGATTTTAGCGGCAAAAAGTAAGTTTTTCAACTTTAAATTCCTAATATTTTCTAGATGGTGTTCAATACCCGACATTTTGATAAGTAAAAAAAAAATTTTTTTTTACTGTTGGCAACCCTGTTTATGTCCAAACATCTGTTAAAGTTTGCTTATCTTTAAGCACGTGTTAATACAAGTGAAGCAGCACAATTTTGTAAAATTAAAAACTGTTTATTTTAATAATATATTGTTGTAAACAAAAAGTGTAAATATGAGTTCTAAAACACAAGGTGAGTAGTTTTGCTATATATAAATATAGTTTGCTAAATGTTTGTACTTCATACTTATTATGGTGGTTTTTTGTGTGTGTCTTTTTTGTTAAATTTTGAAGAGTTTTATCATTTTTCGTGGAGTAAAACTACAAATATTTTGAAGTGTCATTGGAACTATTTACATGTGATTGTTTGTAGAAAACTCTAGTTTTATGTTGTGATAAAAGCTTATGCGTTTGACTGCAAATAAACGAGTTTTTGAAATTTTTGTAGAAACACTCAGGTTCGAAAATGCTGAAATATTTGAGTTTTGGTTGACAAACAAGAGGAATGTTGCGAGTTATATAAAAGAAAAAATTCCGTACGAAGTTGACGATCAATTAAATAAATTAATATGTGCTAAAGATCGGAATTTATCTAATTTTATGAAACTCAAATGGGATAGACAATACCGAAATGAAAAAGCTTTTAGAAAACATTATAAGGAATGGTTGGATCGAGAAACAATTTTTGTTATACCGAAAAAGATTAATACTGTTGGACGATCAAAACTAAATTATGATAATAGCGGCGAAAGAAATAAAAGGAGATTGGCATCCGAATTAGCTTCCCAGCAAGGAGACAATGCGCAGTTATTAGTTCATGCTGCCACTATTTCTGCCAAAAAATCCAACGCAACGGATGTGAAATTTGTCCTACAACAAGTTGCTATATCTCCAAACCGGCCAGCAAAAATTCGAGAAGTTCTTAATACTAGCCATGAAGAAGTTACCCAAGTATCACCTGAAGAAGCTCTAATGTTTTTGTTAGAAAACGGTTTAACTAAACAGGTGTACTTAAACATGCGTCAATTAAACATAAAACACAACTCTAGTATTTATCCGACCTATGATAAACTTTATAAGAGTAAATTGAAATGTAGACCTGATGGAATCAAAGCGAATGAAAGCTCTGTCGAAGTATCGTTGCAAAATTTGGTAAACCACACAACAGAAAGAATACTTGCATATCAAGATGAAGTATTGTGTAAAATGGATGTTGAAGAATCGATCCTAATTTTGAGCTACGGGTTTGATGGTTCTACCGGTCACAGCTTGTTTAAGCAAAAATTTGTAGAAAAGACTTCGGAAAGTTTCGATCAGTCCCTTTTTGTGACATCAGTCATTCCATTAAAATTAATTTCATCAGCAGATGATAATATTTGGGTAAACCGCACACCTCAGTCAGTACGCTTTTGTAGACCATTAAAAGTGGAGTTTGTCAAAGAAACAAAAGAGCATATTTTAACTGAAAACAGCAACATAAATAAACAGATAAAGAAGTTGGAGCCACTACAGTACACACTAAGCAATGGAAAACAAATTAAAGTAAAATATGATTTATATATGACATTAATAGATGGGAAAGTCTTAAATGTGCTGACAGAAACTAAAAGTGCACAGCAATGTCCCATCTGTCATGCCGGGCCAAAGGAATTCCGAACTATAAGAAACTTTGATTCTCCAATCTTTGAAGCAAAGGCCGACGCTTTGAAATATGGAATAAGCCCTTTGCATGCGTGGATTCGTAGTTTCGAGTTTGTTTTAAAACTTTCATATAAGCTAGATTTGAAAAAATGGCAAGTTCGTGGAACAGAAGAAAAAAGAATCCTAGCAGAAAAGAAACAAAAAATTCAAAAAGAGTTTTTGCATCAAATGGGGCTTCATGTCGATAAGCCGAAAGCTAATGGCAGCGGCAACACCAACGACGGCAACACAGCTAGAAGAGCGTTTTCTCGCACGGACCTTCTGGCATCTATTACTGGTGTAAATATTGATTTCTTGAAATATTTACACATAATTTTAATTGCTCTCTCCTCTGAATTTGAAATTGATGCTCAGAGGTTTCGAGCTCATTGCATTAAAACCAGTGAAATATTTTTCCAAAACTACGAATGGTACTCGATGTCTGCCACAGTACACAAAATATTAGTACATTCGTCACAAATAATTCAAGCTTCAATAGTACCCGTAGGATGCCTTGCAGAAAATGCATCTGAGGCGCGAAACAAACATTATAAAAAAGATCAAACTGGTCACGCTCGAAAGGATTCAAGAGTGCACAACATACTTGACATGTATCATAGAGCTATGGATAGCTCTGACCCATATATTTCAAGTTTATGTTTGCAAGAACTTACAAATAGTTTAAAAAAACTTCCATTTCCTCGAGAAATCGTTGCTCTTTTTAAAACGCCTGCATTACCAGCAGAACTGTTATTACCTTCAATATCTCAAGAAGCCTCCAGCTGCAGTTATAGTTCGGATTCTGATGATAGCTTAGAGTCGTTAAATAATTATTCTTTGGAATTAGAAGCGGTTGAAAAGTTAATAATTAAGGCATATATCTTTTGTTATTTTCAGACTAACACATTAATATTTTCATGTTCTTTAAAATTATAAATTTATGAATTAAGAAATAAATGAATTTCTTTGTAGAATATAATTGGTTTTTAGTAGTGGGCGTGGTCCGCCCATTTTGTATTACATCTTTTTTTTATCACTAAAAGTCTCTGCACCAAATTTTGTGAAGATAGCTTGTCGGGAACTACTATTTTCCATTTCTTTAGAAAAAGGGGCGTGGCCCACCCATTTTTTTTTCAAACCCTTTTTTTGTCATTAGAAGTCTACACACCAAATTTGGTGAAGCTATCTTGTCGGGAAGTATTTTTTGCCGCTAAAATCGCGATTTCGGCCATAGTGCATTGGTTTTAAATTTTCCCAACAGTTTCAGAGATATCGTTAAAGTTTAAAAAAAAGAACAATTTTCAAAAAAAAAAAAAAATTTTTTTTTGTTCCTTAAAAATTCAAAAAAAAATCACAGGTTTTGTCTAAAAGCATTTAGTTAAACATACTTCGAATGAAGTGTGCTTTATTTCGATGTAATCGGTACACAAATTTTGATTTTGTACACAATATACTGAGGAAAATCAGTTGATAAAAATCGCAATTTTCATACAAAAATAATATTTTTTAATATGTGTGTGTTTGCTGCTGCGCTATTTATACAATAAGTTATAGTAATAGTTTTTAGGCCACTGATTTCAGATATTAAGTCAGATTTTTTCTGTCAACTATACTTTTCAATTTATCAATAAAAGAGGATTTTAAAGAAAAATAAAAATTTTTAATACACAAATATTATAATGTAATTACAACTCATCGAAAAATTTTCTTTTATAAGATTTTCTTAAATTATCTTGCTTAAGTGGTTTGTCTTTAATGCTCCAGCAATAGTCCGCCATCATATGGATATTCCAGTGACCCTGGCACCGCTCCTCTATAGTACGAATTTCTTGATGGAAACGTTTACCTTGTTGTTCACTGAAGTCTCCAAGATTTTCAGAGAAACAACCCAAATGACTATGTAGGTAGTGTACCTTAATGGTCGTATTACAACCAAGCTGCTGGAAATTGTGCACTATCCAAACAAATTCATTCGAAGCATATCTTTCGATATCTGTCATGGAGCAACCAAAATTTTCGTCATGGATTAAACTTTTGATTTGAGGACTATCCAAATAATTAGCACTCATAATTGTGGGTGGAATTTCTGTAAAAAAAAAAAAAATTAGCCGTTACAGGTAGCTAACGGAAAATCACACATCAATATAAAGTGCACTTTCTATTTTCCCCTTTATAGGTAATTGTCTGTGAACTGACTAGGTATCATCAAGGAACAAGCAATCCAGCGTCTACGCACATTTATATATATATATATATTAGGCCGCGTCGATTTGTGGGGAGGCAAAAAAATCGTCCATTGCTCAGTGAAAATCGTAGGGATCAAAATAAGAAACTTTGCCGAAGGAACCATAAATCTAAAACGAATTCTGATGTCCCAGAATTTGGGTCGAACTTTTGGGTAGGGGCAAATTTTGAAAAATTCCACTTTGACCCATTTAGAGTGCTCCAATCGAGTCCAAATGTATGACCGACCCCCACTAACTTTGGAGACCTGACCCGCCCATGCCAGTGGCACACCCCCTGGAACTCCCCTGTGGGGTTCCCCATATAAACATTTAAAAAAATCGCCAGTTTTGGCACTTTACATGAAAAAATCAGCGAAATGCCTATGTTTTTTTTCTTTATTTTTATTTATTTATTTATAATAATATTTATTATCTATATATATAAAATTGAATGTGTGTTTGTTTATTTGTTTGTTTGTTTGTTTGTGTGTACCTTATAGGAGACCAAACCTCTGGACCGATCTTCCTGAAATTTTCACAACATTTAACTGGGACTCTGGCATGATTAATAGGGTACTTTTTTTTGACCACGCCCACTTTTACGCCCACTTTTTTAAAATTATGTAATTGCTCCCATATAGTTTTTAACAGATTTACTTCAAATTGTATACACATTATACTCCAGGCGAGGTAGAAATAAACATTTCTTACGCCACGCCCCCTTTCACGCCCCTTTTTACGCCAAATTTTGTTTGAAAGTTTTAAACTTTTTTTTCTCTGTACAAATTTGTTCCTTCCAACGGATTTTTTTATTTGGTAGTATATTGCTCTTAATACTGTTAACGTCGCCATATAACTATGAACCACGCCCATTTCACCGCCCCCTTTTTTTTACATATACCACTAACAATGTTTGCTATACAAAATAATTTTTTTGTAATATGTATTTATCTAAAGTTTTATACACTTTTTATCTACAGGTAAGGTAGCCATACATTTTTTTATTACCAAGTCCCCCTTTTTCGCCCCATTTTACCCTAAATCATAATTATTCTGCTTTCAATCTATCTATATATATAAAAATGAATGTGTGTTTGTTTGTGCTTTATAGGAGGCCAAACCAAAGAACCGATCTTCCTGAAATTTTCAGAGCGTGTTACTGTGACTCTGGAAGGAATAATAAGCTATATAAATTTTTGATTGGACAAAGGGGCGGTGCCACGCCCATATAACCCAAAATTTGAAAAAGTCATATCACGGGAATTTTTTTACCTACAGCAGTCATATTTGGTACATATGGTATTAGCATAAATAGAAATACATACAAGAAGAAAAGTGGGCGGGACCACGCCCCTTTTTAGAAAAATAAAAAATCGTAATATCTTCTAAACTGCTGGAAGGATCGTCATGAAATTTTCGCAAAAGGATATTTTTGCGAAATAATAAGACCTTAGCTATATAAAGTTGTTAGTGGGCAAAGGGGCGTGGCGTATATATAAAAACGTTGATGCATTTGATTGTAACGAATGATCTCCGGAACCATAAGAGCTGTCGAGGTAGGATTTCCAGCATAGGTTCGGTTCGAGCTCTTCTGTGTTTTTTTTTTAGTTTTAACCCTCTAGCTGGCGTTGGGGTCAAGTTAAAAACAAAAATTTTTACTTTCAGCGCGATTTGACTGCAATTCAGAATGAACGTATGTTTCGTCATAAGAAATTTTTGTATGTATAAATGGACCCGATAGGTGGCGCTGGGTAAAGTTATTTCGAATATTCTTATTTATGGTGTGATTTTAATGAAACTAAGAATGTACATATATGTATGTTAGAAACATTTTTTTATTGGACCCGGTAGATGGCGCTGTCGTTCGAAAAATAATGAGTTGTCAAATTTATATAAATTTTAATAAATAAACTCACAAACGTTTTTATATATAAATATTCTAACGAAAAAGAAGGAAAAAGCCGCTACATTATTGCATGGTGGCCGCTCAGCTCATTCAGCACTCAAATCACCGTTAAACGTACAAAAAAATGAGAATGCCGTCTGTAATATCAAAAAACATTCCGGTATGGCAAAAGTTCTGCAAAAATGCAGTATTTTTATTTGGGATGAATATACCATGGCTCACAAACATTGTGATTTGATTTGATAAAAGATTTGAAAGGCAATGAAAGATTTTTTGGTGAAGCTCTCATTTTATTATCTGGAGATCTTCGTAACACATTTTATATAGGTATATACAGATTCTAACTAAAATAAAAATTCATTGAGGGCAAAACAACGTTTGCCGGGTCCAGCTAGTTTATTTATAATAATATCTTTTTTTCTCTTAAGAAATTTATTTAGTCAGAACATATGTAAATGAAAAAATTAATTAAAGTTAGTTATAGAAAAGAAACTAAAAAAATTATTGTTTGAAGTCTTTTTTACCTTCAAGTCTGGGAAATTTCGCACGGCTCTCTAATGTCGTCGCCATAACAGCCTCTACATTTTCCGGTATAACCCATTTGGAAGCGCTAGCTAGCAATTGAACATGTCGTTCCGTTCCTTGTATGTGTGATGGAATTTTTGGATCATTAAACGGTGGATCATCTTGATTTAAATATTCTTTCAATGTATACGTTATTTATGTCATTCATATTGATTATTTCCGTGTAACTTGTGCAATTAAAGTTTATATCTGTCTTTTTATAAGCTCCAAGTTGTGTTGGGTCGTCAACATCGGTTCGATAGCGTAGAATTTTTTTTAATAGCACAGTCGCGCTTTTCTTTGCTATCATCAAACAACGTTGATAACAAGATATTTTCCGAATGCGCATAATATGAATTATCTTTAATTACTTGATTGACAATTTTTCTAGAAATCGTGACCAACGAATGAACTTGAAAAATAATGCACTGCTGTACATGACAGAGCTAAAATACTTTCTTATTTTGACCCCAAGAATACGATTTTCACTGAGCAATGGGCGATTTTTAAATCGACCCGCCCTAATATATATATATAAATTAGTTTGCTACCGCAATGATAACGAGAAATTATGTTCGGTCTAGACCGACTATACGATACCATATACCATGGTTTAGAGACCCTATCTCTTCGGTCCAACTAATTGGATATAGAAAATAATCATAAACCAAATTTGAGTGGCATTGTTATTAATTCTTTTGGCTGCAGATATGAAAAAGTTCATATCGGGTGCTATATTTATATGGGGACTAGGTCAGAAAATGGACCGATCCTGACCATATATGGTTAAGTAACTTATATTTTGAAAAAATATATGCAAACCAAACTTGAGAAAAATCTGTGCAATATTTTTGTTTTTTGATAGATTTAAGTGAAAATCGGGAAGCAGTTCTCTATGCTGCCTAAGAATTGTCCTATTGGGACTAATTGTGGACTACTGATTAATGGATATAATAAACACATACAAACCCAATTTGACCGAGATCTATATGATAATTTGGATCTTATGGCAATTCATGTCGATTTCATAGGGCTCATTTGTATGGGGACTAGGTCTGAACGTGGGCCGAATTTCATCAATTTCAATAGCGATAAAAGCTTATATGCCAAATTTCATCAAAATACATTCGTATTTGCGATCTGTAGTTTGATTACAAAGTTTACATGGACACACAGATGGACAGACGGACGGACGGACAGCGCTAAATCGACTCAGAAAGTGATTCTGAAATCGGTATAATAAAAGATGGGTCTAGGTCAAATATTTTTGGTATTTACAAACAGGAGCTTAAAGACATTGTACCCAAACCACATAGTGATATAGGATATAATAAAAGTTATATGTAGAAGTAGTTGTGATAGGAGAGTTTTAATAAATTTGGGATCTAAACCATCCACTCCAACTGCATTTGACTTTATTGATAAGAAATGTTAGGGTCATCATTTGCAGTAGTCTTCAAGGTTAAGGTAATGATGAAGATCGGCCTCAACTATGTGAATGTGAAGAAATTTCTCATTACCTGCATCGATGGCACAAGGTTACAGAATATCAGCTCTACCAATACCAATCTCACGAATCCTTGCAAGTTTTTTTTTTTGAACTTATAGCAGTGGAGGATATAGAAGCGTAAAAGTCTGATTTTGCTTTCCTAAACATTTTAATGGTTACTTTCCATGCTGATCGATATTCTTCATGTAATTGATTAGTTTTAAATCTTTTCCATCGTGAATTGGGAAAGCCTCTTAGATATATTGCTTGTTTAATGCTAGCAGATGACCACGGTTTTTTTTTTCTTAGGGCTGATAATAATAAATTTGGGAGGTGCTGTTTGTTTGAATAAGACTTTTAAGTTGTATTTCAAAAATAAGAGTTGTTCATCTGAAGATATCATATAAAATAATCGGTTCCAATCAATTTTAGAAAATTCTTCTTAAAGAATGCCGTAATTTAGATTTTTAAAATCGCGAATCGTAATTAACTGTTCTGCCATTTTCAATCTAAAATTATATGCCATGAATCATGTTTTGAAAAAACGAGATGTGTCTGTGTTATCATATGAGACGCGAGAGTTGTGAAAAAATTTTACATACGTATGTTGTTATTTGGTCTATATACGCAACCCACAAATAGTTTTCTACCCTCGCTGATGACTTCGAAAAAATAGGTATTCTATAAAATTATCATTATCACCATCACCACATCCATTTCTATCAACTCTACGTATATTGTATCCATTCAAAGCGATATAGCGATCGGTGATATCAGACATAAGCAAAGTTTCAGACACGCATATAAAGTCAATTCCAGAATTCGTAGAAATAAATCTAAATTCATTGATTTTATTTTTTAAGCTTTGTGCATTAAATTCTTATCATATTCGCAGTTTCGTCTCTAGAACGAGCTCTATTATTATTTAAATTGTTCACTAATATACGTTTTTATATATGAGAAAGTAACGCACAAAATATTTGTTGTTCTAAGGACATTATTAATTTAGTGATTGCAAAAAAATAGCAAAACAAAAACTTTATATTAATTACAAAGATAAAAGTTACTTACATTACTCAAGATTAAAAAATAAAAAACAATTGTATACGGTGTTTAAGTGTAAAATCACTGGAGTATAGATTAAAATATTTCGCATCAACATTATTATTCGCTAGCAGAAAAAGGTTCTTCCGATCCATGAAATCAGTGATGCAAATGATCGATCTCATATATTTGTATTGCTGGGTCATCGGCACTATTTTTCACATAAACTAAGCCCTTGGTTTTTTGTTTTAAACTAAATCTACACTTTTAAATTTAAACCAAAACTTTGCTTCATTAAATTTCCACATATATAAACTAAACTTAAACTTAAAATTAAGTGATTGTGTTTTACTTCAATAAAATGCTCGAACCTTTTTCTTAATACCACTCATTATCCTTTGTACAGTATTGTTGCCATCGTCGGATAGGCTTTCCGTTACTTGTTTTAAGGATCTTAATCGCAGTGTGATACTTTTTAATCATCTCTAAGGATATATCCCGCAGCGCCCAATATCACTCAATGTGGCAGATTTTGGTGCAATTTGGTAGATTTGCTTTTTTAGGAACGGAATTGTACTGTATAACTCTATTGTGTCCTGGCGTAGTGGCTGGTCTCTAAATCTGACCAAAATAGTATAATAGCAATTATATTGTTGAATAAACTCATTTCATATTAACTCTGGTATTCTCTGAGTTGATAATCCTTCCCTGGATTGACGCACTATGCTCTTAACGGCTCTTATTGTGGCTTTTACATCGCTAGTCACCATTGGATTTTCGAACGTTTTGCAAAAAATCTTTTCTCAAGTTTTTTTTTTTTTTTGTACCAACGACATTTTACGAGGAAAGGCTTTTTAATATTAGAATTAGAATAACAACTGACACATCTTTTGCATCGATAGGACGTAGAGTTGCCAAGTAATCTTAGTTTGAAAAGAGGTCGGGTTTTTTCATGGAAATGCCTTATTATGTTATTCATGTACGACAAACCCTATGCTTTCGGTGCACTGTGCATTAGGTTAGTTCAACAATATTTTATTCTTGATATTAACAACTTTTTATGTTTACTCATTCACAAGCTTTATGAATTTTCCTCACTTGTTAATATTTTTGTACATTGTGTTTGAAAACATTCACTCAATTCAACTCACACATCATTAAACCCAGTCAGCATTTAATGCTATTAGTGAGCATATTCGAGTCTTTTTTATTTCGTTTTCTGATCATAAACAAATTCTTTTGTCAGGCCAAAATGGTACCCTACACGTGAATCTTCGTGAGCAGTCTTTTGTTGCCCGTTATTCTGATCAGTTTCGACTTATTTTCGAACAATTTTCCAGCAGTATTTTTAGTCATTTGCTACACTTTTTGGATTACTTTTTTAATCTTATTTTCGAGTCTTTTCAAATCACCGCAGTGTGGAAAGGGTATATATAACTTTGTCATTCTGTTTGTAATTATTTTTAAAAAATGTATGAACCCCATACATAATAAACGTATAACAAGCGGAGTTATAATAGCATCTGTGGAAATCGCGACCATGCCCTCAATGGGTTAGCTGGTTTGCTGATTTTATAATTTAAATAGCTGAACTTTACACCACAATTAATAAATAGAAGCTCACAATATTATCCCGTTATAAACAAAAAAACAGATATTGCTCAAAACAGTCACATTTCAATCGCATGCATGATCTTTTTGTTATTTCTCTACATTTTGTTATTATATTTTCCAGAAATATATTTTTAAGCGCAAGCCTGTATCATTTTCGAGTCATTTTTCAAGTTCGAAAATGAATAATTAGTTTTTAGTCATAAAGAGTGCTCCAAAAAGACCCAGTTATGCGATTTTTCCAAATGTTAGTTGGGTATTCGTACAAATAACAAAATTGTGACTTTAGAGGAGGTAAAACAAAAACAAAGCAGCAAAACAATATAAAAAGAAGTACAAATTTTGAGAAGTGCAGTACCCCAAGCAAAAAGGAGATATTTTAAGAATTTTGTATCATCAACACATGCTCATACAGTTTTCATATGAAACTACGTACATATATGGATACAATAATAATTTGTCAGTTTGAGAATATACGACAATCAGTTTATGATGCTTCTGGAATACTTAAATTTTATATTATAGTCAGTTGTTATGGGTGTTGTTGTTTTGCTGCTGCTGCCTTAGATCTTCTATTCTCTTGCACAATACTTGACCATTGTATTACGACAGTTTGCGTTTTTTTTTTTTACAATTTCAATAATAAATTCTATTGAAAAAATAATTAATTGCTTGAAATGATATTTTCTGAATTAACTAAAGGCTTATTTTATCTGTTGCTTAGTAGAAATGTATGTTGACAGCTTTTCGTTGGTAGGATATCTTTAATGGGCATCTCACTACACTTCAGAATTGGGTCATTGGATTTCTCAAGAGAAAATAGTTAAATTCAAAGAATATGGAATTTTGCCATGGCTGCTATGCACGTGTGCAATTGTGCTTGCCTTTATAAAAATACACTTTATTCTTGGCCGCACTCATGGAATTTTACCATGGGTACTGCACACTTGTGCAACTGTGCTTGCCTTTAAAAAGAGACACTTCTTGGCCAAATGAGGCAGTTATTTGTTTAAATTGCCTTGAAAGAGTTCAATAATTTTCAAGTTTAAACTTTGTTAAATCTGCAAAACGGCTAAAAACAAATACCTTTCAAATAATATACGTTTGGTCAAAATCGGGATAAAACTGTAGAAAAAGACATCGGTCACTAGAAATCGCCTAGCCTATTAATATTATTGATTAGTACTTCAAGAGACTTATATATAGAATTCTTTTTCAATGTATTTTTCTTATCCAAATAAAATCTATTTTATTACAAATTATCATTTTCCAAATAATTATTATTTTTTTTTTATTATATTATTTTGATTTAATTAATATTAATTTGAAATCTTATATATAAAAATGTAGTTTTTTATGTTGTTTGTTTGTTTGTTTGTTTGTTTGACTCTTTGTGGTTTATAGGAGACTACACCACTGGACCGATCGTCTTGAAATTCCTACAGTAAGTAACCGCATATCCGGTAGGAAAATAGGCTATATTTTTTTCGGATTTTTCAAGTGGGCTTAGCACCTCCTATATAAAGTGAATTTTTAACATCTAATTTTACTATATACATGTACATTAGGGTGGCCCTTCATTAGGGTGGCCCTTCGTTGTATGGAGGGGAAAAAATTCTTCGAATTTAAAGTCTCACTCCCTAGAAATATGCGAAGAGCAAAAAAATTTCAAGTATGTTTCTTCTAGTTTACTAGAATAATTAATTTTTTTAAATATGCCAAAATTCAAAGTTTAGCTTCGGCAAGGAATGGGTTAACGTTGTTCGATTAATTCCAAATTTTTAGAATGGAAGACCTGCGCATTTGGTTATTATATTTTAAGCGTCGCATCTAAATATTCAACAGCACTTACAAATTATTTGAATTTTTGTATAAATTGTCCTTTATTAGCTTGGGGTCATATGTGACCCCAAGTACAAAAGGGTTAATGGGGTCATATTATTAGCTTTCAAAAGTAGAAAACTGATAAATTTTTGATACAAATAATTTGGAAAGAGTACATTTACTGAATACAAATTTCACAAAAAACTGAATTTTGTCGAAATACGCAAAAAAAATTCTTTGTAAAAAAAATTGTGGCAGAGGAATTTACTTCAAAATTTACACAGTTAATCTCTAACATATATTTGACAAAACTTGAAAGCGCTAGGTTCATTCTTTGAAATTTTGTTTAAGAAAATTTTTTAAAACTTAAAAAAGGAGTTGTATTGTTCTGGGTTAACAATATTAAAAATCTCTTTGGATTGGAGACGTGACAATTAGATGGGGGCCAATCTAAAAGAGATTTTTTTATAATTACTCGATTATGAGTAACTCTAATTGGGTTTATGGGAAATAAAAGAAAAGGGAAAATTAGTTTCTTTTACTTAACTTTAAATGTGTGGGCAATTTGTTGGAATTGCCTTTCTAAAGAAAAAAGGCTGATGTTTAATATTTTAAATTCTTTAACAATTTATTTGACAATTCAAGCGATGTATCTTGTTGAAAACCAAAATGGTAAGTGACTTATGAATTTTCCGTTAAATTTTTTAATACCCCGGTTTAACAAAATTGAAACGGCTGAATGTAAATGTCGAAATTTCTTGCAACCGTAATTTTTTTTTTTTTTTTAAGCCTAGATCCGCGAAGCCGAGTGGCTTGTCTGCAGATTCTAATTTGGCTAGTTTTTTTTTTGTTTTTTTTTGTTTTTTTTTGTTTTTTTTTTTTTGCAGCGACAGACCAAAGCCTCTGGTGGGAATCGAACCCACGACCCCCGCATGATAGGCGAGCACGCTACCCACTCACCTACCGGGACGCTTAACGAGTACTAAATTTAAATGTTGGTAACTAGTAATTCAATTATAGGTGATTTCAAATTTTTAAGCGATTTTCTTAAGCTAATATTACGAGTAATATTAAAAATAATGAAAGTTGAATGAACCGTTTTTTTGTTTTATTATTTTTTTGTGTCCAAACTTGTTTGGACAGGAGTTTTCAAAATTTTATCCAAAAATTGTCCATTTTTGGTCTCATTTCGCAATAGGTTAACAACATGATAATAAAACAATACTTCATATCTGAATACTTATAGGTTTAGAGACCAAAAAAAGTTAAAGTTAAAGTTGAAAACATGTTCACCACATTTCATGACCAAAAGTTTTTTGCACAAAAGTGGTCTGGGGCACTTGTTATTTCATGGCAATTTTTTATTCGATTTTGATTTGTTTTTCATTTGATTTTTAATTAGCTTTTTGAAAAAATAATTTAGCGCTGATATTGATTCATAGAACAACTTGTCAAAAAAATTAAACTATAGAACGAAATTTTCGTAAAATCTGAAAAAAAGTCATATTTTCCCCATATAAACACACTTGAAATTTTCAGTCACGTTGAGGCACATCTAAACTTTTTTTGATTGCCCCAAAACTTTGTATTGCTCAGTTTTTTTTTGCTATTCGCATATTTCTAGGGGGTGAGACCGAGAGTTTGAACAAATGAACATATTAAACAAAAATGAAGAGTCGCGGAAAATAATGGCCGGGGTCGGACCAATAGACGTGCCACCCACCATACAAAGTAAATATTTAATGTCATAATATTACTGTAATAGATCGTACCAATGGGCGTGGCACCTCCTACACAAAAAATATGAAGTACTATTTTTATGCCAGTATTGTAGCTGTTGACGAAATCAAAAATCGCCAAAATCAAAAATCGTAAAAAACGGAAATCGCCAAAATCAAAAATCACAGACAAACAAAAATCGTCAAAGTCAAAAATCGCCAAAAGCGAAAATCGCGAATATCAAAAATCGTCAAATACAAAAACAAAAATTGCCAGAACCGAAAATCGCGAATAAAACCTTGCCACAATCAAAAATCGCCAAAATCTGAAATCGCAGAAAAAGAAAAATCACAATAATCACGAAAATCCCGAATAACAACAATCGCCTAAGTCGAAAATTGCCAAAACCAAAAATAGCGAATAACGAAGATCGCAAAAAAAAACAAAAAAAAAAACGCCCAAATAAAAAATCGTAAAATCCGAAAATCGCGAACAACAAAAATCGAAAAAACAAAGAACGCCAAGATCCCAAATAGTCAAAAATCGCTAATGCCGAAATTTGCGGATAACAAAAATCACAAAGAACAAATATCCCAAACTCAAAAATCGCCAAATTCGAAAATCGCGAAGTACAAAAATCTCCGAAACCAACAAACGCCAAAATAAAAAAATCTCAAAAAAAAAAAATCGCCAAATTAAAAATCGCAAAAAACATTAATCGCCAAAAATCAAAAATCGCAAAAAACAATAATCGCTAAAATCAAAAATCGCCAAAATCACCAAAATCTAAAATCGCCAAAAATTAATGAAATAGTTTTCAAAAAAATGTATTCCCAGTTTTTTATATCGTTACGATGGGTGTAGAGCAGCGCATCGGGTTACAGCTACATAGTATACTTGAGAAGTTAAATTTTATATAAAATTTCAAGTTTAGTTTTTTCGTAATAACTTTATATTGACACACAGAGAAAACGAAGTTCGATGAAGTTGCTAGCCGAATTTCGAATTGAATATGATCTTGTTGTACTAACAACAGCACAGTTGAAAATGGTAAACTGCTCTAAAATTTCTGTTGATACGATCGAAAATATAGTTGTTAAACTTTAGAACAACTCGATTGGCATATTCTTTTACGTATGCATCATTGAAAGATGTTTCAAAATGCTTCGTTTATGTTTAATATTTTTATCCATATATGACCACAGGACTTTTCCATAGAGTTTTTTAAAAATACTATCTATTTCGGATTCAAATATTTTAAAATTTGTTTTTTTTTTTAATATTAATATCTGAACATTACTAGCTTCTGCGGAACTTCTAGGTTTTCTACTCTAGTAGGAAAATAATAGTGCAGACACGCTTAGTACTTTTTATAACAGGAAATTTTAACAGAAGCTAGCTAAAAATAAAGGCAATTAACTTAACATTTAACTAATATTCGAATTTAATGTTTAAGTTTCGGCGACATTAAATAGGTAACTTTACCCGACATTGGTTGTAATATTGAATTAAAGACGAAAGTGGAAGGTGTAAAAATTTGCCACAACCGATTAAACACTCTTATTTGTTATATATATATGGGGGATTTCATGTCAAGTGCACCAACTTTTGATACCGATGTCTTCCGATCGGGATGAAATTTGCACCAAGGTTAGTCCTATTGGATAGAAGTTTAGACACAGTTTTTCAATAAGAGCGGTCCAGATCTCTCTGAGTTAGAGGGGATCAAAATTTGACATTTTGGCCAAACAGGTGTTTTTTCTCATCCTTGTAACTTATTACCTATTGTTAAAAAATTTTCTCCCAAAGAGTTTAGATAGCTATTTCTTCAATATTTCGGAAAAAAATACTTTAAAAAAAAAAAATTTTAGACTTTTTTTTGCTAAATTAAAGCATTTTTTGCCTTTTTTTTCAGAAAGGGCATTTTTTTTTCATAAGAAAGCTTAGGATTTTTCCTTTAAGAGCTTTTTGGTCGCTTAATGGGATGGGAGTGGGATATCTATCAAAATAAATGTTTTGTAACTCAAGACAACGGTTTTTAAATTTTTCACAAATGCACTATTTTGAGTTTTTTCCGATTTGTGTCTAAAACCTTACAAATAAAACTTATGCTGAGAAATAGACATATTAACCTTTCCGAAGGTATGTAACATACCTTCATAACATAACTGAAGAGAATGGTTATCTGTAACCTGAAAGAGTTATTTGCAACATTTCAATCTGAACACGAAGATGTTAGAATTGGCTTCGCGAAATTAACCCAAATGAGGCCAAACCATTGCGTTTTGGCAGAAAGCAGCGGAACTCACACAGTATGCGTTTGCATTTACCATGAAAATGTTAAACTGATGTTGAAGGAAATCAACTTAAAGTATTTAACAGATGATTCGGCAGAAGATTTACACGATTACCGCGATTGCCTTAAATTGACTATGTGTCCTAATGCAACAACTTCTTGCCACTTAAGTGAATGTACCAATTGCCCAAAAATCACATTCATCAAAGAAAATATAATCAACTCTTTAGATCCAGAATATATAGCAGAGGTCAAATTTGATTCTTGGATTCAGACTGACAGATGCACATTGAAAACAATCATTTTAAATATGGATGATTTTGTGGAAGAAATGTGTACAGGATTGCTAAACTTGAGAAACCATGACTTTCTAGTCAAAGAGCAATGCTCATTCTTTAAGTATTTGAAGATATATTTTAAGTTTGGTGAATTCGTTATTTCATATAATTTCGCAGAAAACTATAAATATGTTCTTCAGGATGCCATACAAGCATTCCACTTCAATAACGACCAAGCAACTATATTCACAGTAGTTATTTACTATATGAAAGATGAAAAACTGGAACACAAAAGTATGGCAATCATATCCGATGATTTAAAACATGATACCGTCGCAGTTTATGAGTACCAGAAGAGAATACTGAAATTTCTAAAATCTAACTTTACAGTAAAGAAGGTATACTACGTTTCGGACGGAGCTCGTCAACATTTTAAAAACAAAAGTAGCTTGGCAAATCTTATGGCCCATAAAAAAGATTTTGGAATGCCAGGTGAGTGGCATTTACATCCTACTGCTCATGGTAATGGAGCATGTGATGGTATTGGAGCAACCCTTAAAAGAAATGCAGCGAAGTATAGCCTCCAGTTCTCTCATCAAGATCGCATCTTAGATGCGACTGCTTTATTCCATTGGGCAAAGAGTTATTGTAAAGAAACTAAAATAGTTTTTAGTAGCAAAGTGGATCATCAGGAAACATTGAAAACACTGAAGAGCAGATTCGGTAACAATCGATGGCACCGCTCAATACCATGCTTTTATACCGCTTGTCGATGGAAGACCCAAGTTGAAAAAGTTTTCAGCCTCTATTCAATGCGATTTCTTTCCAAAGACAACAAGTAAACCAGCAGCGAAATCAACAGCTGAACCTAGTAGCGCCAAGAAAGGATTGACAAAAAAACGCAGTAAATAAAGGCGACAAAAAAGCTGGATGAAAGACTGGGTATTTAAAAATGTACAAGACTTAAATAATTCATCAGCTACAATAAATTAAGTATAAAAATAGTTATGATATAAATGGATCTAATGCAATTAAGATTGAATTTTAATAAATTATTTATCTTTTTATTTTTAATATTATTATTATTATGCATTAATTTAATTATTATTAAAAATAAATAAAAAATAATAATTTTTCAACATTTCTATAGAAAAAAAGCGATTTTTTTCCTGAGTTTAACATATTCTGAGTATTACAGTATCGAGGTTATAAAATTTTAGTTAGGTATGTTATATACCTTCGGAAAGTTTAGTTTGTCTAGTTTCTCAGTATAAGTTTTATTTGTAAGTTTTACACACAAATAGGGAAAAATTCAAAATAGTGCATTTGTGAAAAATTGAAAAACCGTTGTCTAGAGTTACAAAACATTTATTTTTGATAGATATCCCACTCCCATCCCACTAAGCGACCAAAAAGCTCTTAAAGGAAAAATCCGAAGCTTTCTTAGGAAAAAATAAAAAATAAAAAAATGCCCTTTTTGAAAAAAAGGCAAAAAATGCTTTAATTTAGCAAAAAAAAAAGTCTACAAATTTTTTTTTTTTTTTAGTTACTTTTTTCCGAAATACTGAAGAAATAGCTATCTAAACTCTTTGGGAGAAAATTTTCTAAGAACAATAGGTAATAAGTTACATGGATGAGAAAAAATACCTGTTTGGCCAAAATGTCAAATTTTGATCCCCTCTAACTCAGAGAGATCTGGACCGATCTTGTTGAAAAATTGTGTCTAAGCTACTATCCAATAGGACTAACCTTGGTGCAAATTTCATTCCGATCGGAAGACATCGGTTTCAAAAGTTGGTGCACTTGACATGAATTCCCCCATATGTAATTTTTTTTTTTTTTTTTTTTGGAAATATAAATTTTTAGACATTCCGTCTCACAATTTTGATCATGTGATAACGGCCTTTGACCTTTCGCAAATAAAAACTAAACACATTTTGTTGTAAGGATGTTAGAAGGCTTGATTAGAGTTATAGATTAACAAGTTTTGAAGATAAACACAATTACTCTCGATCTCTTTATAGAGTTTTTCATGCATTTTTGCTTTTGGCGCTGCCATATTTCTTAGCTTAGTTTATATTTCGTTAGCCTACCTTAAATATAATACATCAGTTCTTCATATAATCTTTCTTATTCTAGTGACCCCCTACTGTAAGCATATACTGATTGTATCAAGCTATATGTTTAAAGCAATAACAAAAACAAACAAACAAAAAAAATGTCATCCTAACCAAAGAAAACACACGTTTAGTAGGTGCTATAAAAACACTTGTATGAATTTCCTTTGCAAGTATTGTTTGTTTCAACATATTACATACCCACATACTACTGCTCTTATGATTATTGCTTTTTTCTCTGTTCACACATAGGTTATTACATCCTGGTAACATCAAGGTGAAACAGGAACGTAATAACAAAAATTTTAACGCATAAAATATACTTTATGACTGCTTTTTAATGTACAAACACACATTTTTTAACATCATAGTTTTTGGTTGAATTAAAAAAAAACAAGCAACAATCCATCTGATAGAAAAAAGTATTTAATGCCTCAATTTAAATTTTTTAAGCCCAGGTAGATTGATATAATTAAAACTTTTAATGGAATTCTAAGTCTCTGCTTCTTTAGTTTTTTTTTTTTTATTTTTTGATACGTGCTGTTTATAATCAGACTTTAAAAACACACAAACAAAAATAGGTAGCTATTTTGGCTTGTTACAAAAGTAAGAATATTTTTTCTTTTAAATTGCAAAGTTTACATTGTACAGGTGTATGTAAAATAAGCGTGTTCAAAAAGTTATGAATACTTATTAATTTGTTTAGTAAGTGTATAAATTTATTTATTATTATTCTCATATAAAATTCATAAATGACTTGAAAAGTTAGTGGAAGAATGTTTATGGCAATTATCTATATAGTGAAAGTCAAGTAGTTGCCCTAGGTGTTAGAACAAAAACTAAGTTTCAAGTGATGAAAAATCAAATTTTCAAAATTGTGTTTTCTTTTGGAAAATTATATTTAGCTAGTATAATCAATGATTTAGTTGATAAACGGGTAATTGAGAAAATCTCAAAGTTTAATAATATAGTAATTTTTGTTTAAGTAAAAGAGTGTTAAAGTTAGTGTTAGAGTTTAATGCAGGGCTTGGAACTCGCCTACCTAGTAACTCAACTACCCGTCCAGCAAGTATAGATATTTTTCATGTTAAATCATCGAGTGATATTATCTGATTCTATTTTCTCATAACTAAGTTCTAAAGTGAAAAATAATTTTTATAAAGAAATACCTGTAAATATGAAAGATCCTTAGTATAATTAAAAAAATATATTTTTTACCTTCTTTGTGAGCCGATTTCTATTTAGTCAAACTATGTGTTATTATTAAAAGTGCTAGGCCAGTAAATTAAAACTTCCAAGGGGCTTGGCATTCTTAGGCCAAACTTTTTTTTTATAACATTACAGTTTGAGCAATGGCTAAGTACTTTCATAGAGATCTCGCTGATATTTATTTTCAACAAAAAGATCTAGACGATATAATTTTGCACAAAGTGAGCAACTATTTCTTTAAAAATTGTAACCTGCAAGAAATTAAAAATACACAGAAACAAAATTACAACTTTTGCATCAAATTTAAAAAAACGGAACATTGAATGCTATCATAGCAAGGCAAAGATGTACAAACGTCAGCAATATTGGTTATTAAAGGAACTTATTTTTGAGAGTTCATCGACAACGGCCAACGAAGGTGCAAAAAATTTAAATAATTGAAAAAGTAGTAGAAGCGAGCCCAAGGCGCACAAGCATTCCTGCACCAATTGAAGATAAGAAATTTGCTCCAGAAGAAGCGTTCGCTCTATTTTTGGATTTGAAGTTGACCAAAAATCGATATAAATATTGTGGAAGCGAAATGAAAAGAATTGTGTGATTTTTCCAGAGTATCGAGATTTAGTTTCTGTTAAAAAAGAATGCTTACCTTTGCAATCTGCTATTAGTTTCACTTCAGGCTCAGCAGAAATAAAATTGCAAGATCTTTAACATAAATACGCTTAATCCTGATCATTAAAAAAAATTGGGAATGGCAGCATTACTTTAATTTCTAAATTGCAAGATCTTTAACATAAATACGCTTAACCCTGATCATTAAAAAAAAATTGGGAATGGCAGCATTACTTTAATTTCTAAATGGGGATGTGATGGGTCCTTTACAAGCAATTTATTGCCGAAAATTCATCAGATGCTAATATATTTGTGGTATCTTTCGTTCCATTGCGCTTAACAAAAATTTATAGCGACGTAGAACCGTCAACTAGTAGAGCAACAGAAATTGATGTCTGGAAAAATTAAATTCCTTTTTCAACAAAGTATTGCAGACCAATAAAATTTGCATTCAAAAAGGAAACCAAAGCTGTCATAACTGAAGAAGTTCAAAATATAAAAGACCAAATTAAGGAACTTCAACCAGTAATATTTAAATTTGATGACCAAGACATTGAAGTACATTTTAAAATGTGTCTCACAATGATTGATGGAAAAATTGCACAAGCTTTAACTGGAACAAAGTCAACGTCAAGCTGCATTATATGCCAAAAGACATCAAGTCAATTAACCCAACCCCCACCAGAAGACGATAGTTTTAAGGAAGCCTACGAATTTGGAATGTCCCCTCTTCATGCTAGAATACGTTTCATGGAGCATATTCTTAAATTGGATTATGATTTGGAATTTGCTCCGTTAGGCGAAACAGTGAGAAAAAACAAAGAAAATTAAGAAAAAAGAAACAAAAAGAAAACAAATTCAACAAAAATATTTACAGCTAGGCCTCGTAGTCGAGCAACCAAAACAAGGGGTAGGAAACACAAATGATGGAAATACTGCAAGGAGATTTTTTTCCGATCTGGAAACTGCCGCACCTATCACAGGTGTAGATCATGAATTAATAAGACGATTCAAAATCATATTACAAGTTCTAGCATGCAGCAGAAAGATAAATGCAAAAAAATTTGGAGAGTACGCCAATAAAACAGCTACACTTTATAATGAAAAATACTCTTGGAGATATATGCCATCCACAGTTCATAAAATGTTGTACCATGGGGAACAAATAATTCCAAACAATATGCGATAATAGGAAATCTATCTGAAGAAGAGCAAGAAAAAAAGGAACAAAGACTACAGATTCCTTTGCGAGAACAACACAATGAAAATGTCCAGATGTTGCACCACTGAAGACCTTATCACTACTTTGTTGTACACTTCAGATCCATATACATACGTTGAACATTCGACAAAAATGGAAAACTACCTCTATTGAATTAGGCGAAGAAGCTAAACAACTTCCAGAAGATGAAAATCAAGGTTATTTAGAAGAAATATTTACTAAAATTGTTTGAATTTATATAATTTTTCAGTACACTAACAATAAGTTAAACTCTTTTTATATAGCTAAAAAATTTTCTTGATTCAAAAATGTATGTATTCTATAAGTTTACAATAAACATTGATAAAGAAATATTTAAAAAGACAATAAAAAAAATTTTAACGAAAGTAAAAACATACGACTTTTTCATTGAAACTTCTCTATCTTGAACCAGTATCAGGTAACTTTTACGTTCGCTGCTTAATAATTATATTTTAACGCGGGCTCTTTCGAAAAAGCGAACATTTGGTCCTTGTAAACATTAGGGCTAAAAAGTTTACGGGTGCAATTTCTGACAAAATTTTTAAAAAGTATTAGTTGTAAAATTAACTGCAAAAATAAGACATTATATATATCAAAAAACTATTGTAACCTTTTAACACTTTACTTTGGCACTAAAATTCAACTAAGAATGAAAATGAATTTTAAGTCCTCCATAACTTGTTTTATTATCGGTCAACATTTACGTTTTATACCAAACAAAATTCCTATCCAACCGAAAGTTATGAATCTTTGACCTCCTTCTCGTGAAATGGTCCTCTATGCGCCTCTCCCACTGATCGTCCATTCCAGCGCATAGTGTCTACCTAATGCATTTAGATATTTAGATACTTTATTTGGGCGTCTGTTACTTTTGTATTCAAAAAATGTCTTCCTATGTAGGTGTCTCAAATACAAATCAAGCGTTTGCAGATGACTAGTATTTAAACCAGTTTCCAGTATTATACAGCATTATTTCTTTAATAAAAAATATCCGTATTTTTGTCAACTTCTTCAGAGAGTGACCAACCCCATATTTGTACTCCGTAGCTCTGGATGGATCTACGGACAGCTTGAAATAGCCCATTTTTTGCTTTCGGAGATATATGTATGTGTTTTACATAATTACTTTGGTGTTAGCAGAAGTCCAAGATAGCGGTACTCATTTACTATTACAATTTCGTTTCCACGATAAGTCCATTTCTCGTTTCTGACAATCTACTTCCTAATCTAAATACCATGATAGCAGATTTGCTAAAATTTACTTCCAGACCCCAGTAGTGCGATTCTGTAAATTTTATCGATCCCACTATCGCAAAATATATCGACAGTTACTGTTGTTTGCACTTACGATTAAGTGATTCACTAAGGACACCTTAACGACAGTGGTCAAATCTATTTTTCTATTTATCTAAAATTGCATCTCTGTCAAAATAAGCGAAAAACACAAAGAAGAATAGAAAAAAAAACAAATTACTTCGCGTTTGACAGCATGATTTTATGGTTATGTTTAATTTCTTTATTTTTTTATTAATATTTTTCTTTATTTACTTGAAAATAAAATAATGGATTGAATATGGTATTTAGTTTTTTTTATTGAAATAAAAGCTTTTATAATAAAAGAAAAATATTTTCATTATTTCATGTTTTTTATTTATGTATGAAGACATTTATGTATGATGACAACAACAGCTGACTTTAACAATAGCGAATATCATTTTAAAAATTTTGCTGAATACCAAAATCGATAATTTTGATGCTTTCTTTTTTTAACGATTCGATTATCGTTAAAAGAAGTTACTGAATCGCGCTACAGTTTCACAGTATAATTCCGCTCATACGTATACCTCTCTTCTACCCTTCTAATAAATAACAATCGTACATCATGTTCTTCAAAAAATTGATTTTTAAAATGGGAAAAATTTTAAATTCGATAAAATTAGCCCAACTTGATTTTCTGAATCCTGGATTTGCATCCCCCACTGTTTTTGATCACTCATACTACAAAAAAAAAAAAAAAAACACCAAGTAAGAAAATTATAGTCGGTCTAAACCGACTATACGATACCCTATACCATGCGTTTGGAGACCATATCTCTTAGGCCCAACTAATTGGATATAGAAAATAAGCATAAACCTAATTTGAGTGGCATTTTTATTAATTTTCTTGGCTGCAGATATGAAAAAGTTCATATCAATGCTATGTCTATATGGGGACTAGATCCAAAAATGGACCGATAATGACTATGGTTAGTAAAGTCTCTTGTATTTTGCGAAAATATATACAAACAAAATTTGAGATGAATCAGTTTAATATTTTTGTTTTTTGATAGATTTAAGTGAATCCCGGGAAGCAGCTCTATATGGGGCGTATGACAAAGAGTTTTCCAGTAGGGACCGTTTTTGGACTATTCATTAATGGATGTAATAAATACATACAAACCCAATTTGACTAAGATCTATACGACAATTTGGATCTTATGGCAATTTATGTCAATTTTATAGGGGTCATTTGTATGGGGACTAGGTCTGAACATGGACCGAATTTAACCAATTTCAATAGCGTTCATTCCATGTCCAATGAAAGCTTATATACCAAATTTCATCAAAATATATTCATATTTGCGACCTGCAGTTTAATTAAAAGGTTTACATGGACACACAGACGGACGGACGGACATAGTTAAATCGATTCAAAAAGTGATTCTGATTCGATCGGTATAATAAAAGATGGGTCTAGTTCAAATATTTTTGGTTGTTACAAATAGCAGCACAAAGTCATTATACCCAAACCACATATTGATATAGGGTATAAAAACACTGTGTGGCGTATGAGTAACTTAAATCGTACCTAATGTTTATCACAGGGTTTCCAAATATCTAGATTTTATGAATTTATTTTGGAATTATCCGGCGGGTATCTGATAACCGTAAAAAAAACAAATAATTTATTGAACTTCACAGAATTTACTTGTAAATAAAATTTAAAGTAGTTAATCAAAATTATATTATCTGAATTTTTTCATTTGAATAAAAGTTTTTTAGAAACACTAAGACATAAAGTGGTGCGTAAAAAAGACGAGGACAAATCTTTGTGCAGAACTTTCCAGAAACCGAAAAATTTCTCAGCGAATCTTTCTAAGTCGGCTTCGATCTTTCTAATGCCATATAAAGCAATTCAAGGTTTGATGATCTCATGGAATTTTTCTTGAAGGTGCTGAAATCTTGATTTAAAGTGACGCTATCATTTGATGTTCCTAACTTTTTTAAGGTTGGACGCTTTTGAAAAGTATGAATTGAGTTCTTCGGCCAATTCTGTTTCTGATTCAACTATGACTGCAGATTCTTCAAACAGAAATTATTCTTCAGCCACCGAATACCGCATCGTCTCAGTAGGGAAAAGACTTTTCATAAGAGCTGTAGCAAAACTAAGAGTAGATTTTTTGGACCATTTGTTGAAGTTGGGTAAACAAGACATTTCATTAAAGTAGTAATTTTGTAATTTTTTCTCGATTCAATTCGATTTAAAATTGAATTCAACTTTTATCTGAATTGATGGATTCCATTTTATTTTTCAAAAAACATAAAACGCCCTCAGGCCCAAAAATATTTGAGTCTTTTCGACATAATGCTTCCACTGGTAGTTTTATAGGCTGTAGAACATGATTGAGATTTTTTAATAGCTCCAGGTCAACTTTTTCCATCAAATAATAAACATTCAAATCTCTTAAAACTTTGTATTTGTAACTTCAAGAATCGTTCTATCATGGGTGCAGTTGAGTTCCATCGACACTTTTTATCTAGGACTAGTTCACGCTCACGTTCAATTTCATTTCTAACATGATGCTGTTGCATACTGGATCATATCTAAAGAAAGCACACAATTTGTCTAACTAGCTTCAAGATTTCAAGAATAGACAAATTTTCGTCATCATAATTCTGTGGTTTTCTGGAATAACCGCGTATGTCCATTTTTGTCAGTTTTGGGTTAACGATGCCAAATTTATTAATTTTTAACGCTCTTTACATGTGTTAAATTTTTTTTAAAAAAATATTGACCATTTCTGAGTTTTTTCTTTAAATAACGACGTAACTTAAATGTTTATTAAATTAATTTGCAGCACTAACGACGTATGTCAACCTACGTTTGATAGCTGAAAAATTATTTTCCTAGAAAACGACACATAGTGACATACGTTGTTATTAATGAAAAAAATGCAAAATAAGTTTGGATTATTTTTCAGTTTATAACCACTTATAAAAACTTGTGTGTTTATTTCTGTTATTTTGTGTCACTATTATTCTTGATACGTTGTTATATTCTCATCCTAAGTCCCATTGACTTTTTGTTGCCGAACAAAAAATCCTTTTTTTTCAGCAACAACAACTTATGTCTATATGGGTGGTTGCATTGGTAGTTTTCTTTTTCAAAGAAAACGACATTTGTCGACATACACTTATGCTCACATAATTAAGTCATGGGTATGCAATGAAATGTTTTTGTAGTTTTTCTCTTAAGCCTATTTCTTCCGGTTCTAACCTTACTATTTTGTGCAACCCTGCTACGCGAGCAGTTGTTTACATTGATTAAAGCAAAACTAAAAATTTGGGTATTCCCCGAAAAATATGGAAAACCTCAAAAAGGTCATATGCGCTGTGCTCACATAATTAAGTCACCACGCGTATCGTGAGCAAATTAGTGCTTTGAAGATTTTTTTTGCGGTTTAAATAATAAATAAATTAAAAACAACTAAATTAAAAACAAATAACATCAGCTGAAATGCTATGGGTAAACAAAAAAGTTCAAATTCGGCTGAAGAGAAAATAATATGGGATTGTTTCCAAAGATACAATAATATTGCAAAAGTAGTGGAGATTTTGAACTTTTCTCGGGGTAAAATTACAAACTCCTTACGCTTTAAAAAAAATATGAAACTTTTGAAAATATTCCGCGCCAAGAACCGAGAAAAACGACTTTAAATGATGACAGACGCATTGCAAACCTGAGTAAAACTGGTCCTTTTAACTTCGTCGCAAATCAAAGCTCAAATGGAAACGGATTATGGCGTAAAGTTTCGTTGCAGAACTTAAAACGACGTTTGCAAGAAAACAATTTGCATGGACGAATGGCCAGGAAGAAACCGTTGGTTTCCTTGAAGAACACTGAGAAGCCGCTCCGATTTGCGACTGACCATCTTACTAAAGGCCTAAATTTTTGGAATTTAATTGTTTGGAGCGACGAATCCAAGTTTAATTTTTTTGGAAATGATGGTAGAACATATGTACGATGCACTCCACTTAAGGAATTGGATCCAAAATACACCAAAAAACTGTGAAACACGGTGGATCATCAGTAATGGTGTGGGGTTGCTTTACCGCATTCGGTGTGGGTCCTATATTCAAGATTGACGGTATAATGAATGGGGCTATGTATATTAATATACTATACTTTGGCCACCGAATATGCTGACAATTTGCCGCTTGCGTAGATTTTCCAACACGACAATGACCCGAAGCATTGTTCGAAGGTAGTTAAGTCGTGGTTGGCAACACAGTCCATCAAGCTTCTGGAATGGCCGCCGCAGAGTCCCGACTGAAACCCTATCGAGAACTTGTGGGGCTTAATAAAATGAGTCATTGCAGCACGAAAACCGGCAAATAAGGACATGTTATGGAAAGTTATCCAAGAGGAGTGGCACAAAATCACTCCAGGCCAGTGCGCTTCTCTGGTAGCCAGCATGCCATAGCGATGCACCACAGTATTGAAGCAAAAAGGATGTCCTACTCAATATTGAGGTAAGCTAATGAAAAAATGGGACTCTCGACAAAATTTATTACTTATTTCTACAATTTCAACCATTTTTTTAAGATGATTTAATTATGTGAGCAGCTGTTTTTGGGTAATTTCCAAGTTTTTTAATTTTTTTGGAATGAACCAAAATTTTGTAATTTTTAACTTCGCTGTAAATTGATTGCTAACGTATAAGAATAATAAAAAAAAATTATATTAGAATTTAAGAAAAGGGTTTACGTATTTCTGACAATAATGTCGAGTACCATACTAGTAACTTAATTATGTGAGCACAAGTGCAAGTTGTTTTATCTGTACACACTTTAAGTGTTGTTTTTTCGTCCTTCTCTAGGATCTATTCCTCTGAAGATTTTTGACTCAAAATTTTATATAAAGTATTCATTGCCCATATCTACAGGACTGTTAAATAAAAAGCTCTAACAACTTTATATCGAGCCCATAATTTCAAATATAACGTTTTTTGGCTCCACTCATCATTTTGATTTTATGACATACGCGGTTATTCTAGAAAACCACAGAATTGTCGATACCGGTCTCGACCTTAGAATTTTGTAAATAATCTTCATTGTTATCAACGTCTTCATCTTCACTTAATGGTCTTGGCTCAGTTACACAATTATCAGCAAGTTTGTGTTTTTTTATAAAAATTACCACAAACGCTGTGGTTTACGCATATATAATCTTTTCAGCTGGGCAAGTTCTCCCGTACTTTAATAGCAATGGAGTCCCATCACTAGTAGTGCATACAATATCAAAGTTTATTTTAAACTTAAGCAAATGATTTTTTACTTTAACCACCATATCATCTGCATTACAGGATCCGGCATTTAGGCATACGTCGTTTTCTTCATGGACATTTATGTGTCCTGCCAAGTATTTTATGTGTACTGCCAAGTATTTTACGTTGTTCACTAATTTCAATCACTTGCCTTTCTTTAATTCAATTTAACACTAGTCTCGCAGTTTGGTAAAGACTAGAAATTCATTTGCGAATAAATGCAGAATTCGTTATAGCATGTACCTTAATTCAATTAACTGCTGCCAGCTTCGAAACTTCCAAACTGTCTCGCTCTACAATGTTTAATATTAAAGGATGAGCTCTTTGTATTTTAGGCATAGATTGATCTATTTTATGGTCTTTTTTTCATTAAGAATAATTCTATGAACATGTTTCAGGTGATTTATCACTGCTCCAGTCAATCGATTTTCACTTGTTATTTTAGATTGACATTTTCTTTTACAATTTTCACAAAATAGTCCCAACCAGATGATAGTTGTCCTTTCTTCAATATTTTCTATGGATGATATGTATGAAAATAACAAAAAATAACTTTTGTTACCAGTTTCATATATTTAATATTATGTTTTTTATTAGATTTTATGTATATGTATGTATGTCTATATATTTTATATGATAGCAAAACACCAAGCAACAAGAGTGAAATTATTATTATTATTATAGAAATAAATCCATCCCTGCATAGGTCCGCATATACTAGAGATTACTCATCCCTGGTACGAACCACGGGATAAGCTCTGTTGCAGCATAAGCTGTATGAACTATGGTTTTGGAATAATTTATTATTATTAGTAGTATTTAAATATTTTAAATGACATTTCATATTAATTAACAAATATTATCATATATTCTGATTAAAAGTTAACATTTTTAATAAAATTTACAGTTTTCTTTCTAAAAAGATTTATCTTAATTTCGTTCTTGACATCATTCGGCATCATGTTGTAAAGATTTAATCCTTTGTAAAATAAAGATTTTTGTATTGCTGTTGTATCTGATCTCTGTGTTCTAAAGTCTAAGGCATTCCTAAGGTTATAGGGTTGAACATCTCCAACATATCTAATTTGTTCGATCAAGTAATCTGGTGCTCTTCCCATCTTCATTTTTTGAATAAAGAATATTGTATTAAGTTGCAGCCTTTGTTGGATATTTAGCCATTTCAATGCGTCTAACATATATCTTATTGAAGTAAATTGAGTATAAAATTAGCGTTTTGCATTTAGATAACCACGGATACCAGATGCAGATATATCCATTTTGGAAACTCTAGTTTATCATAACCACAATAAACGTTTTGGTTTAGCGAGGGTTTTATTAATAAATTTTTAATCATCATTACAATAGTTACGCTCATCAATGATATGATATGATAAGATATAATTCTGTATCGCTGTGCGTGTAGGCTGATTATAGTTATAATAATTATTTAGCATTCATACGTTTACGTATTCATTTTGGCGGGGATAAAAAACGAAAACAGCGTCGCAATGTGGCTGAAATTTTGATGTCATTGGTTAAAAGTCTAATTTTTTTTGTCACCAATTTTTAAAATTTTAACGCATTTTGTAGCTAATATATCCAAATTAATGTAGCTAAAAAATTAGGTTAAGCTATTGCTAATTGTGTGCTTGCTGTCGAACTCAACAGTTTCTTTAATCTCAGAAAAAGGTGATTTGTTTTTTTTATATATAAAAAATAAATGGATACTGCTGGCAACTTATCATCAATAATGACCTGCGGTCATTTTTGCAAGGTTGACAGGTTTGTAGCCTTTAGGTATTGTAAGTGGTCACAGTCCTATCGTTTAATATTAGGCGTGTTATGAAATATTTATTAAACTACAATATTTTGATCAAATTTTAAATTTAGAGGAATAGAACTTCTAGGGAAAAAAAGGGAACAAGAAACGTATACCACCCAGAGAAAGGCGAAAGTGTCCTCTTTAACCCTATATACACTTTTGCATCCGCCACGACCCGCCGGTAGAACAGTTTTTTCATTTTAATGAAGTTGCTCAAAAAATTTCACATTACGGTAACTTAATCAGCCCTATAAATATATAATGGTGTGTTAAATTTGTGCTTTAGGTATTTTATAGCTTATAATCGTCATTATTTGTTCCATTACCAGTAATGATATCTGCTTACAAGATACACCACCCTCTTGATATATTTGTAAGTAAGAATATCAATGGAAACACAAAGTTAATTCTTTTTTGTAAATGGGAATGTGATGGTTTTTCGGGACAAAAACAATACGAACAACTAGTATGTGAAAATATTTCGGACTCAGATATGTTCATCGTATCATTTGTACCATTGCGATTGAAAAAGATTTTGGAAGATTCAGAGCCTTCGACTAGTACAACCCAAACCAGAGATATTGGGAAAAATGAGACACCATCTTCAACGAAATACTACAGGCCAGTCAAATTTGAAATCAAACAAGTAAGAAAATTATAGTCGGTCTAGACCGACTATAAGGTACCCTATACCATGCGCTTAGAGACCCTATCTCATAGGCCCAACTAACTGGACATAGAAAATAAGCATAAACCAAATTTGAGTGGGATTTTTATTAATTTTTTTAGCTGTAGATATGAAAAAGTTCATATCGGATGCTATATCTATATGTGGACTAGGCCCAAAAATGGACCGATCCTGACTATGTTTAGTAAAGTCTCTTGTATTTTGCAAAAATATATACAACCAAATTTGGGAAGAATCAGTGCAATATTTTTGTTTTTTGATAGATTTAATTGAAGATCGGGAAGCAGCTCTATGTGGGGCCTATGACTAAGAGTTTTCCCATAGGGATCATATTTGGAATACTCATTAATGGATGTATGTAGCAGTATATTTACAGCTTATGATTATATAATTTATGCACAGTGTACCTGTCATTATTGTGAATTTCTCTAAATATTATTTAAAATTCCAGGATAACGGTTTTATATTTTCCATGTTTTCTAGAATATCCTTCTTAACTATATATGTCTCTTTCTTACTTATGTTATCCCTATTATGCTAATAAAATAAGTTCTAGTTGCTAAGCTTTGAATTGTAAAATAATGAGGCATTAATAAACTAACGCTGAAGGCGAACAGACGCAGTTGATTTGTTCAATTTATTTAAAGCCTATAATATCAGAAGTGGGATCGAGAAAAAATAAATAAAAAAAAAATATATATATAGAAAATTTTTTTATAAACAGTAAAAAGAATAATTTTAAAAGATAAAATTTAAGAAAAAAAAGAAAAAGTGATCGGTAATTATGGAAGGTGCTAGTGGTACTTATACGGCTGCCCAGTTGCGTCATTGGCTACAGCATCTGGGCTTGCCATCAACAGGTACAAAAAACGCGCTTCTTCTAAGACTGAACCAGTTACCGGATAATGAAAGAGCTGCATACCCAATTATGGAAACAGGTGAAAATGCTGATGAAATAACGAGTGTGGAGAATGAAAATTTTGAAAATGATTGTGGAGACAAAGAAAATGATTGTGGTGTTAAACGGAAAGAAAATGATTGTTTGGCTCAACAGGAGGAAAATGATTGTTTGGCTCAACAGGAGGAAAATGATAGTGCAGTATAACAAGAGGGTGCAGTCTCCCAGCAACGCAGCAAATTCAATAAGGGTGGAAATGCATTTTTAAATGAGTTGTTGAGCAAAGAGTTGGAAGTCATAAAACGTGAAAGAGAGTTGCTTCGCAAAGAAAATGATTTATTAAAAATCATTGCAGAAAATGAAAGGCATCAAAGCGAGTCGGTTGAAAAAGATTTTTCTTCCGAAAGGGTTTCGAACGAAGTGGAAAAATTGTGTTTGGGCCCTGATGGCAAAATAAATGTATCTTTTAACACCCTTAAAGATATGATTTCGGATTATGATGGTGGACTATTTCCTGAAATATGGATAACCCAGTTTAGAAGCATAAGTGGTGTATATAATGTAGGGGAAAATACAGCAAAGGCCCTACTAATGTGTAAGTTGAAGGGAAAAGCTCAGATGTGGTTACACTCAAAACCAAATTTCATTCATGAAAGCACAGATAAAATTTTGAACGAGATGAAAGAAATTTTCTGTACAAAGGAAAATAAAATGATGATGCGTCACAATTTTGAGAACCGAAAGTGGAGATATGGTGAATCATTTGTAGATTACTATAATGAAAAAGTAATTATATCAAATAAAATTGGTATTGATGACGATGAACTGATTGACCAAATAATTGAAGGCATTCCTGATATCCAATTGAAAGTGCAGGCTAGTTTGCAATGTTATACAAACAAAATCCAGCTATTACAATCATTTTCGAGAATTGAATTGAAGCAACCAAAACAATTTCAACAGAAAAAAGGTGACCAGTCAAATTCGTAAAGTAAATTCAGATGTTACAACTGTAATTCGTTCGGGCACATTGCAGCTGAATGTTAAAAGCCAAAGAGACAAATTGGAGCTTGCTATGGATGTGGAAATGTATCTCATCGTGTTGCAGCTTGTCCGAAAAGAAAGGTAGCGGTCCAACTGGTTGATGGTAATGAATATGTAAGGTATTTTAAGTTTTGTTTATATTCTAGTTTTAATTATGATTTTTCTTTAGAATGCCTAATCGATTCGGGTAGTACGGCCAGCTTTGTGAGAAGATCAAGTATTGTAGGATTAGTGAATTTTGATGATCTTCTATGTTCCAATATTGAATTTTTTGGTATTAATAAATCTAAGTTAAATGTTTATGGAAAGTTTAGTTGTTTCACAAAGTTTGGAAATGTTGGTCGTACCGGACGAATCGATGGCAGATGAATGTGTATTGGGTAGGGTTTTTTTGCGTAGTGCGGGATTTAAGTTCATATCTTGCACAGGGGTTAGTGAAGAGAAAGATGAATTAGATTTCGGAAGGGCTATTTTATCTATTGATGTTGAGGATAATGATCATTTTGATTTTGTTGTAGAGAATGGAATTGAATATAAGGATAGAATTAGATTAGGTGAATTGTATAATAATTATTATGTACGACCTGAGCGTCCTTCTAAACCAAAGATATATAGTGAAATTAAATTGAGATTGAATGACGAGAAATGTTTTAGTTGCAGTCCTAGAAGACTGTCGTACGCGGAGAGAACTGAATTGCAAAGTCTATTGGACGAATATTTGGATAAAGGATACATACGGCCGAGTGAATCAGAGTTTGTATAACCGATTGTGTTGGTAAGAAAGAAAACAGGGGATTTAAGGATGTGTGTAGACTACCGCGTTTTGAACAAGGTACTATTAAGGACAGTTATCCTATTCCTTTGATTGATGATTTGTTAGATAGGCTCTCTGGGAAAAAGTTCTTTACGAAATTAGATTTGAAAAACGGATTTTTTCATGTTTTTGTTCACAAAGATTCGGTTAAATATACATCCTTCGTAACACCTTTGTGTCAGTTTGAATTTTTGAGAATGCCATTTGGCTTGAAAAACGCATCATCTATTTTTCAGAGATTTGTGAATAAGGTTTTTGCTGATATGGTGAAGGATGATAAAATCATTATTTATTTAGACGACATCATGATTGCAACGGTTAATATGGATGATCATTTTAGAATATTAAAGGAAGTCTTCGAACGACTGGTTGAGAATAACTTAGAGCTGAGGCATGATAAATGCGAATTTTTACTGACATCGGTGAAATATTTAGGATACACCATTGATGGTGATGGAATTAGAGCCGATGAGAAGGGACTGCAGGCTATAAGGGATTTTCCTATACCTGACAAACAGCATGCAGTACAGAGTTTTTTAGGTTTGTGCTCGTATTTTCGTAGGTTTGGCAAGGATTTTTCGCTCATTGCAAAACCGTTGTATGATTTGACGAAGAAGGATAGAAAATTTGTTTTTGGTGATATTGAGTTAAATGCTTTTGAGTTACTTAAGGAAAAGTTAATGGAGTCGCCAATATTAGCGTTATACGATCCCAATGATGAAACTGAACTTCACTGTGATGCTAGTTCTATTGGTTTTGGAGCTGTATTACTGCAGAAAAAAGAAGATGGTAAGTTCCATCCGATTTTTTATTTTTCGAAAAGGACGACAGAAGCGGAATCAAAATATCACAGCTTTGAACTTGAAACATTGGCTATAATTTACGCATTGAGGCGTTTTCGGATATATTTACAAGGACGTAAGTTTAAAATTGTAACCGATTGCAATTCTTTGACATTGACACTCAACAAAAGAGAACTAAATCCAAGAATTTTGCGGTGGGCTCTGGAACTCCAGAATTATGTGTATGAGCTGGAACATCGATCGGGTAATCGGATGCAGCATTAAGTAGGAGCACTAACATAATGATAATTGAATCAAATACATTTGAGGAGAACTTGGTTATTTGTCAGAATAGGGATCAGAAGTGGGAAGATATAAAGAGCAGGCTTCAGGGAAGCGAACATGGGTTGTATGAGATGAGAAATGGTGTGCTGTATAGGAAAACGAAAGTTTAAAATTGTAACCGATTGCAATTCTTTGACATTGACACTCAACAAAAGAGAACTAAATCCAAGAATTTTGCGGTGGGCTCTGGAACTCCAGAATTATGTGTATGAGCTGGAACATCGATCGGGTAAACGGTTGCAGCATTAAGTAGGAGCACTAACATAATGATAATTGAATCAAATACATTTGAGGAGAACTTGGTTATTTGTCAGAATAGGGATCAGAAGTTGGAAGATATAAAGAGCAGGCTTCAGGGAAGCGAACATGGGTTGTATGAGATGAGAAATGGTGTGCTGTATAGGAAAACGAAGAGTGGTGGATTGTTGTTTTGTGTCCCTGAGGATATGGAGGATCATATTTTATATAAGTATCACGATGAAATGGGTCATGTTGGTATTGATAAGATGACTGAGCTCATACTGAAAGGTT
Source organism: Cordilura impudica (assembly GCA_963682025.1). Taxonomy (NCBI): domain Eukaryota; kingdom Metazoa; phylum Arthropoda; class Insecta; order Diptera; family Scathophagidae; genus Cordilura; species Cordilura impudica. The sequence goes on from OY821517.1 coordinate 131,026,259, forward strand.
ATTGGTTTTCGAAAATCAGGGCGAAGGCATCGAGACATATAGAAAATTGCTTGAATTGTATTGTATACTCTTCTAAGCATGGTAAGGAAGAAGGTTTTTTGCACAGTATTCCGAAATCGAATGGACCATTTGACGTGATACACATAGACCATTTTGGTCCGGTAGACAATGGTGGGGTGGTGAAACATATTCTTGTCGTCATTGATGCATGTACTAAGTTTGTTAGGTTGTATCAGACGAAGACTACTAATTCGAAAGAGGCTATCTTGGCATTGAAGAACTATTTTAGATCTTATAGTCGCCCCAGGTGTGTGATAAGTGATAGAGGAAAATAATGTTGCTCATGTGTTGATAGCTACCGGTTCACCTCAGGCTAATGGCCAAGTTGAAAGAGTTAATAGGTCGATAGGTCCAATATTAGCGAAGTTAGTGGATCCTGAAGGGGGAGTCTATTGGGACACAGTACTTGAGCAGGTAGAATATACCTTGAATAACACGGTACATAGGTCGGCAGGAGAGCATCCTAGTGTAATGTTGTTTGGTAAGGGGCAAAAAGGAAAGATTGCTGATTTGTTGAGGGAAATCTTTGTAATGGGGAAACTTTTCAGGATGATCGTGGTGCGATCAGGGATAGGGCAGCCGAAAAACAGAAGAGACTGCAAGACTACAATGCGCGATATGTTGACAGGCGGAGAAAGCCGCCGACTGAATATAAGGATGGTAACTACGTAATGGTGAAGAACTTTGATTCTACAACTGGTGTATCCCGAAAGTTAATACCAAAGTATAAAGGTCCATATAGAATATCGAAGGTATTACGGAATGATCGTTACTTGATCGAAGACGTAAAAGGGTTCCAACAGTCGCGTACGCCCTATAGGGGCGTTTGGGCGGCATCTAATATGAGACCTTGGTTTAGAGGACGTGAAGTGTCATGTAAATAGTATGAGATCGGGGGATCTCATGGTCAGGACGGCCGAATTGTAGCAGTATATTTACAGTGTATGATTATATAATTTATGCACAGTGTACCTGTCATTATTGTGAATTTCTCTAAATATTATTTAAAATTCCAGGATAATGGTTTTATATTTTCCATGTTTTCTAGAATATTCTTCTTAACTATATATGTCTCTTTCTTACTTATGTTATCCCTATTATGCTAATAAAATAAGTTCTAGTTGCTAAGCTTTGAATTGTAAAATAATGAGGCATTAATAAACTAACGCTGAAGGCGAACAGACGCAGTTGATTTGTTCAATTTATTTAAAGCCTATATGTAATAAACACATACAAACCCAATTTGAGGAAGATCTATATGATAATTTGGATCTAATGGCAATTTATGTCGATTTCATAGGGGTCATTTGTATGGGGGCTAGGTCTGAACATTGACCGATTCTCACCAATTTCAATAGCGTTCATCCTATGGCCGACAGAAGCTTATATACCAAATTTCATCGAAACATATTCATATTTGCGACCTGCAGTTTGATTACAAACTTTACATGGACACACAGACGGACGGACGGACGGACGTACATCATTAAATCGAATCAGCTAGTGATTCTGATTCGATCGGTATAATAAAAGATGGGTCTATGTCAAATATTTTTGGTAGTTACAAACAGCAGCACAAAGTCATTATACCCAAACCACATAGTGGTATGGGGTATAAAAAGAAAGTCATGATGCCACTAGCAAAGAGGTTACTGACATCAAGGCTCAAATTCCAATACTACAGCCATTAAAATTGCAGTTAGATGGTCAGCAAATTGAAGTAACTTACCAATTAATGCTGACTATGATAGATGGAAAAGTAGGCCAGTCTTTATATACCAGCTTATGGAACGCATACTATAAATCTTGTGATTTGGATTTCGGGTCAAAATAGAAGTATGTTTAAGATGAATATCGCCAATTTGGTTTGATTATAGATCAGCCAAAAAAAAGGATCAGGCAACATAAATGATGACAATACCATAAGAAGATTCTTTCTAGATCCAGAAACAGCAACTAAAATAACAGGTGTGGATTTAAACCTTATTTTCAGATTTAAAAAGAACCTAGAAGTACTAGCTTGCAATGAAGAAATTGACTCTAGAAAATTTGGAGATTATGCCCATGGAGAAATATGTTTGCAACAGTTCACAAAATCCTTTGTCATGGAGAAGATGTCATTAAATATCATATGGTGCCACTTGGGGACCTATCAGAGGAGGCTCAGGAAAAAAGGAATAACGATTACAGATTTTATAGAGAGCTATTACGCTCTCAAGAAAAATTTCACGAAATTCCTGAAGTGAGGATCTTTTTAATATATTATTGGCAACGACGGAGCCGCTCATCTCCAATATTCGAAATCCGTGGAAAGTGGAACATCGGGATTTAGATCAAGAAGTTAAAAAACTACTAATGTACAGAAATAACACAGAACAAAATATGGAATATTTGAAATCGACACTTGCGTTAAATCAATAATAATTATAATTGCATGAATAATAATCATAGTATTAATAAAAAATAAACAGAATCTCCCATTGTTACAAATGTTTTTAAAATCTATTGGAGTTTTTATTTCTAAAAGGTTTTTTTACCCACATTTGCATGAAACGTTTTAATAAATAAGAAAAATTCAAAAAATAAAAACCCTTATTTTCATATCAAAATCAGGGTCATTGCGCTAATGTTCAGCAGATTTATTTTGCAAAAATTAACAAATTCAAGAGCAAAAAATGATAAATTTTTCTGTAGTAATAGCAATATTATTAATGTTATTTTTAAGTGGATATATTCTTTGAGTGTAAACAAATTGGAAAATTTGAGAGTAAAAAATTTTAAATTGTTCGGTTGTAAAAGCAAAATTTCCAGATGATTTTACTTTTTTCTTTGAGTGTAAAAATTTTTTTGTTTGTAAACTTAAAAAAAAATCACGTTATTACAAAAAATGCTTACAATTGTTATTAAACTCCAAATATGACATTTGTTAATAAATGAAAACAAACCTAAAAGTTAAAAAAATTAAAAGTTCAATTTTAACCTAGAATGTCTTAAAAAGTGCGCAATCAATTTTCATGAAATTTAAACTGGTTTAAATTCAACTAAATATCTATCAAATTTCAATTATTTATTCTTCCTTTGTTTACATATTTTAACAAATTTGATATTTACATATGAGATCTTATCTTTACATATACTCTAGATATTGCAACAAATAATATATAGGATCTAAAGATATTAAATAGTTTTTATTTTATTTTTTAATGATTTTTAAAGGACATTGGGTGGAAAAAAGACCTTTATATGATTTAATAGATTCAAATACTATCTGAAAATATTTATGTGCTTATAGGAGGTTCATTAGAAATAATAGACCTCTCCAAGCCTACAATTTTCAATTTGGTGATTTCTTTTTAATTTTTCGTTAGTTCTCTGCATTTTCGTATCAGTTGGTAAGAGGAATTTTCAATTTTGGCAAAGTAATCGATAGTCTTTTCATAACCTGTTTCTTCATGAAGAAGATTTGTAGGATACCTCCAGGGCTTTTTATTTATCATTTTAAGACATTTGTTTTGTATAATTTATTAGCGTTCTAGGTGGCAGTTGGCAGCGTCACTTTAAATAGGACACGTGTATGTTAATATTGGCCTTATAACACATTTGAAGAGTATGACATTCTATTTAGTAGTGTGCATAATGCTCTAAATGATGTTATAGCTTTTTGGCACATAGCCATAATATGTTGTTTAAATGCAAGCTATTTCTCCAAGACAGTTCCGAGTTATTTGACATTGTTAAGTACATTTATTATTTTCAATAAGAAGATGACGTCTTGGCAGTCTTTTGGAGATTTGTTAAATGGAAAAATTATTGCTTGGGTCTTGTTTGGATTAATTTTGATTTTCCAAAAAACAGAAAAGAATTTATTTATAAAAAGTGGGCGTAAAAGTAGGAACGGACGGTAAGAAGTATGCGACTACCTTCCCTGGGGTACAGAGATCGTGTTTACCAAATTTCAGAGAAATCCGTTGAAATATAAAATTTGTGAAGCGGTCAAACAAACAAAGAAACGAACGAACAAACAAACAGAAACTCATTTATATGGGGGGTTTCATGTCAAGTGCACCAACTTTTGAAACCTATGTCTTCCGATCGGGATGAAATTTGCACCAAGGTTAGTTCAATTGGATAGTAGTTTAGACACAATTTTACAACAAGATAGGTCAAGAGCTCTCTGAGTAATAGGGGATCAAAATTTGACATTTTGGCCAAACAGGTGTTTTTTTCTCATCCATGTAACTTATTACCTATTGTTCTTAGAAAATTTTCTCCCAAATAGTTTAGATAGCTATTTCTTCAATATTTCGGAAAAATATACGTAAAAAAAAAAAGGTTAAGTTGTCTAGTTGTCTAGTTTGTCAGTATAAGTTTTATTTGTCAGGTTTTTCTCACAAATAGGAAAAAAATCAAAATAGTGCATTTGTGAAAAATTGAAAAACCGTTGTCCTGAGTTAGAAAACATTTATTTTGATAGATATCCCACTCCCATCCCACTAAGCGACCAAAAAGCTCTTAAAGGAAAAATCCTAAGCTTTCTTATGAAAAAAAAAAAAAAAAAAAAAAAAATGCCCTTTTTGAAAATAAAGGCAAAAAATGCTTTAATTTAGTAAAAAAAAAAAAGTCTAAAAAAAATTTTTTATTTGGGAGAAAATTTTCTAAGAACAATATGTAATAAGTTACATGGATGAGAAAAAAACACCTGTTTGGCCAAAATGTCAAATTTTGATCCCCTCTAACTTAGAGAGCTCTTGACCTATCTTGTTGTAAAATTGTGTCTAAACTACTATCCAATTGGACTAACCTTAGTGCAAATTTCAGCCGATCGGAAGACATCGGTTTCAAAAGTTGGTGCACTTGACATGAAAACCCCCATATATTTATATAGATATATAATTATCGTTAGTTCACATAGTAAAAAAAGTGAAGATTCAATAAATAAAAACATGGAAACAAAAAAAAAAAAAGAAAATACTTCATAAAATGATTGAAATGGGGTTTAATCCTTTTATTTAGTTTTTTTTTCTTTTTTTTCTTTTTTCTTCTGATATGATTTTTTGTGTAAAACTTTGGAGTTGTTATGTGTAGCGTTACACAGTGCTAAATTTGAGCTCCATATTTATACAATATATTTATTTATGATTTTCCTCATACTTTTTCAAATTTAATTGGTCTATTTTATGCTGATGAGTTGCTTTTATATTCACATCATGCAGCTCCACTTGTTGCCTTAAGGCAGGTTTCAAATCATCTTGAAAAAGTTAAAATGTTTTATGATAATTGGGGGGTTAAACTTAATACCTCTAAATGTGAAGCAATTTGTTTACGCAATGCTTCAGGGAAAATGTAGAAAATTTGTTGTGTTAGAAAGTGAAATGCTTAAACTTTTTTTTATTGTTTTGAAATTCCATTCACAGAATTTATTAAATATTTAGGAATCAATATTAACAATCCTCTGAAATTCAACAAACATGCCAGAATAGTTCTAAAGATATCTTACAAAATTATAAATGCGTTTTAAAAAATTTTGTTTAAGGTTGATAGTTTAGCCAGTTTTCTTATACGGTCGTCCCATTCGGTTTACCTACGGTCATAAAGGATTTGGAAACTTTAACGGAAAATTATAAGATGTTGTATTGGTACCTAGCGATGTTGTATTGATAACCAATCAAAGATTATTATTTATAATCATTCGCATATTATTCCAATTGGCTTATACGTATATATGTGATATTTTAAGAAAATTAAATTCAATATTATCAAATCATTTTAAAATTTTAATAAATATTTCGTGTATATTAAGTTATAGTTATTATTAGAAATCTGTACCATTGCTTAGGTTTAGCAGTCAATTGTTGTTCTTATATCAACCTTAATATTAGAGATTTATTTTTGAAGACTTTTAATTGTATCCCATTTTAAGTTATTTTACTATTTGTCTGCATAATTAATTAAATACTAAATCATAATATTTATATTAAAAAAACATTCAAATGATGCCTTATTAAATAGTGATAACTTAATGCTCTTAGAGTTTTAATTAAAATGAAGACATTCATTTGAAAAATTATAAAAACACAAATAAGTGAATAAATAATATAAACTATATGTATATATTCCACCACTGCAAGTGGGGTATTTGAAAGGGGACTGCGTCATTCCTGCTACTATTCCATGACACTGTTCATATTAATAGTTTTTTACAATCCTATTTTCTTCTCTGTATTTTGCTAATTTATTTGTGGTTTCTGTTTGTGTCTACATCAGATTTACTTCTACTCTCCTTAAAGCAATACAAACTCAGTTGCATATTTTCTAAATATGCAAATAAATATTATGTGGAGCTGTATATTTACTAAATGCTTATGTCTTTGTAGTATCCCGGTCACAATTTTATGATATTAATGATCATTTTTGAGTCATTTACTACTCGTTTTTCTGGTCAGTTTTGACTCATTTTTGAGCCTTTTTCGACTCTTATGTACGATTAAAACAATCATGCGCTAATTGTATCATTGCACAAGATTCTTTTTTTATTAAAAAAAATTGTACCCTACCCACGACTGTTGAAACGTCTTTTATTACCCGTTTTTCTGATCAGTTTTGGCTCATTTTCGAGTCATATTTATAATCCTTTGCGAGTTCTTTCCGAGTAATTTATCAAGTTTTTCTCTTATTGTTTGCGAGTCTTTTTTGAGTAATTTTCAGTCGTCTTGAGTCTTTTTCGAGTACTTTTTTTAATCGTGTTTCAGTTCATTTGAGAGTAGTTTTTGAAGTCGTTTTGGTAATTAATTGATGTATATGTATATAACTAATTTTCTAACTCTCACAACTCCTTAATTTTGTATGGATTAAATACCCGAACCGTATATTTGTTCCAAGAAAAAAGAGCGTTGAATCGACTAACGCTGATTTTGAAGCGATACGAGCAATACTATACATTTTATTGAGGTTTTTGGTACGTGGTTGAGTGAAAGGATTTTTACGGGCCTTTTACTATTATTAGAAAAATTGATAACGCAAATACGTGACAGTAGCGATTAGTCAACAGTAAAACTGCTACTATTGATGATGTTTGGCAACTATTGCAGGCCGGTTTGGCGGAGCTTACGTCCCGCACGATTCGCTGACCGTGAACGTGCAATTATTCCCATATAGAGGCCGCACAGGGTTGTTTACATAAAACATTCCATCGAAATCATTTTATCCCCTCAAAGGAATGATTTACTCTGGGAAGTTTCCTCGTCAAGAGCATCAGCTAAATCGATAGCAGAATATTGTGTATCAATTAGTGGAAAGATGTGTGTGCTGACAATTTTTTCTCCACGTTCGATGCGACGCACAGTGGCGCGCGTAGAGCAAACGAGATTGCAAAAATCAAAATTTTTATGTGCGCCGACGAAGTTTTGAATAAACCCATGTTATAGGAAACTTTTCAACGATTCAAATATGCTACTCTTAATAATATCACATTTTTAGTTTAGAAGATATAACCGTTCAAAGTTGACCGACTTTCGGTTTTCAAAAAAACACAATTTTTAGTCAATTTGTAATATCACGAAAAATAGGTAACGAATCGCCTTATTTTTGTTTGTGTTGATTGATGTATTTATTGAATGTATAATGATAAAAAAAAAGTTAACTGTTTGCTTTGTGTTTCTCCTGGTAAATCACTATTTAAAAACTATCCGTTTTTTCACTATTTTTCAACTTTGACGGAAAATAAAAAAAATCCATATTTTTCTATATTTGCCATATTTGCAAAACATGTTCTTTGATTATTTCTTTACATAATTCAAAAGGCTTTATCTGCCCGTACGCCGGCTTTGGCTTCTAGAGGTAAAAAAGTTTAAAAAGACATGGTTGCAGAAATTGTATGGCGTGCATCCCTTACATGTTTTGACTGACAGTAGTTTGATCTAATAGTTTGAAAATTGCATTTTAAGTCGGTTGTCTACCTGTGAGCCTCTGCCAAAGTCTACTCCCAATATTCTGTTACAGACACAGGATGCACAAAAAACTACTCACTGAAATTCGCAGGTACGCACCTCACATAAAAATTACTTTGGAGTACAAATGGTCAAGAACAATATTGACTTATGGTCCCTACAGGTAGGCACAAATCTTATTTAGACACGAGCATAATATCAAAATTGCATAATTCAGCCTAAATCGATATGTATGCAGGGATCAGGTAAATTTTAAGGCATGGTAGCATAAGCCTATATATTGCAAAATAAGCATAATGCCTGGGTTAGTCTACGACTGAAAGTTGGCGCAACAAGTACTGAAACCATGGCGCTAAACAATTTAAAATTATTTGAACTGTTTAGAAGGTCAACCACACTAAAGTTTTTCACGGAAGCTGCTTTAGAAGAACTTGATAGCTTATACGGAAATATTGAGAGAAGCGAAATTACAAAAAAATAATTTTTATCTCATATATGCAAATATTAAGGCAAAACGGGTGAAATCTAATCGAACCATTCAGAACTTCAACTCCAAATACGAGGACTGGCTTAATGAAGACACCACCCTGGATATATTGGCAGTAGATAAAACCACCACATCAACCAGAGGAGTAAAAGTAAGGCCAAAAAAAAGTATTGAGGAATGTTCAATTTTCACAAGAAAAAGAAAACTTGCCGATGCCACCAATGACTTGACCACGAAGCATTTATCGGACGCGCTGTCTATTAAATATACAAAGGGTAGTGAAAGAGTTATGTCGCAGATTACAAAATCTGTTGCTGATGCAAGCCCACTGCGACTAAAAAGGATTAAGGAAATCATTCCCACGCCTACAAATGCACACATTAAATAGTATGGTTCCGAAGAAGCCTTGGCCTTGTTTATGGACTTACAACTTTCCAAAGAAAAATATGAGATACTACGGGCATCCTTGATGCGACACGGGGCTGATGTTTTACCAGGATACAAGCATATTACGCAAGCCAAAATAAATTCACGACCACTGCATACGAAGTTTACGGAAGTCTCTGTGAAAGCCAATCTGCAGGATCTCATGGGCCATACAGCAAAACGGTTGTTGGAGAGTCTTCCTGAAAATGAGGTGAAAATTCTTCGTGAGAAACTGACATTGGTCAGCAAATGGGGCTGCGATGGATCATCCGGACAAAGCGTTTATAAGCAAAGGATATCTTCCGATGACGCTACAATATCGGACGGAAATATGTTAATGGCATCTGTTGTTCCTTTGCGGCTAAAATCTGATGTTTCCATACACTGGAAAAATCCACGTCCGTCATCAGTGCATTATTGCCGACCAATAATGTTTTAGTTTGCAAGGGAATCGGCAGATCTCATAAGGACCACGGTGAAGGACATTGAAGAACAAATAAGCAAGATTAAGCCTACAAAGCTGCAAATTGGAGAAGCAAAATATATTGAATGCAATTGCGAGTTCCACCTGACCATGGTTGACGGAAAAGTCGTAAACGAACTGACAGGAACAGCCTCAACATTGTCATGCCCGATTTGCAAAAAGAGTCAGAAGAACTTTGGTAATTTTAACGATTCTACAAACGAGGAGAATTACGAATATGGAATGTCACAATTGCATGCAAGGATAAGGTGTATGGAGTTCTTGCTAAAACTGGCGTATACCCTACCACAAGAGGAGGAAAACTTCGATGAAAATACATCAATAAAGGATAAGGAAAAGATTAGAAAGAAGCAAATACAGGATGCTTTTTTAAACAAGTTGGACTAAAAGTAGACTGTCCCAAGCACGGATACGGTAACTCAAACGATGGAAACACTTCTAGGAGATTTTTTGAAAATGATGAGGCAATAACTAGAATCACTGGAATTGAATGTTTTAAACTGCAAAGAAAATGTCAATTCTACAAAATATGGAGAATATGCATCGAAAACTGCATCTCTTTTAGCAGAAATGTATCCACAGAAGAAGTTGACCCCGACCGTCCATAAAATATTGGCCCATGGCAAAGATATAATTGAGTACCAGTATTTGCCAATTGGAGAGCTTTCTGCAGAAGTACAGGAGTCTCTTAACAAATTTTATAAAAAATATAGATTGCAGAACACATTCAAAGCATCAAGGGTAAGGCAAAATGAGGACCTCTTCAACATGTTGGCAGCATCTTCCGATCCACTTATTTCTTCCCTGCGGCATGTGAACCCGAATAGAGTTAGAAAATAATTATAGTTTAGAAATGATTAGTCTTTTAGATATACCTTCTCTTACGAGTTGTGATGAATATTTTACAGAAAATTGTAAAAATAAATTTAAAAAAGAAGTAATTTTTTTTTAATTTGTTGGGTAATAATTTAAAACATAAAACCTTAAAGAAAAAAAAATAAAAACAATTTAAAAATTTAAAAATAATTTTTTTTAGTTACCATAAAATTGATTTTTCTACAAATTTTAACTTTGATAACCCATAAGTAGGCCCCTACAAAGCGTAGCACCCTTTCCAAACGCTCATATCATAGGCTGAACAGTTATCTATCATATGCTGTTTAAACTGTTCAATTACGTTATTCGGTTCAAAAGATATGATTTTTGCAATGAAAAAACTCAAATGGCGCCACTGTGCGACGCGTACATTGATGAGGCATAAAACTGCATTTTTTGGAACAGCACGCTCCAACTACGCGGCCAGTTTGCAGGTCATTGTTTCGCTTCGACGAAGACGATGTATCACTGATCTTATATGTTCCGAAGAAGAATTAAGCGGTTATTTTGCTGTCTACAATACACTATACTTCCGATATAGACACAATTTAAAAAGAAAGCCCATTGTTAATCTGTATTACAATGCTAATAAACCCGGCGTGGATACAAAGGATCAGATACTTGGCACATATTCTTGCAAACGACCCACAGACCGCTGGTTACTTGTAATATTTTACAATATGCTAAATGATGCTGCATTAGCTGCATTTTTCATAAATAATGAAATTAAGTTTTATCTAAATCCTTCCACAAATATGTATTATTTCGATATTTTGTTAAAAAAAAAAAATCTCAGTTTATAGTATTTCAATTTAACCTTAATTTACAAGATCGAGAACTTATACTAACTAGTATAATATTTTGAGAAAAGATACTTGAAGTTATGAAAAATCAAATTTTTCTTCAAATCCGGTGAAATAAAAACGCTGCCCTCACCAAGTCAAGAACAGGATACCTACAGTATTAAGCATTTTTAATCACATATATTTTTAAGATCCTAAAGTCCAATCATTGATTTCGGAAAATTTCTTGAACAAAATTTTTGAAAAAGTAAAATTGGAGATTTTGAAATAGTGCAAAGAAATACGCACCGTTTTGACATTAATTTAGAACGACATAACAATAGACGAGATGAAAAATACTTTCATAAGATCATTTTTGGATCAGAAAAATGCAAAAATGTCATTGTTGTAACTTATTTCAATATCTTTAAAAATGTGAGCCCGATGATCTTAATCAAGTGTTCTGCGGCGCATTTGTTGCCTGGGGAACTTGATACAACTTGGCTGTTTTTCAACCGATAATAGATTTTAATATTTTATTTGAAAGATAATATACTCTAGATTATGGTTAATTGATTAATTTAATTGAAGCGCAATTATTAATATCTCAATTTTTGTGAAAAATTATTTTTTTTGGATAATTTTCACATATAAATGCATATTTGAACTTTGAGCTCAATGCGCGTCCAGGAAGCATTGTCCGAATTGGCTCAAATTTTGCGCACTAACGTTTTAGATCCAGTGTCATAATTATCCGACCCGCATGTCTTGTAATTGGCTGTCATCCTATTGTACATATCACACCTGTACCTCTAAAGTGAGTCAACTCAAAATTAAAAAATATTGGTAGGGGCAAAAACCGGTTTTTTTTTTTAATATTTACTATAAAATTTAAAACCAGTTGTTTCATTGTAAAGAATTGCGAATAATAAGTACACAACAGTAGTTGTTTTTGCGATTTTTTCAGTTATCATCAAAAATAACAAGTTTTTTGGGTGTAACTCTAAAGAAGCTACTCCTATAACACAAATAGGGTTACAACTGTATATTTTGCGAAAGACTGGAAAAATCGATGTAAGATTTTTACAGTGGATAGATATTACCACTATGTATCGTTTTCTTGCAAAAAGTGAAAATTGAAAAATTTTGAGTTGACTCACTTTAGAGATACAGGTGTGATATATAAACGATAACATCATTTACAGAGTTATATTATGGAATAAAAATAAATTGTAAATACAATAATACAAATAACTCTTAACAATTACATTCGTATCATTCAAATTTCTTCAAAAACTGGCTAATCCATTGCAGCAATTAAAATATTTTCTTTACTGTCACATTAATTGTTCGATTGCATTAATTTCATCTGCTCCTGAACATTTTCCTGACATTTTCAGTTTATTTTCTTGTGTGAATTGTAATTTAAGTAGCCGATACGTACGTCACTATGCGACTCATATTAGCAGATAGAAATTCATAAGTTGAACACTTGCTTCATGACCTATTTGCAATTACCGTACATTTTGTTATTATATTTTCAGTCAGTTTTTAATCACCAAAAGTGCTCGAGCTAGACTCAGTTAGTTGATTTTTGTTAAAACAATTTTCCAAAAGCTGACTGGGATGCATAACAAGAGAAATTATGAAGTCAAAGCTCTGTTAATTTGTTAAATAGAAACTTTGAAGTTAAAGAATGTCCAATAAGAACAAGTTTATATTCAAATAATTAATTAAATAAAAAACATTTATAAAATACCATATTTTAAAATAGACTAAAACACCGAGATATCCTTAACAAATTTAATTCACAAACAAAATGAACAAATTAACTGAATTTGAAATAAACGTAATGGTTTCAAAATTGGTAGGCTTTGCTCAAACGCCCACTTAACCAAATCAGGATTAATTACTTACAGCATTGTTTGTAAACAAATTCGTGAACTTTCATTAGTAAGCAAATATTAATAGAAGGCATAAATAAAACTGTTATAAAACAGAGACAGTAGTAATGCTTACGTAGATATAAATGAGAAAATCTTAATTTAAATGCAACCAAAACCAAAGTAATAATATTAACAACTACAACTACAACTACATTAGTAGTAATAACAACATCAACATTGAACAAAAAGAAAAACAGTTTCATATTTTACCAGAAAGCCATAACAAATACAATTGTGTCCTACACTTTATTTTACTTTGTGGTTTAAGTCTCTGTACAGTTTTGTATTTATAATATTTTGTTGTTGTTGGTTTTATTATTAAGTTGAATTAAGTTCTTCGGTAGCAAGTACTAATACTAATAGCATTGAGGGTATTATTATTTGCCATCATTTTGCAATGAGGGGAGGGCGGGTCGACCACAATTCATTGCTTTAATTTATTAATGTTTTCATTCATACTGTTTCGGTTACACTTTTTAATATGACTGCTTCATCTGCTTGAAGCTGTGCCATCTTTATTTTGATGTTGTTTAACATTTAATGACCCTAATTTACCAATTGAATGATTTTTATGGCTTGCTTATGAATATTTTCTAAGAAATATTTCTATTTGTAATTATGAAAATAAATTTACACTTAAATGTTGCAGAAATAATAGGAATTAAAAAAAAAATGGTTTTTATTTAAATATTCATAAGCATTTTGTTCCTTATAAAGTGAAAGTCGCAAATTAATTCTTATTAGGAAATTGCAGCAGTAAGGTGGTTTATATATAGTCTTCATTTCGCTTCAAATTTTGGGTGTTTAGCTTTGTGGATCCCGAAATATGGCGCTTGGAAAAGTAAAAAATCATAAAAACACACATAAGTGATCTGCCATTATTGCTTACTAGCAGATTCCAGCGGTCGAAATTCGAGTGCAATTTCTAGGCAGCTTTATTTTTCAACTTAGGCACTTCACATACCAACACTTTTATGGTTTATTATTATTCTGAGTGAAGATAACAAACACATTAACAGATTTAATAAAACAAACATAGTATATGTGCAATTTTATGTATGTGTTAGTAGCAACTTTAAATGCAATTTACTCAAAATAAAGGAAAAAATTTAAAAATCTGTAAATCTGCAAAACGGCTAAAAAGAAATACCTTTAAAATAATATATGTTTGGTCAAAATCTGGATGAAACGGTAGAACTAAACATCGGTCACAAGAAATCGCCTAGCCTATTAATAATATTGATATCTTCAAAAGTTGTTAACGTGAAGATAGAAATTGGTCTCATTTAATAGGTATTGAAAATAGCTTTAAAACTAAGTTAAGCGTTTTTTAAGATAATTACACCAAAGATATATCACAATGGATTATTTTGATCCCAGGAGCACTGAAGGATTAAATAAATAAAAATTAACCGAATTATTATTCTTAAATTCTAAGTAGTGGTATCAACGAGTTTAATAGAAAAACTCGTTTTAGACAATTTTTATTTAAAAATATCTTAAAATCCAAAGCTGGACTTGGCAAATAATGGGTTAGCGTTCTCGGATTTATCCCCAATTTTAGGAACGGAAGTCCCAAACATTTGGTTATTATATCTTTAGCGTCGCATCTAAAAATTCAACAGCACTTACAAAATATTTGAATTTTTTGAATAAATTGACTTTTATTAGCTTGGGGTCAATTCCAATTCCAAAAGGGTTAATCGTGTCATATTATTTTTTCCGGAAACCTTAGGCTATTAAGATAAAATATAACAATTAAAAGTAGAAAAGTGATGAATTTTTGATACAAAGTATTTAGAAAGAGCACATTTATAGAATATTTTAGAAAAATTCCATTTTTCTCGAAATCTGCAAAAATTAAATCGTTGTCAAAAAAATTCTGGCATAGGAATTTACTTCAAAATTCACACCGTTAATCCAGAACATGTATTTAACAAAATTTTTAAGTGCGAGATCAATTTTTTTAAAATTTAGTTTAAGAAAATTTTTTAAAACTTGAAAAAGGAGTTTTCAAAATTTTATCAAAAAAATTTTCCATTTTCGATCTCAATGCGCAATAGGGTAACAACGTGGTAATAAAACAATACTTAATATCTTAATACTTATAAGTATAGGGATTAAACAATATTATGGCTTTAATCAATTTCTCAAAGTTGAAAAAAATGATGCCATCAAATTTCATGACCTAGTTTGTTTTTTATAACAAAAGTGGTCTGGGGCATTTGCTATTTCTTGGCGAGGTTTTATTCGATTTTGAAGCTTTATACATTTTTGGATAATTTAATACTGATCCCGAATTATATAACAAGTTGTCGGAAAAGTTTAGCTATAGAACGAAGTTTTTGTAAAATCTGAAAAAGTCATATATTCCCCATATAAAACACACTTGAAATTTTCAATCGCGTTGAGCCACCTCAAAATGTTTTTTGATTGGCCCAAAACTTTGTATTTCGCAGTTTTTTCGCTATTCGCATATTTGTAGGGGGTGCGACCGAGAGTTTGAAGATCAAAATAATCTAACCCATAAAATTAAAGTTTTTATTAAAATTCTTTCTTTCCTTATGCATATTAGTTTTGTATCTCTCCGCGACTGTGCGTGAGTTTGTGTGGCTATTTTAAAATTTATATTTGGTCACAAAAAGTCTATATACCAAATTCCAAATCGATCGGATGAGGGGAAGTGAGGTTTTCATTTCTCCGTGACTATGCCTGACTGTGCGTGACTATTTCGAGGTTAATCTTTTTTCAGAGCAAGTCTATCGACCAAGTTTCAAATCGATCCGATAAGGGGAAATGTGTTTTAAATCACCGTGACTGTGCGTGACTATGCTTGACGATGTCGAAGTTAATCGTTTTTAACAGCAAGTATACCGACCAAGTTTCAGATTGATTGGATGAGGGGAGACCCGTTTTAAATCTCTCCGTGACTGTGTGTGACTGTGCCCGACTCAGTCAAAGTTAATATTTATTTTTTTCACAGCAAGTGTATGGACCAAGTTTTAGATCGATTGAATGAGGGGAAAGGACATTTAGATCACTCCGTGACAGTGCGTCTTTAGTCAGTCTTTAGTCACAACATGGACCAAGTTTCAGATTAATTGGGTAAGGGGCAATGGGCTTGCCCCACGACAAACCGACAGACAGAGAGTATGAGTTAAAAGAAAGAGTTTAACAAAGGTTTTTTAATTTTCTGTATGAACATATATGCATGCATATAGATAGATATTTGAGTTTGACATTTTTAGTAAATCTTTTTGAATATCAGCATCAAACCAATTTGAATTATTACATTTTAAATAATCTTTAAGAACATAGAAATTTTGCTTATTTACGTTGACTGGACTAAAAATTCTTTCGACATTCACGGAAGAATGTGGAAGGACCATAATTTGTTGAACAAACTTTGATAGTACTGGAAATTCAGCTGTAGCATCTCTACGTTTTGAATCTGAATTTTTTTGCCAAAAAGTTTGCAAATTTTTTTCATTTCGCTCAAAAATTTCTATAAAATTTTCAAATTTGAACTCTCTGAATTCAGAGTCTCAAAACTGTTTTTCTCTTAGAGAAATAATGCTGGGAAATTCTTTCAGAATTTCCATAAAAGAATTATTTACCCGTTTCATAATTTTGTAAGAGTATTCATATTTAAAGATTTATTTGATTTATGTTCAAAATCAAAATGTTTTAGTATATGATTTATAATTTTGTTAATTTCGCTTTTATTAAGTTTGATTCTGATATTAACTTTTTATTCAATAAGCCCAAATACACCTCAACAAATTTTAAAAAATTCTATGTGTTTATAAATTCCGTTAAATAAATTTAATCATTTTTTTAAATATCTTTTTTTTGTAAAATTACTGATACAATTCTTAGAAGCCTTTTCAGTTGATTGTATAGGTTGTGTATTTCTGTTGACTCACTATGAATTATATTTGTTAATATTAATATTATTAACAATTTCAAGAATATGTTTTAAAAAAGATAAACATATTTGATTTGATTCGTTTACATTTTTTATAATAGTTTTTGCTGTATCGATTTGATCAACATTGGCAGCAAATGAAAAGTAAATTTTCAACGCTTCATACAAATTTAGTATTCTAACAATTACTGCTTCAAGCGATAGCCACCTGGTTTGACTTGGATGGAGTATTTTTTTTTTTTTTTTTTTTTTTTTTGTAATTGATGTAGTCTTTTTGGACTATTTGATAAACTTCGTCAAACTTTGCTGACATAAAATTGATAGATTCAGTCAGCTGATCCAACTTTTTTAGTTTCTCTAACTTTTTTGAATTCTGTTTTTATTTTGTTAAGTTCCTTTCTGATTTCACCACCCCCTTCTTTGAACAACTGACAGATGGACAATTCTTTTTCATTGAGAGAATTGGTTGTGCTGTACATAATGGGAAAATGTATGCTAAATTACGGGAAAATGCCTGTTAGGAATATAGGAAATGCATGCTAAATGGTAAAAAAGCATGTCATGTGCATGTTATTGTTTTATTCGAAAATTTTTTTTTATTTGCAGCTTTGAAAATCATTTTTCTTAATTCATCATGCAATTTCCTTACATTTAGCATGCAAATTTTTCTAATTTTGTACAGAAAAATTCCCATTTTTAGCATGCATTTTCCCATAAATTTGCAAAAATTTAGCAAACATTTTGCTATTTTTGACATGCTTTTTTACCATTTGGCATGCATTTCCTACAGACTTAACAGGCATTTTCCCACTTTTACCAAGCGCTTCCTTTAGGCCTTTTTCATTCTTCATAAGTCCCTCAAATTCTCTTTTACTCAAATTTTTACATTGAGAGTGAGTTTTTCCCGCATTTATTACACTCAATAAAGTTATTGGATTCTTCTTTAATTTCATATTCGCAAATAACACAACTTGATATTTTATTATTTGCCATACTGCGACGAGCAGTTTTTTTTAGACATCTTTCAATTTTTTTTCGTGCTGCATGATACACTTTATTTTTTTTTTAAATTAACAATAATTAGTATGCAGTTTTTAATATAAAATTTAAAAATTTATTCCCAGCTATTCTAGCACAGAAAAAAGGTACGTTTTATCGCGAGGGTTGTCAACATTTCCATTTTTAATTAGCGAAATAATTCCTTGAATTATAATTTCAATCTAATTAAAATCGGCTCAGTAGTTATTGAGGAATTCAAGGTCAAATTCAAACTTTTTTGGATAAATAAACCTTTTAAACCTTTCAGACCTGAGTAGTAAAAGATCGTAGTCATTGTTAAGCAATGCTAAAACGTCTTTCAAACAAAAAATAACAATGAAACATATGGGCAAATCCTGCGTGACGTACGTTACGTTTGTGCGCTTATAATTTAGTTAATATCAATACCGTTTGAATTCTGAATGAGATATTTGCTTACAAACTTCAGTTCAAATAGGTCTTTGGGAGTACTTTCAAAAGCCATTTAATTTTTATTTCAATGATTTTGAGGAAACAAAATATTCGTGCCGAAAGTGCTGTGACGTACGTTACAAAAAACGGAAGTCGGCTTAGAATCAACATACATTTCGATAATTTTTAGCGAATTTTGCATAGTAACGATGAAAACTCCCAAAACGAAAAAGAAAGAGAAATATTCAAGTGTACTAAAATAGCTTTGAAAAGGATGATAAATTTTAAGGTTTATTTAAAAATTTAAAATTTGTTTGTGACGTTCGTTACGTGGCGTACGTTACATTTTTTCTGGCGATCTGATATATGTAAATAAAACAACAATTTTCCTTTATATAAATACTTTTAAGCATTTCAATCAATTTTTATTTTGTTAGACCATGCTGTACGGGCAACATCGATTTTGGAATCGTTATAATGCGCAACAAAATGATGATACGATTTAATTTTTGGAATATTTCTTTCATGCAACCAGTTTTGGGAGATTTCCAGTGTTGTGCTTTTAATATAATTTTTTGAAGCATATATCATCGAAATCCCATTTATATTGGCTTTTGCTAGCTTGTGAAATTCCCGAGCATTATTTAAAATAAGCTGTTGTGATCGTACTAGTTGCCAAACTTTCCGCTTTACAACAGCTCCTACTCCGTCCACAGCGCCTTTACCGTGGGATGTAGCGAAAAAATTCCACTCAAAACATTTCACATCAAATTCCTTTACGAATTTTGGAATGCTCCTAAGAATATATTTATTCTTAAATTGACTTCCACAGCCGTCGGAAAAGACCTTTATTCTCTGCATTAAATAAACCTTTTTAATTTTGCGCAATATTATTTTAAGAAAACAATAAACAGATTTCTTATCATGACAAAGTTCATCACTTACAATACAGAATGACTTGGTGCAGTTACCGAACCATGCTACGCAAGTAAACAAAGTTATTTGTGAATAACTAAAATGAGCTGATTGAACCTCATTCTGGGACATAGTTCTATAATTTTCAGCAAAATCCACTTGCAAAATTAGGTAATTTGTTAGAATTTGATTTTTTGAATCCTCAAAGTAACTTTGCTGCGAACGTTTTATAAAAGTATGCAGTTTAAAAGCCGGCAGTTGACAGTTCAGCTCAAATAATAAATCTTGCAGTGGCGCGTCTGTGCTGCTTAACATCATCCGATTGTTAACCGTTCTCCAATTTTTCCATTTAACAATTTGATCTAACCGATTAATATACAGCAATGGAACTAGCGCATCCTGTATGTCTTTTACACACTTATTGCAGTCATTTGACATACACATTTCATTTTCAACATTGCAGCATGTTTTGTTTAAAAGTTCAACAAAATTTGACGGAAATAGAGAAATGGCTTTATTAACGCTCTCTAACAAGAAAGCCATGTTAGCGTGATATTGGCACACACACATATTATGTGGTAGCCTTCCAACTAACTCTACAGCTCTTGGTCGATTTTCATAGAATTTAGTTCGAGAAATGTTTTTATCCGGGTATTCAGCGCTAAAAACTTGATAAGCCTCATCCACTGTGACTATCATAAACCGCTTAGAAACAGGCAGGCTATCAGCTCCAGCTAATATCGTGGACTTCCTGCCAGCAGATTGCACCGATATATCGTCGCGAATATAAAATTTTTCGATTACACTGAAATCATCATCAAATATTTTATCGGTAACCTTGTTATTCGTTTCTTTGACCTTATATTGTCTAAAGAGCGCATCGAGAACTGCACACTTTTTATCCAAGTTTTTGGGTAATGCAAGCTCCACTTTTCGCATAGCTTTGGCTAAAGTCTGAGCCATTAACAGATAATTTTGTTGTTGCTTTTATTTTCTCTCTTTCTCTAAAATTTGCAACTCGTTGTTTACTTGAAAGTTTATTTGTTTTAGCAAGTGATGGGTTGATTCTAAAACTTTCACGAACTTTTTTTCGATAAGCTCGTACACGTTCAGCCTCCTTATTTTTATGCAAAATCAGTCTTTGCTCATCATTTTTTAAATTTTCACGATATTTTCTAGACCTTTCTGCAGTTGAAGTCATATTATTGATTGTGAAACAATAAAAATAAATGTAACGATGCAAGCGCAAAAATCCCTTTGGGTTTCGGAAAGCTTCAGCTTAAATTTCAGTTGGCAGCTATCAAACTGTAAATGCAATGTGCAAGAATTGTTATTGAAATTTTATTAAAAATTAAATTTTTAAAAACATTACCCAAGATTACAAAAATTTTCTACGATTCAAAATTTATACATCTACTGCATCAACGACTCGGCGAAGAAGAGACCGGAAACCCGCTTACTGCCGCCCGCGATTCCTTCAGCGTTGCCATTTTGACTACAATTTTAGGTAATTGGCTACTTTAAAAATGCAAAGCTGCAAAGCGTAGACGTGTATTTACAAATAACCTTTGCTATGTAATTATAAGATTTATATAGACCAAAATATTGAAAAAATATTTCCTTTTGCTTTTGCTTTTGCTTGAAGAAAAATACACTTTTTAACCTTTCGAATTCGTTTTTTTTTTTTTTTTTTCAATAAATATCATTTAAGGTATGACCTCTCTTTCAACCCCACAAAAATAAAGCTTTTTAAAAGTGTTGTAGCTCAGTCGTTTTTAAATTTATTAACTTTGGGTTTTTTTACGTAAAAGTAGACGTAATTTTCTGACTTTTTCCGTACTTGTTTGTATTTCTATGTTTTTTTATCCCCCCCTTCCAGAGCGATGAAAAGGGTTACGTCAAAATGAGAAGGTAAGCGGGTAAAGGTAAACCAGATGTCGCATCGAAATTCGGCGGACGGCATTTTGTTGGTAATTACGTCAGGCAGGTCCTGATCCAGGATATTTTCAAAATATCAAAAATTGACAAAATGGCACGTTTTTTTCTAAAAAATCAAAAAAATTTGCTGTTTTTTGGGGGTTTTTGCCCCACCTCTCCTCCGTTAGTAAAGTTATCCTGGTTCAGGAACTGCCTGACGTAATTACCAATAAAATGCCGTCCGCCAAATTTCGATACGACATCTGGTTCTCGAGAAAAACGACACCCCGTTTGAGAAAAGTGATTTCGGGAAAAACGCATTTAAATTTTATTACAAGAATTTTCTATATTGTGGTACAAATATATATATAGATATATAGCTCTGTAACTCCAAAAATTATTCGAATTTTAAAAAATCATTTTAGTGCATTATTTCTGAAGGATTTTAGAAGACATTTATGAAAAAAAAAATTCGAAAGAAACATTTTTTCAAAGAGAGGTCATACCTTAAGAGTATTTTCATATTGTGACGTACGTTACACACTTTGTATATATATTTTCAATTAACCTTTTATATAAGTACGCATATTTTTGTTTTTGTTTTCAAAGTTCACCATTAGTACTCTTTACAAAGCCTGTTAGATTGAAAAAAAAAATAAATTCAAACCGTGAAATTAAAAAAAACATTTTTTTTGTGACGTACGTTACACACTGCGTGCCCATCTTTGCTTAACATTATTTTTATCTTTTGAATATCTTTCGAAGGCTTTTTCTACATTTAATTGTATGGAATTGAATATATTTTAAGTTTCTTACAGAACGAAATTTATAAGTGGTTGCGGTTCGATTTGTGTGACTACCTAAAAAACCTCTTCTCTTAGAAGAATAAATGAAAATGCGAGGTTGGTGTAGATATAGCCCTGCCGTTTTCGAATGGATCACCAGAACACATGATCCTTCATTAATTTTGAAGGTTGAATATATAGCCTATTATTCCATTAACATATATACTCAGTTTCGATAACTTTCAAATTTCGCGTTTGGTATACATTTTTTCGGATTTGCCCATATGTCAACCATTGGTCCTGAAAGGGTTAGCAACATTACCAAGTACATGTAATAGTGAACTGGGGGCCGTAGAACTTTTTTAAAGGAGCCGCAAAATATTTAAGTATTTCTACATTTATGTATTTAGTCTTTAAAATAATTTTTTTTATTTCATAAATTTCTTTGAAAATGGTGTATTCCTAAATTTAAAATCGTAAATTTTGTTCAAATTAAATTTCACAGTAGGCTTAGTTACACAGAAGCATATTTTTAAACTTTGTTAAATTTAACAGAAGCATATTTTTTAACTTCCTAGAATTTTATTAAATTGAAAAATTTATTTCCGCAGTAGGCTTAGTTAGTTGCAAAAATAAGTACATTTTTAAATTTTATCTTCATTTAGTGATGTGTTTTCAACATTGACGATTTTTGTAGTTTTTTTTTTTTTATGTAATATTAAAAAAGTTAAAAAACTGAATATATTAAAGCAAAAAAAAGTATAATTAAATATTATAAAATAATTATATTTCTTTCTATATTCAAGCTAATTATTATTATTTCTTTTAATTAGGTGATAAATTTAACTATTATTTTCTTAAAATTTTAACGTTTTTAGTACGGGTTTAAAAATGGATAAGTGGCTAATAAAAATACCTAAAGAGCGAGAAAATTATGAAAGTGTACATGAATTAATAGAACTTACATCTGAACATCTACAAGAACCAGTAGAATTATCATCTTTACCAGGAACTTCTACTTCAACATCGAGATTAACAACTGGTAATAAGAGAAAAGTCGCCGCAGATAATATACCTCAATTGAAAAATCGTAAATATAATACTGATTATTTGAAATATGGATTTATTTCGTCAACATTTAATAATCAAGAATGACCTATGTGTGTAATTTGTTTCACCCAACTATCAAACGGTAGCATGAGGCCAGGAAAACTACTGCGTCATTTAACTACTTTGCACCCAGAATATCAAAGTAAGCCACTCGAATTTTTTCAAAGAAAGGCAGCAGATAAAAAGGAACAAACTGGTTCTCTTACAAAATATACAAAACTTAATGATGACCTGCTAAAAGCATCTTTCGAAGTTGCCCTATTAATTGCAAAAAACAAAAAACCTTATACGATGGGAGAAGATCTTATATTACCAGCAGCAATTAAAATTTGTGAAACTATATACAGTGAAAAAATTGCTAATCCTTTGAAGTCTATTCCTATATCAAACGATACTACGAAAAGAAGAATTGATAGCATGGGATATAATATTAAAACCAAATTAATATCTGGTATTAAACAGAGCAACTTCTTCGCGATACAAATTGATGAATCTACTGATATAACAAATTACGCGTAGTTAATGCTTTTTGTAAGATATCAGTATAACTTCTAAATTCATGACAATTTACTTTTTGTCGGGAGCTATTAACTTCAACAAGAGGTATTGATGTTTTTGTAAAAGTAGATGAGTTATTTTCAGAGAATAAACTTGAATGGTCAAAATGTGTAGGAGTGTGTACAGATGGTGCAGCAGCGATGACTGGGAGAATTTCTGGATTCAAAGCAGAAGTACAAAAAGTATCACCTGATGCGCAACATATTCACTGCGTAATACACAGAGAACATTTGGTTTTTCGCCGAATGTGTTCCGAACTCAGTGAAATTTTGAGTGACATTACAACTATTGTTAATGTTTTAAAAAATCGTGCTGTAAACTCGAGATTGTTTAATATTTTATGTAAGGAGATGGGATCAGTGCATGAGGTTTTGTTATATCATACTGAAGTAAGGTGGCTTTCACGTGGAAAAGTTTTAAATAGAATTTTGGAACTTAAAGATGAGTTACGATTATTTCTTTTAGATAAAAGCCAGATCTTGCTACGCACTTTAGTGATGAAAGTTGGATGTGTTTAGCATCATATTTTGCAGATTGTTTTGCTAAAATAAATGAATTAAATATTTCTCTGCAGGGAAAAGAAACCAATATTTTAGTTTTGAATACAAAACTTATTGCTTTTCAACAAAAACTTTGTTCATGGTCAAACTCTATTAACGAAGGAAATATGGAAATGTTCCCATGTCTGAATGACTTTGTTTGCACCAATGAAATATCAATATCAAATTCAATTAAAAAAACAATACTGAATCATATTGATGAATCTAAAAGATTTTTTGCTAAATATTTCCCAAACATGAACGAGGAACGAAACTTTTGTTTCGGAATTTAGGGAGCCGCAATATGAAAAAGTTTGAGAAGCACTGGTGTAGAGTATACTCTTCCTGAATTTTAATTAATTTGGGGTGAATTTTGGGAACATATAAATGTTGTTTTCTGAAGTGGCTTGAAATAATTTTATTTTTCTTATCTCAGCATTGTATAAAAACAATACAATCGCATGGATCTAAAAGTATTAACTCTGTTTAATGTAAATAAAATTGAATCATTAAGTCTATGTTTCAATTGAGGCTCAAAAGTTATTTTAACAACAACATCGCTTACCAAATATTATTAGCTTAAGACAAAAAAAAAACGATAAGAAATTAAGTTAAATCATTAAGTGTGTCAGCATATATTTTGTTCAGCATGTAAAACCCATGTCATCTAATTTGAATTTATTAAAACCATAACCGACAATTAATTTCCTCAATATTCCCTAAAGTTAAATTTAAAACATATTTCAAACCTATAAATTATTCACAATAAGTTCGTAGAAGGAACCAAAAAATAAATCACAAACATACATACATACTCGTATTAAATTTTATCGCAATAAGAAATGGCAAAGTGTACAACATAACTTTATTAATTAATTAGTTAGTAACATCCTCTGAAAATTTTCGAAAACTTATTAATGAGGTTTTCACATACATATGTACATACACACTTTTAAACACTTCTTCTATACATACAAATTTACAAATGTACCGAAGAGCAAGATACCAAATCACTATCCACTGTGAAATAAACCAGAAAAAGAACAAAATTAGCTTACTCAATAACTATAAAATATATAACTGTTGTGCCACATCCAGCGGAGTATGACTAAAACAACATAGAAAAATATATAGGCTCATACATAAATATATTTTGAATGCGTACATTCGAGGGTTAGTTAAAAAGTAACTAGATGGAAAATATATATAGTAGATTTTTGTAGTCACAGAATATGTATTACACTTTTCGCCCGGATGTAGTAGTTGAGAATAAAATTTTAATTAATGGGCAAAACTGAGTGTTTAACAGTAGTTTTCCACAGGGCTGTGCCTTACAAATCAATGAATTTTTGTAGTCAGTAAACCAGACCCACTTTTTCCATAATACTTTTCTGAATCAGAGGATCTACAAAAATATGACATCGTTTTGTTGTTGCACACTTTTCGATATTTAAAATTTTTTTAATATTTTAAATCTGAAAATGTTTAGAGATAATATTTAACTAAAAAATTAATAGTTTATATTGGAAAACATACGATATTATATATTTCTAAAAATTATAATATAATTCAAATTTGTACGTAAAACTTATCTTGTTACACAATTAAACTCCCACTGACTCATTGCCTCTAATACAGCGTTTTATTAATATCTAATTTCCTTTCTCTACGACTCATAGGTCTACTGTCTAGAAAAGGTAAATTTTCTTAAAAGAGTAACTTTTCGTAAAAACTAATTTTTTTTAAAATAAAGTTCATTTTCTGGAAAAAGTAAATTTTTCGAAGAAGTACCTTGTTATTTAAAAAAAAATACCTTTCTTAAAGGGATATTTTTTCTAATTTTTCTCAAGAAAGTACATTTTCTTAAAAGAGTGCCTTATTTTAAAAACTACATATTTTAAATAAAGCATTTTCTTTACATTGTATATTTTCTTAAAGAAGTTCATTTCCTTAACAAGTTATATATTCATAAAAAAATACATTTCTAAAAAACTTAATTTCTTAAAAAGCACATTTTTGTACAAAAATGACCTTCTTCATAAAAAAAGTACATATTCTGAAAAGTATGCTTTCTTAAAAAAAGTACCTTAACTATAGAATTGCCATTTTTGAGGAAGTACCTTATCTTAAAGAAGTAAATTTTCTTAAAACTTACCTTTTCTTAGAAGATTACCTTTTCTGAAATATGAACGTTTTCTTAAGAAGAACCTTTTCATAAGAAATTACATTTTCTTAAAATGGTACCCTCTCTTAAAAAAGGGATTTTTCGTAAATTAGTAAATTTTCTTATAAAAAGTACATTTTCTTAAAAAAGTATCATATCTTAAAATATCGCTTTTTCTTAAAAAAATTATTTTAAAAAATGTACCTTTTCTTAAAAAATAACCTATCCTTCAAAGGTAGTTTTTCTTAAAAAGTAAGTTTCTTAATTTATTATCTTTTCTTGAAAAACTACTTTTTCTTAAAAATCAGCTCTTCTTAAAAACTATATTGCCTTAAAAGATTATTTTTTCTGAAATATGCACCCTTTCTTAACAACTTATTTTCTCTTAAATGTGTCTCTGCATTTTCTTCAAAAAGCACGATTCTAAAATATAGTTTTTAGTAAAATAGTAGATTTTCTTAAAAAAGTAAAAGTTCTTGAAGAAGCATGTTTTCCTTTGCTTGAAAAACTGCATTCCCTAAAAAATTATATGTCTTAAAAAAGAAACTTTTATCTAAGAACGTTTTCTTAAGGAATTGCGTTTTCCTAAGAAAGTACCTTTTCTTAAAAAAATACTTTTCTTAAAATGTACCTTTTCTTAAAACAGTATACCTTCTTAAAAAAGTATATCTTCTAAATAAGTAATTTTTCTTAAAAAAAAATTACCTTTTGCTAAAAAAAATGTGTTTTCTTAAAAGAAAAAATAAAGTATGTAACGTCGCAAAACACAACGTACATAACTATTAACCACAGACAATAACAACTCAATAATATACATGACACTAACTGACTACGACCACCCATACTTAATCGTACATGCCGTCATACACATTAACAACACATTTACTAACTGAACCTATACCAACCAGAGTACACACAAGTACCATCTGTAATAATAATTATTGATTCTCATTCAGTCAATATATTAATTTAGATAAGTAAACAAGGTTGGTATAGGCAAAGTCAGTCAAGTCGGGTTAATGACAAGACTCTGGGTTAAGTCGATTTAATGACAAAACCTTGTGTCGGAACAATCTGCCACCAAGTAGATATATCCAAGGACATACTTTATACTGACGATCGACCTCGGTCGTCATCAATAAATTCTACTCCAGCAACCTTCGGTTGACTACTCTCGCTACTCCAGCAACTTCTGTTGACTGCTCCCGCTACTCCAGCAACCTCTGTTGACTGCTCCCGCTACTCCAGCAACCTCTGTTGACTGCTCTCGCTACTCCAGCAACCTCTGTTGACTGCTCCCGCTACTCCAGCAACTTCTGCTGACTGCTCTCGCTACTCCAGCAACCTTCGGTTGACTGCTCTCGCTACTCCAGCATTTTCTGTTGACTGTTCTCGCTACTGCAGCAACTTCTGTTGACTGCTCTCGCTACTCTTCTCTCTCGCTACTCTCTTCTCGCTACTCGCTAATTCTTCTCTTCTGCTTCCAGGTCGGCGATTGCCATCAACCTACGTTGCCATTACAGCCGACCCTTGCCGAGCAGCCAAATCAGCCGACAACTAAGCGAAGCAACCGAACTACCATCACAACCGATCTGTGCCGAGCAGATAAACCAGCCGACAACTACACGAAGCATCCGATCTACCAATAACCCCGACTACTACCGATTAAGTAGTCGACCTACCGACAACTAAGCGAAGCAACCGAACTACCATCACAACCGATCTGTGCCGAGCAGCTAAACCAGCCGACAACTACACGAAACATCCGATCTACCGATAACCCCGACTACCACCGATTAAGTAGTCGACCTACAACCGATTGCTACCAGCTAAGTAGCCGATCTACCGATACAACCAACGGCTACTGATTATATAACCGACTCACAACAACCGATACAATCGATGTGTACGGATTGAATAACCGAATTAGCAATACAACCGACTACCACCGATTAAGTAGTCGACCTACCGATGCAGCCGATCTGTGCTGATTAAATAACCGATTCGCAACTACAACCGATTGGTACCAGCAGCCGATCTACCGATACAACCGAAGGGTGCCGATTAAGTGATCAATTCACCAACACAACCGATTGCCGCCGATTACGCAGTGGACTTACCGATACAATCAACTACAGCCGAAATTGTCGATCTATGAATAAACAACCATTTCGACCACCGATAAGAAGCCTAGAGGGTCCGAATAAGAGACGAAGAGCCATTCGCCAGTGTGTCATTATTTACGATATATATATATCAATTACTCAATAAAATTTAGTTTGTTATATTCAATCCTAGAGAAGGAAAAACAACTGTCTTATTATTTAAGGTTTTGGGGGTCCTTGAATAGACCCTGGACGCGACTAGCTACCCCAGCCGCAAGACAAAACACTCTTTACAAGTATTTAAAAAAAAAGAACTTTTTCCTTAAATGTACTTTTTCCTAAAAGAGTACATTTCCTTAAAATATTACAGTTTCTTAAGGAAGTGTTTTTTCTTAAAAAAGTAATTTTTTTAAGAATTAAATTTTCTTAAAAAATTACTTTCTCTGAAAATTCAACTTAAAAAGTTCCTGTTTTAAAAAGTATGTTTTCTTAAAAACTATATTTTCTTCAAGGATTAACTTTTCTGAAATATTCGCCCCTTTTTTAAGAATAAATCTTCTCTTAAGAGTATCTTTATAAATCCTCAAAAAAGCACAATTTCTTAAAAAAGTACTTTTTATTAAAAAATTATCCTTTTCTAAAGAGTAAGTTTTCTTAAAAAATTATGTATTCTTAAAACGTACTTTATCAAAGAATACCTTAAAAAAGTACTTTTCTGACGAAACTAAATGTTTTAAAAAAGAACCTTTTCTTAAAAAAGCACCACTCCTTTAAAAGTGCCTTTTACTACAAAGTACATTTTCTAAAAAAATTTATTTTTTCTTAAAAACTATATTTTATACAAAGATTCCCTTTTCTGAATTATGTACATTTTCTTAAACAAGTCTTTTTCTTAAAAAGTATCAGAATGTCTCAGGGCATATGTTATTGCATGTTTTTGATTTTATTGCATATCTTCCATTTTATAATGCTTGTTTTAGGAGAATATTTTCGATTTTGTGGTAAGAGCCGTAGCGCTTCTGCTCACGGATCAACTGTATATTCATCGGACACGAAAAGATATTCAAGCAATTGGAACATTTTTTTGGCACATAACTAAATTAACAATTAGCCCTCGTACTTGATGAGAGTGTGAGTATGTATACTTAATTGCAAACATTAATGCTAGAATGTATGCATATTACCATGAAAGATAACAGGGGAGCACATATTTTTTTTCTCTCCATACCTTTAGGCCTAATACTGCCAATTATTGTTAACAATGTAGGAGGCGGTATTATATTTTACATTGAATGTTGAACAACATTTTAAAACAAAGTAGTTACACATACAATGCAGATATTTTAGCAGCATATGTAAGTGTGTATGTGTGTCACTATACAAAAAAAAAAACCACGACAACAAAACCAAAGTCATTTAGGCTTTAACCTATCATTAAAAAGTTTGAGCATATGTTATTGCCAACCTTCAACAGAAGCAACAAAAACAGTTTTGTTAAAATGATAGCTAATACAACAACAAAATGATATGTATCTTTTACCTTTACGTACTACTACATCCCAGCAAAAAAAAGTAGTCATTCTAAAAGAATCACAATTTCACAGCTTCCATGATTGTTGCTTAAAATAGCAACTACAAAGTTGCTAAGAACATTTTAATCATCCATACACAAAATTAAATAGATTTAGAAAAAATAATTTATTTTAAATTTGTATTTAAAACTTATCTTAATACACAGTTGCTTACTATGTACTGACTGCAGAAGAGCGTAGAATATATATTTAATTTCATTAATGTACGACTCATTCGTCTAACATCAAACACCATCGTCTTCATCCTATTCTTTAAAGACTAGCTTTTCTTGAAAAGAACCTTTTCTTAAAAAGGAACGTTTTCTTAAATAAGTAAATTTTCTTTAAAAAAAATGCTTCTTCTCAAAAGAATTAATTTTACTTAAAAAATAACCTCTTCTTAATAAAGTGCATTCGCTTAAGAAGAGCACCTTTCCTAAAAAGGTAACTTCCCTTAAAAAAATACCTTTCTTTAAAAAGTACCTTTTCCTAACAAAAAAGTATATTTTCTTAAAAAACACATATTGTTATAAAAGTACATTTTTGCCAGGAAAAATGCTTCTTCTTATAAAAAAAATCTTAAAAAACATCTTTCAAAAAAGTACATTTTCTTAAAAAAAAAAAAAACAAAATACATTTATTCTAAGAGCGCATTTTCTTAAAAAGCTAAGTTTTGTTTTTATAAAAAGTACCTTCTATTAAAAAAGTACATTTTGTTAAACCATCACCTTTTCTTCGAAAAGAGCTTTCGTAAATAGTACCTTTTCTTAAAAAAGGAAGTTTTCTTAACAGAGCTTTTTCTTAAAAAATTAAATTTTCTTTTCTTAAAAACAACTTTTTTAAAAAATTAAATTTTCTTAAAAAAATACCTTTTGTTGAAGAAGTTCCTTTTCTTGAAAAAGTACGTCTTTTCCTTACCATTTCATAAAAAAAATTTTCCATTTTATCAAACTCATTCTTTTAATTCATACTCTCTGTCCGCCTGTCTGTCTGTCTGTTGTGTGGCGACCCCATTCCCTTATCCAATTGACCTGAAACTTGGCCCATAGTCTTGTTGTGACTACACATTAATTTTGGGGTAATCACGCAAGTCACGCACAGTCACGGAGTGATCTGCATGTCATTTGCCCTCATCTGATCGATCTGAGACTTGGTCCATACACTTGCTGTAGAAAGAAGACTAACTTTGACTTAGCCACGCACAGTCACGTATGGTCACGCACAGTCACGGAGAGACTTAAAACGGATTTCCCCTGATCCAATCAAGCTGAAACTTACTCGATATACTTACTGTAAAGAAATATTAACTTTGACATTGTCATGCACAGTCAATCATAGTCACGCACAGTCACGGAGTGATTTAAAACAGAAACAGATTAAATTTGACATAGTCATGCACAGTCACGCTGAGTCACGAACAGTCACGCATAGTCACGCACAGTCACGAATCTTACTTCCCCTCATCCGATCGCTCTGAAACTTTTTCCATACACATGTTGTAGCCAAAGATTAATTTTAAGATAGTCACGCAAAGTCACACAGAGTCACGGAGATATTCAAAACTCATATGCATAAGGAAAGAAAGAGTGTTAATAAAAACTTTGTTTGTATAGGTTAGGTTATTTTTATTTATTTTTTTCATAACATTATTAATTTACAAGCAATTTTTAATTTTAAAATTTTTTATGAGTGTAAATCTCTTGCCCTTTTCTGCCTAGAGGTAATATTTAAAAAATAATGTTTAAAGATTATTTGTTTTTAATTAAGGACAATTTATGATGGGCCAGCTTAGCTACATACTTATGGTATTTGTTACTGAATTTAAGCATTTAGAATTATGAAACAAAACAATTCGATTTAATTTGTGTTCAATTGCTTCCGTGTTCGTTATTGATTGTAGTCTGCTAGTGCCACGGTAATTTTAATACAAGTTTCAGCAATTTTTTTTTTTTTTTTTTGTGATATTTGTAGTTTTTCTGGATGACATTTTGATTGGTTAGAAAACGACTTCAAAGTTAATAGCTTATTTTCAAGACAGAGACTAAAGTTTCCATTAATTATTCACAAAGCAATTTAATTTGAAAATTCATCTTGTGTATAATAAAATTAATATGGTTGCAAAAGTTTAATTTGGTGTCTTCTATAGCACCTAAATATTTAACTGTTTTCTCCCATTTAATGTCGTCGGTGTTGAATTTCAAAGAAGTATTTGGAATAAAACATGATTAACGTTTACGAGTAAATTATATTGGTTAAGCTTTTTGAGTGTTTACCAATTAAAGCTGCTTGCAGATTTGTTATCATATCTGTTGAAATCAGGGCTCTACTTAAGATGGCAGTTTCATCAACAAAAACAGATATTCTGTAGTCCTCTAAAATTTGGATATCTGATGTGTAGATATTGTAAAGAGGAGAAAGGCAATAACCTTGTGTACAGCCAGCTGTTATGTTGTAATCATGGAAAAAAGTTGAGGCCAAAAACATGCTGAATGAATACTCGATCAGAAAAAAAACTTTGTATCATTTTTATCAGTTGTATCGGAAAATTCTAGTTGAAACTTGTGCTTAAAAGTTAGATTTTACTATATTTATAATTCTTGCCAGCAGTTGGCTGGTAATTAGTTTGATTAATTTTTTTAATTGATTAAAGTCTAGATGATTTTGGTATTTTTTACAGCCTCTTCTATATCTATTTCGGAGTTGAATCATTTACTTCATGTACTTTGGTAAGGATTTTGGCATTGTTTTCTTGGGTACACTATAGTTTACAGCTTCTTTCGTAACATTCGTGAAATTGTTAACCTTTTCGTCTATTTGCTTCTTAGAGTCAATTATGTTAAGATTAGATAATGGAAAGTTTATTGTAAAGAACTCACCATATTTGAAATAGTTTGCATTTTTGTAGTCTAAGTACGAATTATCGACGAAATTAAGATAATATTTATTGGCAGATGATCCAAACCTAAGTTATTAATGACTTGTACTGGGAATAAGTGTATAGCAATATTAGTTAAAAATATATCTAATGTGGAATCTAAAGGAAGATATGTATAATAGTTCGGAAACAAGATTATTTATTTGGTTAGTTGCTAATTGATCATACAGTAAATTGCACCAACAGTTTGCTTTATTACAGCCCCATAAGCTGTATGGACAATTTAGATTGCCGCATAGTATATATTTAGTATTGTCAGAAGAAAGTTTACACAAATGGAAAGTAGAGGGCAATTTATAGAATTATTAGGTCCCGCAGAGCCTTCAGCAAAATAACATATGTAGATTTTTATATAATCATATAATATAGATCTGGCACGAAGCAAGCGGCAGTCTTAGAACAATGATCAAAAATCAAAAATTTCATGTGCGCTTTGGATATTATTATAGGAAATTGTTCAAAGACAACAAATTTTCTATCTTCAATACAATCAGATTTTTAGTTTAAAGGATATAACCCTTCAAAGTCGGCCGATTTTCAGTTTTCAAGAAAACACACATATTTTAGGCATATTTGGTTCAGTTTCAGCTAGCATTTAAAAAAAATAAATCATAAATTTTCAGCATATTATAGAAACATTTTACTGTTTGCTTTCTCCACGTAAATCGCATTTACCAACTGTCCATTTTTTTCCCCACTATTTTTCAACTCTGATGGAAAATAAAATTTGTTTATCAATTTGTTTATCAAATTTTATTTATGGATAATATTTTTAAGCAAAAACGAAATTTAAAAAAACATAAAATTGTTAAAAATTATGTTGGTTAAAAATCATGATACGGTGGGTTTTAAAAAATTTATATTTTTTGAAAACCCATGCTGGACATTTTTGATGGATAAAGTTTTGTGATGTATCTAGAGTAAAAAATGCAAACCCCAAAATAGCTGAACATGAACTTCTTTTCTGGACATTTGAATTTTAAGCATTCCTACATCCAAGTCTGTATCCTCTTGTTGAGCTCATTTCGAAAACTAACTCGAATTTTGAAAAATAAATGATGCAATAATGTTAAACAATAATTGAGCTATAAAAAGGGAATCACATTCTTTATACACACCTTGTCACCAAGGCATAATGTTAAATGCCACCAATATGATTTATAAAAATAAAATTATAACAAGTAAGAAAATTATAGTTGGTCTAGACCGACTATACGATACCCTATACCATGCGTTTAGAGACCCTATCTTTTAGGCCCAACTTATGTCGATTTCATATGGGTAATTTGTATGGGGGCTAGGTCTGAACATGGACCGATTCTCACCAATTTCAATAGCGTTCATCCCATGGCCGATAAAAGCTTATGTACCAAATTTCATCAAAATATATTCATATTTGCGACCTGCAGTTTGATTACAAGCTTTACATGGACACACAGACGGACGGACGGACGGACGGACGGACGGACATTGTTAAATCAACTCAGAAAGTGATTCTGATTCGATCGGTATAATTAAAGATGGGTCTAGGTCAAATATTTTTGGTTGTTACAAACAGCAGCACAAAGTCATTATACCCAAACCACATAGTGGTATAGGGTATAAAAATAGGGACAAAAATTCTTCGTAGGGGTTGATTTAACGCTAAACACACCTGGTGGCTAAACAAATACATCTTGAAAAATCATTACTCCTCTCTATCAACTGGTAGACCAACATATTGGACAAGTGACTTAAGAAGAATACCAGATCTTTTGGATTTTGCTATTTTTAATGGTATTCCTAGATCCATGTCGGATATTTATGATAATGATGATTTAAGTTCTGACCATATGCCACTAACTGTAAAATATAACAGTATGTTGCAAACTGTCACCAAAAACACAAAATTGTTAATAGAAACACTGACAACAATCGCTTCAAAATTGGATTGAAAGCAATCTTAACTTAAATTTATCTTTAAAAACAGGAAGTGAATTGGAAGATGCGATTGAATCATTTACAGCCCTAATACGTGAGCCAAATACATCTAAACCACAACAACAACAACAACGAATTACTTGGTTCTACTAAGGCAACTACCTCGAAACAAGAGGGAGCTGAGACGAATTTACAATAACACTAGAAGTCTTTAAAAAAAAGCTATCTTGAATAGAGTAGCAAAGAAAATTTTAAAAGAATTAAAAAATGAAAATTCAAAAGACTTTCTAAGAAGTCTAGATGTTACAAGAAATGTTGATTACAGCCTTTGTAAAGCTACAAAGTATCTAAAGCATCCCATTTAAAGAAACGTACCAATTAAAATTACAAATGGTTCATGGAGTAGATCGGACTTAAATAAAGCCAGTGAGTTCGAAATCATCTAGAGAATACAATTTTTGTTTGTCTAGTCACAATAAAATAAATGAAATTTTACATTTTCTTGATATATCATATCAAATGGATTTACCAATAAAACACTTGACTCCGTCCGAAGTAAAAACGTCTATAAACAAACAAAATGTAACCTAGTCTACAGGAATAGCAATTACTCATACATATTATCTATAAATCTCTTAGATAATAATGATGAAATAAAAAGGTTGCAAAG
The DNA here is from genome assembly GCA_963682025.1 of Cordilura impudica. Taxonomy (NCBI): domain Eukaryota; kingdom Metazoa; phylum Arthropoda; class Insecta; order Diptera; family Scathophagidae; genus Cordilura; species Cordilura impudica. The sequence continues at coordinate 131,061,832 of OY821517.1, forward strand.
GTTCCATATTCTGGACCTACCCTTTAGAAAATAAAATGTGAATATATAATAATACATGTGAATAAATAATAAAAGTTTTTCTTTTAATCTTTTGTTTACTGAGTTCATTGCAATTCAGTATCTCGGTTAATTATAATTATTGTAAGATTTGCTTATTATTTTAATTTTTGTAAAATAGATTGCAAATAAAGATGAATTGAAAAAAATGTCACCAGGAGATGACGGCATTAATGCTAGAGTGTTAAGATTATTGCTAAAAAAAACTGATCCCTTTACTAGAAAAGCAAGAAGTTTGGTTTCAGATATTGACTTAGGTAAGCTAACGACTCTATCATTATAATTCGAAATCAGTTTTATGTTTTGTTTCATTTTATGGCCGATATTTTTGACGCATTTCTTTTTTTCTTTGCAACATAAACAAATTTTGGCTATATTCTCTTCGTGAGTAGCTGCATGATAAAGTTTTGATATTATACCAAAATTTTTCAAATATTCAGTCATCACAATGCGTTACAAACTTAGACTAAATAAAAATAAATTAAAAATAGAGCAGGTGTGTCAAAATTAACGGTAGTTAGAATTAATTTATATGTATGTGTCTATTTAAAGTTCAATTATTTTTTAACATTATCGGATCATCTATTTTTCAAAACTTAAATTAGTTTTTGAAATTAGTACAACAAGAGAACACCGATTTGAATGTAGGAATGCTTCAAATGCAAAAAAAAAAAATCAAGTGGGCAAAAATGTGCATTTTCAGCGATTTTTTTTTACATTGTATTTTTTTACTCCAGACACATCCCAAAACCTTATCCCTCATAAATGTCCGGGGTGGTTTTCCAAAAAATTTTCTTAGAAATTATGCTACCTTTTCTTAAGAAAAACATTTAATTTTCTCGAAATAGTAAATTTTCTTTAAAAAAATTGCCTCTCCTTAAAAAAGTGAAAGTGTAAAATTGCTAAGGAAAATTTAAACATTCAAATATACAGACAAAAAAATAAATTTGGGAATTTCAAATTACCCAGCAAAACCATGTCATTACATGATAATGTTAACCCCATATCATTTGAATAGCTTCAAGCTAAATGTAAGGACTTCCTGATAATGATTTATGTAAATACCAGAGTTCAAAACGAAACACACCCTGAATAAAAAACTCGTACATATTTTTATTTTCATATCAATTATGTGTGTTTCTCATCATGTCGATGTATTTCTAATATCACTAATAAAACATATTTCAAAATAAATGGCTACGATGTCATTTCATGTAATCATCCGGATAACAAAGCACATGCAGGCTCAGCTATTTTAGTTAAATCCCCTCTAAAATACGTTTTACTTGATAATTGTGAAAAACCCCATATTCAAGCGTCTGGAATACAAATCAAATGTGACAACAGTAACGTTTCTATATATTCCATCTACATTCCACCAAAACATAAAATTACATGCGAAGATTATGAATCTTTTTTTAAAAAAATGGGACCTAAATTTATTGTTGGTGGAGACTACAACGCTAAACATCAGTGGTGGGGTTCTAGACTTGCTAATCCCAAAGACAAAGAACTTTACAAATGCGTAATGAAAAATAATTACTCTGTTCTATCTACAGGCAAACCCACATATAGGCCAAGCGACCCCAGAAAGATACCAGACCTATTGGATTTTGTTGTTTACGGAGGCATTGCTAATAATTGTTTAGATATCTTAGAAACTGATGAACTAAGTTCCGACCATTCAGCTTTATTAGTAAATTATAATGCGAGTTATTTACAAGTTAATGAAATGTATAAAGTTATTACAAACAAAACTGATTTAAATTCTTTTAAATACTGGATAGAAAGAGACATTAACCTTAATATACGAATTAAAGATGGGTATGGGCTCGATAATGCAGTTGAAAACTTCACAACCTTAATACATGAAGCAGCGTGTTTGTCAACACCATTTGCTTTCAACAATTCATCTAGTGAAGTAACTGCGTTTCTTGAAAGCCCTTGCCAAATGGACTTACCAATTAAACATATATCACCCTATGAAGTAGCTCAAGAAATTTCCAAATTAAATAACAAAAAATGTCCGGGATACGATAACTTATGTGCCAAAGACCTTAAGGCATTACCAAAAAAATCTGTTATTTTTTTTAACACTTATCTTTAATTCAATTTTGAGACTGAATCATTTTCCTGCTCAATGGAAATGTGCAGAGATATTGATGGTACCAAAACCTAATAAGCCAGAAAATGACTTAAGGTCTTATATGCCGATAAGTCTATTAGTTATATTTTCAAAAGTGTTTGAAAAACTATTTCTGCATAGACTTCAGCCAATTTTGGACGCAAACAATATTATACCTGAACATCAATTTGGATTTCGCCATAACCACGGTACACCAGAACAATGCCATCGTATAGTAAATGAAGTTAGAAATGCATTGGAAAATAAGGAATACTGCTCTGCTTTGTTTCTGGATGTAAAACAAGCTTTCGATAGAATCCGGCATTCTGACCTTCTCTTTAAATTAAAGCAACTTCTTCCTGCACCTTTTTATTAAGTTCTAAAGTCGTATCTAAAAGATCGCAAATTTTATGTACAAGTAAACGATGAAATATCCAACATTTGTGATATCAAAGCTGGTATACCCCAAGGAAGTGTTTTAGGTCCTGTACTTTACACTATTTTTACATCAGATATGGCTGTGGATGAAGACGTCACTGTCGCTACATATGCTGATGACACTGCTTTAATAGCAAGAAACAGCTGTAAAGTCAAAGCCTCCGAACTGATCCAAAGAAACCTTAACAATATTTCAAATTGATTGAAAACATGGAATATTTGTGTTAATGCTGAAAAATCATCCCATATTACTTTTGCTTTAAGAAAAGGTGATTGTCCTCCTATTTTTCTAAATGGTGAAGAAATTCCTAAATCAGATTGTGCTAAGTATCTCGGAATGCATATAGATAGAAAACTCACATGGAGAAAACACATTGAAGCTAAAAGGGACCAATTAAATATTAAAACTAAAAGAATGTACTGGTTGCTAGGTTAAAATCAAAATTAAGTCTCGAAAATAAAGTCATGTTGTATAAAATTATTCTTAAACCCATATGGACATATGGTATACAATTATGGGGGACCGCGAGCATTGAATTCTAACATTGAAATTCTTCAACGACACCAATCAAAAACCCTTCGGATGATTGCAGATGCACCCTGGTTTATGACAAATGACAATATCCAAATTAGTAGATTTAGCACCAAATACTTAGAAAGACTTAGCAATCATTCTAACCCACTTGCAATTAGTTTATTGGACGCTTACGACGAAGTTAAAAGACTTTAAAGACTCCATGTCCTTGACCTACCATTTTTAAAATAAAAACTGTATATATGTAAATAAAACCTTTGTACATATATATATATATATATATAAAAATATAAAATAATAAATATACATAAGTAGTTAAGTTATTTATAGTATACACCTTTAGTATGTATACATATGCTGTAATTTGCTTATTATTGTAAAATAGATTGCAAATAAATAAATGAAAGAAAAAAAAAAAAAAAATTACGTGTGTTTCTAAATTTTGTGCAATGCCCAACACAACCATGACTGTGTTTCGTTTTAATATTTCGTTATCTACACGAACGTTTTTCTATCACGTATTTTTTTTTTCGAGCACACGTAAACCACACATTCGAATAGTGTAGATTTATTTTAAGTTTGTTTTCTGTACTGCTAAAAAGACGGAACATGTTCTTCAACGCGATCGAAAAAAACGAAATTGACTTAATTTCGATTTTTTTAAACAACTTTTTATTTTTATTTATTTTTTAATTTTTACTATTATCTTTTTATTTTCATTTTTTTATCTGCTAATGAATTATTTTACATTTTTTTTTAAATAAATTTGGTTGAAACAATTGTTGTCGTTATTACAGGGGTGTTTAAGACTTTTCCGATCATGAGTGGATGATGTTTTAATTTTTAGATGTATGCGTTCTAGAACATGCTTTCTTTTTTTTTTTTAGCAGTATACGTGCAAGAACATGATATTTAAATAAAGGTACACTCGAATCTATGTGGTTTATGTGTGCTCGAAACAAAAAATATGTGATAGAAACATGTTCGTGTACATAACGAAATATTAAAACGAAACGTAGTCATGGTTGTGTAAGCACCGTATAAAATTTAGAAACACACATAATTGATATGAAAATAAAAATACGTGTTGGGTGCTTTAGAACAGAACATTGTGTATATGATGTGTGTATTTTCTGAACCTTGGTAAATACTTACTTGTAATGACCACTGTTTGTATTAGTAAAAACTATAAATAATGAGTTAAATTTAATGAAACAAACTATTTCGCGGCGATAGCCATCATAGGGCAAAAAACGCAGTAAAAGCAGTTAAATTTTACATTACATTATTTACACCATATTGTGAGATACCAATGTGTTGTTTTTACAGAAATTTACTTTACTCCCTACATGTAACAAATTACTCAAATCCCTTCGTGTTATCTATAAAGTAACTAGTTATTTGTATCAGTACGTAGTATGGTGCCGGTAAGGCCTTTCCTCCAATGACACCCCCATGTTAAAATAATGGGTTTCGTCATGAAAAATAACTACTGACCACTTTTGATTTCTTATTCTAAAGCTCAATACATGTAATGGAAAGTTTTGCTGGATAGTATTATTAAATCAAAAAATCGAAAATTCAAATAATAAATTTATATAACAAAATTTAATTATAATATTAAGAAGAAGAGAATTGATAATGAAATTAATAGATCTGATTTTGAGTTAGCAAAAGCTTTAATATTGACAACGATACGTTAAAATAGTACTAAGAACTAAATGTTCATAAAAACGTTTATAAAAATACCTATTTTCCAATTTTCCACCACATCCAAATCCGAAGAATAGCATTTGCTTCACTTATTTGGATGCTGTTTTATTTTGCGTGGATATAAGGAAATACTACACATATAATATGTACATGCTGTACTACTTTTTTGCTTTGTGCTGAATCGTTATTGCCATTTCTGTTGTCTTAACTTTTAAATAAAGCAAAAATTAAACCTACATGCTGTAACCACTAGATAGTCTTCCTCCAACATGACCTTCCATTGTTAAGTAATACTTGTGTTGTTTGCATGTCAATACAGTTTGTTCAAAAAGTATTGGCATTTTGGTCGTTCGTATCTTCGATAATTGTTCTCAGTTTTGATTAGAGAAAATTTCATATCAAGCCAATAGAACTTATCGGGACTATTGCATTATTTATAAAAAATGTAAATAAATGATTGAAAAAGTAAACAATTAAAACAAACATTCTGAATTTTTGGTCATATGTTGGCACAATGATGCCTGATTTACCTCATTTTAACTACCAATCTGCTCTAAATAATGAAATATATTATTACTGAGGAAATTTGTTTATTTTGTGAATGAGCGTGATTAGAACAGACAGACAGACGGATATAGCTGTGTCTCTGCAAAGTGACGTGGAGGTACATAAAACTATTTGAATCTAGTTAACAGTGAAATTCACTTTGATCTACAAAATTCGCGTATGTTTTTGTACAAAGTGTATGTTATCATTTTGGGCATGTGTGCATATGAGTATATTAGTTCTTAACTTATTTACTATTTTGGGTAAAGTTTTCTTAACTGTTGTCACTGATGTCATTGTTATTGTTATTGTTCTTCTTATCGTACAATGACTAATTATAAAATGGCTTCAGGACTAAAAAACATTACTGTTAACAAGCAAACATGCCAACTGTTGTACAGTTGTGTACATAACTATAAATATAGAAATTTTATTATAACCTCTTTTACATAGACGTACATATTTTATCAGGGTTCCACTGATTGCATACTTCTGGAATAGAAGAGAATTTGGTTTTAAAAAAATTTGTTAAAGACCCCATAAAGATGTCTCTTATGAATTGACTATTTTATATTTATTTATTTTTATTTTTATTTTTTTTTTTGAAATTCAGAGAATTTTATATTTAACCACAAAAAGCCTTTGTCCTTATTAATTTTATTTAATAATTCACTATTACTGAAAAGAATTCCATTTAGGTTTAGGACTAGAGATTTTCCGAAATTTATAGTTTTTTTTATTATAGATTTCTTTCGAATTATAAGGGCCACCTTAATGTTCTTGCTTTTACAAATTACTAAATCTGAAAAGGTTATTTCGTTCAAAACATATTGCCATTAAAATATATTTGTAATTTGTATCAAACCCTAAAACCAATGCCAAAATTGTTCAATATAAAGTATTTAAATAGAAACGTTCACATATATTTTGTTAATTTTTCAACCTTTAAAAAAATTGCTCTCAATTATGGCAATTCTAGACAAATCTTGGCAAATCAGGATTCTGTTGTCAAGAATTTAATATAAATGAAATGTTTATATGAGATAGCAGGCAAAGTGTAAAAAGGTGTTGCTGTTGCATTTTAATAAACTAAAATTGGCAAAATAACTTCCTGACTTTAATTTTTTTTATATTTTACTTCAGTATCTAATAATTTGTGCTTCGTTTCAATTAATTCAATTTATTATTATTTTCTTAATTATATAATTTTTAATTTAAACATATGTTTAATCAAACTTAACTTATATGATTCAACTATTTTCTTATTAAACACTAAAATAAATCGTGTACAGTTGAGCGTTACTGTTGGTACGTATTTCTTTAATGATCCGTATGACTTTGTTACGTAATAATATAACATTTTCCAAAGACAGTACTGCAAATATGGTTAAAATTTTGGCTAAGCAAAAAAAATGGTCTTAAAATTTGCCACATAAACGCGCAGAGTCTCGCAAGGAAAATTGACGAGTTTCGGCACATTTTTGAAAATTCTGGTGTGGATATTGTATGTGTATCTGAAACCTGGTTTGACGAATCTATCACAGATACTTTGGTATCAGTAGACGGCTACAATCTTTATAGAGCTGACAGAGCAGATGGGTACGGAGGAGTGGGCATTAATGTCAGAAGTGGATTAATTAGCAAAGTTAAACGCAGAATTGGTAATGAAAATGATAAAGTAGAACATTTATTTTTAGAATTGTGTGCATCTGGAGGCAAGATTCTTATTGGTAGTGTTTATAGACCAAATCGTAATATAGACCTTGGGAATTTCTACGAAATATTGGCGGAAGATTTTATACCTTTTTATGGTAATATTATATTAACTGGGGACTATAAGTCAAACCTGCTGGAAAACTGTAGTATGGTCGAAAATATGAAATCTCTTGGTCTTACGCCCGTGAACACGCATATACCAACACATTTCACTACCGTTAACAACTAATTACTAGATTTATTCTTCGTCTCTGATGAAGCAAACACACTGATGTATGACCAACTATCTGCACCTGGTTTTTCTAAACACGACCTAATCTTTGTAACCTATGATATTCCTTTAGAAGTTCCTAACAAAACAATAGAATTCAGAGACTTCAAAAACACAAATTTCACTCAGTTGTGGGAAGCGTGTTGCCAAATCGATTGGAACTCGATATACTTTATGTTATCTGTAGATGATCAGCTGGCCTTCTTGGAACACCATGTCTCAGTCTTATATAATATTATTGTTCCGATCAAAGTAAAAACAATAAGCAAGCGACAAACACCATGGTTTACAGCGGAAATTAAAAAACTTATAGAAAATCGTGATAAAGCCTTTTTCCGATGGAAGCGGTTTAAAACAAATGCACTTCATGAACTTTATCGCACAACCAGAAAAATTGTCAATAAAAGCATAAGGAAAGCTAAGGCCACATAATATGCTGAAAAGTTTTCAACATCAATTAATGCAAAAAAACATGGAAAACTATTAGAGAAATTGGGGTTGCAAAGAGGAAGGGTATACGAAGAAAATTTCATATCAAACACTAATGAAATTAACGAGAATTTTATTAATATTCCAATGCCTCAAGCTGATCGCTCATATTATGGCAACTATACTCCTAATTATGTCCCACAAACCCTTTTTTCATCTGACTGCGTTAGTCCCTTCGATGTACTTAAGAGCTGTCAATCTATAAAGTCTAATGCAATAGCAATTGACGGTATTTACCCTACTTTTCTAAAAATGCTGCTTCCCTTCATTTTGCCGTATATCACGCACATTTTTAGTAAAATAATTATGGTGAGTGATTTTCCCCAACGATGGAAACAAGCTAAGATCTTACCTTTTCCAAAGTCGGCAACTGAATATCGGCCCATAGCTATATTACCATATCTGTCGAAGGCATTTGAAAGGCTCATTCATTGTCAAATAACGTCCTTCATAAATGATAATAACCTGCTTACCGACCGTCAATCTGGGTTTCGTGCCAAACACAGCTGTATTACAGCTTCAGCTGATGTAACAGAAGATATAAGGAGAGATACTGATGATGGCCGCGAGGTAATATTAGTGCTGTTAGACCATTCAAAAGCTTTCGATACGGTGGATCACACAGTTTTGCTACAAAAGCTTAAGAACATGATGCACTTTTCACCAACTTCTATTGCACTTATGAAGTCTTACCTAGTAAATCGTTCGCAATGCATAGAAACTAATGAAATTGCGTCGACGTTCCTTCCTGTCGTAAGAGGTGTACCACAGGGTTCTATCCTTGGTCCCCTCCTTTTCTCAATTTATGCTTCTGATCTACCTAAACAGTTAATTCACTGCAATATAAGAATGTATGCTGATGACGTACAGCTATATATTAGCAGCAAGAAAGAAAAAATTTAAGATTGCAGTAGAAATTTGAATGATGACTTAGAACGTGTTTCTCGTTGGGCAGCTGCAAATGGACTGAGTCTCAAGCCACAAAAAACAAAGTGTATTTTGGTGCGTAACAGATTGACCAGAATCTCAGACAATCTAAACATATATATAAATGATCAACAAATCGAAATCGTTGAACGAGCAAAAAATTTGGGTGTTATCTTCAATAAAACATTGACTTGGTCAGACCATGTCGCTGCTGCCTGTGGTAAAACGTATTCGATGTTACGAACACTTTGGCCTACCCAATATTGTACACCAATTAATATACGCTTGCTACTTGTAAAGACATACTTAATACCAACACTACTATATGCATGTGAAATATTTGCAAGTTGCGATACAAAAGTAAGTCCAGGCTAAATATAACGTTTAACAATATCGCAAGATACGTTTACGGGCTCAGAAGGTTCGATCAAATTTCATCTTACTCAAAGCAAATTTTCGGTGTCAATTTTGATGACTTATTAAAAATAAGATGTCTTACTTTTTTACACAAAATAATTAGTAACCAGAGACCAGAATAACTTTGTAACCGATTGCGTTTTAGTAGGTACATATCTGAATGGAAGTTTTTCATACATGCAGAACGTCTTTGGAATTGTTTACCTTCTACAATTAAAGGAATCAGCAACGGCTCAATTTTCAAAAAGAAAATTTTACAACAATACATTTAGAAAATTTTATTTTATTTTACAATGCACATATACTAACTTGCTGTTAACAAATATATATTGAAAATTTTTACTGTATACTTTTATTTGTTTTTTAAATTCTATATGCCACTTATAAATATCTATTATTTGTATATAAATCAATATTGTTTTTTATTATTAATATTTAATATTGTCACAGTAATGTTAAGTTTTATTGTAAATCAAACTCCAACTAACATATTTAAACCTGTTCTGTTTGGAAGATTTCATGTCTTGTTGAACAGGATACCAAATTTAAATAAATAAGTAAATAAAATCATATTAAATTGTTCAGGGACTGAGACAAGTTCAGGTTATCTTAGGATATTTAATAAAAAGTGAATGGTTTCATAACAACCACTTAGACAATCATTCAGTACATTTTCTAAAATTTAGATGCTTTATTGATCTCCTTAAAAATGCAAGGGGACCATATAAATATGGAAATATGTGCTTAAAATATGCCATATCAAAAGAAAAAGATACACTAATAATACAGATTGGACCATATAAGTTTTGCATCCTTTTGATTTTGCTTTAAATATAGAACTCGTAATTGTTTTGTCATTTTGGTTTTTTTTAATCGAAATATAATTATTACTTATTTTTTTTTTTTTATTTCAATTTCTTCTCTCTACTGAGTCGGTAATGACGAATAATGTTCTCCATTTATTGCTTCTCCTGTTTTAAAGAAGTCAATGTAAATAAGTCCATGCATAGCCCAAAAATCCGTGGCAATAAGCTTTTCAGTAAACTTAACTGTTTTTCCTTTCTTCCGCGTGGATTGACCTGGTAAAATACATTGCTCTGACTGTTGCTTCATTACTGATGTGTAGCTTTGAATCCATATTTCAGCGACAGTAATGTATCGGTGCAGAAATTAATGAGGATCGAGACGGAAAGGCTCTCAACCAGCTAGGTAATCACACGACTGTTCTTATTCGTGCAACATTGATGTCACTAAGATTGTGAAACGACCGTGATCTGAACTAGTTCACGTAGATAGATAGATATCTTAAACGCTGGTCCAGATATACCATGGATTTTTACTAACTCATCTTTCTGGAGCAATTTTGCCCTTTAAGAAGAAGTGTGTATGAGAGCAAGAATTTTTTATTTTTTATACCCTATACCACTATGTGGTTTGGGTATAATGACTTTGTGCTGCTGTTTGTAACAACCAAAAATATTTGACCTAGACCCATCTTTAATTATACCGATCGAATCAGAATCATTTTCTGAGTTGATTTAACAATGTCCGTCCGTCCGTCCGTCCGTCCGTCCGTCCGTCCGTCCGTCCGTCTGTGTGTCCATGTAAAGCTTGTAATCAAACTGCAGGTCGCAAATATGAATATATTTTGATGAAATTTGGTATATAAGCTTTTATCGGCCATGGGATGAACGCTATTGAAATTGGTGAGAATCGGTCCATGTTCAGACCTAGCCCCCATACAAATTACCCCTATGAAATCGACATAAATTGCCATAAGATCCAAATTGTCATATAGATCTTACTCAAATTGGGTTTGTATGCGTTCATTACATCCACTAATGAGTAGTCAAAAAATAATCCCTTTGGCCCCATATAGAGCTGCTTCCCGGTCTTCACTTAAATCTATTAAAAAACAAAAATATTGCACTGATTCTTCTCAAATTTTGTTTGTATATATTTTTGCAAAATGCAAGAGACTTTACCGAACATGATCAGGATCGGTCCATTTTTGGACCTAGTCCCCATATAGATATATCATCCGATATGAACTTTTTCATATCTGCAGCCAAAAAAATAATAAAAATCCCACTCAAATTTGGTTTTTGCTTATTTTCAATGTCCAGTTAGTTGGGCCTAAGAGATAGGGTTTCTAAACGCATGGTATAGGGTATCGTATAGTCGGTCTAGACCGACTATAATTTTCTTACTTGTTTTTTTTTGCTTTCACTTTTCAATAACAACAAAATTATCTCAAGCAATCGAAACACCCTTTGCAACTTGACATTTTTAAGAAACACACTTCGATTTATATTTTTAGTTCACCTTATAAACCGTGAACATAAAAACTTTGTCTTTTTAAACTACTACAATTTAAAATCTATATCATCGCATTATTTAATACTGATTTTTGTTTTTATTATGGATGCCTAAGTTATTGACGTAATATTTGTTTCTAAGAAATGCTCACTTGTTTTTTATTAAAATGCCATCGAAATAACATAGCCGCCGCGAGCGTTGCACAATTTTATAAAATCAATGAAATGCTTGGAAAAGAGAATGTGTTCCAAAAGTTACTTTATATGGAATTCTTAAAGACTATGGAGCTAGAAAGTAAATGAGAAAGTGGAAGGATTCTAAGCTTAAACGTAAATTTAACAATATAGATGGCATAAGTCATCGTGACGCAGCTGCTGAAGTGAAATGCGATAAAAATTATGTATTCAAAATAATTATAAAAAAAACTTCAAATAAAGTATCGAAAAGAAGTGTTGCAACAAATCAGATTGCCAGGGTACACCTATTAATTGTAATGCCGATGGATAAGTTGAAATTATGGCAAAAATTATGGAAGTTATTTCCTACTCAACAAGTCCGAATTGCCTGGAAATGGCCATTTTTTTCCAAATGACTTTTCTAATCTCCAATGTGAAACTAAAGTTCAACATTATGCAAACATTGCAATATCCGGAAAAGGAATTAAGAAGCCTTGGTTAAATCCAAGTGAATTTTAGTGAGCCAAGAATTATACCAGAAGGAATGTTTGGTCAAAATTTTGTTCCCTTTCCTGAAAGAGCATCACTATGGTAGCAAGTGTTACTTCTGGCCTGACAAAGCATTATCATATTACGCCATAAAGATGCAGGATTTTCTAAATTAGAAAAAAGTCAATTTTGTACCAAATGACCGTTATCTAATAAAAGTCTAATAAAGCATGTATATCGTCCAATCGAAGATTTTTTTTATGTTTATTTTTATACAAGAACAATTTGGGAGCTAACAACTGTTTAGATCTCGAAAAAAAATTAATTCACGAATGTAGTCGTACAAAAGTGGCATCCTAGGAAAACTGTTCCATACGGGTGATTAATGGGCTCTTTCAAACACACATTAATTATACCCTATACCACTATGTGGTTTGGGTATAATGACTTTGTGCTGCTGTTTGTAACAACCAAAAATATTTGACCTACACCCATCTTTAATTATACCGATCGAATCAGAATCACTATCTGATTCGATTTAACGATGTCCGTCCGTCCGTCCGTCCGTCCGTCCGTCCGTCTGTGTGTCCATGTAAAGCTTTTAATCAAACTTCAGGTCGCAAATATGAATATATTTTGATGAAATTTGGTATTTCATCTTTTATCGGCCATGGCAAGAACTCTGTTGAAATTGGTGAGAATCGGTCTATGTTCAGACCTAGCCCCCATACAAATGACCCCTATGAAATCTGCATATATTGCCATCAGATCCAAATTATCATACGAATCTTAGTCAAATTGGGTTTGTATGTATACATTACATCCATTAATCAGTAGTCCAAAATTGAGCCCCATTGGGCAACTCTTAGTCGTAGGCCCCATATAGAGCTGCTTCCCGATCTTCACTTAAATCTATCAAAAAACAAAAATATTGCACTGATTCTTCTCAAATTTTGTTTGTATATATTTTTGCAAAATACAAGAGACTTTACCAAACATGGTCAGGATCGGTCCATTTTTGGGCCTAGTCCCCATATAGATGAACTTTTTCATATCTACAGCCAAAAAACTTAATAAAAATCCCACTCAAATTTGGTTTATGCTTATTTTCTATATCCAGTTAGTTGGGCCTGAGGGACATGGTCTCTAAACGCATGGTATAGGGTATCGTTAAATTTTGTTAAATTTGTAGCTTGCAAATATTTTTGTAACAATAATAAAATGAACTTTTTTGTGGTGTTTTTAAAAAGTTTCATTTTTTGTCATCATATTTGTAAAGACTTATTGACTCAGCCCGGTATCATAAAATAGTTTACTTATATTAGCTATTATCTATGGTTAAATAACAAAGATATATATTATTGATGAAATTCATTTGAAAATTTCCTTCTTCACAAATAAATGCAACTCCTTTAAAGAAATGTACTAGAAAATAATTGTCCGGAGGCCGAGAAAAGTATTAGTCCAGCTTAGTTATACATCCAAAGGATTTCGAACTTTTATATTGTTTCCTTATCTTGACGTTTGTTTACTTAGCTTTTCAATTTCAGCTATAACTCAAGAAGCATTGATGATTTCTCGCTACATTATGCTTCAACAATATTAGCCAATAAAAAATGTAACAAAATAATTTTGATATATGTTTTACTTAATATTAAAAATGTTGTTGATACGAAAACATCTCTTCTATTACACTAATAAATAATAATCATAAGAACATGTTGTTTTTCAAAAAATTTATTTAAAATTTATTTAAAATTTATTCTATAAAATTAGTCCAACTTAATTTGCTGTGGCTATTTACTACTTTCACCCTGAATTGGAATTTCTAACCCCTTAGAATGGGCGTTCCAATGTGCAAACATATAGGAGAAATAAGTTGGTGGATTAGAGAATATTACTTTTAAGAAACAATCACTAGTTGATATGTACTGTAAATATGATCATCACGACTAGTTTTGTAATCAACGAAGCTTCATTAGGAGGTGGTCAAATTGGCAGCGTATTCGTCATAGGGTGGAAACTTAGTTGCTTCAATCGATAGACATGGGCGGGCACAAGAAACAACAATAACATTCACCGTTATTGTCTCAGAGCCAGGACGGTGTGTTTCCTTACATTTCTGTTTTAATGTTGAAGTCATCTCACAATATTTTTATATGCAGCCTCAAGTTAGTCGTAACTTTAGTCGGTACGATTGTTTACAATATTTTGAGTTGAATGTGAGCATTTTCAATGAGGGTTGGCTTTCGGCGAAAGTCGTAATATAACTCCATTCAGTCGGTTGTTGCTATAGCCCGAGCATATGGAAAATATGTCCATATACAAGTGGTTGGGAGCCTTTATTGAACCAGGCCACTTTACATAAATCGAATATACTATACTTATTCTAATCCCGTATATCAATCATCATCATGTTTGTGTAGTTGTTATTTAAAGGAGAGACTTTTTACAGACATACATATATAAATTTCCCCCTTATGCCGATATAATACCATATATGTAAATAAGTTAGTCAAATATGGTTTATGTCTGTCTGTCATATGCTTAAAATATACAACTATCATTATTGGCCCCGCTTCACTGTGGCTGAAATTTTGATTTTATTGGCCAAAAGTCTAACTTTTTTGTCACTGATTTTTAAGATTTTAAAGCCATTTTGTGGCTAATATATCCCGATTAAGGTGGTCGAAAAATTAGGTTAAACTATTGCTAATTATGGGGGTGGCATACTGCGAAACTCAACTGTTTTTTTAATCTCAGAAAAAGGTTATCGATAATGACCTGCGAGTTCTTTACATGGTTGCTAGGAGTGCCGTAAGTAGTCACAGCCCTACCGCTCAATATTAAATGCGTTATGAAATATTTATTAAAAGATCAAATGTTTTCACTTTAAATAAACCAAAAAACATTGGCACATTTGTCTCAAAAATTAATCTATATTCTACACGGCAGGTTACACAGTTGTATCGGGAAGAGTCATTAACCCTCATCAGTAACCAAAAGCAGTAGACAGTTTGCTTGGTAAAAAGTAACATTCATATACGTCTGCTGAAAACAACCAAATGAGAATTCAAACAAATAGTTTTATTATTTAAGCCTCTTCGAATATAACAAAATAAAATATAAAACAACTTTGAAACAAATATGTTTGTGTATCAGTACGTATTGCATACTACAATATACATGTTTGTTTTTGTCTTAAAAAAAATGATGAAATTAGATGTACGGCAAAAATATATACAACCAATTACCCAAGGAGAAATATGTCTGCAACATTAAATATCATTTGGTGCCACTTGAAAATGTATCAGAGGAGGCTCAGGAAAAAAGGGATAAAGATTACAGATTTTATATAGAGTACAATACTATAAACATTTCACGAAATTCCACAAATTAAGATCTATTTAATATATTATTGGCAACGTCAGTTCCGTTCATCTCCAGTATTTGAAATCAATGGAAAGTGGAACATCGTGTAAAGAACAGAAATAATACAGAACAAAATATGGAATATATGCCATCAATATTTGAATCAAATGAACAATAATTACAATTGCATCAATAATAACACTGTAGAACAAATTCAGGTTAGCAAAAGTTAGGTCGAGAGTGGTGAAAATAAAGCTAAATTAGAAGACCCGTATCGCGGCGTTTGTTTATGTTAGTTCGAATTTTTTTTAATCGACCTTCGAACTTTGCAGTCAAATGCCGAGTTTCACCATTTTGTTTATATGGTTTTTTGGCTATAACTCGTCGACTAATTGATATTTTTTAAATCTGTAAAAGCCAAATTAGAGACCTGTGCAATAACCAAAATTTTTTTAAAAATTGATTTAGAAAATTTTTGTGGTGCTTATGAAGCAAAATGTTGGTAAAATAATTTTTTTTTCATGCCTTTTGAAAATATTTTCCACAAAACTAAGTTTTTTTTGCTTTCAGTTTGATCTATAATATGCTTCTCAGTTTCTTCAATAAATTCATTTGAAAAGAAAATGGTCTTAGTAAATAATTTGCTTTAAAAATCCCAAAACCATGAAATAAATAGCGATTTAGGTAGAAGTAATTAAAAAGGGAAGTTCCAAGAATTAGGAATTAGTAAAACAAATTTTTTGTTTTCAACCACCACACAGGTAGCGATTTTTCTTATTTCGTACAAGCGAACTAATTTCAAAAATGAAGATTCAGTTAAGACTCGAAACTTAGCCGAAGCTGATATCGTTTAATTTTCGCTCGGTCGTGATAAAACTCGCTATTAATTATACCCTATACCACTATGTGGTTTGGGTATAATGACTTTGTGCTGCTGTTTGTAACAACCAAAAATATTCGTCCTAGACCCATCTTTAATTATACCGATAGACTCAGAATCACTTTTTGAGTCGAAATAGCAATGTCCGCCCGTCCCTCTGTCCATCCGTCCATTCGTCCGTCTGTGTGTCCATGTAAAGCTTGTAATCAAACTACAGGTCGCAAATATGAACATGTTTTGATGAAATTTGGTCTATAAGCTTCCATCGGCCATGGGATGAACGCTATTGAAATTGGTGAGAATCGGCCCATGTTCAGACCTAGCCCCCATACAAATGACCGCTATGAAATCGATATAAATTGCCATAAGTTCCAAATTATCATATAGATCTCAGTCAAATTGGGTTTGTATGTGTTTATTACATCCATTAATCAGTAGTTCAAAAATACTCTCTATAGGAAAGTTCTTAGTCATAGGCCCCATATAGAGCTGCTTCCCGATCTTCACTTAAATCTATCAAAAAGCAAAAATATTGCACAGTTTTTTCTCAAATTTGGTTTGTATATATGCTTTCAAAGTATAAGTGACTTTACCAAATATGTTCAGGATCGGTCCATTTTTCGACCTAGTCCCCATATAAATATAGTATACGATATGAACTTTTTCATATCTGCAGTGAAAACGTAATAAAAATGCCACTCAAATTTGGTTTATGCTTATTTGCTATATCCAGTTAGTTGAACCGAAGAGATATGGTCTCTTAACCATGGTATAGGGTATCGTATAGTCGGGCCGACTATAATTTTCTAACTTGTTTTTTTTGAACTTGTTTTATTTTGTGAGTGATTTAAGTTAAGTGCATCGGTTTCATAAAAATAACAAAAAAAAAAAAAAAACATTGCATAATATATATTGTATTAAAAATGTCGGAACCAAAATAAAATGGACCGTTTTTGTAATGCTTGTGGACGTTTCATAGCAGGCGATGAAAAATGTGGCAATGCGAGTGATTTTTTTTTTGGAAGCCTATAAACAATATTTCTCGCAAGAGTTTATCACTGATGTAAACTTTGCCCCTAAAAAAGTTTGCTTTAATTGCTATTCAACTCTTATGCAATGGAAAAGTGAAAAGAAGAAGGCTATGCCTTTTGGTATACCAGCCCGCATCAAGAAGAAAATTGCTATGGATGTATCAACTACAATAAAACTTTGAATAGAAGGAAAGCAAAGAATAAAACTTATGTAGCAGTGCCAAGTGTCCAATTACCATTACCGCACTCAGAATTCGCTCCAGTGCCAACACACCGAAGTATTGATCTTCAAACAGATATCAATACTACAACCGCCGCTGCTACATCCATGGATTACTTTTTAGATGCAATACTCTAGATGCAATACTCGCTGAAATTTGTTGGTGGTATAAAAACACATTTGAAGAAGAGGAAGACGAGGAAAAAGAGGAAGAAGGGGAAGACAAAGATAAAATTCCAGAATATCTGTTGGACGAAATTATCGACCTTTCTGATGATGATGACGGTGACCAAGATATTAGAGAGAGCAGTGATTTTGATCCACAGCCGCCTGCTAAACGGCTAGTGGCCAAATCATTAATTTAATTTATTTGATTTTTTACTTAAAACTTTTTATAACTAACATTTCAAAAATATATTTTCTATCCAAATTTTTATAACTTCTTTTTCAATGTTTCTTCAAAACTAACACTGAACAAAATTGGTACATAAAAAATGAGAAGTAAATTTATATTAAACTGGAAAACGCAAGTTTTGTATTATGTTTGTTTTCTTTTCAAATGATATTTATTGAAGAAACTGAGAAGCATATCATAGATCAAACAGAAAGCAAAAAAGACTTAGTTTTGTGGAAAATATTTTCAAAAAATAATTTTTCCAACGTTTTGCTTCATAAGCACCACAAAATTGTTCTAAAACAATTTTTTTTAGAAACTTGGTTGTTGCACAGGTCTCTAGCAATAATTTGGCTTTTACAGATTGAAAAAATATCAATTAGTCGACGAGTTGCAGCCAAAAAACCATATAAGCAATATGCTGAAAATCGGTATTTGACTGCAAAGTTCGAAGGTCGATTAAACAAAAAATTTGAACTAACATAAACCCGCGATATGGGTCTTCTAATTTTGCCTCTATTTTCACCGCTTACTCTCTGAATCGACTTAAGTTTTGCTAACCTGAATTTGTTCCACAGTGTAATTATGAGTACGAAAAACATAGTATTAATAAAAAAATAATAATAAACAAAACCTCCCATTGTTACAAATGCTATTAAAATCTATTGGAGTTTTTATTTATAAAAGGCTTCTTTACCCACATATGTATGAAATGTTTTTGTAAATAAGAAAGATTCAAAAAATAAAAATCCTTATTTTCATATCAAAATCAGAATGATTAGGCTAATGTTCAGCCGATTTATTTTTCTAAAATTAATAGATTTGACAGCAAAGAATGATGCATTTTTCTGTAGTAATAGCAAGACTTTTAGATAATATTATTTTTTAAGTGTAAATATTTTTTGAGTGTAAACAAATTTGCAATTTATTAGCAAAAAATTTATAATTTTTCAATAGTAAAAGAAAAATTTCCAGTTGATTTTACTTTTTTTCTGAGTGTAACAATTTTTTTGAGTGTAAACATAAAATAAATCCCATTCTTACAAAAAATGCTTATAATTATTACTAAAATCCAAATATGACATTTTTTGATAAATAAAAATAATGAAAAACCCATATTTCATGCTAAAAGTAAAAGAAATAAAAAGTTAAATTTTGATCTAGAATTTTTTAAAAAGTACTCAATCAATTTTTATGAAATTAAAACTGACTCAAGCTAAGCTAAATATCTATCAGCTAGAAAAATTACTAAAATATTTTGATCGGTTCAAAAGTTACAGAATTTTGGCCACTGGAAGACGATTTTCAGCCACTGCACTATGGCCGGAAATGCATTTTTTTCGCATAAAGTCTAATAAACATGCTACAGAGCTGTAAATTGGTACATATACTAATAATGATATTCTTAAAGAATATAAAAATTTTCAGATCGATACGACCACGCCCACTCTTACCGTCCGTATAAAGCTAAGTTGCAGGTAGATGTTCTAATTAGCTATATAACGTTTCTTATTTAACGTCTGGAATATAAGCATGCGTTATATTTCCCCAAATCTGTAAGCTAAGAAAACAGATATTACCATAATATGTATAAAAAATAATAACAATTTACTCACATAAATATTTTTCAGACTTAGAACTAAGAATTTATTTAACCATCTTCGACATCTAACTCAACCGCAAATTCATATAAATTTTCATTACCAGAATCATAATCTAATTCGATGTCCTGCTCATCAGAATCATTATCGGTAACATAATTTGCTAGGTCAGTATCAAAAGTCGGGAGCTCAAGTAGCGCAATGACTTCCTTTGGCAATATATATTTTTTTGATATGGCTAATCTTCTGTTAACACATCCGCCATAGTATTAACTCGATTATTTTTGCGTGCATGAGATCTCCTTTCTTCTTTGTGCGACATCGGATTCCATGGATACTTAGACATATATAATGTCATAGTTTTCTCGCAGAACTGGTGGAATTTAAGGTCATTAATTTTATATTCACAGGAAATTGCTATTAAAATTGTACGAAAATGTCCAAGAACACCTAAATCAAATTCCAAAATGGATGCAAATAACTTTTTTTTTGAAAATGCCCTCCTTGCAGTATTACCATCATTAGTGCTTCCACTGCCGTTTCGTTTTGGCATATCCACAAGTAGTCCCACTTCTTTCCTTAATTTTTTCTGTATTGATTGTTTGCGAGTCTTCATCACCTCCTGTTCATTTTTGTCCCTTATCTGCCATTTATTTTATCCAATCCTGTAAGAAATTTTTAATACGAACTCCAGTATGCGTATCCAAGCATGAAGTGGACTGACACCGAAATTCAGGGTACCAGACTTTGGCTTAAATATTTCCGAATTAATGTCTCTAGTTTTCACAAAATGCTTTGCAGTAGCACCACAGATTGGACACGATTGACACGAGTTAGTTCCCGTTAAAATATTCAAAACTTTGCCATCTAGGGTCATATTCAGATTATAAGAAATTGTAATATTTCTTTCATTTAAAATAGAATATATATATGGCGTCAATTCTAATATTTGTATGTCCAGATTGTTTTTTTTTTCTGAAATAATATGTTGTTTGCTTTCCTTAGCAAATTCCATTTTAAGGGGTCTACAAAATCGTACAGACTGAGGCGTACGATTCATCCACAAAACCTTTCCCAATTTGTCTATTATTTTTAGAGGAATAACTGTTGTTACAAATAGTGATTGATCCATTGATGAAGGTTCATTCCCTTGAAATCGCTGTTTGTATATGGCCTGTCCAGTTGATCCGTCAAATCCATAAATTAGGACTAGCATGACATCAGTTATTTCTGGATATTGTGCAAATACTTGCTCTTGCAAAAGTAGTATTCGACTGGCAGTGTGATTTAGCAAATTTTGCAAAGATACTTGCGCAGCGGTTTCTGTTACAATTATTCCAGCTGGTCTACATTTTAATTTAGCTTGCACTACTTTGCCATAGATTGGGTATATATTACTAGAATGCAATTTATTTATTTCTCTCATATTAATATATTGTCTTTTACTTAATGAATTTTCTAGAAAAAATGAAAGAGCTTCATTTGGTGTAAGAGAGATCGCTTCATTCAAAAATAATTTTTTTTTTTTATTTCAGCTGTTCTATTTGAAGTAAGCCGAGATTCCTTTAAAATAAATGCTTTATCTTTTTCACTGGATTTTTTTGCTGATACCGTGGCAGCATGTACAAGCAGACTTGTGTCATGTTCGTGGGTTTCTGCTAGTTCGGATGCCAACTTTCTCTTAAGCCGTGTTCCCGCATGTTTATATGCCAGGCGTGGACGTCCTATTAGTTGATTTCGCTGTTCTGTTTCTGTGTTTTTGTTATCAAGTTGGACCATCATAGTCGATGAAAGCCATTTGGCATGTTTAGTTTTAAAAGTAGATATAGTTCTATTACATTTTGGTAATTTTTTCTTGATATAAAGTTCAAAACTCCTAACTTTTTTGAAAACATCTCTTTTTTAGCAATACTGATACCATTAGTGCCAAGTTGTTCAAATATCCAGTTTGAAACAGCGTTTGCATTTCGCTTGTTATCCAGCCAAACCTGTAGCAAGGTTGAACGGCTAAAAGCTGGGAAATCCAAAATATTTGGAGAATGGGCAAAATTGGGCAAAAAACGTTAATAACATATTAAAATAAGCAGACTCTAATTTACTCGTAAATAAATACATTTTGGCACAAGTTGGCAGAAAGTTAGTATTCGATCTACGAGGCATTGTCAAGTTGGTAAGGTTTTCTCTATTATAACACTTAACACATATAATTCACATAATTACCACATGACAAACACTGACATTAAATTACATATAACTTACATTCTACATACATTGACCTTCATTTTCCATATTTTTTAAAATTTTTTTGTTCACTTGTATCAATTTCCTAGTAGCACGAAGTTTAGAAAAAGTTTCCTCTATTTTTGATAAAAAAAAACAGCTGTTAATTAAACGTTGCCGTTTGCAGCCGTAGTAAAGTAACAGGGTTGCCATCAGATTATTTTTAATATTGAAATAAGTATACTAAGACTATGTAATTTAAGAATATCTAGCAAAAATTAGAAAATACATTCATGAAAATTTTTACTTTATGCCAAAAATATGGCAAATCCGGCCACAGTGCACTGGAGTTACCTTATCACCAGTCTCTTTAAATTTGCTTAGTGCCTAAAATTCTATTTCCGAACTAATGATGTGGAGTATAATCTCTATAACTTTTTCTTTGTTTATAAATTCGATAAACCATTAAACCAAAATCGAACGAATTTTCTAAGAATTGCATTGCAATATATAGAAAATAAACTACACATCTAGTATTATTAGTTTTCTTGAATCGAATGAAATATAAATATTAAATTTTCATCTAAACTTGATACGTGGAGACTAAAAGTGTTGTATTTTGAAGACTTTAATGACTAAGAATATAAACAACAAGATTATAAACAACAACAATAAAGAAATTTAAATTTTTTAAGTATTAAGTGAATATCTAAGCTTTTTTGGCAACCTCAGTTAATAATTTCTCTTTTAGAAACTATTTGCAAAATATATTCTTTTAAAACTTTACTGAAATATTTAGATTTTTAGTTTCATAATTAAATGATTAAGCAAAATTTATTTCAATATTAAATTCATTTACGTTATCAAAGAAAAATTTAGGCCACAAAAATAAAGCTTTAGTAATTTTGCACAAGACATTCTCTAGTAAGAACAGCATTTCTTTCAATGACAATAGAAAATAGATTTATTTAATATTTATTAAACCTTTTGTAATTTGGCCAATTAATAAGTAATTAGTAAACAGTGTTGCCAATTCTTGAACGAAGAAAAGCACATTGAGTTTTGCAAAAAAGAATAAAATTTTATCAAAAAACGGGAAAAAATCACCTGAAAACGTAAAAGAAATTAATTAATTTTTATATACATGTTAGAGCAAAAACTTTATTAAATGTTTATTTTGTAGTGCTTTTCAATTTCTGTCAGATCTGTACACCTAGAAAATATAAAAGGGAAAAGTTGTCATTGTGAAAATAATTGTGATGGTGTATAGAACTGTAAAATATTCAATTAGAAAAACTATTTCAAGAGTTTTCTATCATCAGAAGTGGGATACACTAAATCGCTGTTTTGTAATTGAAATTTGCTTGTCTTCAAAAATCTATCGATTATTTAGGCCGAGAAGATTCTGCAGAGGGAGTAAGACCCAGCAAATCTAAAATGGACGCACTGGTAAACTCACCATCGCCTGGCAATGTTAAACAGGTACGTCAATATATGGGATTAGCAAATTATTTTCGAAAGTATGTGCCGGAATTTGCGGTTAAGACTTCTTGCATAACTGCTTTAACAAAAAACAATACACAATTTATATGGAGTGACGAATGTCAAGCAGCAAAACAATATGTTATCGAGCAACTTACTATCAGACCTTTACTTGTATTATTTAACCCAGAACTTCCTACAGAATTGCATACTGATGCAAGTGCACTTGGATGTGGAGCCATACTGTTTCAACGTTTGAATGGAAAATTGCATGTAGTTGCGTATTATAGTCAGGCCACCAAAGCCTATAATACTAAATATAGTTGTGAACTAGAAACGCTTGCTGTCGTAAATGCGGTGAAACATTTTCGACATTATCTCCTGGGTGTTAAGTTTTTGTTGGTCACTGATTGCAACGCTTAAAAGCCAACAAAGGAAAAGAAAGACTTGTTACCACGTAAAGCTCGTTGGTGGATTTTTCTACAAGATTTTGAGTTTGAAATTGTATATAAAAAAGGAAGTAGTCTATCGCATGTAGATTACTTAAGTCGGAATATACCAGTTAAAAATTGTTGCCAAATAAATAAATTATCCGTTACGTGGTTCCATATTGAGCAACAAAATGATCCAGATGCAATTGAAATCATTGATAAAACTAAAAATGAGGATCCAAGCATCATAGCACAGTATTCGATAGATAAAGGGCTATTATACAAGAATGTAGAAAATTTTAAAAAAGTTTACATGCCCAAACAATGTCGATTGACTATAATACGACGTTTCCATGAAGAAAATTGCCACATTGGATGGGAAAAAACATTGACGAAAATAAAAGAAAATTTTTGGATGCCGCATATGACTAAAAACGTTATAAAATTTGTTGGATCTTGTTTAATTTGTGTAGTTGCCAAGAGACCTTCAGGAAAAAAACAGTCTGAGCTTCACCCAATTGAAAAAAGAAGCCAATCCCATTTGATGTTGTACATGTGGATTTTATGGGCCCCTTTGAAGGAAAGGAACATCGCTATATTTTCATAATTATTGATGGGTTTACTAAATTCGTAACATTGTTTCCTTGCAAAACGCTGACAGCTTCAGAAACTGTTAATGTTTTTTACAACTATGTTGCGTTGTTTGGTGCTCCTGGAAAGATAATAAGTGACGGAGGAACTAATTTCACTAGTGAAGGTTTTAAAAATCTTTGCGTTTCTTTGGGAATCATTCATCATCTAATAGCACCAGGAACTTGTATAGCGAATGGACAAGTAGAACGGTATGTGGATACAGTAGCCAATTTATTAAGAACCAATCAAGACATGGATTGGATTCGTTATGTCAGTCGTGTACAGTTAGCTCTGAACACCACTGTCAATAAGAAAACTGGATTTTCTCCACTTAAGATATTGGCCGGTATAACAGGACGTACTCCAGATGTTGGTGCCCTTCTATCAGAGTTGGAAATTGAGCCGCAATACGATGATATAAATGCAATACGTAACCTTGTTAACAAGCGCACGGAGGTGAACGCACAACAAATGAAAGTGCGGTTTGATGAACATAAAAGTAAGCCAACAAAATTGAACATATTATCGCAACCATATTATCAGGGCCCATATGAGATAGTTGGTTTACTCCCTATTGATCGTTATAAACTTAAAAAGAACAATAACCGTACTGTTGTTGTCGTTGCAAGGGAAAATATTCGTCCTGTCACTGAAACTGTGAATGAGGAGCAAGTTACAGAATAAATAAAGGTAATGTTAAATTGATAATAATTATAACTAAATTTTGCAAGAAAATCGAACTCAGGGATAAACATTACCTCTGAAAATTAATTAATGTCACTTTTAAGACTGGGATAAAACTTTGACCAAAAGTTGGAGGACGAGCTGAAGATTGCCTCTGAGCCTCAACTTATTGTCAGGTTTTAAAGTGTGACAGAGTTGGTGGACAAGCTTAAGATTGCCTCTGAACCATCAACTCATGGTATGTTAAAAATTAATCGAAGTTTTGGACAAGCTTAAGATTGCCTCTGAGCCATAACATTCATAGAATACACAGTGGGTGTAATAAATCAAATATTTTTCTGTAAGAAAAGTTATAGTAATAAAGGTTTATTTTACCTCTGAGTTGTGATTGTGTAAACAAGCTTAATATCGCCTTTGAGTTGATGATGTTTGTTATTACAGATATTGGAGCTGAATTTGTGTTAGGGGAAAGCACGTTTGACGATGACTGTGAAAAGTAAATAGCAGTCAAAATGATACAATTTACATTAAATTGTGAATTTTGAATGTCAAGATTTTGTATATGTGTTTCAAATAAATTTACTTGTATAAAACTCAATTCATCGAGAGCGATGATTTTACAGGATGGCCGTGTTAGAGCAAAAACTTTATTAAATGTTTATTTTGTAGTGCTTTTCAATTTCTGTCAGATCTGTACGCCTAGAAAATATAAAAGGGACGATCATATTGAAAAAGTTGTCATTGTGAAAATAATTGTGATGGTGTATAGAACTGTAAAATATTCAATTAGAAAAACTATTTCAAGAGTTTTCTATCATACATATTTTTTTTTTTAAAAAAAAATAGTTTTAAGTATTAGAAAAAAAATTATATAACAATATTTTCGTTTTCAAAAAAATCTACTTCATCATTACAATCATTGGGCCACAAAACCGTTTTTATAAAGAATTTCGATCTTTTGTACGTTTCGTTAGAATTAATTTTTTTATAAACATCTGATGGCAATTTAAAATTTGAATAGCACGCATTTTCAAACTAAAGATTTAATATGCATCACGGCAAATGTTGGATTTGAATAAATTCATCAAGTTAAACGTCCTTTCGACCTCAGCGTTTGAATAAAGTAAAGAAAGTATTCGCAAAAGAAAACTACTAAAGGATTTTCTCCCATAGAATTTTTAAAATTATGGACTTATGTTAAAAGTTTTTTGGGAGGTTGTAATATTAAATTTTTTGTAAATTCTATTAGGTTATTTGTTATGTCCTGTTTATCGTTTGCACTAACATTAAAGTCTTTGTAAGACTTTTCAAAACTTTACAAGGGATGGCAAAATTCATTGATATTTTCATTTATATTACCTTGAAGGTAGTCAAATTATTTAATGGCACATTAATTCTATTTGTGATACTTTTATTCAAAGAAAATAAGCTATTATAACGCTTAACATAATCAGCGTAATCGGCTTCAAATTAGCTAAATTAACTCTTTGCACTTCTTCCAATATTAAACCTAAATAAATCAAATAAATAGAGTTTTTACTATCGTTGTACATACTTTTCAGTAAATTCGAAATATAGCACTTTTACTATAGTAGGTTAAAATGAGTTTTCAACTCAAGCCACGTTTAATTATATTTACCGCCTTTTCTATGGATAACCAGCTTGTATTTGAAACCATTGGAATTTTTTATACCCTCCACACGTCAGCGGCAGAAGGTATATATAGGTTTGTCATTCCGTTTGTAACGCATCGAAAATCTAATTTCCGACCCCATAAAGTATATATATTCTTGATCCTTATCACAGCTCGAGTCGATATAGCGATGTCCGTCTGTCCGTCTGTCCTTCTGTCTGTTGAAATCACGCTCATTCACAAAAAAAGCCATCTAACTGAATAAGGCTACAATAATATCATTTGCCATAATTCCCAGCAGGCTGGTATTGAAAATGGGCTAAAGCGGGCATCATCGTGATTAGAAACGAGCAAAAATATGTAGATACCTCTAAAAAAAAACATAAAACCCAGTGTGTTTGTTGTAACAGTTTAGTGGTTGAATATTATAATTGTACAACAACATAAAAAAATGCCACAAAAAAATTATGCATATACATATATTAACAATACCAAGAACACAATAACATAGCTCATGTTAGTAGAATTGCCACATATTTTTTTATCGTTATCACGTTATAATAAAAAAAAAATCGCCAATATGAAAGAAAAAATGAAAACGAAAAGAAAACGAAAAATGAAAAATGGAAAATGAAAAATGGAAAATGAAAATGGAAAACAAAAATTGAAATATGAAAATTGGAAAATGGAAAAAAAAAATTGAAAAATTAAAAATGCAAAATGGAAAATGAAATTCAAAAATGGAAAATGAAAATTAAAAAAGGAAAATGAAAAATGAAAATTGAAAAATGGGAAATGGAAAATGAAAAATGAAAAAGGGAAAAGGGAAAATGAAAAACGGAAAATGGAAAATGTAAAATGGAAAATAGAAAATGAAAAATGGAGAATGGAAAATGGAAAATGAAAAATGGAGAATGGAAAATGGAAAATGAAACATGAAAATTTAAAAATGAAAAATGAAAAATGGAAAGTGGAAAATGGAAAACGAAAACTGTAATATGAAAAATGGAAAATGAAAAATGGAAAATGGAAAATGAAAATTGCAAAATGAATAATGGAAAATGGAAAATGAAAATTGGGAAAATGAAAAATGAAAATTGAAAAATGGAAAATGGAAAATGAAAATTGAAAAATGAAAAATGGAAAATAGAAAACGCAAAATGGAAAATGGAAAATGGCAAATGGGAAATAAAAATTGAAAATTGAAAAATTAAAAATGGAAAATGAAAAATGGAAAATGAAAATTTGAAAAATGAAAAAATAGAAATGGAAATTGGAAAATGAAAATTGGAAATGAAAATTGAAAAATTAAAAATGAGAAATAGAAAATGGAAAACGCAAAATGGATAGATGGAAAATGGAAAATGGGAAATGGGAAATGGGAAATTGAAAATGAAAATTGAAAAATGGAATATGAAAAATGGAAAATGAATATTGAGAAATTAAAAATGGAAAATTAAAAATGAAAATTGAAAAATGGAAAATGCAAAATGGAAAATTGAAAATGAAAATTGGAAAAGGGGAAATGAAAATTGAAAAATTGAAAATGCAAAATGGAAAATGGAAAATGAAAAATGAAAAATGAAAAATGAAAAATGAAAAATGAAAAATGAAAAATGAAAAATGAAAAATGGAAAATGAAAATTGCAAAATGAAAAATGGAAAATGAAAATTGAAAAATGAAAAATGAAAAATGTAAAATGTTAAATGGAAAATGAAAATTGAAAAATGGACAATGGAAAATGAAAATTAAAAAATGGAAAATGGCAAATGCAAAATGGAAAATGCAAAATGAGAATTGAAAAATGGAAAATTGAAAAATGAAGAATGGAAAATGAAAATTGAAAATTGAAAAATTAAAAATTGAAAATGGAAAATTGATAAATGAAAATTGGAAAATGAGAATTAAAAATTGAAAAATGAAAAATGGAAAATGAAAATTGAAAAATGAGAAATGAGAAATGAGAAATGGAAAATGGAAAATGAAAATTGAAAAATTAAATTTGAAAAATGGAAAATGGAAAACGCAAAATGGAAAATGGAAAATGAAAATTGAAAAATGGATAATGGAAAATGAAAAATGGAAAATGAAAATTGAAAAATGGAAAATCGAAAATGAAAATCGAAAAATGGAAAATGAAAATTGAAAAATTGAATAATAATGGAAAATGGAAAATGAAAAATGAAAAATGTAAACTGGAAAATGAAAATTGAAAAATTAAAAATGGAAAATGAAAATTGAAAAATGAACAACGGAAAATAGAAAATGAAAAATGGAAAATGAAATAAATAGATATGATAAGTTTAAATTTCTATATTGAGTTTCTTACCTGTTATTATTATGTATTTATTTTTTTTTTGTATTGAATGTAATGCAGATAAAAATAAAAAATAATTCAGATAAAATCATTTTAAAATTAGCTTACTTTTAATAATAATAATTTTTAGCCAAGAATCATTTGAATTTTGTTATTCGAAATTAATGTTTCAGTATCGGCAAAAGTTTTAAAGTGTAGTCGTACTCAACATTGGGTGTAACATTGAGTTTAAGACTCAGGTGGAGGGTATCAAAAAATTCGGCACAGCCGAATTTAACACTCTTACTTGTTCTGGATTCATTTTGTCATTATCTAATAATTTGAATACTCATAGCAAACCAGTTATGAGTCTCTTTAACAAGAAATTCTAAGTTATTTGGAAAACTTTTCTCCGTAGGCGCACAGACAGCAAACTGAATTGAGTGGCAAGCACATCTAACTAAAATCAAACTTGGAAGATCATATTTTTGCTCAATTTTCCGATGCAAACCATTGTTAGATCCCCTTATTACGGCATCATTGTCTCTACGTATTGCCGCTAATTTTTTAAAGTCCAGCTGCAAAATGTTTAGTAAACATTCTAAGCCATAAAGAATATCTTCAGCAGTACCACCTTGCAAATCGATCAATCCAAGAAATGTTTTAACGAATTTATTTTTTCTAGTGCTGAAATTTCTTTCTACAACCGCAAGTAATTTTTCATTTGATATACCAGTTCCTTTATCTTATATTAAGCTAAAGGGAACACCTTTAATATCATTGACAATATTTTCTATAAGAAATGGAGCTAAACTATTAGTTATAATGTTTGAGCACTTTGTTCGAAGCAATTTGAAATTTACGGCTTTACTATCCAAAAAGGTATCCAAACAAGCAAATGTACAATACAGGAGAAATATGAATGTGCTGCTATATAAGGCACAAGGTACCTTGGGCTATTTGATTTTCCGTAGCCTCCTTTTTTTGGAAAGTTAGCCCAGGTTGCAGGAAAGGAGTACTGGATGAGTTTATCGCTTTTTTATGTTTTTTGTTTGCTTTAATTTTATAATTGAAAAAAATGCAAAATGCCTTTGATTCATCTTTAGCAGGTCTTAACCATCTCTTCAAAGCTGGATAGGTCTCCCAAACTTTTCTATATTTTTGGATATCCATCTACAAAATAAGGTAACAATTAATATTTTAAAATGGCCAGTTAAATATTATCTACTTTTAATCACTTACACGAAATAATGTAAAACAAAAGCTATTTTTCTTAAAAAAAAAAAGTTTACTGTTACTTGTCTGCTGCTTCTTTTCAAATATGACAGTCTACTCAACACAATGAAAAAACATGACAGATAGAAGAAAAAATTAATTTAACATCGGTTTAAGAGAAAAAATACTACAAACACTTTAAAAAAAAGTTTTTAAAAATAATAGTATCCATAAACGCATGGTTGTGGATAATAGCACTAAAAGCACTGTGCAAAATACTGAATGAAAATCACTGTAGATACCCGTTTTTTTAAAACGCATATTCACAAAAAGAAGCGGGTACGGAGAGGTAAAAAGCACCAAAAAAGTTGCGAAAAGCACCAAAATGGCATTACTGCTAGTAAGATAGTTAAATTCGACTATACAGAAACCTTGATATCATCCACCTGTAAACAAAATATTTGAAAAAGTAAACAAGTTGATAAACTTAATACTAAAATACTGCAACAGTGAATGTTTAAATTTTTTTTAAAGGTGCTTCTATATCTTAGGTCAGATCTTGGCATAATGGCCGATTTATCCCATTGTAAACACCAACATGCTCAAAATAATGACGACCCTATTAACCTAAGTATACGCAGGTAATTGGAACATTTTGCGAATGAGCGTGGTTTCAATAGAGAGGCATACAGACGGGCAGACAGACATCGCAATGTCGACACGAGTTGTTCTGGGTATACATTATGGGGACAAACTGATGCAAAACTATGGACGATATAAAAATGTTACATTCTCTTAAAAATATACGTATTTAAAAATTGTTGAACACCTTTTTCATAATTTTTTATGTAAACTTTGTTAGAAGTAATAAAAACCAATTTGTCGATACTTGATAACCGCAGTTATTTAAGCCTTTATTTCACACATATGACAGATCATAACGAAGTTTGATGAATGAATCATGAACCGATTATAACAGGTGATGCCCAGAAAATTTGGCTTTATAAATATGCCACAGAAAAAAGTTTCTTTTATTTTAATGATAAAAGTATATTATAAAAATATTTGTAAGCTACAAATGACCTTTGGACATTATTTTTGTCTATTTCACGAATACATTTAACAATTATTTTTTCGAGATCTTTAAAGTCTTTAGCTATCCAATTTTTCTTATGTGAAATTTTAAGAAATTTCCAATAAAATCTTCTATTGGACGACCATGAGCCACGTTTGTTGGATTTCGGTCTTTTGATACAAAAGTCACGTTTTTCTTTTTATTAAAGAATTCCTGCATCTTTATGACGCAATGTGACTATGGCTTGTCAGTTGTCAGGCCAGAAGACATACTTATCAATATTTTGGCCAAAAACTGCTTCCGGCACACTTCTTGGTTCATTGTAATTTCACTTGGTTTGAACTAAGGCTTTTAAATTTCTTTTTCGGATATCTATTCAAATTTATGCTTATCCTTTAGTTTCGCATTGGGATTACATTTAGAAACGTCATTTGAATTAACATTGATCATTTCCAGACATTTGAGACTTGCTGAATGGAAAATAAATAACATTCGTCATCCAAAACGTATGACATTTTCCCATCAAATGAAACATCATCAGTATTGCCATTTTATTGTGGATATTGGCTTAACGGTGTACTTTGGCCATCTGATTTGTTTTCAACACATTATTTAGTTTTATTACAGTTTTATCGCATTTCAGCTCAGCAGCTGCATAGTGTTTACATATGCCATCCATATTGTTAAATATACGTTTAAGCTTAAATTTATTGTTTTTAATCATTTTTGATGGAATTCTTCAATTACCTCATTTTCTTTCCAGTTCCGTAGTTTTAAGAATTCCATTTAAAGTACATTTTGGAACAGATTCTCTGTAAAATGTTAGCTAAGCTTTTCATTGATTTTATAAAATCACACAACGTGCTCGTGGAGGATATATTGCTTCGATGGCATTTTAATGAAAACAAAAACAAATATTACGTAAATAATTTAAGTATCCTTGGTAACACAAAAATCAGCGCCTACTAATTCGATGAGATAGATTTCAAATTATAAGAGCTTAAACAACTCTAATTTTTTGTCATCACCCGTTAGCTTTTGCATAAACTATTGCCTCAGAATAGAGCGTACTTAAAAAAGGCTTGACTTAAAGAGGAAACAGCTATCAAGAATTTGTTTTTATGTACAAAGAGGCTTATGGTAAATTCAAAAAAAGAAAATTCTCTTGCACTCTTATGTAGTTCGTCGGTAAAAAAAAAATACTTTTAAAAATTGAAGGAGTGTATGTTGGGAAAACCAAAATATTATCCACATGGTTTGGAACACTGGTTAGAAAACATAATGTAAAAAAAATAGAAAATTAAAGTCGTTCTATAACATGTTACGGTTCATATCGGATGTTAAATTTATATGGAGACTGGGTCGAAAAACCAATCGATCCTAACCATATTTGTCAAAGACAGTTATTTTTATAGAAATAAAATTTGAGAAAAATCTGTGCAATATTTTTTTTTTTTTTTTGATAGATCGGGAATCGTCTTTATATGGGGCTGTGACTGAGAATTATCCATAGGGTATATTTTAGGATTACTGACGAATGGATGAAACGAACATACACAAACCCAATTTGATCAAGATCTATACGGTGTGGGGGACTATGTCTGAACATGAACCGATTTCCACCAATTTTAATAGCGTCCATTCTATGCCTGTAAAACTTATATACTAAATTTCATAAAAAAAATATCTAAATTTGCCATCTGTAGTTTGATTACAAGGTTTGCATGGATACACAGACGGACGGACATCGCTACGGCGACTCTAAAAGTGATTCTAAGTTGATCGGTACAATAAAAGATGGATCTAGGTAAAATATTTTTGGTCAGTAGAAAGTTATTGCACACTGACCACATAGTGGTAGAGGATATAATTAAATACTAAAGACAAGCTATCAGACACTCGCAGTTTTTCCATTTCTTTCACTATTGTTTCCAATGTGCATCTGTCAGTCGGAATGCCAGATTCAAACTTGACCTCCTCTATATTATTCTCCATCAAAAGAGATGATTAAATTCTCTTTCATGAATGTGGTTTCCGGGCGACTTGAACATTCACCTAAGTGGCAATAAGTTGTTGCATTAGGACACATAATCAATTTAAGGCAATCGCGGTAATCGAGTAAATCTTCTGGCGAATCATCTGTTGATTACCTTAAGTTGATTTCCTTCAACATCAGTTTAATCAACACCTGAACCTAGTAACGCCAAGAAAAGATTGGCAAAAAAAAGCAGCAAATAAAGGCGATAAATAAGCTGGATGAAAGACTGGGTATTTAAAAATTTACAAAACTTAAATACTTCATCAGCTACAATAAATTAATTAAAAAAATAGTTATGCTATAAATGGATCTAATGAGATTAAGATTAAATTTTATTAAATTATTTGTTTTCATTATCATTTTTATTTTATATTAATTTAATTATTATCACAAATAAATAAAAATAATAACTTTTCAACATTTCTTTAGAAAAAAATTGTTTTTTTTTTTACTGAGGTTAACATATTGCATGTATTACGGTACCGAAAGTATGAAAATTAAGTTAGGAATGTTACATACCGTCGAAAAGGCTAATTTATCTAGTTTCTCAGTATAAATTTTATTTGTAAGATTTTAGAAACACTTATACACTAATAGGAAAAAAATTCAAATTAGTGCATATGCTAAAAATTGAAAAAACGCCGTCTTGAGTTACAAAGCATTTTTTTTTTATAGATATCCCACTCGCATTTCACTAAGGGGCCAAAAACGGGCGTTTTTTGAAAAAAAAAAAACGTCAACAAAATTTTTAATTATGCAAAAACCAGTTCAAAAAATTTTTTTATTTTTTTCCGAAAGACTGAAGAAATTGGTATCTAAGTTTTTAGGACAAATTTTGCTAAGAAGTGAACCCCTATAACTCAGAGAATTCTTGACCGATCTTGTTGAATTGTGTCTAAACTTCTATCCAATAGGACTAACCTTGGTGCAAATATCATCACGATCGGAAGACATCGGCGTCAAAAGTTGGGTCACTGGACATGAAATGCCCCATATACTCTATATTGTTTTTTTTTTTTATTTAATCTTGGAATGAACAAATACATGAAACGAATTTTTTTTTTTTACTTAAAGTGAATGAAATCGATAATTTTCAGCGCTGAATATTTTGGTCTATTTTAAATATGGGAAAGTCAAAGATTCGTCGATTTGTACAACAATTTAGTCAAATTTTCCCAAAAAGGTGAAAAATATGCACGAAAACGCTCCCTGGCGACTGTTAAAAATAAAAATAAATGTGAAAAATAGATTAACCGCTCCAAAAAACCCCCGGTATGCATATTTTAAATAATTTTTTATACATTTGAATGAGTATTATGTCATGAAAATATCCTCATCGAAATTTTTGTCAGGCTCGAAAATGATTTTAGAAGTATGGTTCCTTGGGCAAATATACTTGTTATGGCCCATTGTACCAGAATCGCTATGAACCCGTTGGAGATTTTTTCGGCCTCCTACATTTTGACCCACCCTAATATATATGGACAACATTTGGTGTGTGTGTGTGTCTGTATTTGTATATATTACACCCACTATTCAGTAGTCTCAAGATAAAGCCAGTAGGAGTTTTGTTAGTAATAGCCCCCATATAAAATTGATTTCCGATCTTCACTTAAATCTTACAAAAAACATTTGCATATTGATATATGAATTAACTTTTCACCAAACAATCTGTCTACTGCTTTTGGTTACTGATGAGTGTTGGCGACTTTTCCCGAAACATCTGTATAACTGTCATACAATTTTTGAAACAAATGTGCCAATGTTTTTTACTTAAGTTTAAAGTAAAAACATTTGATCTTGACCCTGAAAAAATTTTCAAACTCAATATTTTTTTAAAATTAGATTCTTATATGGATTTAAGAACAGTAAGTGACTTTACTAAATATGATCATGACCGTTCTATTTTTGACCCCATATAATCCGAAATAAACTTTTCCTTATATGCAGGGCATAAAGTTTAGCAATGCCATAATAATTTGGTTTTTGCATAGATGGATGCAAGACCCTAACTGGAATGAATGATATAAGGTAAAGTATAGTCGATCTAGACCAGCTTAAGTATATTTACTTTTTTCCTTTATTTATGAACATTTCGATATGCACAAAATTTCATTAAAATATTCCTGGTTAAAGTTGCATAAAATTTTAAGAGATATTTTTTTTTAAGAAATAAATTCAATTGTTCATTGATATATATATGTATGAACTATTTTTTTCTAAGTGGTTTTATATAGATTTAGAAAAAATATTTTATTTTCCTACGCATAAATGTCATTTTATAAGTTTCTATTTATAAATAATTCATAATGAATTCTATGCAAAAACAAAAATGAAATATATAATTTGTAGAATAAAATTTCATTCATTAAGAATAGTATTGTTTTAGAATGCATAGCTAAGAACTTACCAATAGTTTTAACAAATGTTACCAAAAACAGTTTAAAATTTTCCTATATATAAATTTCATGGTCAAATCTTTTAACATTATTTTCTTTTGCTATGTTAATCGGTATGTTTAAAAAACTTATTTTGTATAAATTGGATTTGACATCCTTATTTGCCTGGTACATTCATTTTATTTCTTTGAATGTTTTAATATGTTGATATTACAAAGAAAAAAATAAAAAAAATACACTGCCACATGGAACATTTGTGTATAGCTTCTATGCATGTGTCTATTTGAGAATTTAAAGCAATACTAATCAAAAAACCAAGTCATTATCAGTTATGGGAACTATAAACATTAATGTGTTGATTATATGAATGTAGAACAGGATGCTTAAAGAAATGTTGTATATATAAGATGTACACAAGAGTAGTTTTCAGAAAAATAACATTATAAGATATCTTTATAATGGCGACAGTTAAAAATAAAAATAAATGTGAAAAATGGATTTCCCGCTCCACAAAACCCCCGGTATACACATTTTCAATAATTATACCCTAAAACACTATGTGGTTTGGGTATAATAATTTTGTGCTGATGTTTAGAACTACCAAAAAAATATGACCTAGACCCATCTTTTACTATACCGAGCGACTCAGAATCACTTTCTGAGTCGATTTAGCGATATCCGTCCATCCGTCTATCCGTATATTAAAGAAATGTTGTATATATTAGATGTACACAAAAGTTGTTTTCAGAAAAATAACATTATAAAATATCTTTAAAAATTCTAAAGCCTGGTGATTTTAAGAACGAAATAAGTTAAGTAACATAATAAAACACCTTGTTTGGGCCACGAATAATATTAAGCAGAAATTCGTAATTTTACTGTATTGAAAAGATTAGCCTTAGTTTTGTATCCGTTCAATTGCACTATAAGTTACCAAATAAATGTCACATATCGTTAGATATCGCGGTGGATTTCATAATTAATATATAATAAAGGGTGATTTTTTAGCTATTATCTTTTTGGCAACACTGGTTTAAACAGCTGACGCACGTTTCTTGTTTTGTTTCATTGTCAAACATCTTCAGTTTGGTCTATAATTTAACCATGAATCATCTTACAAACGAACAACGCTTGCAAGTTACTGAATTTTATTATAAAAATGCGTGCTCTATTAAGAAAATTCATCGCGCGCTTCTTCCATTTTATGGTCAGTTTAATAGACCCACTGAAGCGGCTATTTGGGCGATTGTGACTAAATTTTGCACCAAATTTACATTGTTTGACATTAAACCACCAACACGCGACGAATCGATAATTGGGCCTCTGTTACTCAACAACGTGGAAAATTTTGCGGAAGGATTTAGGTGTGAAGCTTTTCAAAATACAGCCGCAACGTAGAATTTTTGGTGAATGGGCTCTTGGAAAGTTGGCCGAAGATCCACTTTTTTAACGAAAAATTGTATTCAGCGACCAAGCTCATTTTTGGCTCAATGGGTACGTAAATAAGCAGAATTGTCGATTTTGGACTGAATATCAGCCAGAAGCATTGGAAGACCTACCAATGTATTCAGAAAAAGTCACAGTTTGGTGCGGTTTATGGGCTGGTGGCATCATTGGACCGTACTTCTTCAAAGATGATGCGAATCGTAACGTAACTGTGAATGGTGAGCGCTACCGCGAGATGATATCCAGCTTTTTTTGCCCAAAATGCAAGAGCTTGACTTGCATGACATGTGGATTCAAAGACGGTGCCACATGCCACACAGCACGCGCAACAATGGACTTATTGAGAGGCGAGTTCGGTGAACATTTTATTTCACGTTCGGGACGGGTCAATTGGCCGCCTAGATCATGCGATTTAACGCCTTTAGACTATTTTTGTGGGGCTATGTTAAAGCTCATGTCTATACAGACAATCCCGCTTCAATTAACGCATTGGAAGACAACATCGAAGCATTTATTCGTGAGATACCGGCCGAAATGTTGGAAAGAGTATGCCAAAATTGGACTAAGCGGATGGACCATTTGAGGCGCAGTCACGGTCAACATTTGCATGAAATAATCTTCAAACATTAAATTACATGGACCGTACTATCGATTCAAATAAAGATTTCATGCATTTTTCTGAATTTTATATGTTTATACCCTATACCACTATGTGGTTTGGGTATAATGACTTTGTGCTGCTGTTTGTAACAACCAAAAATATTTGACCTACACCCATCTTTAATTATACTGATCGAATCAGAATCACTATCTGATTCGATTTAACGATGTCCGTCCGTCCGTCCGTCCGTCTGTGTGTCCATGTAAAGCTTGTAATCAAACTGCAGGTCGCAAATATGAATATTTTTTTACAAAAATTGGTATTTGATCTTTTGTCGGCCATGGGATGCACGCTATTCAAATTGGTGAGAATCGGCGCATGTTCAGACCTAGCCCACATACAAATGACCCCTATGAAATCAACATATATTGCCATTAGATCCAAATTATCATACAAATCTTAGTCAAATTGGGTTTTTATGTATATATTACATCCATTAATCAGTAGTCCAAAAATGATCCCTATTGGACAACTCTTAGTCATAGGCCCCATATAGAGCTACTTCCCGATCTTCACTTAAATCTTTCAAAAAACAAAAATATTGCACTGATTCTTCTCAAATTTGGTTTGTTTATATTTTTGCAAAATACAAGAGACTTTACCAAACATGGTCAGGATCGGTCCATTTTTGGGCCTATATCCAGTTAGTTGGGCCTGAGAGATAGTGTCTCTAAACGCATGGTATAGGGTATCGTATAGTCGGTCTAGACCGACTATAATTTTCTTACTTGTTTTTTTTTGGAAAACTTTCCTATAGCTCTTAACAAGCAAGGTGTATTGGGTGGAACCCTTAGATAGTTCTGAAACTAGGATTTGCTATTAAGGACTGAAAAATAAAAGATGTGTATTTCTTAGTAGTTTCTCAACCTAATATTTAGGGGAAGGGTATTGGAAAATTATTATTTTTTTGGGATTTTTAGTTTTTGTCATATTTCCACCTTCTTTGAAGACATTAAACTGACAAAAATGGTTCTTATCTTTTACATAAGTTTTTACATAATTGTAAAATTTTATGGACTGAATAAATTAATTCTAAGCAATGAATGGTATTTTGGGGTAATACACCAAAATTCAAAAATCAAAAGGCACCAAATGCTAATAGTAACCTCTCTTCGCCATACGATGATGATGATACCTACTCAGTAGAGGATATCGAGAAGGGAATACCTCATCTAGTGATTGATTTATTGCACAGCTTTACAACTTTGTTAGACCTCATAGTTCGAAGCTACACACAAGTTTTAAAAATAAAACTTAAAGACTCCAAATTAAAATTCTATGTAAAGAACAGAAGAAATTTAAGATAATGTTATTTGGCATCCCAATGTTGAATGGTATAACTATTAATGAAGAATTTAAGAACATTTTTAATATAATTCCAACAAGTGTTAAAGAAGCCGTAGCAGAAAAATTCTGCATTTATGATAAACTCTACATGATCGAGTTTGCTAAACGTGATATTATAAAAATACTATTCTTTTATGGCATGGCTGTACCTTGGAGGAATCTTCATAAAGGCAATAGGGGCCCGATAATAAACTCTAAATGCTTCACGTATTTACTCATACACTCTGCGAATATTCCAAGATCCCATCAACTTCTAGAAATGCTTATTCAGTATAAGATACTTGGACATTACTAGAGAAAATGTCCCAAATGCAAATAAAGACAGACACATTGATGTTACCTTTGAAGAAAATCCAATAGGTGGTTGTTATGATTTACCTAATGAACGGTTATTAGATATTTATTTCCGAGTATTAGATGAGCTCAAAAAATTCAGAAATAAATACTACAAATGAGGGTGCTAGGCAATATGCTTCGTCATGTTATCTAATACAAATCATTTAAAATGTATTAATGTGCGTCTCATCAAGAGGTGTTCTCATTACTATTCGGGATTCAATAACTCATCAACTTTTACCTAAATATCTTACATCATTTTTTGGGAATATTTCAATATCGCTGAATATTAATGGGTGATTAATGATTTTCACATCGGCATACTGTCCTTAGTACAATAATGGAGGACCTAGACAAATTAACTAATATTCCTACTATTTTTTTCATTTTTGGAAATCTTAGCTTACACAACAACCAGCTGGAACTGTTTTAACAACAATACTTCAGGTAATGTTCTTTATCGATGTCAATTACAGTTCACCTATTTAATTTTTATCCACATGATTTTACACGTTTTGGTCAAACCACAAACTACTGCCAGTCCTATACAGTTAACCTAGTTTTGTCAACTTCAATTTAAATATGATGAAACTTGAAACGAATCTAATGAGACTGAATTCAGATCACGTCCCTCTGGGACTGCGAATTCAATGAAATTAATATCATTATATAACTTAGTCAATTGGAATGAAATAAGCATTCGGGTTATAAACAAAATTAACTGGATTTGTATAAACATTTCAAATGTATATTTTTTTATACCCTATACCACTATGTG
Source organism: Cordilura impudica (assembly GCA_963682025.1). NCBI lineage: Eukaryota > Metazoa > Arthropoda > Insecta > Diptera > Scathophagidae > Cordilura > Cordilura impudica. The sequence continues at coordinate 131,102,223 of OY821517.1, forward strand.
GTCAGGGTATAATGACTTTGTGCTGATGTATGTAACTGAGTCAATTTAGCAAAGTCCGTCTGGGTGTCCATGTAAATCTTGTAATCAAACTACAGTCACAAATATGAATATATTTCGTTGGAATTCAGCACGTAAGCTTCTATCGGCCATAGGATGAACGCTGTTGAAATTGGCCCATGTTCAGAACTAGTCCCCATACAAATGACCCCTATGAGATCGACTTGAAATGCCATAATATCCAAATTATTACATAGGTCAAATTGGGCCCATATGTGTTTATTACATCCATTTATCAGTAGTCCAAAAATAAACCCTATAGGATTCTTAGTCATAGCCCCCATATGAAGTTGATTCCCGAGATCTTCACTTAAATCTATTAAGAAAAAAAAATATTACACAGATATTTCTCTAATTTGGTTTATCTATAATATTAATAGGCTAGGCGATATCTTGTGACCGTTGTTTTGTTCTACCGTTTTATTCCGATTTTGACCAAACGTATACTATTTTAAAGCTATTTATTTTCGTTTATTATCGTTTGCAGATACACAGATTTTTTAATTTGTTCCTCTATTTGGAGTAAATTGTATTTAAAGTTGCTACCAACAGATACATAAAATTACACATATGCTATGTTTTACTAAATTTGTTAATGTGTATGCTAATGAGTGTGTTATATTCATTTACAATAATAATAAACCATAAAAGTGTTGGTTTGCGAATTGGCCAAGTTGAAATTGCTAATTTCGAGCTCTGGAATCTGCTAGTACATATACATGACCAAATAAAGTCATGACTATATGAACTTTTTCATATCCGAAGGCAAAAAAATTAATTACAAAGTTTCTCAAATTCGGTTTATGCTTATTCTCTATTTCTAATTAGTTGGACCTAAGAAATAGGATTTCCAACTGCATGGTATAGGGTATCGTATAGACGGCATAGACCAGTCGGCATACTTTTCTTACATGTGTTTTATTTATTTTATTTAATATCTTTCGAATAACTAATATCCTTACAGACTAATCTATTTAGTGTTTAGATATAACAAATAAAATAATGAAAATTTAATTATTTAGATTTTAATTCATAAAAAAAGTCAAATTAAAACAAGTAAGAAAATTATACAGCTTACCCATTCGTATGATCTCCTTTAATACACTATATTCACATGTTTATGCATAAACAAGTAAGAAAACTATAGTCGGTCTAGACTGACTAAACGATACCCTATACCATATTTTAGAAACCCTATCACTTCAGCCAACTAATTGTATATCGAAAATAAACCAAATTTGAGTGGCATTGTTATTAATTTTGTTGTAGATATGAAAAAGTTCATATCGGATGCTTTATTTCTATGGGGACTAGGTCGAAAAATGGACCGATCCTGACCATATTCGTTAAGTCACTTATATTTTGAAAAAATATACACAAACCAAATTTGAGAAAAATCTGTGATATATTTTTGTTTTTTGATAGATTTAAGTGAAGATCGGGAAGCAGCTCTATATGGGGCCTATCACTAAGAATTGTCCTATAGGGATTATTTTTGGACTACTGATTAATGGATACAATAAACACATACAAACCCAATTTGACTAACATCTATGTGATAGTTTGGATCTTATGGCAATTTATGTCGATTTCATTTGTATGGGGACTAGGTCTGAACATGGACCGATTTCACCAATTTCAATACCGTTCATCCTATGACCGGTAAAAGCTTATATACCAAGTTTCATCAAAATATATAAAAGAGCACAGTGGATGCCTGATTATACCTGGAAGTTAATTTTGGAAAGAAAGGAAATAAAGGCAAAACAAAATATAGCTAGAACACGCGGTGAAAAGATAAAGGTAGGTGAAGCCTACAGGCGTCACGATTTGCTAATGAAGCGGAGTGCTAGAAATGACAAGAGAAGATGGCTCGAGAAACTTGCGCGTAATGCCCAAAAAGCATCTGAAGAGCATAGGTCCAAGGATCTTTACGCAATCACCAAAAAACTCACAGGTAAAAATTTCCTTAACAGAAAACCACTAAAGAACAATGAGGGAGAACTATCAACATCAAAAAATGAACAATTGGAAATATGGAGGCGTCATTATTCCTCAATGCTTTCAAACGCTCCATCCAACCTTTCGAACATTTGCTCATGCGCAACCCACACAGTTAGGCAAGACATCTCAACTGAATGCCCTGACATTTCAGAAGTTTTAAACGCTGTTATTGCTTTGAAGGCAAACACGGCCCCCGGTGCCGATAATATAGCCCCTGAAATGCTTAAAGCTGATCCCCAACTAACAGCGAACATTCTGCTACCCCTCATCGAGAACTTTTGGCTCACACTCGAACTCGACTCAAAACTTAAAGAAGGTATCATTGTCAACATACCAAAGAAAGGCAACCTTACCGATTGCAGGAACTGGAGAGGTATCACAATTCTTAGTGCAGTAAATAAGATTTTAGCGCACATTATCAACAAAAGAATATCAGATGCTGTAATGGATGACATCAGGCTTGAGCAGGCTGGCTTTCGTCCACAAAAGTCTTGTGTTGACCATATAAATACTTTGCGAATAATTATTGAGCAGTCCACCGAGTGGCAGTCCCCCCTGTACATGATCTTTATAGATTTTGAGAAAGCATTCGACACCCTGAGCCACGATGCGATATGGAGTGGTCTCGCATGTAAAGGTGTTCCACCAAAGATTGTCATGCTTACTCAAGCTCTGTATAAGGATGTTAGATGTCGTGTTGTCCATGGCAACGCACTAAGCAACAGTTTTAACTTTGTAACCGGAGTGCACCAGGGATGTATACTATCCCTCTTCTCTTTAACATCGTCCTAGACGTCATAGTGCGCAATGCTCCTCAGGACAGCAGAGGTATACGATGGGGACTCACGCAACAACTAGAGAGTCTGGAGTACGCAGATGATATTTGTCTTCTGTCTCACAGCTATCGGCATATGTCAGCTAAACTTAAGTCTCTTGAAACCGAAGCTGCAAAAGCTGGTCTAAAAATAAATATTAAAAAGAGTAAGGTAATGCGCTGCAACACCGTTAATAATAGCAGATTTAAAATACAGGCTGTTGAACTAGAGGAAGTAAGGTCGTTTTGCTATCTTGGTAGCATTTTAACTCATACTGGCGGCTGCAGCAATGACGTCGCCTATAGAATGTCAAAGACCAACCAGGCATACGGTATGCTCCGCCCTGTATGAAAATCTACTACTATCTCAAAGCACACTAAGATCAGCATTTTCAATTCGTGCGTCAAATCGGTGCTCCTTTACGGTTGTGAGTCATGGAACAAAACATCTCGTGAAATAAACGCCATACAGATGTTTGTTAATCGCTGTCTACGAAAGATCCTCAAGATATTCTGGCCAAACACCATATCAAACACTCAACTATGGTCACAAACAAATCAAAGTCCAATCAACATCGAGATCCTTAAGCGAAAATGGCACTGGATTGGTCACGCACTCCGTAGACCACAAGGCGACCCTACTAAAACCGCTATTGACTGGAATCCCCATGGAAATACACGTAGAGTTGGACGCCCGTCGCACTCCTGAAGGCGTCAACTCGAAGCTGAAGTAATCCAAAGTGGGCTAAGCTGGAGGGAAATCAAACACCGAGCATCAAATAGGACCTAATGGAAGGAGTTCGTTGTGGCCCTTTGTTCCTTATAGGAACCACAGGACATAATATATATATATGTATTGATATTTGCGACCTGCAGTTTGATTACAAGGTTTACTTGGACACACAGACGGACGGACGGACGGACGGAGGGACATCGCTAAATCGACTCAGAAAGTGATTCTGAGTCGATCGGTATAATTGAAGATGGGTCTTGGTCAAATATTTCTGGTAGTTACAAACAGCAGCACAAAGTCATTATACCCAAACCACATAGTGGAATAGGGTATAAAAAAACTACTATAACTTCTATATTATATACAGGTCGCAAATATCAATATGTTTTGACGAAATTTGGTATGTGAGCTTCCATCGGCCATGGGATGAACGCTATTGAAATTGGTGAGAATCGGTTCTTGTTCAGACCTAGTCCCCATACAAATGACCCCTATGAAATCGACATAAATTGCCATAAGATCCAAATTATTATATAGATCTCAGTAAAAATGGGTTCGTATGTATTTATTAAATCCATTAATCGGTAGTCCAAAAATGACCTCCTAAGGACAATTCTTGGTCATAGGCCCCATATAGAGCTGCTCTCGATCTTCACTTAAATTTATCGAAAAACAAAAATTTGCACAAATTTTTTTCAAATTTGGTTTGTATATATTGTTTCAAAATATATGTGAATTTACCAAATATGGTCAGGATCGGTCCATTTTTCGACCTAGTTCCCATATAAATATTGCACCCGACATGAACTTTTTCATACCTGCAGCCAAAACAATTAATAACAATGGCACTCAAATTTGGTTTATGCTTATTTTCTATATCCAATTAGTTGGACTGAAGAGATAGGGTCGCTAAGCCATGGTATAGGGTATGGTATAGTCGGTCTAGACCGACTATAATTTTCTTACTTATTTTTATTGTTATTTTTCTTTTAACTGTTTTCATTATAGTTTTTGGTACCTACAATATAATTTGAACTACCTTCGGTTAGAACTACCCAAAAAAAGGTACTGGTGTAATTTTATTTTATTATAACGGAATGGTATAATTCTGATTACAAGATCGTTTTTATTTTATTTACCAATCAGTGAACATATATTCGGCATGTGTCGTTAAAAGCTAAATAGACGTAATTTCAGGCTGTTTACTGGTCAATTCAGTCTTATAGACCGACTATAATTTTCTTACTTATTTTTATTGTTATTTTTCTTTTAACTGTTTTCATTATAGTTTTTGGTACCTACAATATAATTTGAACTACCTTCGGTTAGAACTACCCAAAAAAAGGTACTGGTGTAATTTTATTTTATTATAACGGAATGGTATAATTCTGATTACAAGATCGTTTTTATTTTATTTACCAATCAGTGAACATATATTCGGCATGTGTCGTTAAAAGCTAAATAGACGTAATTTCAGGCTGTTTACTGGTCAATTCAGTCTTATGGAGCGCAGGTGTGGGGATTTTATATTTTTTAATATGTTGAAAAGTTAAAGAGATTTTTTACAAAACGTATTCTGAAATTGCCATATAACTCGCCTAGTTACATTCTAAGTTTAGCAACTGGTCAGGAAGACGCACATCTCAATACCTGTGGCTTACATTTGAAGTATGTTTCCAGAACACCATTTGATTATGATCAGGAAAGATTACCCTAGAAACTACCTAAACCAATAATCTCAAAAATATTTATTGGTAAAAAGACTTCATTGATCACATAAATAACAACAACTAAGATTCCGACAACATAAGCCGATGCAAAGACATATGGATCAATACATATCGATTATTACTCCAAAAAACTAAGGCGGAATTCCACCGTAACAGTTAGGAAAAAGTGTCCACTCGAAAGGTATTACTTATTACAATGAGAGCTGCAACCAGCAAAAAATTTCTGGGTAATCTTTTTTATTTAAGTGCAGCTATATACAGTATCGAAAAAACAAGCGCACAATCCAGAATTTGTTCACTGTGAACAATGTTAAATAATGGTAAAACATATAAGCTGCAGATTCCTGTGATACTCAGGATTAACAGATTATGAAATCTGTGATATTCAAAATGGTGTTGTTAGAAATGCTTTGAAAGTATAGACATTTTTAAATCACAAAATACAGTTACTAAAACAATATTAATCACATCGGTTCATATTGATATAAATAAGTACAAATTTTATTTTTTCATATATTTTCTTTTTCTATATAAATTCTTTATTAATATAAGTATTAAGATCAATTTATTATTTTATTTAAAATTTTGATTAGTAACAAACAATCTAATCTATACTCGGTTTAAAAGATGTTATAATAGAATTACATATCTGTTAAATTTACCAATAATTAGGATTTATTTATGTAGCACTACTTTAATTCAATCTATTTAATAAACTCCAATAAAGACTTTGGTTGATAAACACAACATATTTCGCTATTGCAGATACGTTCGTTCTGTAGGAATTGTGTTTATATGGAACTCAAAGAAGAAAATTTATTGCATTTTTAAATATTTAAGAAACACAATAAAAATTCTTACAGGTATTATTTAATTAAATTTTTATCAGCGATATCCGATTTCCATCTAATCACTTTTCTGTGTGTTGGACTGCACGCTAATTAGAAGATTAAGTTTTTTTTACGATTCTCGATGCATATGGTTTACTTTTTGTGGCTTCTTCATTTATTTGACACATTTTTAGTTTGGTCAATTTCCTGCTACTGATTCTATATTAGTGTACACTTGTTCAAATGAAATTTTAATTTGAATTTGAAATTAAGCATGAAAAACGCTGATTTCAAATATGAAGCTTCTGCTTAATTACACAGCTCAACAGGGGGGGGGCGCTGAGAAATTTCAAGTTGTAGTGACATTTTTTCGTTTTTATTATGTCCTGTTACATTCATTTAGTTATTCAATTATAACTCATATCTAATTTGAATCTTCAGTAAATTTGTAGCTTAAATAAATTATCTTTATTAATAGTTCATGTAAAAAATCAAGTTGGAATAATTTAGTGAAAATTTTGCCAATAACTCGTCAATAACTCCAAATCTATACTAATATAATAAAGTGGTAATGTGTTGTTGTTTGTTCGGTTGTAGGAGGTCATCTCCGTAACTACTTATCTGATCTTTCGAAAATTTTTACCGGGTCTTACTGCAGATATTTGAATTACTATAACTTTTTTAATATTTTTATTGGGCGTGGCACCTGCCATACAAAGTAAATTTTTTATATCATACTAGCAGATTCCAGCGTTCGAAATTTGAGAGCAATTTCTAGGCATCTTTATTATTCAAGTTAGCCAATTCAAATACCAACACTTTTTAGTTTATTATTGTTTTAAATGAAGATAATAAACTCATTAACAAACACATTCACAAATTTAATGGACACACACATAGCTTATGTATAATTATACCCTATACCACTATGTGGTTTGAGTATAATGACTTTGTGCTGCTGTTTGTAACAACCAAAAATATTTGACCTAGACCCATCTTTTATTATACCGATCGAATCAGAATCACTTTTTGAATCGATTTAACCATGTCCGTCCGTCCGTCCGTCTGTGTGTCCATGTAAACCTTGTAATCAAACTGCAGGTCGCAAATATGAATATATTTTGATGAAATATATGAGCTCTTTTCGGCCATAGGATGAACGCTGTTGAAATTGGTGAGAATCGGTCCATGTTCAGACCCCCATACAAATGACCCCTATGAAATCAACATATATTGCCATAAGATCCAAATTATCATATAGATCTCAGTCAAATTGGGTTTGTATGTATATATTACATCCATTAATCAGTAGTCCAAAAATGATCCCTATTGGGCAACTCTTAGTAATAGGCCCCATATAGAGCTGCTTCCCGATCTTCACTTAAATCTATCAAAAAATAAAAATATTGCACTGATTCCTCTCAAATTTTGTTTGCATATATTTTTGCAAAATAGAAGAGACTTTACCAGACACGGTCAGGATCGGTTCATTTTTGGGCCTAGTCCCTATATAGATAGAGCATCCGATATGAACTTTTTCATATCTGCAGCCGAAAAAATTAATAAAAATCCCACTCAAATTTGGTTTTTGCTTATTTTCTATGTCCAGTTAGTTGGGCCTAAGAGATAGGATTTCTAAACGCATGGTATAGGGTATCGTATAGTCGGTCCAGACCGACTATAATTTTCTTACTTGTTTTATGTATGTTTTATTAGCAACTTTAAATGCAATTTACTCAAAATAAACGAAAAAATTAAAAAATCTGTAAATCTGGTGTACAGCTAAAATGGAATATCTTTCAAATAACATATGTTTGGTTAAAATCGATATATAGGTAAAACGGTGGAACGAAATATCGGTAACAAAAAATCGCCTAGTCTTTTAATATTACAGACATATTGAGTAGGGAGAGCTTTGCCAATTTGTGTAAGGTCAGGTATTAATAATGTTAGTAGCTGTACCGGAAATGGGCGGGATTGGACAAGTGGGTGTGGTACCTCCCATACAAAGTAATTACTCAATATTATATATCTCGAGTACTATGACAGTGTCAGCTTTGCAAATTTGTCTTATGTCATCTATTTTTTACGTGAGTAGTCAGATAAAAACAAGTAAGAAAATTATAGTCGGTCTAGACCGACTATATGATACCCTATACCATGGTTTAGAGACCTTATCTTTCGGTCCAACTACTTCGATATAGAAAATAAGCATAAATTTTATTAATTTTTTTGGCTGCAGATATGAAAAAGTTCATATCGGATGCTATATCTATAAAGGGACTAGGTCCAAAAATGGACCGATCCTGATCATGTTTGGTAAAGTCTCTTGTATTTTGCAAAAATATGTACAAACAAAATTTGAGAAGAATCAGTGCAATATTTTTGTTTTTTAATAGATTTAACTGAAGATCGGGAAGCAGCTCTATATGGGGTCAAAGGGATCATTTTTGGACTACTCATTAGTGGATGTAATGAACGCATACAAACCCAATTTGAGTAAGATCTATATGACAATTTGGATCTTATGGCAATTTATGTCGATTTCATATGGGTAATTTGTATGGGGGCTAGGTCTGAACATGGACCGATTCTCACCAATTTCAATAGCGTTCATCCCATGGCCGATAAAAGCTTATATACCAAATTTCATCAAAATATATTCATATTTGCGACCTGCAGTTTGATTACAAGCTTTACATGGACACACAGACGGACGGACGGACGGACGGACGGACGGACATTGTTAAATCAACTCAGAAAGTGATTCTGATTCGATCGGTATAATTAAAGATGGGTCAAGGTCAAATATTTTTGGTTGTTACAAACAGCAGCACAAAGTCATTATACCCAAACCACATAGTGGTATAGGGTATAAATAGACGGGATCGAACAAAGGGGCGAGATACCCCCAAAAACATAAAAAAAAATTTTATATCTGGAGTACTGTAATAAAGGGCTTAGTACGTGTGTGAGCCCTTTCATTATGATGCGGGTAGAGTGGGTTGGCGGTGTAGCCACGCACACCGCTTTATATATATTTTCTTTAAGTATTTATATATTTTTATTTCGAAAAAAAATCAATTTCTCTTTTTGAAATAACGTCTTTACTCGAGTTCTACGTAGCATCATATCTTTCTTTTATTCTGTACTATACCCGATTGGAGTTGAAGGTTTTGCATTGGTCTTGTACATTAAAATCAGTTTCAAGCAGCACGCTTCCATTTCTCGCTTTAAATTGAAGCATCAATATAAAGAAAAAATATAATAGATCATAAGAAAATTTTGGCCTGAGAACGTCAAACCCTATAGATATATTACTCTACTCGCCCAGTACTTACATCTTGACTCGTAATTACCCCGTAAATGCTCCATAGTGTTATCACACACAAAAAAAAACTTCAATTTACTTCTACAAAAGTAAAGATATATAAAAATTATTTAAGCGTCTATTCAATTTTCGATTACTGAGCTTGCTGATGAAACAAATTTGTTACCAATAAACTCCTCTGATTGCAACAACTGTACTAATTGGCTATCAAAACAACAGACCTTAAGTTGATACAACATAATTTGGAATGTGAGAACAGACATTGAACTGTGATAGCAAAACAAATTCGTTGCCCACAACAAATCTGCATGAGGTAAATAAATCCAATTTCTTTGTAAAAAATCGCATTAAAAACATTTTTCGTGTCCATCCTTTAAAATATTTATCTAAAGGTTTGTTATGGCTACTGTTGCTAGTTTTTCTGTTGTTTGTAAATATTTATGTTTTGTGGTTTGTAGCGTGAAATTAGTTTCTAGAGTTTAATAACATAAACAATATAAAAATATTATGGCCCATAGGTTTATTACGAACAATTGCCAAATAAAAATAAAACAAAAAATAATGAGAAAAGTACTGTTTCGAAAGTCATAATTTTTAGACGATTAAATTAAAAGAATAAATTGTATGTTCCTTTACAACCATTATATTGTCAACAAAGTTCAAACACCTTATGCAGGGTAACAAAAAAGATATCACCTCATATACATACATATATATACATATATACTTGTCTATGTATCCGTGTGCACAAATGAATATAAAATTTAATCTGTTTATTGTATGAAATTAACACCATTGTGTAAATAGCCGTATTTATTTTACCTTCAAAATGGTGAAGAATCTATAAGAATCAATTTGAGAAATAAAATATTTTAAACCCCGCAAGCAATAAGTACTTGCCTGACGTACTACAGTAGTGATCAATTCAATAGATATTTCTTGGTATATGTTATAATTTAATTGGAGCGATTTCGTTAATAGTAGGGCTATGGTAATTTGAAGTAAACTAACAAAATTTTCGGTATGGAGCCAACAGCAGACACTATATTAATCCGAAAATGACGAAACAAGTTATTTAATACCAAAAATAAAAAAACATCAAGCCAAAAAATTATAGCTGGTCTATAATGTTATTATTATTAATTTTTTGGCGTGCAGAAATGAACAGTTCATATGTGATGTTATTTGTATGTGGAGGCCTGGGTCAAAAAAATGGACCAGTTTTGTCGAAATTTAATAAAATCATTTACTTTTCTCAAAAACATATATAAAACAAACTTTGGAGAAAATATTTTAGTTTTTTGATCTATTCAAATGAAGATCGGGAATCACCATTATATGGTGACTATAGCTAAAAATGATCGTGCATGGTTAATTTTGGTACAACTGATTAGTGAATATAATTGACACACATACAAAAAATTTTACCGACATGTATATGATAACATGGATATTGCGAATATTTTAGTCGGTCTCGTAGGAATTACTTATATGCGGCTAGGTCTGAACATGCAACGATGTCGGCAATTGCAATAGCTTTCATTCTATGGTCGATAAAAGCTTATATACCAAATTTCATCAAAATATATTAAAAGCTTACATGGATACTCATACGAACGGACGGACGGACATCGCTAAATTGAATAAGGGAGCGATCGTTATAATAAATGGTGGGTCTAGATCAAATATTTTTGTTAGTAACAAAACCCAGTACAAGCTCAAATTTAAATAGAAATTTAAATGAAAAATTACCAAAATATTGAACACGTTACTGTGTATGAGCAATTTTTTCATAAATACTAATTTACGGTCGTTGCGAAAATTCGAATTGATCCAGTGTATTCTACTCTTATCCCATATTAAGAAAAAGAAGTAAAAGCATTCTAAAAAAACGGATATTCATTGGTTTCGATGGATTAACTTTTTTGGATTATAAATTTATTACGAAAAAAACTGGAATATTGGAAAATCATTTTGGAAATAAAAAAAGGTATAAAAAAATAAGTAAGAAAATTATAGACGGTCTAGACCGACAAAACGATACCCTATACCATGTTTTAGAAACCCTATCTCTTCAGTCCAACTAATCGGATATAGAATATAAGCATAAACCAAATTTGAGTGGCATCTTATCTTATATATTAAAAGAATTTATGAATAAACTTTGCATTCAAGCTGCTTCTTTTGAGCTATTAACTGCTTAAATTCGTTGGGTTTGAGGAAAGTTATGCGTGGAGAATCAACTTTACTTTCACTGTACGTTAACTTATCTTGCCATATTTGTAATAGTTATTTCGGTTGTTAATTACCAACCCTGCATATGTTTTGACTGTGAGGTATTGGCAATCTTTTGTTAATAGTTACAAGTGGCAACTACCGAAAGTGTCGTTCAATTTAATTGGTGTCGGCAAATTCGATCAAGTTTCGTTAACTTCGGTATAACAATGCTTGCAACGTCTTTTTTTGGCTGACCATTGGCAAGAACAGACGCAGATACGAAAACGAAATAAAAGGTAAGTTTAGTGAAATAAATCAAAAAAAAAAAAAAAAAGTAGAAAGAAAACGTAGGACATGGTGTTAAGTGGGCAGTATTATTTTTTTTTTTTTTTTTTTATATAAAGGATCCCCAAATGCTCGTTTTCAACTGACGTAACAAGGAGAAATCTTACTGACTTAGGAGATAGTTGCTAACTACGGTTGGGGGTATTTACTGTCCTCATATTAATGTCCTGTCCTCCATCGGAGACCATATTAGCGAAGGTCTATCCAAAGGCGGCCACAAATGCCCGATTGCTGTGCGCCAGCTGTAATCGTTTAGTAACGATAACTTACACGCGCAGTCACGCAGTTCCGCATCATCTACACCAAGAGCATTGCATTTTATAGCCTTATATGTCACAATTCGTATAAACCTGCTTATTACACTGTCTACAGTAAACCTGTCAGCCCCAACTGGTGAACCTTTCCCAGATTTTGCCAACTGCAAGCGGACATAGTGACGACAGTAAATTCCAAATCCCACGTGAAATCGTAGAGGAGTGAGTCGCACACAGGATCCGATCGAAACGGCTCCGTCTAAGAACCGCTACAAGTAACGCGGTCGGATCAACCTCGGTTCTATATAACGACGTACAGCGAATACAAAAGCCTCCACCACATCGGCTAACCAAAAGGAGGACCGACAATCTTCTATTCTACAGTATATGCTGTAATAGACGGAAAGAAAGCTCAACTTACGTCGGAAACTAACAACAACGAAAGTCCAGAACTCCAGTCGAACAAAAAATATAAAAAACGTTATTAAGTATAATTCATATTAAATTTGCATAAACTACTTTTTCTAGTTTGATACGAAATTTGCTGATGATTTTTTTTCCTTTCTGTTTTTTTTATTTAGCGTATTAAAAATTACTGCTTCTTATTTTCGTAAAATAACTAACTCATACGGGAGAAACGTGTAGTTTTTTTTAAAAAGCACAAACTTAACTGACTGACTCTTCACTATTGCCTTCACCTTTAATTCATTCACCTTTAATTCATTCACCTTTAGCTCATCCATCTTTATGTAACGTACACTTACATTAGCTAATTCAACATTTTAACATAACCCCCACAACTTCCAAAGCAACGAAGGCCTTCAGCAGCTTCCGGTATGTTGGTAAGTGTCCTTTTTTTTATTCTATATATATTATATATTGAAGTGTGCAAATTATAATCAGAGTTAAAGGTAGGGAATATCAATCACTCCTAGTAATTTCGTTGTGGCTCAAATTGACAGGAAATAGGCCAATGAACCAGGTTTTCCAATGTTTCTTCACAGTGTCTTTCCGCAGAATTAGGACTACTAGCGGCAAAATGAGACGCGTAAATTTTTTTTTTCAGTCTTTTGTATATCCATTATAAAGTACTAACATAAATTATTAAAGGGCTTGTTTCAGCAACTTTTTGTTCAAAGTTCACGTCCCATTAAATCAGGAACGGAGTATTCATGAAAAATTTGGTTGTTGATGTTTGTCAATTACCTCTCCGTCGAAGGATAATCACATCAATCGACAAAGGCAATAACATATTAAATTCCATTACTGCCTTTGCGAATGGTTCCTTACGCAGTTTTCCTTAATTAATTAAATGACCAGAATGTTGAAATGAGCTGTTTAATAGTTTAAATAAACGTTTTTATTTTTACCTCCAACGCACTGTGGTCAATATTTTGAGATAGCGGCCAAAACTCCTTTTGGTTTTTGTTCTCCGATTTTAAAGTTATTAGACTCATATGAAAGTAGACAGTAGTAAACCTCGGGAGCCAAAAAATTAGAACTCTATTTCAACTATTTCACTGAGAACAGGGTGGTCCAAAATTTGCTTTTTCAGAATTTAGTAAATTTATGATATTTTTAGTTAATTTTTAAAGTTTAAATGATCATAACTTTTTTGTTTTTCAAGATTTTTGGACGAAATAAATTTTGTGGTGTAACTTAACTTATTTGCTATTACTGGTAAAAAAAATTGAAGCTCTACTATTTTCAGTACAATTTAAATTTTTTTTTTAAAAAAGGTCAAATTTCTCGGAAATTTCCTACTTCACTCCTGTGAGTCAAGCTGAGTCAAAACACAAATTACTATTTGTAGTCCTAACTCTCCCCTACATTCCTATATATACATGTCCATGCATCGGGACTGCACTTTTTGAGCTACAGCAATTTTTCTGACCCAAGGTAAGATATTCGGTACAAATGCACGTCATATTTTTTGAGAAGTTATTTGTTGTTGAAAGTGGCTATTATGCATATATTTTGATGAAATTTTGTACAAGAGTTCTTATTGACCCAAAATATAATTCTGTTGAAATTAGGAGAAGTTGGACCATATTTTGACCTAGTCCACATAGAAGGGTGTATCAAAATTTTGACAAAAATGACAATAGAACTCTCAAATTATGTGGTATCTGGCAATTCATTTGGAAAAGGTAAAAAAGATTTTATTGCCATCTAATATTACACAACTTAAATACGTGAAAATTGCAAATAAATTTAAAACCAATGAAAATAACTGGTAAAACCAACTACCTGTTATATTATGTTTCAAAGAGGTAAAAAAGATCATGTTGAAAAGCAATAGTATATTAATCCATGCATTCATTTTTTTTCTTCATTATTGTTTAAACAATGGCTAAATTCAGTTATAGTGTTCTATCTGATATATATTTTGAACGGAAAGATGAAAACGACATTATTTTACATATAATGAATAATCCATTCTTCAAAATATGCGACAAACAAGAAATTAAAATTCATAACTTAAAAATAAAAAACTTTTTAAATACTTTAAGAAAACGGTACAATTAATGTTCCAGAAACAAGAAATTGTTTTACTCACGCAACCAAGAATGGCTAAGAAATAAACTTATTTTTAAAAAGCCATCAGTAACTACCACGGAAACTGGAAAAGGTGGTCGACCAGCAAAGCCAATTGATAATTGTAGTGAAAGATCACGAAGACGCAAGCTTAAACATATCAATGAAGAAGTTTCTTGTAGCATCATAAAGGATTCATTTCTGCATCAAATTCAACCATCGAAAACTAAAAAGGGTAAATTGCTAAAGTATGCCGACACCAATTGAAGAAAATAAATTTACTCCAGAAGAAGCATTTGCACTATTTTTGGATTTGAAAGTGACTAAAAGCCAATATACAGAATTGCGGAAGCGAACCAATGAAAAAAATTGTGGAATTTTTCCATCATATCGAGATATAGTTTCTGCCAAAAAAGATTGCTTACCTTCACCAACTGCTATTAGTGTAACTTCAAGTTCAGCAGAAATAAAATTGCAGTATCTTCTTGAACACACTGCAGAACGATTATTAAAGACATTTGATGCTGACTATTTAAAGAAGTTTAAAAATTGCAGCATGACTTTAATTTCTAAATGGGGATGTGATGGGTCCTCTGGCCAGAAACAATACAAACAATGTAATGCGGAAAATTCATCAGATGCCAATTTATTCATGATTTCTTTCGTTCCATTACGTTTAACAAAAACTTATATTGGTTCAGAGCCGTCAACTAGTAGAGCTGCAGAGATAGATGTATGGAAGAATGAAATTCCCTCGTCAACAAAATTTTGTAGACCAATAAAGTTTGCTTACAAAAAGGAGACTCAAGATGTCATAGATGAAGAAGTTCGAAAAATAAATGATCAAATTAAAGAACTTCAACCAGTAACATTTAAATTTGATGACCAAGACATTGAAGTAAATTTTAAAATGTGTCTCACAATGATTGATGGAAAAGTTGCACAAGCTTTAACCAAAACAAAGTCATCGTCAAGCTGCACCATATGCCAAACAACATCAAGTCAATTGAGCCAACCACCAACACAAGACGATAGTTTTAATGAAGCATATGAATTTGGAATGTCACCTCTTCATGCTAGAATTCGTTTTATGGAGCATATTCTTAAATTGGGATACGATTTGGAATTTGGCCCGTTAGGCGAAACAGTGAGAAACAACAAAGAAAATTTGGAAAAAAGAAAGCAAAAAAAAAAAAGATATTCAAGAAAAATACCGTGAGATAGGCCTTATAATTGACCAGCCAAAGCAAGGAGAAGGAAATTCTAATGATGGAAACACAGCAAGGAGATTTTTTTCCGATCCAGAAACTGCAGCTTCTATAACTGGAGTAGATTGTGATTTAATACGACGATTCCAAATCATATTACAAGTTATAGCATGTAGCAAAAAGATAGATGCAAAAAAATTTGGTCAGTATGCTAATGAGACAGCAACCCTTTATAACCAAAAATATTCTTGGAGACATATGCCAACCACAGTTCACAAATTTTTGTTCAATGGGGAACAAATAATTCAGCACAATATGCTTCCAATTGGAGATCTCTCAGAAGAAGCCCAAGAAAAAAGGAACAAAGACTACAGATTCTTTCGCGAGCACAATACAAGAAAAATTTCCAGATATTGTACTAATGAAGATCTTATTAATATTTTGTTGTGCACATCAGACCCATATATGTCCAGTATTCGACAAAAATGGAAATCAACCTCATTAGAGTTAGATGAAGAAGCTAAACAACTACTGCAAAATGAAAATCAAAGCTATTTGGACGAAATTTTTACTAATATTGTTTAATTAATACTAGTTTAAAGATTATAATTTGTTTCTAATTTTAGTATAAATTTTTATTAATACATTTAAATAAAATATATGTGCACTTTAAATCAATAGTAAAAGTTTACTTAAAATTTTATCGATGTTGTGTTCTGTATATAATATATCCAAATGGTATTGATATTGTTGGGAATTTCAGTGTTATTTTTCAGTTTAATCCTCACAAGAATTAGCTTTCCAACCAACCTTTGGCCCCTGTGAATATTGAGACTAAATAAATGTCAGGGGCCAAATGTTGGCATTTTCTGACCAAAATTAAGTTTAGGAATAATAAATAAGTATTGGTTGTAAAATACGATTGAAGAAAATAAGAAATTATAAAAAAAAAATACCTATTTAAAATGTCAAAATATTCAACTTTTACATGGAAACTCAACAAAAAATTAAAATGCATTTTTAACTCCAAATTACTTACGTTCCTATCAGTCGATTTTTACGTTTGAACACGCAAACTGAAGCTTAAAGTCCCTCCTATTGAACAAAATAAATTGCGTAAAAAAATACCAATCCGGTCAAAAGTTATAGAGTTTTGCCCGCTATCTCGCGAAATTGACCACTGTGCAACGTTCGATATCATAATTATCATTAGCTGTTTATATTGAATAAAGAAAAATGCAAAAAATGGGAACCCCACAATTGTGTTTTACATTAGCTATCCTGAGTAAAGAAAGATGCAAAAAGGGGATACCCTCAACAAATTTTTACATTAGCAGTGCTAAGTAGAGATTTGCGCTGGTCACGTGATATGCGTGGTTTACGTGAATCACGCGTGAGCGAGAGTTATTTTAATTTTACTGACGTGAGTAGTGCGTGAGTAAAGAAAAATTCAAGTGAGTGATTCATGAGAGATTATAAAATTTCTTGCGTGAGCGTGAGCCAAAATTCACTCACGCGCCCATCTCTAGCGTTGAGTAAAGCTTAAATTAATAACTGATCCAAAATAGATACAAATATAATATTAAATGGTTATTTTGTATGAATATTGAATTATGGACCAAATGGTCCATTAACCTAACATTCGTAAGTTTTTTCTAACCTAACAGCAGGGTTAATTGTTACAGGTACATTTACATAGTTATCTTTCAAAAACATTAATAGTCTGAATTAGAGTTATACAATTTAAATACCTGACAAAATGAGAAACAATTTAAATAACAGGTAAATGGTAAAAAAAAACTATTGCGACATAGCCCTTTAAGATATGAGCAGGTATGCTTCACCTTTTAAAAGGGGTTAGGGTGTGGGTTTTTTGTGCTTCTACAAGTGGTAATAAAAGATAAAAATTTTTGTTTTACATAATTGCAAGAAAGAGTATTTATAATAATGTTTCCACAATTATTATTTACTAGCTGTTTTTACCCGGTCTTGCCCGGAATAAAAAGGCCTTTGACTTGAAAAATGGTTCACTATGCTTACCAGGCGCTGAGTACTTAGTCCCCAATTAAAAAATTCCCCAATAAAATGAACTTTCTCCCCAAAATTTGTATGGGCAGTAAATTAATTTTATATTTCAATTAAAAATTTTTTGATTTTTTAATTTAGAAGTTTTTTATAAGATGCTGCAGAAAAAATGCTTCAAAAATAAGCGGCGAAACCGCTTTAAGTTTTTTTTTCAGTTTATTTATAAACATCAAATATAACGGAATGGTTCGCAAATTAAAGGAATCGGAACTTTTAAAAATTGAATTACTTCATTCAATAAGTGATCATCATTGAGCAGAGACATCAAATTCAAGTTTCAGAAATGAAAGACTAATGCGACGTTTAATATTGTGTCGCAAGGTTTCTTTTTAAGCAACTGCTTATAGTATATGTGTGGCCTCTTTTGATCCACAGGTAATTATTTCACATACGTAGATAAAATTTATCATACGACATTTCACTAAGCTGTGTTCCGCGAGCAAGTCGCGTCCGCTTCCGCAGTTGTTGTCAACTTATTTTAATCGCCAAAATATATTTTTCAGATCATTGCAATATTTTAGCTGAGCTGTGTTCCGCGAGCGCGTCGCGTCCGTATCCGTCGCGTCCGCGTCCGCGCGCCTCGCGCCGCTTCCTCGCAGCTACTACCCGTGCTGCCGCTTAGTTCTCGTTAACTTATTTTAATTCCTAAAACATATTTTTTAAAGCATTGCGATATTTTAGCTGAGCTGCGTTCCGAGAGCGCGTCGCGTCCGAGTCCGCGGTCGCGCGCCGTGTCGCGTCCGCGCGCCTCGCGCCGCTTCCTCACAGCTACTACCCGTGCTGCCGCTTAGTTCTCGTTAACTTATTTTGATTAATAAAACATATTTTTTTAGAGCATTGCGATATTTTAGCTGAGCTGTGTTCCGAGAGCGCGTCGCGTCCGCATCCGTCGCGTCCGAGTTCGCGCGCCTCGCGCCGCTTCCTCTCAGCTACTACCCGTGCTGCCGCTTAGTTCTAGTTAACTTATTTTAATTCCTAAAACATATTTTTTAGAGCATTGCGATATTTTAGCTGAGCTGTGTTCCAAGAGCGCGTCGCGTCCACATCCGTCGCGTCCGAGGCCGCGGTCGCGCACCGCGCGCCGCTTCCGCGCGTTTGGCAACCACACCTGTGCTGCCGCGCAGCTGTTGCCAACTTATTTTAATTGTCAAAATATATTTTTCAGATCATTCCGATATTCAGGCTAAGCTGTATTCCCCGTGCACATAGCTTCCGCGCAACGAAATGATGCTATTGAAAAGAATACTCATTTTAAATGCATTTATTGTAGGACATATATTGAGAGCAGTATGCAAACGTTTACCAAAATAAATATTTAACAAAATTAATTAAATAAAAATATGTAAAAATTTAAGAATGAATTTGGGGAGTAAGTTCAATTTTTATTTCGATTAAAAATGGCGAATTTGTTCATTTCTTGTGGGTACCTTTTTTTTAAGTTTGGGGAATTTGTTCACCGTGTAGTTATTTCCCTGTAAACCAAATTTCAGAGAAATCCATTGAAAAGTGCAAATTTGTATAGGGAAGAAATATACCAAACAACAAAATATGAATTTTATATGAAACTTGGGCGTAAAAGTAGGCGTGGTCAGTAAAAATCATATGACGACCTTGCCTGGAATATGTAATCAGTTTCAGAGAAAACCATTGAAAAATAAAAGTTTGTATAGCAATCAAATAAAGAAACAAATAAAGGGATAAAATAAGTTTTATATACATAGAAGTTGGCGCAAAGTAGGCGTGGCCTGTAAGAAGCATATGGTGACCTTCCCTGTAGTATAGAGATAGTGTGACCAAATTTTAGACATCCCTTGAAAAATAAAAATAGTGAACAAATATACCAAAAATCAGAAAATTAATTTTGTATAAAAAGTGGGCGTAGAAGTAGGCGTGGCCAGCAAGAATCATATGGCGACCTCTCTGGAGTACAGAGATCGTGTGTAGCAAATTTCAGAGAAATGCGTTGAAAAATAAAAATTTGTATAGCGAACAAATATACCAAAATACAGAAAATGAATTGTATATAAAAAGTGGGCGTGAAAGTAGGCGTGGTCGATAAGAAGTATATGGTGACCTTGGCTGGAATACAGGGATCGTGCTTACCGAATTTCAGAGAAATCTGTTGACAAATAAAAATTTGTATAGTGAACAAATATGAATAAAACAGAAAATGAATTTTACATAAAAAGTGGGCGTAAAAGTAGGCGCGGCCGGTAAAAAGTATACGGCGACCTTTCCTGGGGTATATAGATCGTGTGTACAAAATTTCAGGAAAATCCGTTGAAAAATAAAAATTTGTATAGCGGTCAAACAAACAAACAAACAAACAAACAAACAGAAAATGAATTTTATATATATAGATTACAATTTGTGCAATGGCTAAGTACTGTTACAGAGATCTGGCAGATATTTATTTTCAACGAAATGATGTAGACGATGTAATTTTGCACATAGTGAGCAACGACTTCTTTAAGAATTGTAACCTAGAAGACATTAAAATGCACAAATGAAAAATTACTAATTTTGCATCGAATTTGAAAAGACGGTACATTGAGTGCTCTCATAGCAAGGCAAAGATGTACAAACGTTACCAAGACTGGTTAATAAAGGAACTTATTTTTGAGAGTGCATCTACAACTGCCAACGAAACTGCCAACTGCTTAATAAATTATATTTTAACTCGGGATCTTTCAAAAAAAAAAAAAAAAAACAACCTTTTGCCCTTGTGCACATTTCGTGTAAAGCGAATTTCTAGCAAATTACTGATGTTAATATTATATCCGAGTAACTAAACGTAACTCAGCATTTGTCCGGCTACTTTCGTAATTGAAGCGTTAGTACCATTACTTAAATGGAGTTAAATCCTAGATATTTCAAACTTTCTATAGCTTCCAAAATGGTAAATTCAAAAGACCAAAAAGGCAAGAACCAACAAGGTTTGGAAACCTATTATAAATCCATTTACTAACCCAATTCCATGTTATGATATATTTATCTAACTTAAATTCGTCGTTTTTCTTTCGGATTTTTTTTATCCTAGGCTCCTTAACGGACAAGTTTATTAACTTTTCTTTTAGGCTATAACGGTTGAAAACCTATTAAACTTAAAACACAAGGTTCGACAACACGATGTTAAATAATTGAAGGGTCTTCAGTAAAGGTTCAAATGCTTTTCGTTATCGTTTTTTTTTTTTTTTGATATAGAACTAAAACTATGTATTATCAAGATATCGTACTGGTATCCCCAAACGACATTATCATATGTAAAAAACCACCAAAAATCGATATTTGTAAAATTGTAAAGCAAAATTTAGTATGGAATCAGAAATCAATTTTGTATAAATCCCAGAATTCCTATTTTTTCTGTACATTAAGATTTTTTTCTTTTGCATTATAATTCTATTATTGTTAAGTACTACCTAGATACCAGAAAAGTACTATTGTTAAATAAAACTAAATAATTATAAAAGGATTTTTTTTTATATAGAACAACCCGGCAAAATAACCGCGTTATATGATTTTTCGTAGTTATTAGAATTGTTAAATTATCTCTAGATATACTTGTATATAAGTTTCAATTTAATATATATATATTCAGAAATAATCATGAATTTGTAAAACTGAAAACGTGTGGTTTTCTTGCTGATGGATTGATGAGGTAGGGTCAGGTCAAACATTTTTTTTAATTAAGGAGTTTTAGCAGCAACATTAAATAGACACCGCTAAAACGTAAGGCAGGCGTGGGTTTTGAGGTGTCCGCTCCCGACAACAACGGGGAGATTTTGGTTTCCGCGCACGGTCAATTAATACCTCATTGGTGTAGAAGTATTTTTTTTTTTTTCAAATATGGCTAGAATCTGGGGCATGGTTTAAATTTTAGTTATTCTAGTCATACCGGCTCACTTTAAATCAACTGTTAAAAGTTGTTTCGATTAATTAAAAACGGGAGTCTATAATAAAAATTTTTTTGTAATGGAGAAAGACGCTAGTGGAAAAATGACACGAACTCCCCAACCGACTGCTTGTTAGCGATCCAAAGGCTCCCTTCGTCCTACCCTGCACTAGATTCATGGCAATCCCAAACCATAAGGTGGGGTGATGTTGTCATGCGAACAATCATCCAGGCTACCAACTCACTCTGGTTCATTACATATTTTGGCATTACTGTACGTTAACTTCTCTTGGCAAATTCGTTGGGTTTGAGGAAAGTTATGCGTGGACAATCAACTTTACTTTTAGTGTACGTTAACTTCTCTTGGCATATTTTGGCATTACTGTACGTTAACTTCTCTTGGCAAATTTTGGTATTATATTATAAAAATTAATATAATATAATATAATATAATGCTGCGGAGCAGCAGGGGTCCTCTAGTTGTTATTAATTTCTTTGTATACATGTAAAAGTTCATATCGGATACTTTATTTTTATGGGGACTAGTTCGAAAAATGGACCGATTCTGACCATATTTGGTGAAGTCATTTATATTTAGAAAAAAAATATATACGAACAAAATTTGGGAAAAATCTGCGCAATATCTTTGTTTTTTGATAGATGTTTATTTACTGAAATTTTGAATCTAAATTGGTTGTCAATATCAGCACATATACTGAATTGAACGTTTCTGTTTTGTTTGATTAAAAACAAGCGGCACTTAAACCGTGTTTTTGTTATGTTTATTGAAAGTGGAAGGTTTTGGTTGTGAGACAAGACTCCTCTTTTTATTTAAAATTTTCATACTTATATACTAGTATTTGTGTTTATAAAATTATTATTTATTTTGTAAAATTGTCATTTTCAGCATTAATAAGTTCATTGGCATAAAATTGTTTATTCAAAGTGATGAGTAAATATTTCATGGACGTTCGACAATTGAACTAATTAATGCTGTGTTAACGTAAAAACAAAATTGAATTTGTTTTAAAAGGCAAAAATGAAATTGTTTTTACAATAACAAGAACATATTGAATGAGCGTTTAAGCGTGTGTACAAACACGCTGTGTTAACATAAAAACTAAAATTGCTTTTACAAGAACAAAATTGAATGAACGTTCAAGCGTGTGTATAAACATGCTGTGTTAACATAAAGGTTAAAATAAAATTGTTTTTACAATATACAGAACAATACCAAGAACAAAAATAACTTTTAGAATGTGTATAAACAATAGATTTAAGTGAAGATCGGGAAGCAGACCCATATGGTGTCTATGACTAAAAGGTGTCCTATAGGGATTATTTTTGGACTACTGATTAATGGATATAATAAACACATACAAACCCAATTTGACTGAGATATATATGATAATTTGGATTTTATGGCAATTTATGTCGATTTCATGGGGGTCATTTGTACGGGGACTAGCTCTGAACATGGGTCAAATTTCCCTAATTTCAATAGCGTCCATGCTATGGCAGATAGAAGCTCATATACCAAATTTCATCAAAATATATTCATAATTGCGACCTGTAGTTTGATTACAAGGTTTACATGGACACACAGACGGACATCGCTAAATCGACTCAGAAAGTGATTTTAAGTCGATCGGTATAATAAAAGATGAGTCTAGGTTAGATAGTTTTGGTAGTTTCAAACAGCAGCACAAAGTCATTACACCCAAACCAGATAGTGGTATAGGGTATAAAAATAACATGGAAAACGTTAATAAAGTTGATGTTTGAATAATTTAACCCATAAGAACAAAGTTTTTATTAAAACTGTTTCTGATCTTATACATATGAGTTTTGCAGCTCTCCATGAGTGTGCGTGACCATGAGTGTGCATGGCTATTTGAAAATTAATAGCATTTCTATGTGCAAAGTTTCAGATCGATCGGATGAGGGGAAATGGGGTAAAATCACTCCATGACTGTTTGTGGCTGTCATAAAATTAATATTTGGTCACACAAGTCTATGGACAAAGTTTCAGATCGATCGGATGAAACGAAGTGAGATTTTGATCTCTCCGTGACTGTGCGTGACTAAGCGCGACTGTGCGTGACTACCCCAAAAGTAATCTGTGGTCACAACAAGACTATGGGCCAAGTTTCAGATCAATTGGATAAGGGAGAATTGGGTTGCACCACGACAGACAGACAGAGAGATTGAGTTAAAAGAAAGAGTTTAAAAAGGATAGAAAATAATTGAATATAGAAAAATAACTACAACATATGTGCTTGATGTAATTTTTTTTAACATTTGTACTAATGAATTTAAAATTGGCTTGTCAGCGAGCGAAGTTCTTCTTCTTATTTTTAAACTAGTGTTGAAATTTAATTTTTGATATTTAAAAAAAAAATCTTCACCATTGGAACTTGCGTTTCGTGTGTGATAGAAGGTGATTATGAGCATACAGAAAATAAAAAAAAATTTATATTTAAACAAAATCAATAATAATAAATTGAAAAGACTAAAAAAGAGAAAATCGAAAAAATTCCATCTGACTCAGAATTTGAACCACGGCAAGCTGAGAGCAGAGCTAACACAAGCCCACACCAAAAACAACTGTATATGAACTTGTGAAAAATATTTTACTAGGGCAAATTGTTTCTAAAATTTGTGGTTTTCTGGAATAACCGAGTATGTCAATTTTTGTGAGTTTTGAGTTAACGATGCCAAATATATTCATTTTTAACGCTTTTTACATGTGTTCAATTTAAAAAAAAAAAATATTGACCATTTCTGAGTTTTTTCTTTAAATAACGACATAACTTAAATGTTTATTAAATTAATTTGCAGCACTAACGACGTATGTCAACCTACGTTTGATCGATGACAAATCATTTTCTCAGAAAACGACACATAGCGACATACGTTGTTATTAATAAATAAAATGCAAAATATGTTTGGAATATTTTTCAGCTTATAACCACTTATAAAAACTTGTGTGTTTATTTCTGTTATTTTTTGTCACTATTATTCTTGATACGTTGTTATATTCTCATCCTAAGTCCCGTTAACTTTTTGTTGACGAAAAAAAATCAATTTTTCAAGCAACAACAACTTATCTCTACATGGGTGGTTGCATTGGTAGTTTTCTTTTTCAAAGAAAACGACGTTTGTCGCCATAAGTTGTTTTACCTGCACACACTTTAAGTGTTATTTACATATTGTTTTTTCGTCCTTCTCTAGGATCTATTCTGAAGATTTTTAACTCAAAATTTTATATAAAATATTTATTGCCCATATCTACAGAACTGTTAAATAAAAAGCTCTAAAAACTTTATATCGAGCCCGTAATTTCAAATATAACGTTTTTTAGCTCCCCTGAACCTTTTGATTTTATGACTTACGTGGGTATTCTAGCAAAGCACAGAAATATGCGCCCATAATATGCTGAAATAAAAGATATATATCCATAATAACACAAAAAAAATAAATTAATTCATTTCCCGTTTACGTTGGACGAACGATACACAAGACGATCGATAATGTCAAAAAAAAATTTATGGAAATAAATTTCATAATAAATATTTTTCTATACAAAATTTTGCCCTGGCTATGGATCGTGTTATCTTCTTATAAATAACAAGTAAGAAAATTATAGTAGATCTAGACCGACTATACGATACCCTATACCATGCGTTTAGAGACCCTATCTCTTAGACCAAACTAACTGGATATACAAAATTAGATAAACCAAATTTGATTGGGATTTTTATTAATTTTTTTGGCTGCAGATATGAAAAAGTTCATATCGGCTGCTATATCTATATGGGCATTAGTCCTTAAATTGGACCGATCCTGATCATGTTTGTTAAATCTCTTGTATTTTCAAAAATATATACAAACAAAATTTGAAAAGAATCAGTGCAATATTTTTGTTTTTTGAAAGATTTAAGTGCAGATCGGGAAGCAGCTCTACATGGGGCCTATGAGTAAGGGTTGTCCCATAGGTATAATTTTTGGACTACTCATTAATTGATGTAATAAACGCATACAAACCCAATTTGAGTAAGATCTATATGCTAATTTGCATCTTATGGCAATTTATGTCGATTTCATAGGGGTCATTTGTATGGGGGCTAGGTCTGAACATGGACTAATTTTCACCAATTTCAATAGCATTCATCCTATGGCCGATAAAAGGTTATATACCATATTTCATTAAAATATACACATATCGGCCACCTGCAGTTTGATTACAAGGTTTACATGGACACACAGACGGACGGACACACGGACGGACGGACGGACACACGGACGGACATCGTTAAATCGAATCAGATAGTGATTCTGATTCGATCGGTATAAAAAAAGATGGGTCTAGGTCAAATATTTTTGGTAGTTACAAACAGCAGCACAAAGTCATTATACCCAAACCACATAGTGGTATAACAAGTGAGAAAATTAAAGTCGGTCTAGCCCGACTATGCGATACCCGATACCATTGTATCCAACGAATTCGATATAGAAAATAAGCATAAAACAAATTTGAGTGGCATTGTTATTAATTTTTTTGGTTGCAGATATGAAAAAGTTCATATCGAATGCTATATTTATATGGGGACTAGGTCGAAAATTGAACCGATCCTGATCATATTTGGTAAGGTCACTTATTTTTTGCAAAAACATATACAAACCAAATTTTTGTTTTTTGATAGATTTAAGTGAAGATCGGGAAGCTGTTTTATATGGGGGCTATGACTAAGAATTGTCCTATAGGGTTTTATGGGTGTAAAAAAACATACAAACGCAATTTGACCGGGATCTATATGATAATTTAGATCATATGGCAATTTAAGGTGTCATTTGTATGATGATTCTGTCTGAACATGCACCGATTTTTGTCAATTGCAATAGTGTTTATTAGGGTTAGTCACTTTTTTGCGAAGAGTGCTCTCGCAGTTTGAGGTAGGGCATGGAAAACTATGAAGAACTGCATGTTTAGTTTTTGGAAATGGTGAAAAAACCCTAGTGTTCATGCTATGGCTGATAGAAGCTTAGATACCAAATTTAATCAAAATATGTTAACATTTGCGACCTGTAGTTTGATAACAAGGTTTACATAGAGATACAGACGGACGGACGGATATCGCTTAATCGACTCAAAAAGTAATTCTGAATCGATCATCAATCGGTCATATAGTTTAGGTAGTTAAAAATTTCAGCACAAAGTCATTGTACCCTGAACACATAGTCGTATAGGGTATAAAAATGCAGGTATATATGTATGTGTGCATGTTTGTCCTTTATAGGAGACTACTCCACTGTACCGATCGTCTTTTAATTCTTACAGTAGGTAAGATCTAATCTAATCTAACATCTAAAATCTAATAACATTTAACATCTGGAGCACTATGACAGCAAGAACTTTGAAACTATTCGCATGTACATATTAAACTAATTTGAATGGTTGCGAAAAAAAAGGGCGGGATCGGGCCAATGGGCTTGGCACCAACCATACAAAGTAACTATTTAATGTCACATATCTAGAGTACTGTAATAGATAAAGTGTTGGGACTTAGTGTGAGTTCATAAGTTATCAACGTTAGTGCTCGGAAAAAAATGGACGGGATCAAACCAGTAGGCATGGCACCTTCCACATATGGTAAATATCTAGAGTACTATGATGGACAGAGTCTTGAAACTTTCTACACGTCAATTGGTTATTAATGTAAGTAGTCGTACCAAATATAGGCGATATTGGGTTAGTGGGCGTGGCACCTCTCATATAAAAAAAAAATTATCTGGAGTACTGTAAACCCGACAGTCTTGAAACTAGGTGTGAGTTTACGAGTGATGAATGTGAGCAGTTATGAGAAAAATGGGTGCGATCAAACCAGTGGGCGTGGCACCTCCCATACATGGTAAATAAATAGCATCATATATTTACAGTTCTATGGCAAAACAACGTCTGCCAGCTCAGCTAGTTATAAATACACGCTCAGGTAATTGTACTATGGAATTATGCAACAACATTGGTTCCAAATTAAAAACTTTGTTTACACTTGTATAAGAAAATAGATGAAAATTTCTTAAATCTTTGAAATCCTTAGTTTTTCACAAAACCGAAAAGAGGTTTCTATTAATTTTTCCTTTCATATCATTTAATTTACAAACAGCTTCATTAACTAATTAAATTTGTGGACGACGCCACTTAGATTCCTTTAATATGGTTAAACATTCACATATAAATGCATAGTTTAAACACAAAAATGACAAATATTTAAAAGAAAAAAATTCAACGAATGTGCATTTTGTAATAATATGGTATAAAGCGTATAAAACACAAAATGCAAAAATATACAGATGAAAAAGATTTCTGAACATATGGGAAAACATGAATATAAAAAAAAATTTGTAAATATATGAAAATTGATTGATTTGGATCGATATTTATGAACAAATTTATGCCATTTTAATAAATATTTATTCCAAACGAATAAAAACAATTAGTTGCCGTAATAATATCATTTTATTTGCATAGTCGGTTATTGTTTAGAAGAACATTTCCTAGAAGAGAGATTCGTCTCATATCTGGATTTAGTATGCATTAATAAAGCTTTTCCTTCTGAAAACCGATAAACGATAAAAAGTACTTTTTAAAATCTTTAAAGAAAGAAAAAGTAATTGTTCATGACATCCTAAGCATAAGTTAAAATGCAATTAACAAAATGCACCAAAGGCAATTTCCTTTCGTTCCTATGACGAGCCCACATTAAAATCATCGGCGATGATCCAACTATTCACCATATTCCGGCTTAGAAGCTTGTAGTAATACTAACTAACTAACAGAACAAAAAAAAAAAACGCTCGCAATTCGGATTCTAATTTCGGAGGGTTCGACGCATTGAAAATACAGATTCTAATTTCTGGAAATTCGAGTTACTGAGAGTTTGAATTTGTGGAGCGTCTACTGTATAAAAGGTCATAAAAAAAATTGACTTGAGAATGCCACACCATTTAGGCCAAACCATTTTGCCATACTTTCACCCTGACGTAGAAAATCTCACAACCCCCCCAGGATGCCTGATGCAAAATTGTAGCTAAGGCTTAAACAAATAATTTTTTAATTTATCCATGAACAACAATGAATAAAAAATACTGATGCCTGTTTGATTTAATATTAAAAATATCACTTATACAGTGTTGCCATAATTTGAAATTGTATAGATGCTAAATTGCAAAAAAAAAGATGCTAAAACGACTGGAGTCAAAAAAAAGATGCAAATTTTTTTTTTTTTCAATTTTCATTACCTTTATATTGAAAAATTAAATACTTATTAATAAATTCTTTGGTTTTTAAATCGAAAAATTAATATAAAACCTAAGTTTCGATTTATATTTTTTAAATTTTAATTAAAATTATTTTGGATTTCATCTGTAATTTTTTTTAACATCAAATTGATTGTTTTTTAATTTTAAATTAAATATTTTTAATTTTATAGGGGGTATTTTTTTAACTTCAAATATAACAGAATTTACATTATCGAATGATACGATTATATTACAATAATTGGTTTATGGAATCTAATATTTCTGTGAAGTCTTCATCTTCAAGTTCTTCTTATCTCTAATATTTTTCTGACGATCGACGTCTATCAACGACATCGCTCGGTATATTGTAAGTGTAACAGCACCCATATTTCAATTTCAAACTTTCTTTTATACGTATTACATAACATAACAACTCTGATTTTATTCTGTTCACTGATGCTAAACGCAACTTTTTATTAATAAAAGATGCTAAGTTAGCATCTAGCATCTTTTCATAAATTTTGGATGCTAAACGACAAAAAAAGTTGCTAAATCTAGCAACTAAAATGCTAAAATGGCAACACTGCACTTATACGTATAAATAAATAATAGTCATATACCCTGAATATGTTACGTTATTCAAAAAAAATTTTTTAAAAATTTGAAGATTTGCTGAAGCTATTTCATAAATAACAAAATGCGAAATCGTTAATAGTTCTTGAGTTATAGCTGAAAAACTAAGCAAACCAACATCAAGATAAGAAAAAAATATAAAATGCCAATCCTTTGGTGGTTTTACTAAACTGGCCCAGTACTTCCACCCTGACTTGGAATTTCTCACCCCCCAAAATGGCTGTTGTACACTGCTATTAAAAAAAATAAAATAAAAAACTTAAATAAATTTATAATCTATACTAATATTATAAAGAGGTAATGTGTGTTTGTTTATTTGTTTGTTTGTTTGTTTGTAGGAGGTAATCTCCGTAACTACTCATCTGATCCTTCTGAAATTTTCACAGAGTCTTACTGCGGATATGGGAAGTGCTATAGGCTATAATTTTTTAAATATTTTTTAGTGAGCGTGGCACCTCCCACACAAAGCAAATTTTTAATATCATATACATATATTGAGTATTATGACAGGGAGAGCTTTACAAAGTTGTGTGAGGTCACCTATTGTTAATATTAGTGGCTACGCAGGAAACGGGCGGGATCGGACAAGTGGGCGTGTTACCTCCCCTACAAGTAATAATTCAATATTATTTATCTCGAGTACTGTCATAGAGAGAGCTTTTCAAATTTGTCTGGTGTCACCTATTATTAATGTGAGTAGTAGGACAAAAAATGGGCAGTATCGAACCAATAGGCGCGGCACCTGCCATAAAAAGTAAATATAAAATGCCATATATCAGGAGTATTGTGACAGTGAGAGTCTTGGGACTTTGTGTGAGCCCAAAAGTTATTCATGTGATTAGTTAGACAAAAAATGGGCGTGATCGGAGCAGTGGGCATGGCACAGCCCGTACAAAGAATCATATAACTTTGTACCATATAACAGGTGTACCAAAAAAGGGAAGCTTTGACACTTTGCACGAGCCTATCAGATCTTAGTATGAGTAGTCGGACAAAAAATTAGCGTGGCACTCCCCATGCAAAGTAACTATTTAATGCCATATATCTGGAGTACTGTCAAAGAGAGGACTTTGTGGCTTTGCATGAGCCCATAGGTTATTTGTATGATCAGTCGAACAAAAAAATGGGCGTGATCATAGCAGTGGGCGTAGCACCGCCCATGCAAAGTAGATATCCAATATCATATAACTGGTGTTCTATAAAAGGAAAGACTCGACATTTCACACGAGTCCATCAGATATCAATGTGAGTAGGCCAATAAAAATTGGGCGGGATGGGATTAGTGTGCGTGGCACCTCCTATATAAATAATATGAAGTACTATGAGAGCAACAGTCTTTTGACAAGTACATTAGTTATCAATGTGGTTTGTCGTGGAAAATATATCGCCAAAATCAAAAATTCGCCAAAACCGAGGGTGTAGCGGAGCACACCGGGTTACATCTAGTATGAAATATAAAATTATAAATATTTATTTAAAATTGATTTTTTAATGAAGAAAATTTTGAATTGTATTTCTAATGTGTTGCTTTAATTTGTAAAATTTTTTACGGAATCCGGATTCACTTGCCTCGTCTCTGCTCGTAATTATTTATTGAACAGTCTAATTTCATAATATTTATTCAGATAAATATTCAAAAACTGTTAAATTTTATTCTTCAGAAGAAGAAGGCTCAATGTTGTTTGTCGTTGACCCATAGGACCATGTATTCAACAATGTCATCTGTATGTATGGAACGAGCATGTCTTTCAAGTGTCGAAAGAAGCATTCACGTGTCTTGATTTTTTAAAACAGTGCAAACATTACTTCACTCCTTCCAGTCTCCTTAAAATCTATACCACTTACATCCGACCGAAAATGGAATACAACTTCCATATGTGCACAGGAGCTTCAAAGTCTATTTTGGAGATATTGAATCGTATAAAAAGGAGGGCGTTGATGCTCATTAATGGCAATAGGGTATCCAACCCTATTGACTCGTAGGAACATCGTTGAAATGTCGGCTGTGTAACACTGTTCTTCTGAGATTAGCGAACTCACTCCAAGTACTCGAGTTTCTGTTCGCTCTACCCTCTTCTCTAGTAGGTTAGGTTGTAAAAGAAGAGCCATGTATACACATAGCTCATATCCGTTGTACCCGGATATACACTTTAGCCAGAAAGTCGGCTTGTGTGCGCTCTACATCCCCGTGCTCAACCGGTTATCTACACCTACATTAACTTAGAATTTCGGTTTCGTCAGCAAATTCCCTGAGTCTTTTCCAGCAATTTCCCTGAGCGTTTTCCCCTAAGAGCCGCTAGGCCTGGCATGATGTCGTTGGATAAATGTCTGACCCTTATTCCCGCAAATGCAGGACGGTAACAAAGGTAGTGTTCTAGGGTCTCGTCAACCTCTCCACAAGCTCTGCATGTGGCCAATTCCGCTTATCCTATACGGTATAGATGAGCCCTCAGTTCAGAGTGCCCAGTGAGGATGCCAATAATAATCCTACTCAGTTCCTTTCTATTCAGACTAAGGATTTTCCTAGTCTCCGAAGTGTTGCGAGTGCCCCATAACATCTTCATAACCTTACCCACGTCAGCTTCCTCCCAAATTGAAGTATGTAAACTGGTCGCCCAGTCCGAGAGTTTCAATTTGAGGGACTGGAAAGGTATGGGGTTTTCCAAATTAACTCTCTCCAAGAAAGAACCTTTTCACTCCAATTCGTCTGAAATCTCGTTTCCAATTATACCAAACGATTTCAAGTATACCCCTTGTACAGAAGTCTGCAATCTCCTCCTTACATCTGAGGACAGTCCTTGATCTACTTTTGTCCGAGGATATCGCCCTGATAGCCGCTAGACTGTCGGAAAATATTTGCACGTCTCCGGGGATTGGGATTTCCCGTGCGTCAATAGATCTTATACATTCCATTATCGCGACCGATTCGGCCTGAAAGACAGAGTTGTGGCCCGGAATACGTAGGTATATGCCAGTGGAATAGCCTACATCATAGAAACCTATGCCAGTCCTACCATGCAGACTAGATCCGTCTTTGTAGTAGTGTGACCCTGGAAGGTTTTGTTGAATATTCCCGTTTAACCAGTTTTCTCTGTCAGGTATCCTTATACTGCAGGGCGTGTTCGTCGACACTTCCGCGACTCCATCACAGGCAACTTCTCTTCTCTAGTAGCTCACATCCTTTTGTAGCCTATTGTCCAGCTGATCGAACTAGTCGTATATGGAGAAGAACTCCCCGCACAGGTCTTTCCTGACAGTTACAATTTAATAAAATTTAAGTCAAATATCCGCAAAAACTACTCCCTCTTTCCTCCTTCCCGTAACCAATTTTCATGAAATCAACACAATGCACTGAATTTCGTAAGGGGCATCCCCTGAGTGTTGGTTAATAATAATAAAAAAAACATTTCCTTTTTTGTATGATATCAAACCCAATGAAGTACAGTGAAGAATTATTCTTAATAAATATATTTTTTCTTTATAAATATTTATATCGTCAACACTGTGAATACATAAACTTACATACACATACATATTAGATATAAAGACTTGTTGGTAGTAGTGTTTATTAGAAGTCTAGCGAATATTGTATATCTAGAGGAAAGAAATTGACAAAAATCCGAAAGTATTCCACAGTATTACAAGTAGATCATCAGACAGATAAGCTATATCACACAGACAGACATACACGATGTATAAAACTTTACGCTCTCTACAATGTCAAGACTTACTTTATCATCTTTTTGCTGTTTAAACATGACATTGTTTAGTGTTATGCATACATGCATAGACATCTTTTGCAATACAAATTCATATGAAAAATCCCTTCGTTTTTTGTCTGTTGTTTCTTGTACACAAACAAATAGAAGTCCCAAGAGTTACTCCTCATCTATATTCTGTGTATTCTACATATTGGTCTGAACTTGTGTGATGCATTCAGACAACAATGCATGTATTATTTTTTCTTATGTGCATAATATAAATATATGTATATGGCAGTAAGTGTTGGATGAAGAAATAAGTTTTTTCCTTGCAGTAAAAGTTAATTTAATATGTCTGTTTAAAATTTTTTTGGGTCTATCCTTAATGTCAAGAGAGAGGGTTATTTTTTTAAAAACAAAGTCTACACTTGTAAATTACATTCAGATTTCTGTCCACATTTGGTTTAGACGTTGGTTATACAACTCAGTTATTTACACAACTCTTTACTTGTATAATGATAAAGGATGACTTTTTCTTTTAACCAATAATATGTTGTTGTCTTCAGTAACCTTATAAACATCATAACGAAATGCACTATAAAAAAAACGCTAATCATTTCTTATTTTTCCCCTTTCTCTAGAGATCTAAGCTGTGATTTCTTTCTTTTATTTTTTCTCTTACTTCCGTTTGCTTTTGTTCTTTTGCCTTATGTTGTGGTGGTAGTCTAACAACAAGCTATCTTGATGTGAATGTCATACATGCAATGTAAACAATGTCCCCCGTCGACATATTAAAAAAAATAAATCAATTTTGTAACTTGATATTTTATCATAATTGAATTGATAATTTAAATGTCATGGAAGTGATTTTTTATGCTAAACATAGGGTTAATTAATTGTGGGTGAGCATCAAGGCAACATATAATTTTTATTAATTTGATGACTTATATTTCATACCAAACTTTTGTGTTTTTATTGACTAAATTTTATTTATTTCCTTTTAAACACAGTAGTTTTTTTAATAAAAAAAAGATTAACATTTCTACGCCGAAACTATATTAAATTCCTGGTCTTCCTGATTATTCCTTTCGGTGAATGGTGTGATTTTTTTTCTTTTTTTTTCTGCAACTAAATTTCATTGAAATAAAAGAAATTATTATTTTAATAAAAATTTAATACAATATAGCCATGTCCCTCCGACAGTACCCTATTTGTCAATTTCTACAGAACCAACTAAAAAACTTGTAAAAAATGAGTATAACTTCTTAATATAACAATTCTTTCAATAATGGTTCAAGTATCAGCAATATAATACACTAATGGCGTCTTCTTTTCTGACTAAAATGTTGCCAATTTTTTACCCTTCGCCCTAAAATTTTCTTTTTTGTGTACTTTTCTAAATGTTACCCTAAAAATGGGAAAAAATGTCACATATTTGCCCTCAATTTTATGAGAGGGTGGCAAAGTTTCATATTTTAATAGCTGACTTTATGATTTTATTTTCAAGAAGAATTTGTATTTTCCATTTTCTTAAAAATTTATTTGTTGCCCAAAAAAAAATTAAAAATGGAAACAACAACTACTGCTGTCTTATGCTTGAATAACGTAAGTCAAGACTTGTTGGACTCATCTTCTTCATCAGATGATGATGAAATGGGATCAATGCTAGTGGAACGAAACCATTTACCGCGTGTGAAAAACTTTATTGAAAATGTAATTCACCAATACTCTGAAAGCGATGTAAGTAAATATCAATATCCAAAGACTTTCGAATTTGAAACATGATTTCATTTCAGTTTAAGAAAAAGTTGCGGCTTAGTCGAGACAGTGCCATGTACCTTATAAACAGGTATTTCATATCAAGAACGGGAAGAACGTATCAAGGAGGAAGAAAACAATCAACAATCATTTCGTTTTTGTGGTAAGCTGATAGAAATATACGAAATCAATGAAATAAAGATTGTGTTTTTAGGTTTAGCGGCAACACAACCACCTTTAGAGATGTGGCGAATGTTTTTGATATACCTTTGTCAAACCTACATGCAGCCTTCAAAAAGATGTTGCAATTTCTATTGAATGAAGTCGCTCCAGATATTATAAAGTTTCCAAAATCAAATGCTGAAAAAGAAGTGATTGCTAAGGAATTTGAAAAAGTATGTTAGCATTTACCATTTTATAAAAATTATTTATTTGAAAATTTTGTTTTTTAGATTTCCGGTTTTCCAAAGGTTTTGGGTTGTTTAGATGGAAGCTATATATACGTCAGAACACCAAAACACAAAATACGTTCTACATATGCCAATAGACATGATACTATATGATTAACACTTCAGGGTATATGTGATTCAAGGTTGTGGTTCCTGGACGTATACACAGGTGACTCAAGGATTTTAAAGATGTCATTTATTGGAAAAGATTTGCCAAATGTGTGTTCACCACATTACCATTTGCTGGGAGATTCGGCGTACCCATCGAGGGAATACCTTCTGACACCGTTTCGTGATTATGGGAATTTAGATGATATGGAAAAAAATTATAATTTAAAATTTTGCCGGACAAGTGTGAAGATAGAGAACGCTTTTGGTGCACTAAAAGGTTGTTGTCGTCAGTTATTACGATTAGATTTTCATAATGTGGAAACTATGGCACAATTTATCATTGCAACGTGTGTTCTTCATAACATTTATATTGATAGATAAGATTTTTGTGAAGAAGAAACCATCAGCGAATCCATTGTTAGTTCCGATCCTTTCGACGAAAATAGACGCGAAAATTTTATAACACAATTGGGACAAATAAAAAGAAATGAAATAAAAACTATTTTATAGAATCAAACAACTTAAATATTTTATTTTTTTTTAAAGGTATTTCATTAAAAATAAATAAAAAGGAATTTTTATGTATGGTTTTTATAACTAAAAAACGATTATGAACAAAAAAAATATGTATAAACGTTATGTTAAGCTATTTTTCTTTTATGTCCAATAGCTCTTTAAGAACGGTCAGCATTTCGCCCGCAGTATTAATTCTTTCTTTTCGGCGTCTTTCTCTAGCTTCCTCTTTTCTATCTGCAATTTCTAACAACGTCTCCGGAACTGTCGTTTTCTTTATCTTTGTGTATTCAACTTTTCTTTTAGCACTGTTCTCACCTTTAATGTATTTCTGACGCTAATTTGAATCTACGGTTCGATTGAGTCATCTAATAAACAGATTTTTATCAGCTCGTCTTCAAAATCGACTTGCTTTCTTTTTGAGCCAGAAGTGTGGTTGTTCTCTACTGCCACCTTTTTATACCCTATACCACTATGTGGTTTGGGTATAATGACTTTGTGCTGCTGTTTGTAACAACCAAAAATATTCGTCCTAGACCCATCTTTAAATATACCGATCGACTCAGAATCACTTTTTGAGTCGAAATAGCAATGTCCGTCCGTCCGTCCGTCTGTGTGTCCATGTAAACATTGTAATCAAACTACAGGTCGCAAATATGAACATATTTTGATGAAATTTGGTATATAAGCTTTCATCGGCCATACGTTGAACGCTGTTGAAATTGGTGAAAATCGGTCCATGTTCAGACCAAGTCCCCATACAAATGACAGCTATGAAATCAACATAAATTGCCATAAGATCCAAACTATCACATAAATCTTAGTCAAATTGGGTTCGTATGTGTTTATTGTATCCATTAATAAGTAGTCCAAGAAAAATCCCCATAGGACAATTCTTAGTCATAGGCCCCATATTGAGCTGCTCCCGATCTTCACTTAAATTTATCAAAAAACAAAAATATTCCACAGATTTCTCTCAAATTTGGTGTGTGTATAGTTCTTCAAAATATAAGTGACTTTACCAGGTAGGGTCAGGAGCGGTCCATTTTTCGACCTAGTCCCCATATAGCACCCGATATGAACTTTTTCATATCTGCAGCAAAAAAAATAAATAACAATGGCACTCAAATTTGGTTTATGCTTATTTTCTATATCCAATTAGTTGGACCAAAGAGATAGTGTCTCTAAGCCATGGTATAGGGTATCGTATAGTCGGTCTACACCGACTATAATTTCTTACTTGTTTCTTTTAAAACGGTTTTATGCCGTTCATCGCATTGCTTTGCCGTCTTGTTTGGAATTTTGGTTCCGATCTTCTCCCTCATGTCTTTTCTGCTCTTGAACCTTTTCATAGGTCCAACTTCAGACATGTAGTTCCATCTAAATCGAGTAGCTTCCGAGCTTCCCCATCCGACCACACTAAAACGAAATTTATTGATTATTTTATACAATAATCATTTATTTTGTTTGTACGTACATTAAATTTTTTTAAAAGATGGTGATCTTTCTTTATTTTCTATTATTTTCATTTTTTCTGTCTTTTTGTGCCAATTTTTTGGTTCAATACTTTCCTCCAATTTGTTTGTTTATAAAAATCAGCTGGTTACTACTACATATTTACAACGCTGATTGACGAACATACGTTAAAAAGGGCATATTGCTTGTTCTATTGTGATGATAAAAAAAGGTAGCAATTTGAGAGGGTGGGGCAACATTGTGCAAACATTTGCCCGTCTTGTAGACAATATTTTTTTTTTCAGAAAAGAAAACGCCATAATACAATCCAATCATGACCGATAACTGTTTCCACAGTTGTTGTATTAAAGTACGCACGACAGAGACGTGTATCGTATTTGATACAAATGCAGTTTAAGGACAAATACAAAAATATCGACATTTTTTACATAAAGTCTCAGATCAACTGGACAAAAATTGTGAAGTGTGCGGACAAAGTATAACTCGAAAAAGATCAGCTTTTCACACTAATGTATGAAAACATATTGCTTTGTTAAAATAAATGCCATGTTAACATTTTACCAAAAAAGATTAATATTCATTCTTCGTTAAGTTCTTAATATGATCGAACAAATATATTTGCATGTTATTTATATATCAAGCGATCCCAGCAGTCATTTTGGATCGCCCCACAGTGGACCACTTAACGAGAAGGCGGTCAAAAATCCATAACTTTTTATTGGATTGGAATTTTGATATGAGGTTTGGTAGGTGGAACTTTAGCTCTTAATTTTTACTATAAAACGTAAATATCGACCGATAATACAAAAAAAAGTTATGGAGGGTTTAAAATACATTTTC
Source organism: Cordilura impudica (assembly GCA_963682025.1). Classification (NCBI taxonomy): domain Eukaryota; kingdom Metazoa; phylum Arthropoda; class Insecta; order Diptera; family Scathophagidae; genus Cordilura; species Cordilura impudica. The sequence continues at coordinate 131,141,044 of OY821517.1, forward strand.
ATTTTCAGTCGAATTTTAGTACAAGAGTGAAGAGTTAAAAGGTTAAAAATAGGTTTTTTTTAATATAATGTCTTATTTTTTCAGTTAATTTTACAACTAATATTTTTGAAAAATTTGTAAGTTACATTTTGTCAACAAAATGTCAAACTTTGGCCCCCGTAAACTTTTTAGTTCTAATGTTCACAAGGGCCAAAGGTTGGCTTTTTTTTTTTGAAAGAGCCCGAGTTAAAATATAATTTATTAAGCAGCGAACGTAAAAGTTACCTGGTATTGGTTCAAGATGGAGAAGTTTCAATGAAAAAGTCGTATGCTTTTACTTTAGTTAAAATTTGTTTACTGTCTTTTTATACCCTCCACTCCAGTGTGGAGAGGGTATATATAAGTTTGTCATTCCGTTCGTAATAATTAAAAAAAAAAATCTTGACCCCATAAAATATATATATTTGTGATCCTTATAACAAGCGGAGTTGATATAGCGATGCCCGTCTATCCGTCTGTCCGGCTGTTCGTCTGTCGAAATCACGATGACGGCTTCAATCGGGTAGATAGGGTGCTCGTTGGTATAAAAAATGATTCACTAATATCCTGAGAAGTTTGCTATTTAAAATCGTCCAAATCGGTTAATCTGGTCCTTAGAAAATATGATTTGAATATGAGTTCTTGTCACGATAACGCCCTCAATAGGACACCTAGGGCGCTCGTTTTTAGTGAGAAGGATTCACTAACATCATGAGAAGGTTTCTGTTTTTTAAATCATGACAACAGATTTCATAGGTGCCGAGAAATCACTGAAAAGTTAAAAAAATATGAAGTTTTCTTATATTGTTTTCCTAAATTTTGTATTTTGTCATAGGTGTGCATGTTGTTGTTGTAGTCGTTATGTTAATAATATAAAAATTCATCAATATCAATATTTTTTGGTGTTATATTGAAGTTAATTAATTAATTAAGTTAATTAATTTATAAAAGAAACTATATAAAATCAATATCAATATTCTGCGAATTTTATAACATCACAAAATGTTACAAATTGATACATACTACTGTTGCCAATATCAAAATACTATAAATAATATTCATATGTTCTGTATATGTATTTCCATACTAAGCGCATATTAAAATAAATCGGTATTTTATTTTATTTATACAAAATTCTGAAATTTTTAGAGTTGCAAAAATAGTATGGTTTTAAGGGTTGTATTTTTAGTACATGCATATATAAACTCTGCATATTGCATTCAAAAGTAGTAGGTAAACCATATATATTTAGCCTGTAAAAAATTGGTGTTTAAAAAAATACTATTTTTTTGTCATATGTTAAAAAAAGATGTTATTAGTTACAATAAATTTTTAAAATTTGCTATTTAATGTCGGGACGGAGGCAAACGCCATTCCCAAAAATTTTTTGCATGAGTTATCCACATTAAGAATAACCGCGGAGCTCAGCTCAATCAATGTGCAATGATCGAGCCTTGCCTTGTGGAACATGCATTCATGCTTTTCTTAACACAAACGCCATTCCCAACTACAAAAATTTTAGGCACGAGCTATTCACATTATGAATAGTCGCGGAGCTCAACTCAATCAAAGTGCAATGATGAAGCTTCGCCCTGGTAAACATATATTCATGCTTTTCTTAGCACAAACAGAAATTCTTATGGCACATTAAAAATAAACTAATTGAGAAGTACAATTCATCATTACGCTGTATTATAATACTATTTTCTTATTTTACTGGTAGCTAGTAAACAAAGTGATCGTATCATTGTGAACGAAATAGAATTGAAATTGTGTGCAGATTTGTTTTACTTAAAAAACGTGTTTCTACAGATAGTGAATAAAATCCCAGTAAACATTTTATGCAATAAATGATCATGTAGAGTCTTTTTTGACTCATATGTGCTATTAAAACAGTCATAAATGCGCTCCTTTGCTGATCACAAAATATTCTTTTGTTGGGAGGAAATATTACCTTACCTGTGAATCTTGTTGAGAGTCCTTTTTATCCGCTTTTCTGATCAGTTTCGACTCATTTTTGAGTCGTATTTAATGTCATTTTTCTAATAGCGCATGTGATTAATCAGTTTTTAATCATCAAAAGTGCTCGAAGAAGACACAGTAATGTATTTTTAATAAAACAATCTTCAAAATGATGACTGGGATATCGTATATTTTGTTAGCAAACACACATATGCATAGCAGCACCAGTAAACCGAAATCTAATCGGCTTCTTATGTGTATGCAGCTGAACAAAAACGAAAATATTCACCAAAGAGTAAAGTAAGCAACAATTTCATTCAGTCTTGTGGAAGCTTTTGAACAAAGCAAGTCTACATATGTCAAGTTGTCTTGTGAAATTTTTCCATTGTTTTTTAATAGGTACTAGTGATGCCAGGAGATTTTTTTAGAAATCTCTACGCTTATGACAAAAATTTCCATTTTTCCCTACACCCACTTTTTCCCCTACACTACTTTTTTCAAAATTTATTTTTAATTTGTACATTTTCAGTTCCAATTATGTAAATATAACATAAAAACGAAGAAAAAAATATAAAAAATAAGATAAAAATATCATGAGAATTACGTAAGAATAATATAAAAAACTAACAGATATTATAAAAAAATTATTTTTACAATTCTCTATAATTCATCTTTTTGATATGGCTAGATGTGCATTTAAAATTTACACAATTAATTAAAATGGCTTGCAAATGAGATGATATAACTCAAACAGAATATTTGTTCTTGGTTTCAAAAGATTTTTTATAACACTGGTTATTAGCATGTATACTTAGATCTGATTTACCGCATTTTAATATTTTTTTCTGCATTTATAGTCGTCACCTTTGACCTGTTCCAGCCATCCATTAGCTTCTCGTCTCTCAACTAACTGAAGCAAAATCTTTATTTTCTGTATTTCTTTGATGTGTTTTCAGCATCATCGAAAAACTTATCGGACATTTTTCTAAAATTAATTATGTTTCTAAAATTAATTAATTAATTAATGCACAAAAAAGTGTTTTATACTTGTCATTGTTATTAAAGAAGCCACATATTTACTTCCTTCATATTATATAGTTATTACCAGACTTAAAAAAGACTTTAAAGTTTAAAATTGAAAAAAATTATGCGATATTTAACAAATACATTCAAAATAGTTTTGACTGAAATTTTTGGCAGTTTTAGTTTTGCCTTGTATCAGTAAAATGTTCGAATATTAACTAAAAAAAAAACAATTTATTAAATATTTTCATCTTAATTATCTTAATTAAGTTAAAGACACAAAGATAGATTTAATACAATAAAAACAAGTAAGAGTTGAAAGTTGATCTATGCGGACTCACAAATGTGCCCTATACTAAAAATTTACATTAAAAAGAAAATTACAAAATAAACCATTTACCTGGGTGTACTTAATATTGTTTGTAATTATCTGGATCAGGTTAGTATTTAAAATGGGATAAATCGGGTGTCATTGTGCAAATTTATGACCAAAAATATGTAGACACCTCTATAAAATGCTGAAAATTCAGAGCATTTGTTGTAATAATTCAGTAATAGGTTTATCAAAGTGTTTACGTATTCAAATATTTAATATACATTTGTTACAAATAGTGCAAGAAGACCAGATAATAATGTAAACGTAAAAACCAGGTGGAGGGTATCAAAGATTCGGCATAGCCGAATTTAATACTCTTACTTGTTATATACCTCTATATCAATTTTTATTGTAAATGTATAAAATACATCAATTTTTTAATCAAGAAAAATTGTTTGTATAAAAAAAGAGTATAACTTATTGTTATTGTACTGAAAAACTACTTTAAATCAAATAGTTTTAGTAAATATTTTTTCTAAATAGCTTTGATTTTCATCTTCTAGAAGTTGTTTAGCTTCTTCGTATAATTCAATAGAGGTAGTTTTCCATTTTGTCGAATGTTGGACGTATGTATATGGAAGTTATGTGCACAACCAAATTGCGATTAGGTCTTCATTAGTGCAATATCTGGACATTTTTCTTGTGTTAAGCTCGCGAAAAAATTTGTAGGTTTTGTTCCTTTTTTCTTGCGCTTCTTCAGATGGATCTCCTATTGGTTGAATTATTTGTTCCCCATGGTACAAAATTTTATGAACTGTGGATGGCGTATACCACCAAGATTATTTTTCGTTATAAAGTATAGCTGTTTTATTAGCGTACCCTCCAAATTTTTTCGTATTTATCTTTATTTGTTTATCTTTATCTTGCTGCATGCCAGATCTTGTAATAAGATTTTGAATCGTCCTATTAATTCATGATGTACACATGTGATAGATGCTGCAGTTTCTGGATCGCAAAAAATCTCCTTGCAGTATTTCCATGATTTGAGTTTCCTTCTCCTTGTTTTGGTTGGTCGAATATGAGGCCTAGCTGTAGATATTTTTCTTGAGTTTGTTTTTTTTTTGCTTTATTTTTCTTCATTTTCTTTGTTTTTTCTCACTGTTTCGCCTAACAAACCAAAGTGAAAATCATAACCCAACTTAAAAATATGCTCCGTAAAACATATTCTCGCATGAAGAGGGGATATTTCAAATTCGTGGGCTTCCTTAATGATGTCTTTTGGCATATAATGCAGCTTGACGATGACTTTATTTCATTTAAAGCTTGTGCAACTTTTCCATGAATCATTATGAGACGCATTTTAAAAGTTACTTCAGTGTGTTCGTCATCAAATTTAAATAATACTGGTTGAAGTTTTTTAATTTGATCTTTCAGTTTTTGAACATGACATCTTTGGTTTCCTTTTTGAATGCAAATTTCATTGATCTGCAATACTTTGTTGAAGAAGGAATTTGATTCTTCCATACATCAATTTCTGTTGCTCTACTAGTTGTTAAGCGTAGTTGAACGAAAGATACCATAAATTATTTAGCATCTGATGAATTTTCGGCACTAAATTGCTTGTATTGTTTCTGACCAGACGATCCATGGGGTATTTAAACTATATAACTCAAGTTCCGACTGTTAATGTTTTTGAAAAATTCTTATGTCAATGTTTCTGTCAAAATAAAAAAGATTTTACTCATTAATAAAATTTAACAATTAAGCGCATTATGTTTCAATCCGTTTTTATAAGTATATAGGAACTCTTGTCAACTCTACCGTTTCCCTTTTCTGTCAAAGCAAATAAACTTACGCAAAAAAAAATATACCGGTACGACCAACTTGTATTCATAAGACATAAACGGACAGATGGACATCGTTAAGTCGACAGAAAGTTATTTTGAGTCGATTCGTATAATAAAAGATGGTTATAGGTCCAATATTTTTGGTAGTTACAAACAGCAGAGCAAACTCATTATACCCTACCCACAAAGTGGAAAACTTTTGTATTCGTAAATTTTGCACAAAATATCAGACCTTGGGTCAGATAAATTGTTCTGATACATACGGGGATATGAGAGTGAAGGGACTAGAGAAGAGCGGAAGATTTTTTGGCAGGCTTTTGTTGGGCAGCAGTTATGCTCTATTAAATAGGAGATTTTCGGGAAATTTTGACCTTTGTTATTTTTTTTAATTTCTTAATGTCTCAGCGACTTTATATTTCTAACATTAATAGCTTAGAAGTTACAAAATTTTATAAAATGTACCTTACTTAAAAATCTTTTAAAACAAAAAAGTTACAGTCATTTAAAAATTAATTACAAAAAAATTTTTAATGTTAGCAAAATATTGAGAAACTTCATTTTCGAAATCCTTGCTCGCTGTGATACACTTGAAATAGAGTCGCAATTTTTTGGCACCGAGGTTCAGTGATATTTACTTTCTAATGAACTTTAAAATCGGTAACCACAAAAAATGATTTTTGGCCGGCTTCTCAAAATATGGTCTACAGTGCGCCCTGAATTCGGTTATTGTGTGTCGGTTGCGAGCTCCAAGAAAGTAGGTTGCCAATTTTAATGGCAACTGTTTCCCAAGGGTTGTGATATGTGGGGTGAAAGTTAAAGAATTAAGTATGCCCGGTATACTTTGGGGCTTTAATCCGAGATATCAAACCCCGTTTAAGTCGATTTAAATTGACCGTTTTATGTACTTCAATGAGATTCCTATTAGATTCCTATTCCTATTCCTTTTTTCCTGAGAATTAATTGAATATACTATGGTGCATGTAGTACAAACATAGATGCAAATAAAGCATACGATGCAGTGCAAGTAAATAAAAAGTAATAAAACAAACAAACCTACACATACACACACACGTACACTTGCTGTGGCGACCCACTTAATTAAATGTAAATGAGTATCGAAAGATATTAGGATAGGTCAATCATATTTATATGTAAAAAATATAGAATAGAGTTGGTTGATATGTTGAACAACAATATTTGATTTCACATGGAAATTGTATATGTAGAATGTACATTAAGGCCAGTTTACACTATCACACTTTGTAATACGACCTGTCAAAATGTCGAGTATTATGAAAAAGTCGAATCATGTAAATAGCTTATGTTATAAAATTGACAATCTGTATGATTTTATTTTCAAAGTCCGATGGATTTATTTCATTTTTAGAAACATTTCTACAAACTTGTCATTTTCATTGGGCCAGAGTTGTTTTTTTTTTTTTTGGTAATTAAAAAAAAGGTAAACAAAAGCAAAGAAAGTGGAAATAAAATATAAATTTCAAAATAAGTTTGTTTGTTATTCTAAACAGCTGTTCTCATAAGACTTGAGTGTGATGGTTTAAATGGCCTAAGTATGCAGATATAATGTCGATACGACATTATGACAGTCCGATGAATTTTATCGGATTTTTATGTCGAAAATTATAATTAATTTAATTAATTTCTAGGAAAATTTGGCATACCACCGCGTGGCAAATATTGTACAATTTATGAATATCACTTTTTTGGGTGATTTCGGCTCAAAAATATTGCGCACCAAATACGATTTCTACAGAAAAGTCAGATTTTTTTTTAATATTTTTATTTAAAAATTTTTTATATGAAATAAATTTTAAGTTTAAAGCATGTGCTGATGTTTCTTCTCTGAACTTCTTTAATTGCTAATGGTTTTTTGTCCCAATGTCTGAGAAAATATTCATTCGCTTTTGTGAAGCCGGCCAATGATTTTTGTTTTGTGGCAAAATTATTTTTGTTGAAGGTATGATCAGAAAACCAGATTTCGCTCCAAGCATCACTTAAAAACTTACAAATAGGATATAATTGCAATCGATATTCAGGGAAAAGTATAAAGGATAAAAATGCTGACATTGCTTAAAATTGTGTGTAGGGAAAACATTAATTTTTCTCGAAATATTTCATCATATATATTTCTTAGATCCCCGCTTGACAGATTTTGACTTGACAGATTTTGTCTGCGGTTAGCCAATGCAGTAACAATATAATCGTATTAAGGAACAGCTCAAATTAATATAGCATTATTGTCATTAAAGCACTGAAATAAAGAAAAAAAATAATTAAAAACAAAATCCATTACTTATATTATGATGTGCTTATAAATTAAGTTTAATGTTTGTTCTTATTTCTTTATATAAATTTTTTTTATTATCAACAATTTTTGTAGGTTTTTTGGTGACGTCAATTTCTTAATTGAAAACCGCTCTGAAATGTTACTAATTATTTAAGCAATTAATAACGTTTAGATCAATGAACACACATCACTTACATCAAAGAATTCTTTTATATATGGCTTTTCATCAAGTATAAACGTGCTCGAATTTTATAATAAAAACCAATAAAAATGAATCACAGCTGGAACTTTCAATTTTAATGGGTCTCAACAAGTGTCTAGACGATAGAATTTGGTTAAGGGATTTTCTTTTAAAAGTACGTGTAGACCTGAATATATTTTGTTATATTTTAAGTACTGCTATACCTCTATTTACAATACTTAGCCTAATAAAATACTTAGCTTATTAAAAATATAATTTATTTATTTATAAGTGTTAAAAATAAAAAGAAAAAAAAATTGTAGTTAGCATAACAAAAAAATCCTTATCGAAATGATATAAAGTATAAATAGAAGATCAAATACATTAAAAACAAGTAAAAAGTTACAGCCGGTCCAGAGCGGCTATACGATACCCTATACCATGGTTTAGAGACCCTATCTCTTCGGTCTAACTAATTGGATATAGAAAATAAGCATAAACCAAATTTGAGTGGGATTTTTATTAATTTTGTTGGCTGCAGATATGAAGAAGTTCATATAGGGTGCTATATTTATATAGGGGACTAGGTCGAAAAATGGACCGATCATGACTATATTTGGTAAAGTCACTTATATTTTGAAAAAATTTACACAAACCAAATTTGAGAAAAATCTGTGAAATATTTTTGTTTTTTTTTATAGATTTAAGTTAAGATCGGGAAGCAGCTCTATATGGTGCCTATAACTAAGTATTGTCCTATAGGGATTATTTTTGGACTATTGATTAATGGATACAGTAAACACATACAAACCCAATTTGTCTAAGATCTATGTGATAATGTGGATCTTAAGGCTATTTATGTCGATTTCATAGGGGTCATTTGTATGGGTCTGAACATGAACCGATTTTCACCACTATTAATAGAGTGCATCCTATGGCCGACAAAAGCTTACGTACCAAATTTCATCAAAATATATTTATGTTTGCGACCTGTAGTTTGATTACAAAGATTACATGGACACACAGACGGACAGACGGACGGACGGACGAACGGACATTGCAATTTCGACTCAAAAAGTGATTCTGAGTCGATCGGTATAATAAAAGATGGTATAATATATGAGATATTCTACATGTAAAAAGGAGCTTTAACTTCATGAACAACTTATATAAGATAATGTTAAGAGATAATAATCTTCTTCTTCTTTATTATGGATTATGTATAAAGCAAAAGTTTATTGGTTCATTTGTTTGGACACACCCGGGTACAAATGTTTCCAGTTGCAACTTCGGGTCTACGATTTTCCAAAGTCAACACCTGCGTGAACACATACTCAGGATACGTTTGTACGTACTAGCTTATTTTCGCTTTTTCCAATGTTTAAATGGTCCAATTTCATTATTCATTATAATTCATTATATGGGGCAAAAAGGTCACGGGCACGGGATAGCCAAATATTGCAAAAACAACCCTTGGAAAATCCAAATACTACAAAAACTGGTTTTTCACTTGAATTTGGTACCTACATAATAGCTGCCTGCATGCACTCTTTTGCTTATATCTTTTTTTTCCATATTAGACTACACATTTAACGAACAAAAATTTTGTTCTGTATTCATCAGAAATATGAAAAAACATTTGGTTATCCCATGCCCGTGATCATTTTTGCCTATATCTCTTGAACCAGGTAGAATATTTGCATGAAACAAAACCGACTATACGATAACCTATACCATGGTTAAGAGACCCTATCTCTCCGGTCCAACTAATTGGATATAGAAAATAAGCATAAACCAAATTTGAGTGGCATTGTTATTAATTTTTTTGGCTGCAGATATCGGGTGCTATATTTATATGGGGACTAGGTCGAAAAATGGACCGATCCTGACCAGATCGGGTAAAATCACTTATATTTTGAAAAAATATACACAAACCAAATTTTAGAAAAATCTGTGCAATATTTTTGTTTTTTGACAGATTTAAGTGAAGATCGGGAAGCAGCTCTATATGAGGCCTATGACAAAGAAATGTCCTATAGGGATTATTTTTGGACTACTGATTAATGGACATAATGAACATATGCAAACCCAATTTGACTGAGATCTATATGATAATTTGGATCTTATTTCAATTTATGTCGATTTCATTGGGGTCATTTGTATGGGAACTAGTTCTGAACATGGACCGAATTTCACCAATTTCAACAGCGTTGTTCCTATAGTCCACAAAAATCTTATATACCAAATTTCATCAATATATATTAATTTTGCGACCTGTAGTTTGATTACACAGAAGGTCGGACGGACGGACAGATGGACGGATATCGCTAAATCGACTCAGAAAGTGATTCTGAGTCGATCAGTGTAATAAAAGATGGGTCTAGGTCAAATATTTTTGTGTAATTACAAACAGCACCACAATGTCATTATACCTAAACCATATATTGATATAGGGTATAATTAAAGTTCTGCAAACATTTTCTAGCATACATAAAATGTAAAAATAAAGAAACCATTGAACCTAGGGTTCTGTTTTTATACCCTATACCAATATGTGGTTTGGGTATAATGACTTTGTGCTGCTGTTTGTAACAACCAAAAATATTTGACCTAGACCCATCTTTAATTATACCGATCGAATCAGAATCACTTTCAGAGTTGATTTAACAGTGTCCGTCCGTCCGTCCGTCCGTCCGTCCGTCCGTCTGTGTGTCCATGTAAAGCTTGTAATCAAACTGCAGGTCGCAAATATGAATATATTTTGATGAAATTTGGCATGTAAGCTTTTATCGGCCATGGGATGAACGCTGTTGAAATTGGTGAGAATCGGTGCATGTTCAGACCTAGCCCCCATACAATTTACCCATATGAAATCGACATAAATTGCCATAAGATCCAAATTGTCATATAGATCTTACTCAAATTGGGTTTGTATGCGTTCATTACATCCACTAATGAGTAGTCCAAAAATGATTCCTTTGACCCCATATAGAGCTGCTTCCCGATCTTCAGTTAAATCTATTAAAAAACAAAAATATTGCACTGAATCTTCTCAAATTTTGTTTGTACATATTTTTGCAAAATACAAGAGACTTTACCAAACATGATCAGGAGTGGTCCATTTTTGCACCTAGCCCCTTTATAGATATAGCATCCGATATGAACTTTTTTATATCTGCAGCCAAAAAAATTAATAAAAATCCCACTCAAATTTGGTTTTTGCTTATTTTCTATGTCCAGTTAGTTGGGCCTAAGAGATAGGGTTTCTAAACGCATGGTATAGGGTATCGTATAGTCGGTCTAGACCGACTATAATTTTCTTACTTGTTTTTTTTTTATTAAATTGAAATCATATTAGCGAGCTATATTTTTACTTACTTTTTTTGGATCAGTAGTCTATCCACGTTTAAAGTCGTTTACATTTTGGTATACGAATTTCGTGCTATTCAGCTGCCTTCCCCAAGAAGCCAATATCTCTGCAATGGCGTAAACTCCAGGCAGTTTGGAGGATTTACCTCCCTTGTTACAAAAATGAAATTATTGTTCCTGTAACATTCAAGAGCTTTCTTACAGAATTAAAAAAATAATTCAAAAATTTAAGAATAGAAGCGTGCGTTAAATTTTTTTTATCTCACTCCTTAATTAACAAAGCTGTAAAGATATCATTGGTACAAATTGGAATTAGGAAATCATGGAAAAACTAAGAAAATCCTTAAGAAATTGCAGGCGATTAAAAATTTTGGAATTATTTATGTTAAAGATTTTTAAAATCAGCTGATAACGTTCATTGTTTCGCAGTCGTGAAAGAGATATGCTACATTTACTAAATTGATTTCGCCTACTTTTGATTCGATTACGAACATTTATAACTAATGAGCTTACACTAAGCCTGAAGACTCTAGCTATGATAGTACTCTAGATATGTGATGATAAATACTTAATTTGTTTAATAGGTGCCACACTCTCTTAGCCAATTCTGCCCATTTTGGGCACATAACTACAGAACTTACACAAAGATTCTCACTAAGGTAGTAATCTGTATATGTGAAAATAAATCTTTACTTTATACGGGTAGTGCCACGCCCATTAATCCAATCATGTGCAATATATAAAAAACACCTTGACCGAGTATGCGATATCAATGTACGCTGAATAAGCGTCAGAGTTCTGGAAATCATTCGTTACAAACACACGCTCTATTGATTGTATATACTTCTACAGGCTTTAAAAGAGGGAGTGCTGTACGAATTTCCTGTTTTTTTTCAGCCACACATTCCTAACAATATAAAACGTGCTAAACATATGAACTTTTATTGATTTGATCATTTAATACTAATTTATTTCTTTCTTTGTTAGCTTTTGTTTTATCGTTAAAGGCTAGCTAAACAAAAGTTCGAATTATATAAAAGAAACTCCAATAATTTTATGTTTTTTTATTCTCTTTATTTTTTTTTAAATTGTGCCTTAAATAAAATGTCATATAAAACACAATTTTATAAATGCAATTTTATATATAAATATACAATAATACAAGAATAACTCTTTCAAGAAATTTTAAGATGGCTTAGCTCATAAGGTTGCCCCAACCCTAAGTAACTGCTCCTTATGCTTACTTTCTATAGCTGTAAATAGCCTTTCCCTACATGGTTAAGAATTCACATTATGTTCATATAAGACGATTTGCCAATAGTCATGGTGTAGTGCATTCTATAGTTCGCCGAAACTCACTAAAACTGTCTTACTTGTTTTAACATATTTAACCATTTCTTAATGATCAAAGCTTCCATAACATATATATCAAAATATTAAGTTTAGAATTACTGAACTGTCATAGCAAAATGTTTAATTATTTTTTTATTTACTTTTTCATTAATAAAAACATTTTTTTCTTATGTTGCTGTGCCTTCCTCGTCTATTTGAAAATCATTTGTAAAAAGCTTAGTGTGTAAGGTTAATGATTCTAAAATTGATGACAGCTGCACATCTTTCAAAAGCACATTTCCCCCCTAAAAAAAAGTTGTAGTCCAAAAAAATAAATAAATTAAGCTAAAAACTTATATATTTTTCCCCATCACACTTTCACCGTAAACATTTTACATAATTAGCGTAATAGCAAACAAATGTCCCTTTTATAAACAAATGAGAAATCCTCATGGCGAGAGAATGGTCGTTTTAAAACAACAACAAAAAAATATAAATAATTGTACAAAAAAATTGTATACGTCCAAGGGCGTGCGCTGCTCATCCACCAAAAACCATGTATTAAAAAAAAATTGTATCCAGTAAAACAGATTAATTAACCGCAAACATTTAAATAGTAAACACACCCAAGCCCATCTAGCCAACAATCCAGTTTCAAACGAACAGCGACTAAATGATGAACTAACAATTTACTGTGATTCATTAGCATGCATACAACATTTGCTGCTTTTAAATACACTACTACTACTAAAAACAAATGGACAACACACCTTATTCTTTTACACAAACATATTTAATACATTTTCTATCCAGAGCTGAATGAATAATCATATCTTTATGTTTTTCATGTTTAATTATTATGTTGCTTTAAACATAGATTTTTTGAATACACCAAAGGGATAGCGTAGGCAGGTGGGAGAATTCGTGGAGAAAAGTGGCTTTCTTTACTGCTGCCAGGTATACGCATAAGTTTTTTCCGGAGTTTTTTTTTATTAAAAATACTTAATTAACCTCTTTCTTTTAACTCATACTCTCTGTTTGTCTGTCTGTCGTGGGTCAACCCCATTCCCCCTTATCCAATTGATCTGAAACTTTGCCAATAGTCTTGTTGTGACTACAGATTAATTTTGGGGTAGCCACGCAAAGTCATGCATAGTCACGCACTGTCATGGAGTGATCTAAATATCATTTCCCCTCATCCGATCTGAAACTTGGTACATACACTTGCTGTGAAAAAAAATTAATTTTAACTTAGTAACACACAGCCACGAAGGTCACTAACTAGGGTGGCCCTTAATAAAAAAGCACTCCCTAGAAATACATATGCGAATAGCAAAAAAGTGAGAAGTGAAAGTTGAGAGGTGACTCAACGCTATTCAAAATTTCAAGTGTGTTTATATGGAGAAAATATTACTTATTCCAGATTTTACGAAAATTTCATTCTACAGTTAAATTTTTCCCACAAATTGTTATATAATTCGGGATCAGTATCAAATTATCTTTTCAAGAAACTATAAATCTTCAAAATCGAATAAATAGAAATAGCAAATGCCCCAAACCGCTTTTGTGCCAAAAAAAACTAGGTCATGAAATTTGATGGCATTTTTTTGCAACTTTAAGAAATTAATTAAGGTGAGGTTAGGTTAGGTTAGGTTATGTTAGGTTAGGTTGAAAAAGAGGAGCCATGTATACACATAGCTCATATCCGTTTATACACTTAAGCCAGAAAGTCGGCTTGTTGTGCGCTCTACATCCTCGTGCTCATCGTTAATCTACTCCTTATTTAACTTAAGTGTTCGGTCTCGATAGCAAATCTCCTGAGTGCTTTCCAGCGTATCCTCCTAAGAGCCGCTAGGCCTGGTATGTGTCGTTGGATAAATATCTCACCCTTGTTCCGGCAAAAGCAGGACAGTAACAAAGGTAGTGTTCTAGGGTCTCGTCATCCTCTCCACAAACTCTGCATGTGGCCGATTCCGCCCGTCCTATACGGTATAGATGAGCTCTCAGTTCAGAGTGTCCAGTGAGGATGCCAATAATCCTACTCAGTTCCCTTCTATTTAGACTAAGGATTTCCTTAGTCTTCGATATGTTTGGAGAGCCCCATATTATCTTCGTAGCCTTACCCACGTCAGTTTCCTCCCAAATTAAAGTATGTGAATTGGTTGCCCACTCCGATAGTTTCAATTTGAGAGCCTGGAAAGGTATTGGGTTTTCCAAATAGACACCCTCCAGGAAAGAACCCTTCCTGGCCAGTTCATCTGCAATCTCGTTTCCCATTATACCACTGTGTCCAAGGATCCAAATGATTTCAAGTCTACCTCTTGTAGTGCAATTTCTTCCTTACATCTGAGGACAGTCCTTGATCTAGTTTTGTCCGAGGATATCGCCCTGATAGCCGCTAGACTGTCCGAAAATATTTTTACGTCTCCGAAGATTGGGATTGCCCGTGCGACAGTAGATCTTATGCATTCCGTTATCGCGACCGCTTCGGCCGGAAAGACAGAGTTGTGCTCCGGAATGCGTAGGTATATGCCATTGGAACGGTCCTCATCATAGAAACCTATACCAGTCCTACCATGCAGACTAGATCCATTTGTGTAGTAGTGTGATCCTGGAAGGTTTTGTAGAATATTTTCGTTCAACCAGCTTTCCCTGTCAGATATCCTTATACTGCAGGGTATGTTTGTCGACACTTCCGCGATTCTATCACAGATAAAATCCACTGTGTTGAACTCCGGTATCTGGTCCAATATTGTTTGGTGTCTGGTCATATGGTCGGTGGTGTATTCCCCTGTTACTCTTAGTCGTAACATGGCCAGAGCTGCCTCATATTTAATTCTAATCTCGATTGGGTGTATAGATAGAATCGTTTCTAAAGCCCTCGTAGGTGTAGTCCGTATTGCGCCGCTGATTTCTATGCAGCAGAAATTAATTAAAGCCAAAATTTTGTTTTAGTCTCTATATCTGTAAGTACTCAGATATGAAGTAATGTTTTATTACCACGTTGACAACCTATTGCGCATTAAGACCGAAAATGGGAAATTTTTTTGATAAAATTTTGAAAACTCCTTTTTCCAGTTTTGAAAAATTTTCTTAAACAAAATTTTAAAAAATTGATCTATCTCTTTAAAGTCTTGTTAAATGCATGATAGAGATTAACTGTGTGAATCTTTGGGTAAAGCCCTATCCCAGAATTTTTTTGGCAAGGATTTTATTTTTGCTGATTTAGAGAAAAATGGGAATTTTGTAAAATATTCTGTAAATGTACTATTTCTAAATACTTTTTATCAAAAATTCATGACTTGTCTACTTTTAAATGTTATATTTTATCTTAATAGCCCAGGGTTTCGGAAAAAATAATATGACCCCATTAACCCTTTTGACCCCCAAGTTAATAAAAAACAATTTATTAAAAAAATTCTAATATTTTGTAAGCGCTATCGAGTCTTTAGATGCGATGCTTAAAATGTGATACCTTAATGTGTAGAACTTCCGTTCCTAAAATTTGAGATAAATCCGAGAATGCTAATCCATTATTTAGAATTTAAGAAAAACAATTTGGTTAATTTTTATTTATTTATCCCTTCAGTGCCTCTGGCATCAAAATAATCCATTTTGATATATCTTTGGTACAATTATCTGCTTATTGCTCGCGAATATAAATTAAAACAAGTTTTAACCAATTTTGTTATAAAATTATTTTATGTATAAAAACTATATGTGACCTTCTCCGAGAAAAGGGACCTAGTGTGAGAAAATTAATTTTTGAGAAAAAAAAACGTAATTTAAAGTTTCTACACCCTTTTAGGTACCACAATCCACCGTTTTTGACACAACCTGTTTTTTGACACACTAGGTCCCTTTTCTCGGAGAAGGTCACTTATATATTTTTGTAAATAAAATAAGAAGACCCACAAATGACCCAAAGCTAATAAAAGATACTTTATTCAAAGGAATATGAAGTAATAAAAACTTTGTTTTTATGGGCTAGATTATTTTTAAAGGTAACTAATATGCCGGAAATTAATACCATGCCGAAAAACAGCTAGTCTTTTGCGGCAAAGCATTCTTCGGCCATTTTACAACTTCCTCACAATTGGTGTTGAAGAACTGACTTCATTAGATGAAAGCCAAGATTTTTTCACTATTTGATATAAAAATGATTTCATTTCTTGGCGTTTTAAAAGTTACTTTGCTATTTGCCTTTTGAAGTTGGTACAAATCGTATGGAATCCATTTGTGAGTTTATTGCTTTTCCACATGGCTCGTAAATATATGCTGATTGCTTCTTGTGAAACATGTAATGTGTCTACCAATATCCGTTGACTTTTACATGTATATGGTCTACCAGAAACCACATTGAAATCACCAGTTCTTATAGATGGATCGTGTTCACTGTATGTTCCTACCAGCAAACGATGATAGCCTTCGACAGCCTTTTTCTTTTGATTAAATTAGAAAAGTAATACATGCCGCAAATGTTCTCTTTCATGCACAAAACTTGACATGATCACTGAACAGTAAAACAAAAACGACAGTTTTTGGCAGACTCAACTTATGCGTAGTTTAAATGTCAGATGAACAAGATAACTTCCGCTGTATATTTTTCGCTGGAACCATCCCTTTGCTAAACTGGAAAAAGTTAATAGTGACTTTCGATTGCACATAAACATAACTTCTCTATCGAAATTCACAATATGATGTCCGCCAATCGAAGAGCAAAAGTGCGCGCGACTATTGATGCCATACGCCTATCGTGGTTTTTAATTTTAAGTGATCTGCTCTATTTTTGAAAGCCGTCCGCTAGATTTGTGCAACTCTTTCTCACAATTGACTGCAACTAGGAGTGCATGGAAAAATTCCATGAACTCCGTGACTACGAATGCTTCACTCATCCCCATATTTTACTCCCAGTAGCTAACTCATATTCTTT
This sequence comes from Cordilura impudica, assembly GCA_963682025.1. Classification (NCBI taxonomy): domain Eukaryota; kingdom Metazoa; phylum Arthropoda; class Insecta; order Diptera; family Scathophagidae; genus Cordilura; species Cordilura impudica. The sequence continues at coordinate 131,158,333 of OY821517.1, forward strand.
TTAGGCGCTGAGTACTTAGGCCCCACCGAACAAATGCCCCAAAAAAAATGAAGAAATGCCCCAAAAAATTGGAACGTAAGTTCGCGATGAACAAAAAACCAAATAAAAAATGAACTTGCACCCCAAAAAACATTCCGCAAAATTTTTTACATATTTTTATTTAATGGTTTCTTTTTTGGCAAATATCTATTCAAATGAAAATTTTCATACTGCTCTCAATATTTCTCCAACAACAAAGGTATTTAAATTCTGTATTCTTTTCGGCAGCATCATAGCGGAGCTTTAGTTCGCAACCCCATAGCATATCTTGCAATGCTTGCAAAACTTTCATAGCATTTTTGCGTTTTCTTATCCATCAAAATGTAAAATACGGAATGATCTGAAAAAAATATGTATTGCGGCGATTATACGACAAACCCGTGCGGAAGCATGAGCGACGCGCTCGCGGAATACAGTTACGATAAATTTTTTTTTATTTATTTTTTCAGTTTACGAAAATAAATAAACTACAAAGAAAACAATAACATAAACCGGTTTCGTGGTTTATTTTTGGAGTACATTTGTTCATCAGTCTTGAAAAAAAAATGAGTTTAGGCCCCAAACTTACAAACTAAAAATGAACAAATGGCCCAAAATATTTCAAATTGGAATAAAAAATGAGCTTGTGCCCCAAAAGCCATAAAAATTGGGGCATTTGTTCATCAGGAACAAATGCCCCGTTCCCATACAAATATTTTGGGTCACTTATTCATTTTTTTGAGCATTTTTTCATTGGGGTCTAAGTACTCAGCGCCATCTATTAGTTATTATACCGATCAACTCAGAATCAAATATTCGCATGGTCAGACCTAGTCCCCATACAAATGACCCTTACGAAATAAGCTTATAGATATAGATCTCAGTAAAATTCGGTTTATGTCTGTTTATTATACCCTCTAATCAGTAATGCAAAAAAAAACGCTATAGACAATTATTAGTCATAGCCCTCATATTAAGCTGCTTCCCGATCTCCACTTAAATCTATTTAAAAAAAATAAAAATGTTGCACAGATTTTTCTCAAATTTTGTTTTTGCAAAAATTTACTATTTTTACCAAATATGTTCAGAATTAGTTCATTTTTTTGGCTATCGGTATAAATTTTTTCATATCAGGATAGACCGACTATAATTTTATTACCCGTTTTTTTACTATATTTATTATAATAAAATAAATCTGAGCTAATGGCCTTAGCGGCTAGTGCTTAAATTTATATTATTTTATAATAATTTATTAGCAGTTCGAACTTGAACTCATTCAACTTGGCCTTCACAATAGTGGATAAAGTGCCGCATTGTCTTGAAGAAACCTTGTATTTCTACTTTGATAATAATCAATAGACCGACGCTCATTCCAAAAAATTCACGCCATGTCTTTTCTTGCATTCAGATGAAACTGTTTTCGTCATATTGTATCCAATTATTTGTTCAGTCTATAGGATGATGACGGTTAAAAATTTAGTCAAATCATCGACTGTATTATCTTGCGGACAGATTTCTTATATCCAAATTTTCAGTCAATAAGCGTGGTATACACTTGACGGCTGCCAAACCAATACGAAACAACGCGACATTCTCAAACGTAAAACCTCTACTTTATAAGGTTGCCCATTTATCGTGCCATATTTCATCGCAATATCTTCATTGGTTAAATAGTGGCGCTTGTTTTTGTAAGGGAAACAAGTCAATTAGGCGACGTTACAACGTCTGAATTTTTTAAACAAAAAAGTCCATAAAATTGTTTTTTGCAGCACTATAGAAGCGATAAAAAAAAAGTGTTTACAGTTGGTAGAAACGGTTCCAAGAAAAAGCTTTAAAGATGAAGCACGACCCGACGAAAAGAAACATCAACTGATGAAAAAAGAAATGAAAGATTTGGTGCTGAAAAAACATCGATTAATAATTACAGATCATGCTGATGCTGTTGGACTTCAACACAGTCAAATCTTGATTGTTTCCAAAAATAAAAAATTTTTTTTGAGAAAGTGCGTGACGTTAATAACTCAAAAATAATGCTTCTCAAGCACCACGATGAAAAGAAACGTATCATTGTGGGTGCTTAAACTTGGATATATGCCGACGACTATGAAATAACCGACAAATCAATCAAGAGGTGATGTAAGACGAAAGGTATCATGTCAAAGTCATTCAAAAATCAAGGCTCTTCGATTTTCCTTATGTGGTGCACTGCGAATTTATTCCGTGGTCCATACTGTTAACAAAGAATAATGCTTGCTTGAAGCTTTTCGCAAAAAGAGGCCGAAATTACCTCCAATCAATTACTGGCTTGTGCACTATGATAATCCACTCACACTGAATTGGTTCTTCGAGATCAATGGCACAAAATTTAACTTCTATCACAGCCTGATTCAGCATCGTGGCTAAAATTTTGCTGAAGAAATTAAAATTTAGCTGAAAAGCTAATCACACATCAAGATAAAAAAGAAGTATGCAAATTATAGTCGGTCTGGACCGACTATATGAGATTTTATTCTATGCCGAAATTATCTTCAATCAATTACTGGCTTGTGCACTATGATAATCCACTCACACTGAATTGGTTCTTCGAGATCAATGGCACAAAATTTAACTTCTATCATTCCACAGCCTGATTCAGCATCGTGGCTAAAATTTTGCTGAAGAAATTAAAATTTAGCTGAAAAGCTAATCACACATCAAGATAAAAAAGAAGTATGCAAATTATAGTCGGTCTGGACCGACTATATGAGATTCTATTCTATGCATTTAGAAACCCTATCTCTTAGGATCAACTAATTAGATGCAAGAAATAAGCATAAACCAAATTTGAGTGGCATTGTTATTATTTCTTGTTTTTTTGATTTCCGATATGTAAAACTTAATGTCGGATGCTATATTTATATGGGGACAAGTTCGAAAAACTGACTGATCCTGACCATAATTGGTAATGTCAGTTATATTTTGGAAAAACAAATACAAACCAAATTTGAGAAAAATATGTACATTATTTCTGTTTTTATACCCTCCACATCTCAGTGGCAGAGGGTATATATAGGTTTGTCATTCCGTTTGTAACGCATCGAAAAACTAATTTCCGACCCAATAAAGTATATATATTCTTGATCCTTATCACAGCTCGAGTCGATATAGCGATGTCCGTCTGTCCGTCTGTCCGTCTGTCCGTCTGTCCGTCTGTCCGTGTGTCTGTTGAAATCACGCTCATTCAAAAAAAAAAGAATTTACTTAGGTCAGGTTACGAAAAAATTATTTGCCATAATTCCCACCAGGTTGGTATTGAAATCGGAGTAAATCGGGAGCCTCTGCGCTGAGAAATGAACAAAAGTTTATAGATACCTCTAAAAAAAACATGAAACCTAGTGTTTTCTTGTAATAGTTTAGTGGTTGAACATACAACAACATAAAAAAAGCCACAAAAAAAATGTGATTCATACATATTAACAATAACAAGAACACAACTACCATGAGCTATGTTAATAGTATTGCCACAAACCGAGGTGGAGGGTATCAAAGATTCGGCACAGCCGAATTTAACACTCTTACTTGTTTTAATAGATTTAAGTGAAGATCGGGAATCAGCTTCATATGGGGGCTATCACTAAGTATTGTCCTATAGGGTTTGTTTTTGGACTACCAATAAATGGATGTAAAAAACATACACAAACCCAATTTGACTGATCTCTATATGATAATTTGGATATTATGGCAATATAAGTCGATCTCATAGGGGTCATTTATATGGGGACTAGTTCTGAATATGCACCGAATTTCACCAACCTCAAAGGCATTTTTCGTATGGCCAATAGGAGCTTATAGACCTGTAGTTTGATTACAATGTTCACATGGACATACAGATGGACAGACGGACGGACATTGCTAAATGGACTCAGAAAGTGATTCTGAGGCGATCATTATAACAAAATATGGGTCAAGATAAAATATTTTTGGTAGTTGCAAACAGCAGCACAAAGTAAAAATATAAAAGTTAATGAAAAATTTACCTAAAAAACCTGCCTTGAAATTTCTCACTCCCCAGATAATGAACCCGAAGAACTTCCGCAGATGATGGTGATTGAATATTTGTTAGAATTGAGCTAAATTTTTAACGTTATTTGCTCAATATAAACAATTTCATTTGTTACACCAGTTTTAGGTAAAAGTATGAGTGTATATTTTGATTCAGGTTCTTGCTTCAATTTCCTGAAGGATTTTCACTGACTCCTTGTTAGCTGTTTGTTTTGCAGTAGTTTTATAAATTGCTGCTTTATCCCATGTTCTGTATTAAAATCGCCCCTGCTTTTATGTTAAAGCTTGATTAGCCATTCAAATAGCAGTTCTTATCACGAGTATATCGTTTTAAACTGACCACACCTTGCATTTCTTATTTCTGCTAAAGCAGCCATAAAATATATTCAGTGTTAACAATGGTTTTCCAGAAATATGACTTAAAAAGAAAGGAAAATATTTAATTATGAACAACTCTACCCATGCTGATAGTCTAAGTTTCATATAACCATATAGAAAGCACATACACATATTGTCCTACCTTACCCAACCCTAGACAATATTATAAAATTTAACGACACTGGTAAATGTAAACAAATGCAAAAAGGGACACGCGACATAATTTTGGTCTGTATTTTTACAAGCTTTATATACTCATGAATTAAATATACTCATCATTACATGTGTGCGCCTAAAATGTCTTTGTACTTTATATTTGGCTTAGTTAATTCAATATAAGTATTTTGACATTTAATTAATAATTATGCGGGCTTAGCATGGGCGTATTGACCCCCCCCTCTCCATCAACCCAAAATTACATAAATATTGCTGATATAATAGTCACTTTTGTCATTTAATACGTACATGAGTGTTCAACTGTCATGATATGTTATTTTAAAATATTATTCTTCAGCATTTGCATGTCAACGATTTCGTTATATAAACTTTCAAGCGCATACACCTGTATATTTATGTTAACGATATAATGATCCATACACATATATGTGTGAACATAAGTTCATTTCTTTAATGCTAGGTCACGATTTAGCATGTGTAGATGTCATATTGGTCATGGCTTGAGAGAATTTTTTGTTGCTTACGTGTTAAACTTTTATGATTTATTTTTAATGTTCGCAGGAAAAGGAAAAAGTTTCATCATTACCGTTCTTTTATATGTATCATAATTTTATAGCTAATTAGCTAAGTAGTTGTCGTATCTGGTTTAGCACTAAAATATTGTTTAAATTTTGAGATCGTAAATTTATTGTAGTATAGATAAACTTTAAATAGGCAGTATAAGTTTATCATGAAAAATATATTAAAGAAGCTATGACAACTTTAACCCGCACTGATTGGGCAAAATTTAATTGTCTTTTAACTCAACTATACAGTTTTTAAAACATTTCAAAATAAGCAGAGGAAAGCTGTAAAATGTTGAAAATATTATCAACTTTTAAGTATATTCATGGTTAAATTACATGGTTAAATTACATAATAATTGGACTTAGATTTTTTATATATTAATTAATTGAAATTATATTAGAGCTTACGAGAAAAGATAATTTTTATAGTTCTAATCACTACTTATGGACCTTTTCGGAAGCGCTTGCATTAGGGATTTTATAGTGGTATCTGTCACTTTTTGGGAACAGGTAGCCCATCTCCTTAAACACCCTTTTGGGCTCTTGAAGTCCATTTTCACAAGAGCTCAATATCTCTCCAATAGTCTTAGCTCCGGGTCTATTAGAGGATTTTACTCCATTGGTACATAAATCAAGTTATTATTCTTGTGACAAGATGCCAAAGTGAGCCAAAAATGTGTGTTGGCTTAAAAAAAAAGGAAGGGGCCTGCTTCGCACACACTCCTAAACATAAATTTTGGTATTTATAGAGCCCATTGTAACAAATAAATTGCTTCTTTTGTCGCAACTGCATATTGCTTGACATACCAGGAAATTTTTCGGAAATGTCTGTTTTTAGGCCCTAAACTTATCACCAAAATTTCGCCGAGTATTAGCAACATAAAAATTTTGTAAAAATTTGCCACTACGTACGTTGCGTCGCACTGTGGACCATATTTCTTTTATGTTTACCGATTACCAGTGAACCTCGGGAGCCAAAAATTACGACTCTATTTCAACTATATCAGCGAACAGCGTCTTCGAATATGTAAATTTTAAATTTTTGTAAATTTTAATTTTAAAAAGATTGTACCTTTTTTGTTTTTAAAGAGTGCAAGTAAAACAAAAAAAAATCATGTGAGCCCGATCACAAGGGAGATGTGTAAACATATAATAATTAAAGAAAACATCAACATCATATTTTCCAGTGCATAAAAAATAAGTCGATTATGCTGTTTTCTGAAATTCAATTGATGTTTTCTGAAATGCAATTGATGTTTTCTGAAATTCAATTGATGTTTTCTGAAATGCAATTGATGTTTTCTGAAATTCAATTGATGTTTTCTGAAATGCAATTAATGTTTTCAGCAATTCAAATGATGCTTTTTGAAATTCTATTGATATTTTCTGAAATACAATTAATGTTCTCAGCAACTCAAATAATGCTTTTTGAAATTCAATTGATGTTTTCTGAAATTCTATTTATGTTTTCTGAAATTCAAATGATGTTTTCTGAAATACAATTGATGTTTCCTGAAATACAATTGATGTTTTCTGAAATTCAATTGATGTTTTCTGAAATGCAATTAATGTTTTCAGCAACTCAAATGATGCTTTTTGAAATTCTATTGATATGTTTTCTGAAATTCTATTTATGTTTTCTGAAATTCAAATGATGTTTTCTGAAATACAATTGATGTTTTCTGAAATTCTATTGATGTTTTCTGAAATTCAATTGATGTTTTCTGAAACTCTAATGATGTTTTCTGAAATTATATTGATGTTTTCTGAAATTTTATTTATGTTTACTGAAATTCAAATGATGTTTTCTGAAACTCGAATGATGTTTTCTGAAATTATATTAATGGTTTCTGAAATTCTATTTATGTTTTCTGAAATTCAGTTGATGTTTTCTGAAATACAATTGATGTTTTCTGAAATACAATTGATGTTTTCTGAAATTCTATTGAAATACAATTGATGTTTTCTGAAATTCTATTTATGTTTTCTGAAATTCAAATGATGTTTTCTGAAATTCAATTGATTTTTTCTGAAATACAATTGATGTTTTCTGAAATTCTATTTATGTTTTCTGAAATTCAAATGATGTTTTCTGAAATACAATTGATGTTTTCTGAAATTATATTGATGTTTTCTGAAATTCAATTGATGTTTTCTGAAATTGTATTGATGTTTTCTGAAATTCTATTTATGTTTTCTGAAATTCAAATGATGTTTTCTGAAATTATATTATATTTTCTGAAATTCAAATGATGTTTTCTGAAACTCGAATGATGTTTTCAGAAATTATATTGATGTTTTCTGAAATTCTATTTATGTTTTCTGAAATTCAAATGATGTTTTCTAAAATTATATTGATGGTTTCTGAAATACAATTGATGTTTTCTGAAATTCTATTTATGTTTTCTGAAATTCAAATGATGTTTTCTGAAATACAATTGATGCTTTCTGAAATTATATTGATGTTTTCTGAAATGCAATTAATGTTTTCAGCAATTCAAATGATGCTTTTTGAAATTCTATTGATATTTTCTGAAATACAATTAATGTTCTCAGCAACTCAAATAATGCTTTTTGAAATTCAATTGATGTTTTCTGAAATTCTATTTATGTTTTCTGAAATTCAAATGATGTTTTCTGAAATACAATTGATGTTTCCTGAAATACAATTGATGTTTTCTGAAATTCAATTGATGTTTTCTGAAATGCAATTAATGTTTTCAGCAACTCAAATGATACTTTTTGAAATTCTATTGATATGTTTTCTGAAATTCTATTTATGTTTTCTGAAATTCAAATGATGTTTTCTGAAATACAATTGATGTTTTCTGAAATTCTATTGATGTTTTCTGAAATTCAATTGATGTTTTCTGAAACTCTAATGATGTTTTCTGAAATTATATTGATGTTTTCTGAAATTTTATTTATGTTTACTGAAATTCAAATGATGTTTTCTGAAACTCGAATGATGTTTTCTGAAATTATATTAATGGTTTCTGAAATTCTATTTATGTTTTCTGAAATTCAGTTGATGTTTTCTGAAATACAATTGATGTTTTCTGAAATTCTATTGAAATACAATTGATGTTTTCTGAAATTATATTGATGTTTTCTGAAATTCTATTTATGTTTTCTGAAATTCAAATGATGTTTTCTGAAATTCAATTGATTTTTTCTGAAATACAATTGATGTTTTCTGAAATTCTATTTATGTTTTCTGAAATTGAAATGATGTTTTCTGAAATACAATTGATGTTTTCTGAAATTATATTGATGTTTTCTGAAATTCAATTGATGTTTTCTGAAATTGTATTGATGTTTTCTGAAATTCTATTTATGTTTTCTGAAATTCAAATGATGTTTTCTGAAATTATATTATATTTTCTGAAATTCAAATGATGTTTTCTGAAACTCGAATGATGTTTTCAGAAATTATATTGATGTTTTCTGAAATTCTATTTATGTTTTCTGAAATTCAAATGATGTTTTCTAAAATTATATTGATGTTTTCTGAAATTATATTGATGTTTTCTGAAATGCAATTGATGTTTTCTGAAATTGTATTGATGTTTTCTGAAATACAGTTTATGTTTTCTAAAATTCTATTGATGTTTTCTGAAATACAATTGATGTTTTCTGAAATTATATTGTGTTTTCTGAAATTCTATTGATGTTTTCTGAAATTCAAATGATGTTTTCTGAAATTATATTGATGGTTTCTGAAATACAATTGATGTTTTCTGAAATTATATTGTGTTTTCTGAAATTATATTTATGTTTTCTGAAATTGAAATGATGTTTTCTGAAATTATATTGATGGTTTTGAAATACAATTGATGTTTTCTGAAATTCTATTGATGCTTTCTGAAATTCAATTGATGTTTTCTGAAACTCGAATGATGTTTTCTGAAATTATATTGATGTTTTCTGAAATTCTATTTATGTTCTCTGAAATTCTAATGATGCTTTCTGAAATTATATTGATGGTTTCTGAATTACAATTAATGTTTTCTGAAATTCTATTTATGTTTTCTGAAATTCAAATGGTGTTTTCTGAAATTCAAGTGATGTTTTCTGAAATACAATTGTTTCTGAAATACAATTGATGTTTTCTGAAATTCTATTGATGTTTTCTGAAATTCAATTGATGTTTTCTGAAACTCGAATGATGTTTTCTGAAATTATATTGATGTTTTCTGAAATTCTATTTATGTTTTCTGAAATTCAAATGATGTTTTCTGAAATTATATTGATGTTTTCTGAAATTCTATTTATGTTTTCTGAAATTCAAATGATGTTTTCTGAAATTATATTGATGTTTTCTGAAATTCTATTTATGTTTTCTGAAATTCAAATGTTGTTTTCTGAAATTATGTTGATGGTTTCTGAAATACAATTGATGTTTTCTGAAATTCTATTGATGTTTTCTGAAATCCAATTGATGTTTTCTGAAACTCGAATAACGTTTTCTGAAATTATATTGATGTTTTCTGAAATTCTATTTACGTTTTCTGAAATTCAAGTGATGTTTTCTGAAATTCTATTGATGTTTTCTGAAATTCAATTGATGTTTTCTGAAACTCGAATGATGTTTTCTGAAATTATATTGATGTTTTCCGAAATTCTATTTATGTTTTCTGAAATTCAAATGATGTTTCTGAAATACAATTGATGTTTTTTGAAAGACAATTGGAAGATGTTTAGAAAAGAACATATCATAATTTTTTTACCAATACAATCATAAGTCACACAGCGTTATCTGCTTCAGCTCACACCGATATGAGTTACGCTGTTTTTGTGATTGCATTGTGAAATAGAAATTTACCCCCCTGCGCGTATAGATGTTTACACATCAAAATTTGTATAATTTTGTAACTTGTATTAATGTTGGAAATATAAAGTCACTGAGTCGTTTAGAAATTAAAAAACAACAATTTTCTTAAATGGTCAAAATTTCTCGAAAATTTCCTATTTAATAGAAATCTTGTACTTTTCTGTAGGCCGAACCCTTCCCTACCCACATGCTTCCACCCGTGTGCACCAGAACTATTTTTCTGACCCAAGATCAGATATTTTGTGCAAAATTTATGAATACAAAATTTTCCACTATATGGTTATGATATAACGAGTTTGCCCTGATGTTTTTGACTACCAAAAATATGGGACCTATACCCATCTTTTGTTATACGGATCGACGTAAAATCACTTTTTGAGTCGATTTAACGATGTCCGTCCGTCAGTCAGTGTGTTATGAATACAAAAGTTGGTCGTACCGGTGTATTTTTTTGCGTGAGTTTATTTGTCTTCTATACTGACAGAAAAAGGAAACGGTAGAGTTGACACGAGTTGTGATGTACTTAAGAAAAAGAGTTGAGACATAGCGACTTAAAGCCTTCAACAAGCAGAACAACAGAATCTGATGTATGGAAAAATTAAATTCCTTCTTCAACAAAGTATTGCAGACCAATAAACTTTGCATTTAAACAGGAAACCAAAGATGTCATAATTGAAGAAATGCAAAAAAGAAAAGATCAAATTAAAGAACTTCAACCAGAAATATTTAAATCTCATGACCAAGACATTGAAGCAAATTTCAAAATGTGTCTCACAATGATTGATGGCAAAGCTGCACAAGCTTTAACCGACTCAAAGTCATCGGCAAGCTGCATTATATGCCAAAAGACATCAAGTCAATTAAGCCGACCCCCAACACAAGACGATAGTTTTAAGGAAGCCTACGACTTTGGAATGTCCCCTCTTCATGCTAGAATACGTTTTATGGAGCATATTGTTAAATTGGGTATGATTTACAATTCGGTTCGTTAGGCGAAACAGCGAACAAAGAAAATGAGGAAAAAAGAAAGCAAAAAAAAATTCAAGAAAAATATCTACAGCTAGGCCTCATAATCGACCAACCAAAACAAGGAGAAGGAAACTCAAATGATAGAAATACCGCAAGGAGATTGTTTTCCGATCCAGAATCTGCAGCATCTGTCATAGGTGTAGATCATGCATTAATAGGACGAGTCAAAATCATATTACAAGTTCTAGCATGCAGCAGAATGATAAATGCAAAAAAGTTGGAGAGTACGCGAAGAAGACAGTTATACTTTATAATGAAAAATACTCTTAGAGATATATGGTATCCACAGTTCATAAAATTTTGTACCATGGGGAACAAATAATTCAAAACCGATATGCTATCAATAGGAGATCTATGTGAAGACGTGCAAGAAAAAAGGAACAAAGACTACAGATTCTTTCGCGAGCACAACACAACAAAAATGTCCAGGTGTTCTAATAATGAAGACCTTACCACTATTTTTTTGTGCACTTCAAATCCATATATATCCAACATTCGACAAAAATGGGAAACTACCTCTATTGAATTAGACGAAGAAGCTAAAAAATTTCTAGAAGATGAAAATCAAGGCTATTTAGAAGAAATATATATTAAAACAAGCAGATTCCAGCCCTAGAAATTCGAGTGAAAATTCTAGGAAATTTTATTTTGTTTATTAAATAAAGACCCTAAATGCATGCTAATTAATTATAGTCAATTCAAAAATCAGCACAAAAACAAACACATTTTTATTACAAACACATTAACAAATTTATTAAACACACCCATAGCATTGTATAGTTTTATGTATGTGTTAGTAGCAACTTTAAATGCAATTTACTAAAAATAATGGAAAAAATTAAAAAAATCTGTAAATCTGCAAAACAGCCAAAAAGAAGTACCTTTCAAATAATATACGCTTGGTCAAAATGGGGTTAAAACGGTAGAACAAAACATCGGTCACAAGAAATCGCCTAGCCTATTAATATTATAGATTGTTTGATTTAAAGTAGTTTTTCAGTGCACTAACAATAAGTTATACTCTTTTTTATAAAGGTAACAATTTTTCGTTATTTAAAAATTGATGTATTTTATAAATGTACTATAAAAATTGATATGGAAATATTTAAAAAACAATAAAAATATTTTTTACTAAAGTAAAAACATACGACTTTTTTATTGAAACTTCTCTATCTTGAACCAATATCAGGTAATTTTACGTTCGCTGCTTAATAAAATATATTTTAACTCGGGGTTTTTTTTTTTTAAAAAAACAACATTAGGCCCTTGTGAACATTAGGACTAAAAAGTTTACGGGGCCAAAGTTTGGCATTTTCTGACAAAATTTAACTTAAAAAATTTTTAATAAGTATTGGTTGTAGAATTAACTGAAAAAATAAGACATTATAAAGGGTCCGCCATCTAACGTTTTTTTTCAACTAGTGCTTATTTCGTGAATGATAACAGTTAGCTCATGTCTGATTTGACAGATAATTAGTTTTATCCTTCCGCAGAACGCATATGGTTGTGTGTACGCTTGAACAACGCTAGGAAATATTGCGACATTACTTTGAAAATCAGGGCAATGTTGCAGAATGTGTGCGAAAATTGCGTACGGATTTTGGAAGAAGAGAAGCACCGTCAGCTCCGTATGTTCGTTATCTTGTGAAAAAAAAGTAAAAGAAACTGGCATCCTCATCGATAAGCCAAAGCGTGAAATGCCAAAAACAGTGCGTACACCCGAGAATATTGCTGCTGTGGCAGAAAGTGTGCGTGAAGCGCCATCAACATCAATTCACCGTCGTTCTCAAGAATTTAACATTTCGGAGGCATCATTGAGACGAATTTTGCATAAAGACCTTGGTATGACGCCATACAAAGTCCAATTGGTTCAGGAGTTGAAGCCAACTGACCATCCAATGCGTTTTCGCTCCGCTAAGTGGACCTGCGATCAACTTACAGAAGATGCCGATTTTGCCAAAAAAAAATCATCTTTTCATTTTGATCTTGGCGGGTATGTAAACAAGCAAAATTGTCGCATTTGGGGCACAGAAAACCCGCTCGCATACATTGAAAAGACGATACACCCAAAACGAGTCACTGTTTGGTGCGGATTTTGGTCCGGAGGCATATTTGGGCCATTTTTCTTCGAAAATGAGCAAGGAGTGGCCGTTACAGTCAATGGCGATCGTTATCGGGCCATGTTGAACGAATTTTTTGTTTACAAAAATTGAAGAGGAGGATATTGGCAACAAGCCAGAGACAATTGACGCTTTAAAGGACAATATTCGTGAAGCCATTGGTGAAATACAACTGCACACAATCGATAATGTACTTAAAAATTGGACCGTTCGTGTAGGCTACTGCATGGCCAGCCGAGGCAGCCATTTGAATGAAATTATTTTCCATTATTAACCGGAAGGATTGTACTTTCAAATAAAATAAGAAATTTGAGATAATATTCAGTAGTTTTTTTATAGCATTTTCAAAAAAAAGTTATTTGGCGTACCCTTTATAAAAAAACCTTTAAACACTTCACTGCTGTACTAAAATTCAACTAAAAATTAAAATGTGTTTTAGACCCTCCATAACTTTTTTTATTATCGGTCGATATTTTCGTTTTATGGCAAAAGTTAAGGGCTTAAGTCACATCTACCAAAAAATCGTTTATCAAAATTCCAATCCAATCAAAAGTTATGGATTTTTCATCGCCTTCTCGTGAAATGGTCCACTGTGCGTCGTCCATTATGTGGCAGGAGTATTTTTTATGAAACATGATTTAAATTTCCGTGCTCTGTTTTTGATCTCTATATTTTTACAGTATTTCTGTCAGGAACATTTTGGACTTGGTGTGTTTTCAAAGCTGCTGTGGCTTTAGTTTTTCGCACTGAAAAGTCCGAGCACTGGGGTCTATTCAATATGCTTTCTTTTTCCTTGGCTCTACAGACGTCATGTGGATATTTCTTTCTTCCCCAACCAGGTTTCCTTTGAATGTTCGAATACTCTGGCTTCTTTGGCCAACATTTCAAAATTTGTTATGACGAATTTAGTTTTTGTGGAAAATATTTAATTATTTTAGCACGTACTTCTATTTTGTCACTCCTTGTAATCAAATCAACAGCAAATGAATGTGGTTGTCATAATAATAAGTCCACATAATACTAGCGAAAAAAAAGTTAGGAAGAACAAGTAAGAAAATTATAGTCGGTCTAGACCGACTATACGATACCCCATACCATGCGTTTAGAAACCCTATCTCTTAGGCCCAACTAACTGGACATAGAAAATAAGCAAAAACCACATTTGAGTGGGATTTTTATTAATTTTTTTGGCTGCAGATATGAAAAAGTTCATACCGGATGCTATATCTATATGGGGACTAGGTCCAAAAATGGACCGATCCTGATCATGTTTGGTAAAGTCTCTTGTATTTTGCAAAAATATGTACAAACAAAATTTGAGAAGAATCAGTGCAATATTTTTGTTTTTAATAGATTTAAGTGAAGATCGGGAAGCATCTCTGTATGGGGTCAAAGGGATCATTTTTGGACTACTCATTAGTGGATGTAATGAATGCATACAAACCCAATTTGAGTAAGATCTATATGACAATTTGCATCTTATGGCAATTTATGTCGATTTCATATGGGTAATTTGTATGGGGGCTAGGTCTGAACATGGACCGATTCTCACCAATTTCAATAGCGTTCATCCCATGGCTGACGAAAGCTTATATACCAAATTTCATCAAAATATATTCATATTTGCGACCTGCAGTTTGATTACAAGCTTTACATGGACACACAGACGGACGGACGGACGGACGGACGGACATTGTTAAATCAACTCGGAAAGTGATTCTGATTCGATCGGTATAATTAAAGATGGGTCTAGGTCAAATATTTTTGGTTGTTACAAACAGCAGCACAAAGTCATTATACCCAAACCACATAGTGGTATAGGGTATAAATATTAAATTTTAATTAAAGAAATTTTTTCTATTCGAATGATCAATACTTGGCATTAACACTTGAAAATGAATTTGGCCACCGCGGCTGTTCTTGGCGAAGCTTAGGCTTAACGGGCCACTTTTTCAAGCATTGCAGGTAGTATCTTATTGCGGCTGGATTTATCGGAATAAACCATTGACTTCACGTAGCCCCACAGGAAATAATCAAGAGGTGTCAACTCTAACGATCTCGGGCGCCAATTGACAGGACCATTTCTCGAAATTTAATTATCGCCAATTCAATGGTTGCGTTTGCCGTATGGTGCCAAATCTCGCTCGTATGAATGTCACCCATATTTCCAAACCACAAAACATTGATCATGGTTCGGTAACTACCTCCATCGATCGTAGCGTGAGCTCCGGCTTCATTTTTGGAGAAATGATGTCCGAAGATAGCACTATTGTGGTCTCTTGGCTTTATGTCATGCACCAGCTGGATCATACACAAATGAAGGCCAAGGTCTTTGTGCAAAGTGTTCCACGTCGTGGACGGACAGAGCCTCAATTCCTGCAAACGATGACGAATGTATATATTTGAATAATCTTCCGCACTTTCGTTTATTCCTTCGATGTAGACTATGTGGTATGAAGTCTATCCATAGCGCGACGGATGGCTTGCTCAGATGAACGACTATGTGCGCCATAAAAATCGCAAAGTCGTGTATAAGTTGTGCGAAACGATGACTGATATTCAAAATAAATTTTCATAATTGGTTGGAGCGTGCATTTATTCATGCCGATTTGCCAGAGTATACTGATCATAAATATCAAAAAGTGAGTGAAGTGTAACAGTTCGTTGGGTAGCTAACCACCATGTATAAAGAACAAAATTAGAAAATTGTTCAGGTCACCTTTGAAAGAATATTATATTTGTTTTAAGCCATGTGTCCACTAGCAAGTCACTTGCGGAAGAACTTCGGCAAGTATTTGCTAAAGTGTTTCCACTCAAACCGAATCTTCCGGAAGTCTGGTTCCAGAAGTAGTTTGTGTAAGTTATTACGACGAACTTGCTGTAAGAAATTGCAGACGTAATTCCACACAATGTGAGCTTGCAGTAGAGTTTGCTTTTTTTACGAATGACAGAATAAAAATGTCTTGAGGCAAAATAAGATTGGCGGCTGCCATCGCAGCACATTTAATTGAAAAGAAACAACAAATTAAAAAAAAAGAAACAAAAAGAAGTGTTTGAGTGAGAAATTGGGTGCTGCAGCGCGTAGTTTTAAGTTTCGAATACACTACTTAAAGAATTGCAGACCGAAGATTCCATGCAGGTGAAAAATCTCCTGAGAATGTCTAATACATTTTATCTTTATTCAAAAACCGGATACTACAATGAGATTGGCTACACCTCCTTTTATTCGCTTATGTATCTGTTTCGAATTCCTGTTTACTTGTGTTTTTTTCACTACTAAAAACGTTTTTTCACTAATCCAAACGAATTTATTTTTTTCCAATTTTATAAATTTGAAAAAAAAATTTACCCGACTTCTTGTGCATGTCTTCAAAACACTTGCAGTTCACATCAAGTCATTCAAGTTACTTCCAATAAGCACTAAACACGTGTTTCCATATAACTGCTGCAATTAAATTCTGCAAGCCATGACTTCTGGAAGTCGACTTCCAGTACGTGTTTACATAACAAAAACTTATGGAAGTCACTTCTGGAAGCAATTCCGCAAGAAAACTTGGTAGTGGACACACGGCTTTAGATTAGTTTTCGGTTTAGGGAAGAAGAAACAAATAAGTTTGATAGCCTATGCCATGCGTTTAGAGAAAGGGTCTTAGCTCCAATTAATTGAATGGACCAGATTTGAGTGGATCAGATTAGGTCTAGAAATGAGCAGATTTTAACGACTTCAATATCATTCGCCTACGTACCAAACTTCATCAAAATATATTCATACTTGCCAGCTCTAGTTTGATTAAAAGATTTACGTGGACACAGAGACCGTCAGACGGACAGATGGAGCGACAGAGGGACCGACAGGGGGACGGATATCGCGAAATCAATACAGAAAGTAATATATTTGGTGATAAGAAATATATTTGTGGTGAGAAACATCAACACAAACTCATTATTCCCTGACCACATTGAGGTGTAGGGTATAAATATAAATTTTTTGTTAATTGTTCAAATTAGATTTTAGAACAAATGGTTACAGAGTTAGCTAACTTATCTTCAATATAAACGTATTTGAAACAAAAAGTATTGCACGATTGTTATACAAGTTGGACTCAGAGGCGCTAACAATAATTATAATCTATTTCATATGGAAGATGAAAGAAATCGGAAGAAATATAACTCAAATTTGAACTATTTTTACAGCTGACAAGTACATGACAATCTTACTCAAAGCTTATGATTATTTTCTCAGACGATTGCCAGCAACTTATGTTACTGTTTTTTTAATTCTTTCTTTTAAGGCCGCTATACATAACCAGACGTTCCTTTTTATCTGATTTCCCCTTGTCCTAGAATTTTTATTTTCTTCTTCGCTAAAATAAAATCAATGTTCGTACAACTTTTAATATCTGTTCACTTATTGAAATGTTAATATCATAACATGAAATCCATCTGTGCATCTTTTTATGACAGCGACAGACATTAGAAAGCAAATAAGAACTTTTTAACAACGCATGCTTTCGGCATATATGAAATGGCAGATTTATCTTTAATATCATATGTACTGTAACGGGATTTATTACACATTATTTACCTTCTGGTAACAATGCCAGGTCAAAATATTTATTTATGTGTGATAACAAATACAAATAGGCCTACTTTCTCAATTAAATACGTGTGAAACTCAAATTTTAAAAAAATTTTAAAGCAACTCAAATTTAGTTTTATTGCTGATTTTGAAATGGCATTTTAAAATGATATCTATGTTTTTATTTTTATATCTTTTATGCCAGTTGTTCGAAACATGTGTATTTAAGAGCTAGCAAGTACAGTTTAAACATAAATACACGCAATTTATTTATATAAGGGTGCCCCATATTTATGTGGGTAATAAAATCACCAAATTTTAGACTTGTGTTTCCCCACTGAGCTCCCCGACCTAGGTTTTTTCACTGAATTTGAATATGGCAGCAATGTCAATATATTTCAATATTCTAACCGAAAATGAAAATGGTGCCCCTCTTTCGCCATTTTCTGTTACCTACCTATGTGGAATGAAATTGTAACAAAATTAGTTATGGTTAACTTTAGTTAAGATTAGTTTAGATAAAGAATGCTCTACGCACTGCGACCAGTTTGATGTTTTGTGCAGCCCATGGTTGTCCTAGAGATTAGGGCTTCTTATAAAGCCAACTGCCCTATTTGGCATTAGATTTCATATGTCCCAGGGGGCTACAGTGTATCCTGCAAGTCCAAGGATTCTCTTGCCACTTAGTCTTGGACATTCACAGAGAATGTTTTCTGCTGTTTCCACCTCCTGCTCGCAGAATCTATATGTGTCTATAGCATATTCTCTTTTCTTTCATACATGATATCTAAAATTGCAGTGTCCTGTAAAGAATCCCGTCAAGGTCCTTAAGTCCTTCTTCTCAAGGGTAAGTAGTCTTTCCTGCCGTTGGCCTGGACTTTTGTCCCAGGGTTCGGCGCTTTGTGATTTTCTCCACTCCCTCATTTTTTCTTTTATGTGTTCCACTGGAATACCACAGAAAGATTCCAAACCGATGAAAGGACGACGGGCCCCTCGATTGGCTAGGCAATCGAACCTTTCGTTCCCTACGAGTCCTTCGTGTCACGGAATCTAGCACAGAGTTAGTTTGTTGCATCTACCTAATTCGTTTAGCCCTTTGGTGCACTCCAAGACCAGTTTAGACGTCACGTTGTAGGCCGTTATTGCCTTTAGTGCAGCCTGACTGTTGGATGGTATATAAATAAGTGCCCTTTTTGTCTTTCATGTGAGACATTCAGTCAGGCATGTATAGATAGCGAAGACCTCCATTTGGAAAATGGATGGGTATTTACCCATAGGTAGGGCACGTTGAAAATTGGGACCAAATATGCCCGCGCCCGTGTCCCCACTTGATTGTTTTGAGCCATCTGTGAACCACATATGATAACCCTGCTCCGGTTCCCAGGTCCTTCTGGTCCATGCGCTCCGTTCCAATATCATGGTTTCAAATTCCCTGATGAATATCTTTTTTGGTAGTATTCTGTCCGTGACTCTCACCACCGCGTCATGGATGAAGAGCCTTGCTACCAAAATCCTGAAGTCATACGGTACTCATGCACGCATCTTTGATTATCGAAATGTGTAATGGTGTAATGTTAAGCATGATGCCGATAGCATCGGTTGTGCATGTTCTGTTCGCCCCTGTGATACCAATACAGGCAATGCGGTATACCTCTTTCAGGATTTCTTTCGCATTAATTTCCTCAACCTTTGGTCACCATGCAAGAGCAGAATATTGTATTGTTTTGTATTGTATTGTATTGTATTGTATTGTATTGTATTGTATTGTATTGTATTGTATTGTATTGTATTGTATTGTATTGTATAAAAAGAGGCGACGAAAGTACTGCGACCAAATGATCTATTGTACTGCCCTCTGCTAATAGTTGTTCCTATAAAATCTCACCCAATCCTGAAGCCCTCAGAAATTCGAGGATGTGGGTTGGTTCCAGTGATTTTACTTCGCTCCCTGGTATTTGGAAAGAACCCAGGTACTTTTTCCTCTTATGCATTGAAGCTCCACAATCCCGCAGTATGTGCTCCGCTGATTCTGCCTTCTCATCGCAAAATCTGCACATGGGGTTCGCTTCAATTCCTAACCTGCTCAGATGCTCCCTGAGCCTACAGTGACCGGTTAGAATCCCGGTTAATATTCTCAGTCCGTTCTTCGATAGTCCGATACATGACTCAAATCTCTTACGGTTGTAGTTACCTAGCAGTAGTTTTGATTGCCTTAAGCCCAAGTGGCTCGAGAAAAGCTCCTGTCTGATGTGATTCTCACATTCTTTGAGTACGCCTTCCCATACTCCTTTTCCTATTCCACAAAACGGTTCCGGCCCCATTAGCTTTGTGGTAGCTCCCTTTCTGGCAAGCTCATCCGCTTGCTCATTTCCCCGAATCCCAATATGTCCTGGGACCCAACAGAGGCTGACCTTATTGTGTCTGCCTAGCTCATTCAGTCTTTGCAGACAGTCCCATACTAACTTAGAGTTTTCTACATAGGAGCCTAGTGCTCGAATAGCAGTTTGACTATCTGATAATATGGTTATGTCCTGTCTTTTGTACTTTCTATTTAAGGTAATCTGTGCACATCTATCGATGGCATAAATTTCCGCCTGGAAAATACTCGTGTGCATTCCCATTGATTCTTAGTATTTGGTTCTAGGCCCAAAGACTCCCGCCCCTGTTCCATTTCCGTCTTTGACCCGTCCGTGTACCATTTGATCGCATTCTCTTTAAGAGAATATGCTGTGCTCAAACTACTCCATTCCTTTTTGTTACTAAGTTTTGTAACAAAGTTTTTCTTGAAATCGTATTTCTTCTCCATCCTGTCCATTGGACAAACTAGGAGGGAGTAATCTTTAACCTGACTTATTTGGTTCGATTGCCCTTCATAAAGCCTGGATATAGGTTTATCCCCCTTTATCCTGATTGCCGTTGCCAGGGCTTTCTTTTGCACCACTATATGCAGTGGGCTCTGATCCAAAAGTACTTCAAGTAATACCGTTGGGCACGTCCTCATTGCACCCGTTATTCCAATACACGCTAGTCTTTGTATTCTACTTAACTCCATTTGAGTTGATTTTAGCTCCGTCCTTTGGCCCACGCAATAGCTGCATAGGTCACGATTGGACGGACCATCATGGAGTACATCCAGTGTAGAATGCTGGGTTTACATCCCCAGGTTCTACCCGCTACCCTTCTACATATCATTGTAGCACGCTTGGCTTTCTCTGTAATATGGTTGACGTGTGCCTTCCATGTTAACTTGCTGTCTAGTATTATGCCTAGATATTTCACTTCTGTGCTTGGTTCGATGACTTCTCCCAGAATTTGAATTGCAAGAGCAGAATAGGTAACCATTGGTTTCACAATAGTTTCAAGTTACCAGTAGATCATGTGGGGCGTTCTGACAAATAGTCTTTGACAGGCATATAAAGCCCTGGTGGCCGTTTTGGTAATTTGATCCAAGGGGCTCTTCCATAGAAGAGATTTATCCAGGGTGACCCCAAGATACTTGACCTCGTCCGAGAACCCTATTGTCAAGCCGTTCATACTTGGTTCCACAAGGTTGAGTTTCCTTCGTTTAGTGAAGGGTATTAGTATGGTTTTTGATGGGTTCGTAGATAACCCTTTTCTCTGACACCAATTGAGGGTATAATTCAGAGCCTGTTGCATACGCTCCGATATTGTGCCCTCCTCGAAGCCGGAGACAAAGATAACAAGATCGTCCGCGTAGCCTAAGGCTTTGAATCCTGAGTCATTAAGATTCCCCGAGTAGCTCGTCTACGACCAAGGTCCAAAGCAGTGGCGATTGAACGCCTCCCTGGTGACAGCCCCTAGTGGCACTTATCGTCCTAAGTGTATTGCATATATTCAGTGTGATGACCCTAGAGTTTAGCATCTCTAACGTCCAGTTAATTGTGATTGGAGAAATATCTTTTCTCAACATGGCCTCTTCAATTGCTCTATATGACGTATTATCGAAGACGCCTTGTATATCAATGAAGGCATAGAGAGATATTTGTTTCGCATCAAGTGCCTTTTCTATCATTGCGACAATATTATGGACAGCTGATCCCGTGGATTCACCTTGTTGGTCCAGAACTATTTCCATAGTCTTTATGAAGAAAGAACTCGGTCTATACAATTTAGGTAACTGTTCAGATTTCCTGCCAACCTTGGGTATAAATACTACCTTTACTTCTCTCAATGTCGATGGCACAAAGCCATGTAGAGAACAAGATTTAAAAAGTTAAATCAGTTGTGGGATAATGATATCCCTTCCTGAAGTAGACATGGATATGTACCGTCCGGCCCAGGCGATTTTAGTGGATAACGAACTTTTTTTTAAAACTATCATACATTGTATTTCACTATTAAAAAAATAAATTATGTTAATTTAATGCAAAAGGAACCATAGCATTTGTAAATATCGATACTTGCATTTTGAAGAGTTACTTTTTAATTTTTTCGAGCAGTTTTTTTTTATATTTTACGGTCTAAAGCATGCCCGACTGGACGTAATTGAGGGGAATTTGGTGGTTTTTCCACTTTGTGAATATGTGGTATATGAAGTGTGTACACCGCTTCTACAATTGTTCGTGAGTAATGACTAGAGGCTATATCTTGCCAGAAGATCACATTTAAATCTGAAATTTTTCACATTTGGCAATAGTGCTCAATATGTAATATAGTATTGATCCCGATAATCTAAATAATTTGTATTATTAACAGCAAGTTCTTTCTTTCGAAAAAAATCCTTACCAGTCATTCCATCTAGCGTCAAATAAGACTCATCATTAATGAAGTAAAATATATGTTTGAGTAAACTTCGTAATCGATATCTTGGGTAACTTAATGAGCTTCGGAAACAGCTGCCTTATTTTTTCTTGATCTTCTCTATATTCCCACATCATTGAAATACTTTTTACTGTTTTTTCATCACAGTGAAACTTTCTCTCAATGCGATTAAGCGCTTTTTCTTTCAGTAAGATTTCTAAGCGCAGCCCTTTTCGATGAATCGGCCAATACGCCCTTTCTTCCATAGCCACGTTTAGTTTCTGTGATTTTTTTAGTTCTATACCAGACATCAGCAATGAATCACATTTTCGCTACTCATAGTCACTCATGATATTTAAAATATAAGTGAGTATAGACTATTGAAATTTAACTACTCTGAAGCACTCATACTCACAATAACGTTGATTGATAAGTATAAGTAGTAAATATGAATCCGACGTTGATATCATATTCACCCCATCCAAATCCATTACAATGTATGCAAATTAATTATATCACTAAAAATATATTTAAAAAATTAAATTTTTTTCACTTTAATAAAACACTAAATGTTTTTATTTTTAAATCCAAACTTGAACTAACTGTTCTTTATTTAATGTTCTAACTTTTATATATTTTACAAAAGTGTTAACTTAAAATAATTTGTGAGAGTACTAAAAATAAAGAGTAAAGTAAGCTTAAAGTATTAACGGGCTTAAAGTATTTTGTGAGAATAATTAAAGCTAGAACAGATTTGAAAATAAAGAGTAAGCTTAAATATTAAGAGAAATAATTGTATAAAAATAAAGAGTAATTAATAATTATTGTGGGAATCAATTTTATTGAGAATTTTATTTACTTTAGTAAAAGTGTTGATGTCAGCATTAACTATTTATCGTGTGCAACGATTTCCTGAGTTCCATGGAAATCGTCTGTTGCAGGTGTCACACTTTGCAGTAGTGGATTTGTGGGAATGAAAACATTGCAATTTTGTACGATAGCAGATATTGCAAAATTCGTGGGAATGATAAAAGTAAAATTTTTGTACGATAGCGGAAATTGGTGTTGTGAAATCTGTGGGAACATTTGAAATAAAATGTCTTGTATTCCACGAATTATATGAAGGTTGCTATTTTATTCAGCGCGTGTAAAATGGGTTGCGCGTGCGACTTAGGAATTTTTTATATTAAGGGATGGTATGCCATATCTTAACTTGCATGTATAATTCCCATAGCAACTTAACAGAGCCAACACACAACCTCACAATGAACATTTTAACGTTCGTATTCGACTCTCACTTATTTTGTATCGTCTATACACATCGGCTGAAGGAGAGTCTAAATGCTATGAGTGTCACGAGTACCTCAAACTTCAGAGTGAATATCTATAAGTATGAATGCGTATGAGTGCAAGAAATTATGAATCATGACTCAAATTTACTCACTTATTCAGTACTCATTGAAGATTTTTATTCTGCAGCTAGCTAATATTCTATATACCACACACCGCTTTTCTCCTTGCTCTGCAAAGTGAGCAACAATTTCCGAACTATGCCAATTGGAGTGATTATTGAAGAAATTTCACATTTTTCTTCTTTTGCCAACATTTAAAAATAATTAAATGTCAAATTATTGATTCTTTTCCAACGTTGCAAAATTTGTTACAATTTTATTCCGCATACGTTAATAACGTCGACGTGCGATCAAATTCATCAATTTGGCCAACAACATTTTTATTCACATTGATTATCTCTATAGAAATTTGTAAACAGTATTCCTGATATGAACCACTATATCCAATTGTTTTGGATCCAGCGGGAAAACCTAAGTCCGAAGGTATCTTCAGATACAATCTTAAAATCTCAGAAAAAGTTTGTTATCTTTTTTTTAGATAATTCTATGGACTTTAAAATTATTCTGCTCACTAAGTCTATTTCAGCTTGATATACTGATTTATGGCAACTTATGCACCCATAGCTCCCGAGTTCGAATTTTATTGAAGGCCACCATCCGTACCTTAAAGCAAGCGGTTTGTCAATATGAGATAAATTTTTTCGTCCGAGGAATGAAAATGAGTGATTTTAATACAAAAAGAGAGCTGTTATCCAATATATGAGCTCCAATGAGACCTAAATTTTAAACAAAAGATATTTAAGGGATTTAATACAGTTAAAGCAACCAAATTCAGCTTTTAAATAGGTGATTGTACAGTAGGGCGCGTCGATTTATAGGAAGGCAAAAAAATCGCTCAAGCCACAAGGAAAATCATATTCTAGGGATCAAAATAAGAAACTGTCTGTCTGTCTGTCTGTTTGCCATGGGGTAACCCCATTCCCCTCATGCAATTGATCTGAAACTTGGCCCATAGTCTTGTTGTGACTACAGATTAATTTTGGGGTAGTCACGCAGAGTCACGCATAGTCGCGGAGTGATCTAAAAGTTATTTACCCTCAACCGATCGATCTTCTTGAATAACATAACATACTCAAGGCGTATGATTATTATTTATTAGCAGAGTAGAACATACGTATACGTATGAGTGTAAATTTTAATATTAAATCAAACATAGTCAGCCCAATTCTAAACATAAAATTGTGATTTTTTTAAATGTTTGTATGGGTAACCCCCAGAAGGTTCCAGGGGGTGTGCCACTGGCATGGGTGGGTCGGCCCTACAAAGTTGGTGGGGGTCGATCATACATTTGGACTCGATTGGGGCACTCTAAATGGGTCAAAGTGAGACAAACAGACAGACAGGTCAAAATTCGGGACATCAGAATTCGTTTTAGAGGAATAGTTTCACGGGCAAAGTTTCTTATTTTGATCCCTAGAATACGATTTTCCTTGTCACTTGGGCGATTTTTAAATCGACCCGCCCTATTGTACAGTAATAATTTTTTCACACAGTTTGGTCCCTATAGTTTTCGCATTTTGCGTTGCTGGTTATTTTGAGCATGGAAAGGCCAATGTCGGTTGTGTTAAGCCAAAAACTTAGCATAATGTATGAGGTTTACGACACTCTGTGATGCACACTTCTGTGATGCGAATTTTGCATAAATATCTCGGTACGATGACATACAAAGTTCAATTAGTACAAGAGCTGATGCCGCACGAATATCCGCAACGTTTTTGTTTCTCTAATTGGGCTAAGAATGCTTGGAAGAAAACGAGCATTATACCGAAAAATAATTTATTTGACGAAGCTCATCTAGGGCACAGAAAATCCACACATGTCTGCTGAAAAGCCAATGCATCCCTAATGATGCACTATTTGGTGTGGTTTTTTGGGTCGGCGAAATCATTGTGCATCTTTCTTTGAATATACATAAGGAAAATGTATTACGGTAAGCGGTGAGCGCTACCGTGGAACAATAACGACTAATGTGTGACCCATTATCGAAGATATGGATCTGGACAGTATGTGGTTTAAACAGTGTGGCCCACACAAGCTGTGAAACAATCAGTCTATTGCGTGGCAAGTTTGAGAATCGCATTGGCCACCGCGGCTGAGATTTGACGCAGCTGGGTTGTTATTTGTGGGGACCTGTAATTACCCAGCGTCGATTGAAGTACCAAAAAAAAAAAAAAATTTGTGCAATCATCGGAAAAATACAGCTCCATACTGTCAAAAATATACTGAAAAACTGGGTTGATTGTATTGACTATTGCAGGGCCAGTGGAGAAAGTTAGTGGAATGAAATATTGTTCCATAATTAACCGAAAGGATTGTGCTTTCTAACAAAGGAACTCGAATGAAAAAAAGATATATAAAATCAAAATGAAGAACTTATATGGTTCACCCTGTATTAAGAAGTACGTCAAACTGAACTCCTCTAATTAATCTATAAAATTACTATTTTAAAGATATATGTGAAATGTTCCTAAAAACTGTTTTACGTTTACATTCTTATTTTGTTGTTCTTTTCTTTTTTGCATACAATTTCACGTTTACGTTTAATATTATAACTAATACGAATAAATGCCATCCTAATGTAGATGTTTTTTTTTTTACCTACATTATGTACACACAATACGTATCAATAAATGCTTATAGCTCAAGAATTTATTTTTTATATGTTTTTATGACATAAAAATTTGCAAAAATTGCACAAAAACAGTAATAATATTTCGTTATGAACGTGCTTGAAATTTTAACGCAAAGGAAATATTTGTTTTCTTTTACCTACGAGTATAATATCAGACAATAAAATTCATTGAATTTTGATTTCATGCGAAAAACACAAATAGATGTGCTAACGAAGATTGATTGGAATGTTTGTTTATTGATACGAAGTGCTCAATAGCTTGAATAGGTCATCTTCTATGTACTTCTGTTACACCATTTTCCATTGAAATTGGAATTACTTGATAGTCAGTTTCAGAAAAAGGTCGTTCAAGGAAGTTATGGAACAGTATTTTTCTACGTTATTTAGTTTATTTTCTATATCCTCCAAAGAAACTATGCACGAATTTGTAAATATTATATGATCAGTAATTTGAAGACATTTCTAGCCAAGACAATGACATGATATGCTTACTTTTTTGCTGCATAAGAAAACATTAAAATTTAACATATATTTATCTCTACGATTTTTATGCGAATACGTTTGTTTGTTTTTTTTTTCGATATTCCCACGACATAGAATTACACCGTGGATTAACGAAAACTTATAAAAAAAAAAATTGTTAAAAATGTGAAGAAAATGACCAGGCAATGGCGATATAGAGAAAAGATTAAAAGGCCTCAGTAGCGCGATAAAGAGAGCAAGTAGAGAATCTATGAATAATTTTTATAAGGATAATTTAAGCGAAATTTACCATGATCCAAAAAAATTTTGGAAGTTTTTGAATGAAACCATTGGAAGAAACCAATACCAATCGGTTAATATAAAAGATGAAAATGGCAAACAAATCGTAAATGACTTTCAAAAAGCTGAAATTTTAAATAAATATTTTTTGAAATCTATTTAAGATTTAAAAATGGGAATTGATCATCTATCAACGGATTACTGTAATTTTTTAAGAACTTTGACCCAATGCAATTCCAGGTTTAATTTTGTTCACACTACATTTGATGAAATAGACAATGTCATAAGAAATCTAATACCTAATAGAAGCGCTGGAATGATAACATATCACCCAAATTATTTATAAATTACAAAAATTTGTTAATACCATATTTGGTAAATATCTTTAATAACATGATAAATACGGGCACTTTTCTTGATATTCTAAAATTATATAAAGTAGTTCAAATACCTAAGGAAATAAATGCAGTTTTTCTATCATTGATAACGTATTTGAAAGAACTCTACACAACCAAATTTCAACATATTTGAAGATTAACAAATTATTAAGTGATTTGCAATATGGTTCTACAAAAGGATGCGGTACTGAGGAGGCGGTTCTAAATGTTGTCATTTTTATATGCAAGGGACTGGATGAAGGCAATTGTGAAGTTCTGGTTGAAAATTTTGAATTTTATGGAGTCTTTGGTAGGGAATTGTCTCTATTTAAGAGTTATTTCACAAACCGTCGACAATATGTTCAAGCAAACTCCAACAAAACCATGTTGGGTTCTGTTCAACATGGAGAGCCGCAAGGGAGCGTACTGGGGCCTTTATCAAGAATCATATATAGTTGAGGATGTGCAAACTGCAATTGGATCATGAAAACAAGAGTGGCAGATCACAGAATATTCAAAAATTTATGATCATATATGTACGATATAAAAATTTGTATAAAGAATTCTAAGATCCAAGTTTTTGCTTTGCACAGCACACACACATACACATTGGTACACAAAATATGTTCACATTGCTAATAAGCATGATCATTCGAAAAAAAAAAACATATTCTTGACTTGACAAAACGCACACATTTTTATGAAGTAAGAACTTAAAAACCCAGTTAGCATTTAATAAAATTATAACGCGGTTTTATTACTCGATCTTCAAATGAGATTGTTAAAACAAGCTTTCAAATTCTGACTGGGTATACACACATTGGCACACAGTAAGAAACAACAAACACACACACATTGTTAATATAAGAAAACAAAACAAATTCTAAAAGCGAAAAAGTTTAAAAGAGTCAATTTTTGAACAGTTTCAATTTTATCAAGTAAAGTTAATTTGAAAAATTTCATAAGACATTTGTTTTATGTGAAATGAAATTTGTCAAACATGGTTGAAAAATATGTGAAATTGAAAACATACTTAAAATCCAAATAAGGAATGAGAAATGTATAGTTTTTTAAAAAATTTTATTTTATAAAAATAAACTTAAAGTAAATTTAAAATATAAACAAAAAAAAATTAAAAAAACAAGGAAATAAAAATTCAAAAATAAACTTGATTAGAAATGTAAATAAAAAATTAAAAAAAAGTTAAAAAAAAGTTTCGGATTAATTGGATGAGGGGATATCCATTTTAAATCTCTCCGTGACTCTGCGTGACAATGCGTGACTAAGCCCAAGTTAATCTTCTTATCACAGTAAGTGTATGGACCAAGTTTCAGATCGATCGAATGAGGGGAAATAAGATTAATTGGATAAGTGGGAATGGGTTGCCCCACGGCAGGCGGAGAGATCGAGTTAAAAGAAAGAGTTAAACAAATTTTGTAAAAAAGTAACTTTTGTTAAAAAATAACCTTTTCTTAAAAAAGTGCCTTTTCTTTAAAAAGTAACTTTTGTTAAAAAAAAAGTACCTTTTCAATAAAGGTATATTTTCTTCAAAAAGTACTTATTAGGAAAAAAAGTACATTTTCTTAAAGTACCTTTAAGTAAAAATATATTTTTTTAAACTAAGTATATATTCTTAAAAATATATCTAGTCTTAAAAAATATATTTTCTTAAAACGTATTTTTTTAAAGTACCTTTTCTTAAAAAATTACCTTTTCCCAAAAAAAGTGCCTTTTCTTTAAAAAAATACAATTTCTTAAAATAGCATATGTGACCTTCTCCGAGAAAAGGGACCTAGTGTGTGAAAATTAAGTTTTGAGAAAAAAAAAACGCATTTAAAGTTTCTACACCCTTTTAGGTACCAGAATCCACCGTTTTTGACACAACCCGTTTTTTGACACACTAGGTCCCTTTTTCGGAGAAGGTTACATATTAAAAAAATAGCTTTTCTTACAAAAGTATATTTCCTTAAAAAAAGTATATTTTGTTAAAAAAAAAGTAGTTGTTCTTAAAAAAATATAATTTATTAGAAAAGTACCTCTTGATAAGAAAGTACCTTTTCTTAAAAGGTATATTACATAGTACTTTTTCTTAACAAGTATCTTTTTTTAAAAAAATTCGTTTTTTTTAAAAGGTACCTTTTCTTAAAAAGTACATTTTTTTAAAAAAGTGATTTTCTTAAAAACACCTTTTCTTAAATAATGTATTTTCCGAAAAAAGTATTTTTTTAAAGTACCTTTTCTTAAAAAATTACATTTGTTAAAAAAGTAAATTTTCTTAGAATATTACCTACCTTTTCTTTGCAAAAGTTTAATTTCTTAAAAAATTTAGTTTATCACAAAATTACAAATTGGTTTTGGAAATAAAAAAAGAAATACAGCGCGATTATAAATGATAGCACATTTTGTAATCTTATTAATAAAATTTTTAGTTTTCTTCCAAAATTCAACATATAAAAGGCATTCTTCATGGCCAAAATAATATAAAAATATACGGCTTCTTTTTTTAATAAAATAAAGGCAATGGTTATGATGATAAATTAATTTAAAAGCAAACAGTTCCTAAATATAAATAAAATACTTTGTGTGCTCTAAAAAAAATTATTGTTTTATTCCAAATTATAATATAATATTGCTTTTTTTTTCGATATTACGTTTTTAAACTCTTTTTAGTAAATATTTGTTAACCCTGAAAATAGCTGCTTCTTCATAACTTCTTCTTCATAACTGTGATCCATGTTCAAATGAACATTCTGCGATCTGCCACTCTTGCATTATCAGTTTCATGACGACCAAATTGCAGTTTGCACATCCTCATCTATATATGATTCCTGCCCTTGTTGTTTAAAAATTATCTAAATGACATCACAAACCTGAGACTATTTGGAAAATTGCTTATTTACGCTGACGATATAACCCTTTTTCACCCTATTGAACATGAAACCGTGGTAAAAGCTTATAGAGAACGTGACGCGGCTCTTATATCTGAATTTGCGAGAGTAAATATACTTTTTTTAAATGCAAAAAAAAAACACGACTTATAAGATTTAAACCGTACCCTTCTAACGTAAATTTAAGTGTTTTTGTAGATGACAGAGAAATTTTAGAAGTTACTCCGGTGCAGTATTTGGGTAAAAATTTAGAAAGTAATTTATCTTGGAGTCAGCATATACAATCCTTAAAAGCCGAAAATTCTCAGGCTATTGGATTTCTATATAAATTTAAAAACAAATTCGAATATGAAACCAAGTTTTAAAGTCGGTTTTTTAATCGACCTTATTCAACTACTTTATTAGCAATTTCTACGTATACTCTTTTAAGGTTTCTAATGTAAATAAAAGATTATTATTCCTTTTTTTTAATCCAACGTTTCGTTGGCATTTTTCCACCATCTTCAGGGGTTTGTATGTTATTGAATATATATCTTTAGTCAATTTTCACATTAATTGTAATATGGTTTTAATTATCACTATATAAAGAAACACTTCGAACAATTTTGCCGATTCATGGCATTTATAAGCTGCAACTTTTTTCATATGTTTTCAAATGCATGCACAACATAGGACATCATACCATAAAATTGTCAAGAAATCAAAATTCTTATAACACCAGCAAGAACAGTAATTTATTAGTAGCCCGGTGCAGATTAGAAACAACCAGACAAAGAGTTGAGTATATGGGTGGTCATTAGTTTAAAATGTGTTAACAGAATTTATTTATTTAAATCTTCGTTAAAGTATTATTTATTAGGTAATATAGAAGAGCTTCTGAGTTGAATAAATTTGATAACTTTGATTATAGTAAACAAACATTTTTATAAACATTTTTATAATGTAATGCTATAAAATTATGTTTTATATTTTACCAACTCGTCTCAATAATGCCTGTAGGGGGCTGAGGCAACGTAATTGTATTGAATTATTTGAAAGATAAATAAAAAAAAATAAATAAAATTGTCAATACTAGTCAACAGTTAAGGAGAAGTTCAGTGACATACATACGGCCAGTTGAATATCTATGAATATTAGGGGTGACAGAAGTCTCTTGTGTTATACGTGAGTACCTGTCTCGTTGATATAACCTCACGGTGCTCTGAACACCGGATCGGAATATGCGAAGACCACCGCACAGTGGCGCCCGTAGAGCAAACGAGGTTGCAAAAATCAAAATTTTCATGTGCGCCGACGAAGTTTTGAATAAGCCCATGTTATAGGAAACTTCTCAACGATTTCAAATATGCTACTCTTAATAATATCACAATTAGAAGATATAACCGTTCAAAGTTGACCGACATTCGGTTTTCAAAAAAACACACAATTTTTAGTCAATTTGTTGCGATTTGAGGTGTAATATCACGAAAAATAGGTAACGAATCGCCTTATTTTTTGTTTGTGTTGATTGATGCATTTATTAAATGTATAATGATAAAAAAAAAATTAACTGTTTGCTTTGTTTTTCTCCTGGTAAATCACTATTTAAAAACTATCCGTTTTTTCACTATTTTTCAACTTTGACGGAAAATAAAAAAAATCCATATTTTTCTATATTTGCCATATTTGCTTTACATAATTCAAAAGGCTTTATCTGCCCGTGCGTACCCGTTTGGCTTCTAGAGGTAAAAAAGGTTAAAAAGACATGGTTACAGAAATTGTATGGCGTGCATCCCTTACATGTTTTGACTGACAGTAGTTTGATCTAATAGTTTGAAAATTGCATTTACCTGTGAGCCTATGCCAAAGTCTACTCCCAATATTCTGTTACAGACACAGGATGCACAAAAACCTACTCATTGAAATTCGCAGGTACGCACCTCACTTAAAAATTACTTTGGAGTACAAATGGTCAAGAACAATATTGACTTATGGTCCCTACAGGTAGGCACAAATCTTATTTAGACACGAGCATAATATCAAAATTGCATAATTCAGCCTAAATCCATATGTATGCAGGGAACAGGTAAATTTTTAGGCATGGTAGCATAAGCCTATATATTGCAAAATAAGCATAATGCCTGGATTAGTCTACGACTGAAAGTTGGCGCAACAAGTACTGAAACCATGCCGTTAAACAATTTAAGTACTGAAAACATGGCGTTGAACAATTTAAAATTATTTGAACTATTTAGAAGGTCAACCACGCCAAAGTTTTTCACGGAAGCTGCTTTAGAAGAACTTGATAGCTTATACGGAAATATTGAGAGAAGCGAAATTATAAAAAAATAATTTTTATCTGATATATGCAAATATTAAGCCAAAATGGGTGAAATCTAATCGAACCATTCAGAACTTCAACTCCAAATACGAGGACTGGCTTAATGAAGACACCATCCTGGATATATTGGCAGTAGATAAACCCACCACATCAACCAGAGGAGCAAAAGGAAGGCAAAAAAAAAGTATTGAGGAGTGTTCAATTTTCACAAGAAAGAGGAAACTTGCCGATGCCACCAATGACTTGACCACGAAGCATTTATCGGACGCGCTGTCTATTAAATATACAAAGGATAGTGAAAGAGTTAGGTCGCAGATTACAAAATCTGTTGCTGATGCAAGCCCACTGCGACTAAAAAGGATTAAGCAAAGCATTCCCACGCCCACAAACGCACACATTAAAAAGTATGGTTCCGAAGAAGCCTTGGCCTTGTTTATGGACTTACAACTTTCCAAAGAAAAATATGAGATACTACGGGCATCCTTGATGCGACACGGGGCTGACGTTTTACCAGGATACAAGCATATTACGCAAGCCAAAAAAAATTCACGACCACTGCATACGGAGTTTACGGAAGTCTCTGTGAAAGCCAATCTGCAGGATCTCATGGGCCATACAGCAAAACGGTTGTTGGAGAGTCTTCCTGAAAATGACGTGAAAATTCTTCCTGAGAAACTGACATTGATCAGCAAATGGAGCTGCGATGGATCATCCGGACAAAGCGTTTATAAGCAAATGATATCTTCCGATGACGCTACAATATCGGACGGAAATATGTTTATGGCATCTGTTGTTCCTTTGCGGCTAAAATCTGATATTTCCCTACACTGGAAAAATCCACGTCCGTCACCAGTGCATCCTTGCCGACCAATAATGTTTCAGTTTGCAAGGGAATCGGCAGAACTAATAAGGACCACGGTGAAGGACATTGAAGAACAAATAAGCAAGATTAAGCCTACAAAGCTGCAGATTGGAGAAGGAAAATATATTGAATGCAATTACGAGTTCCACCTGACCATGGTTGACGGAAAAGTCGTAAACCAACTGACAGGAACAACCTCAACATTGTCATGCCCGATTTGCAAAAAGAATCAGAAGAACTTTGGTAATTTAAACGATTCTACAAACGAGGAGAGTTACGAATATGGAACGTCACCATTGCACGCAAGGATAAGGTGTATGGAGTTCTTGCTAAAACCGGCGTATACCGTACCACAAGAGGAGGAAAACTTCGATGAAAATACATCAATAAAGGATAAGGAAAAGATCAAAAAGAGGCAAATACAGAATGCTTTTTTTAAACAAGTTGGACTAAAAGTAGACTGTCCCAAGCACGGATACGGTAACTCAAACGATGGAAACACTTCTAGGAGATTTTTTGAAAATGATGAGGCAGTAACTAGAATCACTGGAATTGACAATCAAATCGTGAAAAGATTGGGAACGATCTTGAATGTTTTAAACTGCAAAGAAAATGTCAATTCTACAAAATATGGAGAATATGCATAGAAAACTGCATCTCTTTTAGCAGAAATGTATCCACAGAAGAGGTTGACCCCGACCGTCCATAAAATATTGGCGCATGGCAAAGATATAATTGAGTACCAGTCTTTGCCAATTGGAGAGCTTTCTGAAGAAGCACAGGAGTCTCTTAACAAATTTTATAAAATATATAGATTGCAGAACCCATTCAAAGCATCAAGGGTGAGGCAAAATGAGGACCTCTTCAACATGTTGGCAGCATCTTCCGATCCACTTATTTCTTCCCTGCGGCACGTGAAGAGTTAGAAAATAATTATAGTTTAGAAATGATTAGTCTTAGATATACCTTCTCTTACGAATTGTGATGAATATTTTACAGAAAATTGAAAAAATAAATTTAAAAAGAAGTAATTTTTTTTTAAATTGTTGGGTAATAATTTAAAACATAAAACCCTAAAAAAAAAAAAAATAAAAACAATCTAAAAATGTAAAAATAATTTTTTTTGGTTACCATAAAATTGATTTTTCTACAAAGTTTAACTTTGATAACCCATAAGTAGGCCCCTACAAAGCGTAGCACCCTTTCCGAACACTCATTTCATAGTTATCTATCATATGCTGTTTAAACTGTTCAATTATTTTATTCGGTTCAAAAGATATGATTTTTGCAATGAAAAAACTCAAATGGCGCTCCTGTGCACCGCCCCGTTGAAACTACACTCAGGTACAATTCAAGATTTGTGCATTTGAGCAACAAATCCCATTCCTTGGTGGAGAGTCGAGGCCTACCTAACACACCTCTGCTTTTCTAAGGTTCATAGCGCCCAGTTGAATGCAACTCCACATCGAGCTGTGCTCTTCCCGCGATTTGGGTTTAAACCACAACCACCACGATACTCCCACTTAAGGGCCGTACCCAACAAATCCGTGGTACTCTTGATGTCAAATTGACTCTATATGAAAATTTATAAATATTTTCTTCATCAGGATTTTTTTTTAAATAAAACAAATTTAACGTATTCATAAAATTCCTCAAATTTATTCATAAAATTCCTCAAATTTTTTCGGTATTTTATGAAAATATGTTTATAGTTTTAGTATAAAAAAATTTGTTTATCGAGGGCTTATATCCAAAAAGTGCTATCTGCATCAATAATTGTTTTAAAGAGAGTGTGTAAAACCAATTTATTAATAAGATCTGAAAGTATTTGTCGATCGATTTACTACAATATCTACTAAGAAATAATCGTACTAATCATGTATTATTTCAAATTTAATATTATTTTTGACAGTTATGTCAGACAAAAGTTTGAAATCAAAAATTATTATTGCTGGTAAATGTAGATAGCACTTTTTGAATATAAGCCCTCGATATACCTTTATATGAATATAATAATTCTAAAAAAAAAAAAACTTTAAACTAGGACACATTTTAAGTACCCAACGGGTTAACTTCAGAAAATAAGTCCAGAATATAATTGCTTAGAACCACTTAAATATTATGAACAAGTTTTATCGAAATCCTTCGATAAATATATATTATTTCGATATTTATTTTAAAAAATGTAAATCTCCTTAAATTTGACATTTGACCTTAAAGAGGGTCCTTAAGAACTTATATCAAGTAGTATAATATTTTGATCAAAGATATTTGAAATATGAAAACACCAAAAAGATGTTGCCTAAAAGTTGAAAAAGTATGAAAAATCAAATTTTTCTGCAAATCCGCTGAAATAAAACCGCTGCCCTCCCCAAATTAAGAACAGGATACCCACAATATTAGCCATCTTTAATCACATATATCTTGTTAATAAGACCTTAGAGTCAAATCGTTTATGTCTGAAAATTTCTTGAACAAAATTTTTGAAAAAGTATATTTCAAGATTTTGAAATAGTGATAAAAAATACGTACCGTTTTGACATTAATTTAGAACGTCATAGCAATAGACGAGATGCAAAATACTTTACATAAGATCATTTTGGGATCAGGAGAATACGAAACTGTTATTTCTGTAAATTATTTCGATGTCTTTAAAAATGTGAGCTCGATTTTCTTAATCAAATGGTCTGCGGCGCATTTATTGCCTGCGGAACTTGATATAACTTGGCTGATAATTTATTTTGGTGCTTTATTAGAAGGATAATTTACTCTAGATTATGTTTTATTAATTAATTTAACTGAAGCGCAATTATTAATATCAAAATTTTTGTAAAAAATGATTTTTTTTTTTTGATAATTTTTACATATAAATGCATATTTGAACTTTGAACTGAATGCGCGTCCAGAAAGCATTGTCCGCTTTGGCTCAAATTTTGCGCAGTAAAGTTTTAGATCCAGTGTCACAATAATCCGACCCGCACACCTCAAAATTCGACCAAAAATTTTTTTCATACAATGAATATCAATTTGAAATTGTGTAGTAGTTTAATGTACTATTGTATTCTACAATTTTTGAAAAATGTTGATTTAGTCTTGCTTTACTTGATAGTGAAAAAAAATACCCGTGTGTTTTTCAAAATATTTTCCATGCGTAATAATCATGTTTTTTCTTCTGATGCCGTGAGAGGAATTTCTTAAAATAGCGGAAGGAATTTATGCAAAAATGATTTAGTTGCTAATCACATTTTACTTTTATTAACACACTCTACATACATACTCGTATTTTATATAAAGCCGAAACGTATTTCGAGTTATCTTAATGTTTTTGCATGGAATTCATACAATTGGTTTAAGTTGGCAGCATGTTTTACTATTTCTAAATTTTATTGAAGAACATACAATAAATTGAAATAAATTTCTAAACATTTCTTTACTCCTTCTAGCTCTGTAGGCAATAAAATTTTTTACTTAATAAAGATTGTGAAATGGAAATAGTGAGTACAATATAATTGAAAAATATGATTTCATTCAGTTCAATGTATAGTAACAGACAAACATGGCAAATATGACATTTGATATATTGCCATAACATTTCTATTTTAAAGTAACTACGAAGTAATTGTGAATGAGTGATTCCACAGATACCATTTTTTTTATATGGACAAACTGAAATTTCTGCAAGAATTCCAGCATTGAAAACTGATTCTAATTTAAACTTATATAAATTTAAAAATGTTATTCAGAATGATTTTGGTTTAAGAGTATGCGAAATAAGTTCCTATTGCTGTGCATATATCATATGTATGAAAAATAAAACAAACAAACAGGAATAACATCAACATCAATGAAAATATGTTCAGGAAAACTATAATAAAAAAAAAAACAACGAAACAAGTGGAAATAACTTGTGAAACAGAAAAACTTTTTCCATTTTTTCAAATAAGTAAGAAAAAAAAACTTTGAATTCAATTTCAAAAATTTGTTATGGAACTGAATCTTAAGACACTTGAACTGCAAGCATTAACAAAATGAATAAAAGTACATATATATTAGAAATATATCTTTTTTTTGGCACCCTATGCTGCTCCAGCGTGAATTAGAGGAACACATAATATTAGAAAAGTCAACAAAGCCAACAAGATCATAATTTTTTGATGTGTAAACATCTATACGCGCAGGGTGGTAAATTTCTATTTCACAATACAATCACAAAAATAGCGTAACTCATATCGGTGTGAGCTGTGTGACTTATGATTGTATTGGTGAAAAAATTATGATATGTTATTTTCTAAACATTTTCCAATTGTCTTTCAAAAAACATCAATTGTATTTCAGAAACCATCAATATAATTTCAGAAAACATCATTTGAATTTCAGAAAACATAAATAGAATTTCAGAAAACATCAATATAATTTCAGAAAACATCATTCGAGTTTCAGAAAACATCAATAGAATTTCAGAAAACATCAATAGAATTTCAGAAAACATCACTTGAATTTCAGAAAACATAAATAGAATTTCAGAAAACATCACTTGAATTTCAGACAACATAAATAGAATTTCAGAAAACATCAATATAATTTCAGAAAACATCATTCGAGTTTCAGAAAACATCAATTGAATTTCAAAAAGCATTATTTGAATTGCTGAAAACATTAATTGTATTTCAGAAAACATCAACTGAATTTCAGAAAACATCAATAGAGTTTCAGAAAACATCAATTGTATTTCAGAAACCATCAATATAATTTTAGAAAAAATTCATTTGAATTTCAGAAAACATAAATAGAATTTCAGAAAACATCAATATAATTTCAGAAAACATCATTCGAGTTTCAGAAAACATCATTTGAATTTCAGAAAACATAAATAGAATTTCAGAAAACATCAATATAATTTCAGAAAATATCATCTGAATTTCAGAAAACATCAATTGTATTTCAGAAAACATCATTTGAATTTCAGAAAACATAAATAGAATTTCAGAAAACATCAATTGTATTTCAGAAACCATCAATATAATTTCAGAAAACATCATTTGAATTTCTGAAAACACAAATAGAATTTCAGAAAACATCAATATAATTTCAGAAAACATCATTCGAGTTTCAGAAAAAATCATTTGAATTTCAGAAAACATAAATAGAATTTCAGAAAACATCATTCGAGTTTCAGAAAACATCATTCGAATTTCAGAAAACATAAATAGAATTTCAGAAAACATCAATATAATTTCAGAAAACATCATTCGAGTTTCAGAAAACATCAATTGAATTTCAGAAAACATCAATAGAATTTCAGAAAACATCAATTGTAATTCAGAAAACATCAATTATATTTCAGAAAACATTATTTGAATTTCAGAAAATATAAATAGCATTTCAGAAAACATCAATAGAATTTCAGAAAACATCAATTGTATTTCAGAAAACATCAATTGTATTTCAGAAAACATCAATTGAATTTCAGAAAACATAAATAGAATTTCAGAAAACATCAATATAATTTCAGAAAACATCATTCGAGTTTCAGAAATCATCATTTGAATTTCAGAAAACATAAATAGAATTTTAGAAAACATCAATTGTATTTTAGAAAACATCAATTGTATTTCAGAAAACATCATTTAAATTTCAGAAAACATAATTAGAATTTCAGAAAATATCAATATAATTTCAGAAAACATTAATATAATTTCAGAAAACATCATTCGAGTTTCAGAAAACGTCAATTGAATTTCAGAAAACATCAATTGTATTTCAGAAAACATCATTTAAATTTCAGAAAACATAATTAGAATTTCAGAAAACATCAACTGAATTTCAAAAAGCATTATTTGAATTGCTGACAACATTAATTGTATTTCAGAAAACATCAATAAAATTTCAGAAAACATCAATTGAATTTCAGAAAACATCAATATAATTTCAGAAAACATCATTTGAATTTCAGAAAACATAAATAGGATTTTAGAAAACATCAATATAATTTCAGAAAACATCATTCGAGTTTCAGAAAACATCATTTGAATTTCAGAAAACATAAATAGAATTTCAGAAAACATCAATATAATTTCAGAAAACATCATTCGAGTTTCAGAAAACATCATTTGAATTTCAGAAAACATAAATAGAATTTCAGAAAACATCAATATAATTTCAGAAAACATCATTCGAGTTTCAGAAAACATCAATTGAATTTCAGAAAACATCAATAGAATTTCGGAAAACATCAATTGTATTTTAGAAAACATCAATTGTATTTCAGAAAACATCATTTGAATTTCAGAAAACATAATTAGAATTTCAGAAAACATCAATAGAATTTCAGAAAACATCAATTGTATTTCAGAAAACATCAATTGTATTTCAGAAAACATCAATTGAATTTCAGAAAACATAAATAGAATTTCAGAAAACATCAATATAATTTCAGAAAACATCATTCGAGTTTCAGAAATCATCATTTGAATTTCAGAAAACATAAATAGAATTTTAGAAAACATCAATTGTATTTTAGAAAACATCAATTGTATTTCAGAAAACATCATTTAAATTTCAGAAAACATAATTAGAATTTCAGAAAATATCAATATAATTTCAGAAAACATTAATATAATTTCAGAAAACATCATTCGAGTTTCAGAAAACGTCAATTGAATTTCAGAAAACATCAATAGAATTTCAGAAAACATCAATTGTATTTTAGAAAACATCAATTGTATTTCAGAAAACATCATTTAAATTTCAGAAAACATAATTAGAATTTCAGAAAACATCAACTGAATTTCAAAAAGCAGTATTTGAATTGCTGACAACATTAATTGTATTTCAGAAAACATCAATAAAATTTCAGAAAACATCAATTGAATTTCAGAAAACATCAATATAATTTCAGAAAACATCATTTGAATTTCAGAAAACATAAATAGGATTTTAGAAAACATCAATATAATTTCAGAAAACATCATTCGAGTTTCAGAAAACATCATTTGAATTTCAGAAAACATAAATAGAATTTCAGAAAACATCAATATAATTTCAGAAAACATCATTCGAGTTTCAGAAAACATCATTTGAATTTCAGAAAACTTAAATAGAATTTCAGAAAACATCAATATAATTTCAGAAAACATCATTCGAGTTTCAGAAAACATCAATTGAATTTCAGAAAACATCAATAGAATTTCGGAAAACATCAATTGTATTTTAGAAAACATCAATTGTATTTCAGAAAACATCATTTGAATTTCAGAAAACATAATTAGAATTTCAGAAAACATCAATTGAATTTCAAAAAGCATTATTTGAATTGCTGAAAACATCAATTGTATTTCAGAAACCATCAATATAATTTCAGAAAACATCATTTGAATTTCTGAAAACACAAATAGAATTTCAGAAAACATCAATATAATTTCAGAAAACATCATTCGAGTTTCAGAAAAAATCATTTGAATTTCAGAAAACATAAATAGA
Organism: Cordilura impudica; assembly: GCA_963682025.1. Lineage (NCBI taxonomy): Eukaryota > Metazoa > Arthropoda > Insecta > Diptera > Scathophagidae > Cordilura > Cordilura impudica. The sequence goes on from OY821517.1 coordinate 131,199,568, forward strand.
ATTTCAGAAAACATCATTCGAGTTTCAGAAAACATCATTCGAATTTCAGAAAACATAAATAGAATTTCAGAAAACATCAATATAATTTCAGAAAACATCATTCGAGTTTCAGAAAACATCAATTGAATTTCAGAAAACATCAATAGAATTTCAGAAAACATCAATTGTAATTCAGAAAACATCAATTATATTTCAGAAAACATTATTTGAATTTCAGAAAATATAAATAGCATTTCAGAAAACATCAATAGAATTTCAGAAAACATCAATTGTATTTCAGAAAACATCAATTGTATTTCAGAAAACATCAATTGAATTTCAGAAAACATAAATAGAATTTCAGAAAACATCAATATAATTTCAGAAAACATCATTCGAGTTTCAGAAATCATCATTTGAATTTCAGAAAACATAAATAGAATTTTAGAAAACATCAATTGTATTTTAGAAAACATCAATTGTATTTCAGAAAACATCATTTAAATTTCAGAAAACATAATTAGAATTTCAGAAAATATCAATATAATTTCAGAAAACATTAATATAATTTCAGAAAACATCATTCGAGTTTCAGAAAACGTCAATTGAATTTCAGAAAACATCAATTGTATTTCAGAAAACATCATTTAAATTTCAGAAAACATAATTAGAATTTCAGAAAACATCAACTGAATTTCAGAAAACATAAATAGGATTTTAGAAAACATCAATATAATTTCAGAAAACATCATTCGAGTTTCAGAAAACATCATTTGAATTTCAGAAAACATAAATAGAATTTCAGAAAACATCAATATAATTTCAGAAAACATCATTCGAGTTTCAGAAAACATCATTTGAATTTCAGAAAACATAAATAGAATTTCAGAAAACATCAATATAATTTCAGAAAACATCATTCGAGTTTCAGAAAACATCAATTGAATTTCAGAAAACATCAATAGAATTTCGGAAAACATCAATTGTATTTTAGAAAACATCAATTGTATTTCAGAAAACATCATTTGAATTTCAGAAAACATAATTAGAATTTCAGAAAACATCAATAGAATTTCAGAAAACATCAATTGTATTTCAGAAAACATCAATTGTATTTCAGAAAACATCAATTGAATTTCAGAAAACATAAATAGAATTTCAGAAAACATCAATATAATTTCAGAAAACATCATTCGAGTTTCAGAAATCATCATTTGAATTTCAGAAAACATAAATAGAATTTTAGAAAACATCAATTGTATTTTAGAAAACATCAATTGTATTTCAGAAAACATCATTTAAATTTCAGAAAACATAATTAGAATTTCAGAAAATATCAATATAATTTCAGAAAACATTAATATAATTTCAGAAAACATCATTCGAGTTTCAGAAAACGTCAATTGAATTTCAGAAAACATCAATAGAATTTCAGAAAACATCAATTGTATTTTAGAAAACATCAATTGTATTTCAGAAAACATCATTTAAATTTCAGAAAACATAATTAGAATTTCAGAAAACATCAACTGAATTTCAAAAAGCAGTATTTGAATTGCTGACAACATTAATTGTATTTCAGAAAACATCAATAAAATTTCAGAAAACATCAATTGAATTTCAGAAAACATCAATATAATTTCAGAAAACATCATTTGAATTTCAGAAAACATAAATAGGATTTTAGAAAACATCAATATAATTTCAGAAAACATCATTCGAGTTTCAGAAAACATCATTTGAATTTCAGAAAACATAAATAGAATTTCAGAAAACATCAATATAATTTCAGAAAACATCATTCGAGTTTCAGAAAACATCATTTGAATTTCAGAAAACTTAAATAGAATTTCAGAAAACATCAATATAATTTCAGAAAACATCATTCGAGTTTCAGAAAACATCAATTGAATTTCAGAAAACATCAATAGAATTTCGGAAAACATCAATTGTATTTTAGAAAACATCAATTGTATTTCAGAAAACATCATTTGAATTTCAGAAAACATAATTAGAATTTCAGAAAACATCAATTGAATTTCAAAAAGCATTATTTGAATTGCTGAAAACATTAATTGTATTTCAGAAAACATCAATTGAATTTCAGAAAACATCAATTGCATTTCAGAAAACATCAATTGAATTTCAGAAAACAGCATAATCGACTTATTTTTTATGCACTGGAAAATATGATGTTGATGTTTTCTTTAATTATTATATGTTTACACATCTCGCTTGTGATCGGACTCACATGATTTTTTTTTTTATAAGCAAGCATAGTTACTAAGAGACGAATTTCCGTTTCCCATTTGGCTTTAAATTAATCAAATACGTAGTTTGAAAACAATCTACTTCATCTGAGATGAATGTACTATAAAAAAAATATAAAAAAAAAATGAATTACTTTATTCAAATGAAATGGCAGACGTTGGATAAGATTTTTGGAAACGGAGGCCAATTAAAAAATTGTTGTAAAATTAAAAAAAATATTTCTTAATAATCTTAATGAAATAAAATTAAGTCATTCTACACAATTATAGTCATCTCAAGAAGATGAATTATATAATTATAATATTTTTTTTTTAATAATATCTGTTAGTTTTTTGTATTGTTTTTATGTTATTCTTATGGTATTGTTGTCATACTTTTTATGTTGTTTTTATTCGTTTTTATGTTATTTTTGCATTATTTTTAAATGAACCTGAATTTGTGTACCTGAATTTAAAATGTACATATTAAAATAAAATTATATTTTTTGAAAAATTTAAAAAAGTATAGTATATATATAGAGAAAAATGTAGGAAGAAAAAAAATGGCTGTAGGGATTTTTTTTCATAAGCGTTGGGAGTTCTGAAAAAATCTCCTGGCATCACTGATACTTATGTATATCTATGTTTTTACATGCTTTCAAACATTAACAATTTCAGTTTTACTACTCGAGGGCATCTAATTCTCGAGCAGCTCGAGTACCACAAAACTCATATATTAACTTCGGTTAGAAATACCCTTTATGATCAAATTATTGGTTATACCCCTAGTTTAATACTATTTCAATGTTTATATAAGTCTCAAGTATAACTAATACTGCTATGGCTCCAGCTTGATACAAAAGTAACTACTATATAGCTTTAAGTTAATATACTCATAGATTGTTGTTACTAACATAGTATTCGTGCTCATGTAAGAATTATTCTTATGTTTTATGTTTTTTTTAATGGAATTCCGACTGCATTTAAACACTCCTTATTCTTTCTGGGTTTACAAAAAATAATAATAATGAAAAAAAACTTTATGCTGTTTGCTATCTGATGACTCTGCAATCTTTTAAGTAGGCTTAATCTATTAAGTGATTTAATTTAAAACAAAAAATGAAAAAAAAAAGAAAAACAAACTTTTAACGATATGATTTTGTGTGGATATCATCTGTAATATAGCATTTTTCCAAACAAAAAAGTCGTCATTACGTTTACCAAACATATAAATGTTAATAACAGAGACATTAGGGTGCCACAAGCTTTGTATGAATCCGACCAGAAAGTGTAAATTTGAAAGAGGATCATATGGTCACGGGACCACTGAAACAAGCAAATTTTAGCATTGCTAGAAAATACTTCAGTTTTATTTTTTTTTTATTATTTTCTACATTGGTAACTCCTTTAATTAATAATTAAAATCAAACAAATCAATTTCTTCAATTCCTTGATTTGAATTTATTTTCCTTTTTGCATTTGTTGGTCCAATAAATATACAATACAAGTTCTATGTGGCCACATAATTTTATTTTAATATCCGAACATATTTTGTTTGGTAACTTGTTTTTTTCTTTTCAGAAACGTTTGCTTTTTTAATTTAAAAAATTTTCTTTCATAGTATTTACAAAGTTATAAATACAAAAGCTTAAGCATAAAATAAGATGAAAACTTTTTTTGTTTTGCTTTTTTCGGCTGGAACAACTTTATTGCCTGCATTTGTTAATAAAGCTCTTGTATTAGTTATATTGTTTAAACGTGTACATTTTTAGCAAATACTTATTTCAGTAACATTTTATAAGGACATCCATTGCTCTTAAACAAAATAATACACTTCATCATCATAAGACTTTTGAGATATGAAATAAAATTTAAACTATTTGCGCTTAACGCTAGCGTTGTATTGCGAGCATACTCGTATAAATGTTTATGAAACGCGCCAGTTTCATTCCTTCATTCCATTAACAGTCAAATACATTTTTCTCTATGAAATAACATGAAATTTTGTATTTATAGCGGATCATGCATGTGCATATACTTTTTGGTAATCCTTGAGTACGGTGGTGTACAAACTTCTAAGAGAATCTTAGTATATGCTATAAACTTTGCAGTCATTTATGTGTGCTATCTATCGCTTAAACGATTTCGCTCTTAGTTCGGTCATACAGCTTTCAAAAAAATGTTTGCATTAAAAAAAAACTTTATTGGTAAGAAATTGAAATACACATCATTTAAAAAAGATTGTACATATCTGCCTTAGGCATTCACCCACAGTAAATTATTGTTGCAATACATTCATATAACAGAAATTGTATTTTTTTGTCAGTTCTACGAACAGACCTTTAAAGGTGTTCTATGTGAACTACAATTTTTATACCCTGTACCACTATGTGGTTTGGGTATAATGACTTTGTGCTGCTGTTTGTAACTACCAAAAATATTTGACCTAGACCCATCTTTTATTATACCGATCGACTGAGAATCACTTTCTGAGTCGATTTAGCGATGTCCGTCCGTCCGTCTCACAGTGGCTAAAAATCGTTTTTCATTGGCCAACATTTTGTAACTTTTGAACCGATTGAGGACTTTTTAAGGAATTCTAGGCCAAAGTTGAACTTTTGATTTTTTTTTAACTTTTACAGTGATATATGTGTTTATTATTTTTTTTATGTATTAAAAATTTAATATTTGGATTTTAATAGTTATTATAAACATTTTTTTTAATAATGGGATTTTTTTAATGTTAATAATAATAATAATAATAAATTCCCGTCGTTCCTATAAGGAGCATAGGGCCATAACATATCTGTTCCATTCAATTCTGTCCAACGCTAGTGCCTTAATCTCGTTCCAGCTCTTGTACATTCTGGCAGCTTCCAATTCAATTTGGCGAAGCCATGTGTGTGATGGTCTTCCTCTTCTTCGGCTACCTTGAGGGTTCCATTCAATAGCATTTCTTGTGGTATCATTCAGTGGCCTTCGCAAGGTATGACCAATCCAGCGCCATTTTCTTCTAAGAATTTCATTACTAATGGGGGTTTGATTTGTTTCTCTCCATAGCCTTTCGTTCGAAATTGTTTGAGGCCAAAATATTCTTAGAACTCTTCGTAGACATCGATTTATAAACACTTGCAATGAGTTTATATCACGAACCGCTGCGTTTCAAGACTCGCATCCATAAAGAAGCACGGATTTAATGCAAGAATTGAAAATGTTTATTTTTGTTCTTTTTGACATGTGAGGAGATCGCCAAATGGGATTTAAGAGACCAAATGATCGCTTACCAAGATTAATGCGACTCTGTATATCATTACTGGAACCACCCGTTGTTGTTAATAAACTACCCAGGTTGGTGAATTTGGAAACATCTTCTAACACTATATCATTTATGGAAACCGTTCTGTTGTTTGAAGAGTTGATGCGCATTACCTTGGTCTTTGCTATGTTTAGTTTCATACCGGCTTTTTCTGCTTCTCTCTGTACTGCTGTGATCTTTGCCGCCATGTCGTTGTAGTTATGTGAAAGCAGACAAATGTCATCAGCATAGTCGAGATCCTCAAGCCTTCTATGAAATCCCCATGAAATTCCTCTTTCTTCGCGGGTTGCTTTATTCATGATGTTGTCTAAGACTATGTTGAAAAGCAGGGGGGATAAAATGCAACCTTGCCTCACGCCAGTATTTACGGTAAATCTATCACTCACGCAACCTTCATGCATCACTCTGCAGCACACATTATTACAGAGGGCTTGAATCAATGATATAATCTTGGTGGGTGTGTCTTTACATGCGAGGGCATTCCAAATAGCCGAGTGTGAGAGGGTATCAAAGGCCTTCTCGAAGTCTATGAAAACGAGGTACAAAGGGGATCTCCACTCGACGGACTGTCCTATTATAATCCGGAGGCTGTTCACATGGTCTATGCAGGATTTTTGGGGTCGAAAGCCAACTTGTTCATTGCGAAGATTTGAAACGAATGCGGCTGAGAGTCGTTTGTATATAATCTGTGTTATAACTTTGTTTGCTATGTTGATGAGTGTGATACCACGCCAATTTCTACATTGAGATAAGTCTCTTTTTTTTGGGATGCTAATGATTAACCCTTCCTTAAGTTCATCGCATAGTTGATTAGTCCTCCAAAATTCCTCAATAATTTTATACATAAAACGGGCACTTGTTTGTGGTGCTGTTTTAAAAAACTCGGGGGAGATGTTATCTATACCTGGGGACTTGTTGTTTTTAAGGGCAATTATGGATTCTATAATTTCGGGTATATCAGGGCATTATGTAGGTATATCATTCCTTATATCGTGGTGGTCGCAGTCATAAGGATCGTGCTGTATGGATACTGTATCTGACAACATAGTAGAGTAATGTTGCAACCATAATTCCATTTGGCCACTTTTTGATGTAATTGTTTCGCCGTTGTTGGATTTAAGAGGTTTTGCCGTTGTAAAGTTCTTCTGAGTAAGTTTCCTGGTTATATTATATAGATCCTTAGTACGGTTATTAACAGATGCGATTTCTGCTTCTCTAGCAAGATCATCAAACCATCCGCGTTTGTCATTACGTGCATTTCTTTTCACACTCTTATCAATAGTCCGGTATATTGTGCGTAACCTTAGTTTTTCATCGTGCGTCAATGCAGTGTTTATTTGTGCTTTTGTATTCCTTCTTTCAGCAATCAAGTCCAAGGTAGTATCTGAAATCCAATGCTTCCTATTGTTGGTTTTGAATCCTATATGCTCTTTAGCAGCCGATGTAAAACATTCTTCTACCGTGGAATTTGTTTTTGAGGCTTCTAGAGAGGTTCTTAATGGTTCAGAATAGGTGTTCAGTATGGTTGGATTTTTTAGTTTCGTTACATCAAATTTTCGTTGTACTTTTTTGATACTCTTTACGGGAGCAACTTTCAGACGGATTGTGCCTATTAGAAGATGATGGTCGCTATTGCAGTCGGCGCCTCGTTTATTGCGGACATCGAGCAGAGATCCTCTCCATTTTCTGCTGATTGCTATGTGGTTTATTTGGTTTTCTGTTTTGTTGTCTGGAGAGACCCAATTGATTTTATGTACCCGTTTATGGGGAAAAAGCGTACCACCGATAACCAGGTTGTTGTTGAGGCATAACTCGGCAAAAAGTTCACCATTTTTGGTCATTCTACCAATACCGTGACGGCCCATCACACTTTTCAAGCCGCTGTTATCGGCTCCAACTTGAGCGTTAAAATCCCCCTTCATCAACATAATATCACCACGATTAACAGAGGTTGTTACTCTTGCTAAGTGCTCATAGAACTCTTCCTTCACAGACAATTCTGAGGTTTCAGTGGGTGCATAGCAGTGTACACATGTAATGTTTCTGGCGCGGGTTCTAAATCTTGCTGTGATGATTCTGTCGGAATGCGGTTTCCAATCTATTAATGCATTTCGGGCATCTTTAGACAGCAGTAGCCCAACGCCGCTCGATCTTGGTTCTTCAAGTGGTTTACCGGAATAAATCAAAGTAAGTCCATTAGCTGTAGCAAACTCACCAGAGTCAGGCCACCTGGTTTCACAGAGACCCATGAATAAGAGGTTGTAACGGAGTAGTTCGTTGCATACTTGAGCAAGACAAGTACTTGTACAAGCACTTAAGTGCTATCTAAAAGCGTACGGACGTTCCATATTCCAAATCGTGTCCATTTTTTAAAGCTAAAAGTCGTCGTCAGGTTAATCGTTTGGCTTTCATTTTGACTAGTTACGGTTTCTGTAATCAATTGTAGTTTAGGATGAGTAACTGGTTGGGCTAAACATCCGATCCTGGAGCTGGAGCTGCCAGTAACGCATCCAGGCATGCAGTGTGCAAGGCATTTAGTCATTGCGATTCTTAGGGTTATACCGCCCAACTTCGGTCGACAGAGCCTCGCTTGTTATCGGCAGGGTGCGCCACGTGCAGGAGAGGTTGCCAATTGAGTAGGAGAGGCTATAGTCACTACGCTTCACTACCCCCTTCACCCCCTTTACACTCAAAAAAATTTTTACACTCCAAAAAAAAAAATAGTAAAATCAACTGGAGATTTTGCTAGTATTACTGAAAAATTAAAAATTTGCAAATTTGTTTACACTCAAAGAATATTTACACTTAAAAAAACGTTAATAATATTATCTAAAAATCTTGCTACTACAACAGAAAAATTTTATATTTTTTGCTGTCAAGTGTGATAATTTTAAAAAACAATTTAAATTTAAAAACTGCAATAGATTTTAATACCATTTGTAACAACGGTAGGTTCTGTTTATTATTATTTTTTTATTAATATTATTTTTTTCGTACTTAAATATCAATGAAAGGCAATTATAATTGTTTTTCATTTGACTCAAATATTGATATATTCCATATTTTGTTCTTTGTTATTCTGTTCTTTAGTAGTTTTTGACTTCTTCATCTAAATCCCGATGTTCCACTTTCCATTGATTTCGAATACTGGAGATGAACGGATCTGACGTTACCAATAATATATTAAATAGATCTTCATATGTGGAATTTCGTGAAATTTTTCTAATATTGTGCTCTCTATAAAATCTGTAATCCTTATTCTTTTTTCCTGAGCCTCCTCTGACAGATCTCCAAGTAGCACCAAATGATATTTAATGACATCTTCTCCATGATAAAGGAAATAATGCTAATGGCTCCTCATTTGTGAACTGTTTTGCATCGCTCGGAGTTGGTATACTTTTAAGAATCCGTTTAGTTCTCACTGGACTAGCTTTAACGATTCTCACCAATGATTTCCAATTTTGTTAATTGGTTCTGTGCTCGTAATTGATGTAGTAAAGATTCTTTTCAATTTCATCTTTAAGTTTCAGCCTCTTAGATTTATCGCTGCAGTTGTCCAATGATTTACGTGGTCTCCAGCCTTATCTTTCTTTGCTGTTTCTGCAGCGATAGTAAGTTGGCGTCCTAACCAGTTTGCACTTTTTATATAAAAATTTTGTTTACTGTAGCTAATTTCTTTGTAGCGTTTTTTTTAGTGATTTGACGAATTTAGATAATAGCTCTTGTATTTCGGTGCAACACGAATTTAAGTTTAATTTTATTTTAACGTAACTAAGAACATCTGCCTGGCTTTTGTTTCTAAAATACTCTTAGGCCAGTTCTTTATAACCGAAGCTGTCCATATTTTTCGGAATATTTTTATTTGCAACTGTCATTGCTGTGGTCACAAGCGATAACCGCCTAAGTCGACTTAAGTACGATTTAAGTTATGTATGCTGTCATATTTTACTAAAAACGCTTTATATTTACGTGAAATCCCCATTTCTCTAACACTTTTTATTAAAAAGTTATTAATGAAAACATACTGACCTAAGTCATAACAAAGCCCCATTACATTTATATAAACAGTTATTTTTCTCGAAGGAATGATTTTCGCCGATTTGAGTTATGTATACTATCACATTCCGCTAAAAAGGTATTAAAAAGGTATTAATACAAATATTCTGACCTAAGTCGTAATGAAGCCCCATTACATTTATATAAAAAGCTATTTCACTCAAAAGCATGATTTTCGAGTTAGGCGGTTATTGCCTGTGACCACAAATATTAGAGCAATTGCGTTTTTATTCATACTATGTTTCTAGGTAAAATAAATAGGTAAGAAAATGGCATCAGTGCATCACTACGTAAAATTATGTATAAACAAGTAAGAAAATTATAGTCGGTCTAGCCCGACTATACGATACCCTATACCATGGTTAAGTGACCCTATCTCGTCGGTCCAACTAATTGGATATAGCTAATAAGCATAAACCAAATTTGAGTGGCATTTTTATAAACTTTTTTCGCTGCAGATATGAAAAAGTTTATATCGGGTGCTGTATTTATATGGGGACTAGCTCGAAAAATGGACCGATCCTGACCATATTTGGTAAAGTCACTTATGCTTTGAAAAAATATATACAAACCAAATTTGAGAAAAATCTGTGCAATATTTTTATTTTTTTTTTTTTATAGATTTAAGTGAAGATCGGAAAGCAGCTCTATATGGGGCCTATGACTAAGAGTTTTCCCATAGGGATCATTTTTGGACTACTCATTAATGGATGTAATGAACGCATACAAACCCAATTTGAGTAAGATCTATACGACAATTTGGATCTTATGGCAATTTATGTCGATTTCATATGGGTAATTTGTATGTGGGCTAGGTTTTAACATGGACCGATTCTCACCAATTTCAACAGCGTTCATCCCATGGCCGATAAAAGCTTATATACCAAATTTCATCAAAATATATTCATATTTGCGACCTGCAGTTTGATTACAAGCTTTACATGGACACACAGACGGACGGACGGACGGACGGACGGACATTGTTAAATCAACTCAGAAAGTGATTCTGATTCGATCGGTATAATTAAAGATGGGTCTAGGTCATATATTTTTGGTTGTTACAAACAGCAGCACAAAGTCATTATACCCAAACCACATAGTGGTATAGGGTATAATCACCTTTTTCTGAAATTAAAAAACAGCTGAGTTTGACAGCATGCCACGCCCACAATTAGCAATAGTTTAACCTAATTTTTTGGCTACTATAATCTGAATATATTAGCTACAAAAAGGCGTTAAAATTTAAAAAATCGCTGACAAACAAAAACAGACTTTTGGTCAATGAAATCAAAATTTCAGCCACAATGGCGTCTGTGTGTCCATGTAAACATTGTAATCAAGCTACATGTCGAAATTATGAATGTATTTGGTATATAAGCTTTTATCGGCCACAGGATGAACGCTATTGAAAATGGTGAAATTCAGGCCTAGTCCCCATACAAATAACCCTTATGAAATCGACACAAATTGCCATAAGATTCAAATTATTATATAGATCTCAGTCAAATTGGGTTTGTATGTGTTTATTATATCCATTAATCAGTAGTCCAAAAATAATAATAATAAACAAAATTAATATCAATTACAGTAGTAATTACAATATGTCTGAAAAATGACTATAAATCCAACAAACAAAAAATTTCTTCGCTTCAATGCGTCATCTCTAATATATGTAAAATGCATATGTAGGTATGTACAAAACCGTACATCACATATGACAACTCTTACGACAACTGAGAATAGTGGAAATTAGAAGTGTAAATGCAAAAAATATTCAAAAAATTCAAAAAAATAACGATTGTTTGTTTGGACAGAGTTGTATCTTCTGAAATTAGTACAAAATAAAGCTGTATGGTAGAAAACTGAATCTAACCACACTGCTCGTAGGCCTGACTTTAGGTGAGTGTGTTAAAACGCTGACCAAAAAGTGCATGTGAAGGTTCTAGGTTCAAACCTCACGGCCGCCCTAAGTAGAAAAATTTTCATATAGAAACAATCTATTCAATTAAAAACATAACAATTATCACAATGTTCAATAAATCGCTGATGAAGGCTGAAATGCCAGAAACCGGTCCGATTAAGAATACAGTGCAGTTATGAATTTTTGAAATATATGCATTCTTCTTCTTCTTTACCACGCACCATTTAAACAAAATTAATATTAATTACAGTAGTAATTACAATATGTGTGAAAAATAACTATAAATCTAACAAACAAAAATAATACCTATTAGGCAATTCTTAGTCATAAGCCCCATATAGAGCTGCTTCACGATTTTCACTTAAATCTATCAAAAAGCAAAAATATATTTGTCAAAACACAAAAATATTGCACAGATTTTTTTCAAATTTGATTTGTATATATTTTTCCAAAATATATGTGACTACCAAAAATGGTCTGGATCGGTCCATTTTTCGTCCTAGTCCCCATATAAATATAGCACCCGATATGAACTTTTTCATATCTGCAGCCAAAAAAATTAATAACAATACCACTCAAATTTGGTTTATGCTTATTTGCTATATCCAATTAGTTGGACCGAAGACATAGGGTCTCTAAACCATGATATAGGGTATCGTATAGTCGGTCTAGACCAGTGGTGGCCATCGAGAGAATTGAGTTAGTAATAGAGTTTATGAACATGTGTTAGTTGTACTACACTGATCGAAATCCATGGACGTAACACAATGCCGATATTGAATGGGTTTGGGTAGATTTTGTATGAATGTTTATATGAATGCATAAATGGGAAAATAGTTGAGTTCACTAAGAATATGGTAAAATTTTAAATATATTTTGTTGTTTTAAAATTTTAAATCTTACATTCTGAAAATGTAAAACAAAATGTGAAGAATATTTAATCTCTTTTATCCATAAGTTTGAAGTTTATTAAATAATATAAGTAATAATAAGTAATTAATTTCTTTAAAAAGAAAAAAAAAACACAAAATAGCAAAATATAAAAAGATAAGAAATTTAAAAGATTATTAAGTTGTATGTTACCAAAAACTAAAAAACTTACCAGCCTGCAGTAACTGGATATTTTTTAAAATTAAAAAAAAAATACATAAAATACAGCTATAATGTTGTCAAATAGAGGCGACGTATGTAATTTATAGAAAATGTTTAATTTATAGTTTATCAAGTCTTCGAAATTTTCTCAACATTTTTGGTTTCTTTTAAACAAATAATCTCTGTGTACCTATTAAAAAAATATATGAATTTCAAAAGGCAATGCGACATAGATCTGCTTTGTTCAAAAGCTTTCATAAGACTGAACGAAATTGTTGTTTACTTTTACTCTTTGGTGAGTATTTTTGTTTTCGTTCGGCCGTATACATATAAGAAGCCGAGCACCAGTGTGTTTGGCACGACCTTCACTGGTTTAGAGCGACTATAATTTTCTTACTTGTGTTATTATGTTCATTGGTTAAATTTCTGGACATTTTTTTATTGATTACAATTAGTTTATTTTTGGTACCATCCAAACCATTCTGTAGAGTGCCAAATCCTCAACTCAAATTAAACAACTCTGGTATCAATTTGAAGCTATTTATATGTTTAAATAATATTAAATATATGTTTTACTATATTTTTATATGGAAAATGAAAAAATCATCTTCAAAATTTACTCAAATTTAATGGGCTGTAAAAAAATGGCCCTTCACATTTATTCTGAAACTCGGTAGAAACACTCATATTGGTTAGTATACAAAAAAATTGGAACGGTAATATTTCTTATCTATTAAAAAAAATTTTTTTTTTTAAACCATGACATCGGGGTATGAATCTCCTTGTTGCTGGAATATGCTAGAGAAAAGATTTCTAAAAAATAATGTTTATATTTTTATATTCAACTTTTTTAATTTTAAACAGCATTTTTATATACTAAAAAAATATATTCATTCATAGCAATACTTTGAAAAATTGCACCATCTATAACAAGCTCTCCTAACTGTTGCGATTTATGAAATAATTGCGTGTATTGCATCATTTGTGCATGATGTAACATTACATCATCCTAGACATTAGCTCACCTTTTTCAGATCTTTAAATGTTGAATTACTTTCAAAGAGTTGTGTTTATAGTGAAGTTGTATTGTGTACTTAGTACACTTGTGGCCATTGTACCCGATTGGAAAAGTAATATTTTAGGCGTCATAGAAACTTTTATATCAAATTTATCAAACTGAAAACACTTGCAAATGTTTCGTTATATATTGATTATTGTAAAATTGTATTTGCGACAGCATAGTTTACTAAGAAATTTTAACATTCATAAACCAATACCTACCTATGCAGATGTCTCGATGATGAAGTTTAACAGTTCTTTATCATAAAACTACTAAATTAAATTAAAAATTTAAATATATTTTGTCAATACATTCTCAACTACTAAATAACGTAGGGTTTTATTACCTATGTTCAATACTTTTTTTTATAATCCCTCGATAACTAAGTGTTCCCAAATTGGCACGGCGCCCAAGAATTGGTTAATTAATTCATTTTAATTAAATCTTTTACGTGAGTAACTAAGCTGTTCACTTTTCTTTGACGCTCATAGTACAAACACAAGATTGTTTGACATAAACCTTTATACTGTTCATAAAGTGAGCTTTTACCCACAGAACGGCTAACTTTTTGGCGACTGTACTCTCCTTATATAATAACATGATCGTGCTGTATACCGCCTTATCCACCTTACGAAATAGCGCTGCCTCTGTCAGTAAAGAATTTACTCATTTGAACAACACATGAATCAGAAGAATTAATTCATTGAACATACTTATGCGTAATTTTGGTCAGGAACACATTTCTTGCATTTTGCATTGAAAGTTCCTATAATTGAAATTACTATTTTAATTCATACTGGAATAGAGTAAATTAAATATTAAAAAATCCCCTTTCCATAAAGATATTAGTCTTTCGCACTCTGTCTGCTTACCAGTACCAGCACCAGCGAAATAAAAGTTGTTTAAATCTTACTATTCAGTTTCTTTATTCCTTATTTTTGAGGACATTTGCTTCACTGGTTCTTTTTAGTGTAGTCGTCCTTCCTGTTGTGAAATAAATGCAAAATAAACTATACAAATCTCCCAAAAAAAAAAAAAAAAAAACATATATATGAACACGGAAAATCCAACAACTAATGCATAAGCAAAGATGCAGCCATACATTATTTTTATATGAAAGGAGGCTTAAGTTTGTAGATTCTTCCAGAACATGTATGTTTACATGCTCTTTTAGCATGCGATTCTGTTGTAGCATTTGCAAAACAAAACAAAAAACATGTTTGTACTTTATAGTTGTTTTAAATATTTTGTTTTCATCCTGTTTATATTTTTTTTAATTCTCTCATATTTATTTGCTTTCTTTTCCTGTAAAAAAAGTACTAAATATTGGATTTTATTTAGTTATGGAAAGTTTTGTTTTCTATAAAAATTTTTAAATATATATTTTTTTTTTTCATAGAAATTAAAATCTTAAACGAAATGCTTTCATTTAAAAAAGGTATTTTTTTTTTTTGCAAATTACATAGTAAATCCTTTCAGTGGTGTACTTATATTTGTACTTGTAAATAATTAATAATTAGTACATTGGGCGAAATTTTTAGTTGAAAACTATTAAGTTAAATTTGTAAGCAGAAACTTCATTTAAATATGTTTTCACTTTATACAGAAAAAGAACATATTCATTGAACCTACCAAATTTATTGCCAACCGAATTCCGATGAATTGATACCGACTACAATTCTGTACTCCTAATAGTAAATATTTTATCATGATACAAAATGGTTATCTGCTATTAAGTTTCATTTCATACAATCCCGATTACAGAAGCTTAGAACAATTCGGTTGGCGAAAATGTTTTCTCTGTGTAGGGATGGATATCTTTTTGAGTGAAACCGTTTTTTTTAGCAAATCAAAAAATAGTACTCAACTTAGTCACCTTCGAGCTTAATACTCTTTGTCAAACCTTTTTCCAATTTTTGTATCCCTCCCAAATAGTCAAATTTCTGAAGTTCCTCAAAACATGCCATTGTTTGATGAAGACTTTCATCGTTGAGTCAACAAATATCTCTTCGCTAAACCATTTATTTTAGCCGGAAAATAGAAAATAGTCACAAGTCCGGAGAATATGGTGGATGAGGTAACACTTACAGCTCCATTCATGGAATTTTGACATGGCGACTACACTCGTATCCACTAGAGTGGTCCTTGAAATAAATTAAAATGCGATTTTGGGTATAGGCGGGGTCCAGTTTGTTACCTTTCCATATAAAACTAATAAATGTGAAGTTTGGGGGCAATCGGAGAAAGAAAAATCGCGCCGGAAATCGATTGAAAATTTCAAGTGTGTTTATATGGGGAAAATATGACTTTTTTGAGAATTTACGCAAATTTCGTTCTATAGCTTAATTTTTTCCGACAAGTGGCTGTAAGAATCGGGATCAGTATTAAAGTACCTATTCAAAAAGCTATGTAATGTGAACAGCTCTTTGTTTTTGCCATTGTCCTCTAGATGGAACTGTAATTGATCTGGCTATGTTAATGTAGAGAAAGCTAAAAATTATAAAAGCTCAGCTTGTTCATACAAACTCTCGTATATAAAAAAGAAAAAACATTTCTCATGTTCTTTTCTTTCAAATGTTGAGTTAAATAGTTGATTAAGCATGAGTTGAAGTAATAGGCAGAAGGATGCTGACGATGAACAAGTCGCTTTGTTCGAAAGTAGGTACTCCATCTAGCGCTGTCTTAAATATTTTTTTTTTTTTTTTTCTAATATTTCTCTTACATTACAAAAATTATTATCTTTCTTTCATTAGAAAAATATATAAATGATCTTAAACCGAACAATAAATGACTAATTATTCCAATACAGATCAACAATACATAACAATAGCATACAACACATGAGGTACAATGCATTTGTGTAATCTGTTAAGATTTCACATGCCATTACAGTTCCATCTAGAGGACAATGGCAAAAACAAAGAGCTGTTCACATTACAAGACTTGTAATTGATCTGGCTATGTTAATGTAGAGAAAGCTAAAAATTAGAAAAGCTCAGCTTGTTCATACAAACTCTCGTATATAAAAAGAAAAATCATTTCTCATGTTCTTTTCTTTCAAATGTTGAGTTAAATAGTTGATTAAGCATGAGTTGAAGTAATAGGCAGAAGGATGCTGACGATGAAC
The DNA here is from genome assembly GCA_963682025.1 of Cordilura impudica. Taxonomy (NCBI): domain Eukaryota; kingdom Metazoa; phylum Arthropoda; class Insecta; order Diptera; family Scathophagidae; genus Cordilura; species Cordilura impudica. The sequence goes on from OY821517.1 coordinate 131,216,368, forward strand.
AAGTCGCTTTGTTCGAAAGTAGCTATTCCATCTAGCGCTGTCTTCAATTTTTTTCTAATATTTCTCTTACATTACAAAAATTATTATCTTTCTTTCATTAGAAAAATATATAAATGATCTTAAACCGAACAATAAATGACTAATTATGAAAAATGAAAATTTTGTGAAATGTTCTGTATATGTAATATTTCAAAATTCTTTATATCAAAAATCAATCAATTCTCTACTTTTAAATGCTATGTTTTATCTTAATAGCCTAGAGTTACGGAAAGAAATAATGTGACCCCATTAACCCTTTTGGAATTGGGGTCACATATGACCCCAAGCTAATAAAATAAAATTTATTAAAAAAATTCAAATATTTTGCAAATACTGTTGAATTTTTAGAAGCGCTACTTAAAGTATTATAACCAAATATGTATATCTTTCATTCCTAAAATTTCAGATAAATCAGAGATCGTTAAACCATTCTTTGCCACGGCCAGCTTTTGTTTTTAAGATATTTCTAAATAAAGATTACCGAAAACGAGTTTTTCTATTAAACTCGATGAAACCACTTTTTAGAATGTAAGAAATATAATTCGGTTAATTTTTATTTTTATTTAACCATTTTGATATATCTTAATTACAACTGTTAATCAGTAGTCCAAAAATAAACACTATTGGAAAATTTTTTGTGATAGGCTCCATATAAAGCTGCTTCAGATTTGTACCAAATTTGAGTTGTATATGTTTTTGCAAAAAATAAGTAATTTCCAAAATATGGTCAGGATTGGTACATTTTTCGACCTGGTCCCCACATAAATATAGCATCCGTTATGAACTTTTTCGTATCTGCAGGCAAAAAATAATAATAATGTCACTCAATGTTGGTTTATGCTTATTTTCTATATCTAATTAATTATACCTCGGACCCTTTCCCGATTAGCCACTGTGACTTTTCTCAGGACTAATTTATGCATATATCGTCCAGAGTCGTAAATCTACGTCAGAACTCTTTTGCAGTGTGCACTAAGCAATCTTTGAAACTGAAACAAATAACAAATGTAAGTAACCATCTGGCGGTTAGCCTTATCGTGCCCACTTGATATTGGCATATGTTATGTAACTCCTCAAATAAAATGCCCATGGTCTAAACAATCTCAAAACCATACCATAGATTTTTCTAATAATTTATGCCCAAGTGCCCTCATTTGAATGGTACTCGATATAAATAAAAATGTTTACTTTAAACTGTAATAGGTGGTGGCTGCTGCTTACTCTTAATGGTTACAGTCTCATGTTTACGACCCCCAGTGGATCATTTCACGAGAGGGCGGTCAAAAATCCATAACTTTTGATTGGATTGGAATTTTGATATGCGGTTTTTCTTTGTTTGGTAGGTGCGAATTTAGTCTTTAATGCAATAAAACGTTAATATCGACCGATATTAAAAAAAAGTTATGTCTTATTTTTTCAGTCAATTTTACAACTAATACTTTTTAAACATTTTGTAAGTTATATTTTGTCAGAAAATGCCAAACCTTGGCCGCCGTAAACTTTTTTGAAAGAGCCCGAGTTATAATATAATTTATTAAGCAGCCAACGTAAAAGTCACCTGATATTTATTCAAGACTGAGAAGTTTCAATGGAAAAGTCGTCTGTTTTTACTTTAGGTAAAAATTTTTAGTTAAAAAATTTTATTTCTGCTGAACTTGAAGTGACACTAATAGCAGATTGTGAAGGTAAGCATTCCTTTTTGGCAGAAACTAAATCTCGATACTCTGGAAAGATCCCACAATTCTTTCGCTTCTGCAATTCCTTATATTGATTTTTGGTCAACTTCAAGTAAATTTCTTATATTCAATTGGTGAAGGAATGCTTTTCAAAATACTCTTCGTGCTCCTTGTGCTCGCTTCTACTATTTTTGCAATTATTTCAATTTTATCTTTCTTATTTTGTGTTGGTTCAATTTGGTGCAATAATTAATGCTTAATAATTCTTTGAGAAATTTCTCCAGCTTGCGAAATTTCTCCAGCTTGCGCCTTCAATATCTTTCACTACATCATCAATTGGTTTTGCTGATCGGCCCTTTTTCCACTTTCGTTGGCACTTGTAGATGAATTCTCTTGCTATGAGAGCATTCAACGTACCGTTTTTTCAAATTTGATGCAAAAGTTGTAATTTCTTCTTTGTATATTTCAATTTCTTGCAGGTTACAATTACGATTGCTCTGTATGTGCCAAATTATATCGTCTACATCTATTTGTTGAAACTAAATATCATCGAGATCTATATAAAAGTACTTAACCATTATTCAAACTGTAATAAATAGTAATTGTGGAAACATTATTATACGAGTAAATACTCCTTCTTGCAACTATGTAAAATACAATTCTCTATGTTTTATTACCACTTTTTGAACCATGAAAACCCCAGACCCTAACCCCTTCTAAAAGGTGAAGCATACCTGCTCATATCTTAAAAGGGTGGTCGCCATAGCTTTTTAACCATTTACCTGTTATATAATTTTTTTTCATTTTGTCAGGTATTTAAACTATATAACTCAAGTTCCGACTATTAATGTTTTTGAAAAATACCTAAGTAAATGTACATGTGAAAATAAAAAATATTTTACCCTTTTAATAATTTAACAATTAAGTGCATTGTGTCTCAACCCTTTTTTATAAGTATATAACAACTCGTGTCAACTCTACTGTTTCCCTTTTCTGTCAGTACAAAAAACAAATAAACTCACGCAAAAAAAAAAAAAATACACCGGTACGACCTACTTTTGTATTCATAACACACAGACGGACGGACGGACATCGTTAAATCGACTCGAAAAGTGACTTTGAGTCGATCCGTATAACAAAAGATGGTTATACGTCCAATATTTTTGGTAGTTACAAACATCAGGGCAAACTCATTATACCCTAACCACATAGTGGAAAATTTTGTATTCATAAATATAGCACAAAATATCTGACCTTGGGTCAGAAAAATTTTTCTGGTGCACACGGGCGGAAACTGAGGGAATACAATATGGTATAGTAGTGTAGGGGAGGGTTCGTACTATAGATGAGTGCAAGATTTTTTTTGATGGCTTTTGATGGGCAAGAGTTATGCTCTATTAAGTATGAGATTTTCGGGAAATTTTGACCTTTTTAAATTTTTTATTTTTAATTTCTAAACGAATAACATTATCAGCTTAGGAGTTGCAAAATTATACAGAATTTATTTTACTTTAAAATCTTTTAAAGCAAAAAAGTTAGTCATTTAAAGACTACAATTTACAAAGAAATTTATCATTTTTAGCAAAATACTGAGAAAGTCCATTTTCGAAGACCCTGTTTACAATGATATAGTTGAAATAGAGTCGCAATTTTTTGGGTCCCGATGTTCACTGATATTTACTCTCAATAACGTAACTTTAAAATCGGTAACCATTAAAAAAATTATTTTTGACCGCCTTCTCAAAATATGGTCCACAGTGCGATGGCCACTACCCGCACGGTCAGAAGCTGGAAAAAAATATCTGCCATTGAATGGTCTTTAAAGTCCAGAGCATACATTTTATTATTAATGTTGAATGTTTATTCATTCACTGAATAGTTATTTTTCCCCAGAACTCATAATTTATTATTTACAGTGTATATTTTTTGATGTAGTTTGACGCCATAAAAAATTATTTAAGCTAAAAAAAACCTAACAACTAAATTTACTAAATTTACACAAAAATTACGAGGATCGTTCCAAATGTGTAAGCCAATTTTAACATATTTTAGGTATATAAAGAATATTCAAATAAAGAAATTATTTAAATTTGGCAAAACATGAATTATTATCTACATCACCAATTGTCCTTAAAATGTCAAATAAGTGCTAAAGAAAAAATCGTTTTACGGACAATTAAAATAGGTTACCAATGTAGCAACAAAAAAGTTGCTCATTATCAAATACGAAAAAAAAAATAATGACTTAAAGAAATATTTCTTCAAATAAGTTTTCAATTATGTACTGTAGTCATTATCCATAATTAATAATTCGAAAAAAGTTTTAAGGGGAATTTTCTGGCTAAGCCCTCGTATCAACCAAATAAAAAACCTTAACACCATTTAAAGTATGCACTTGAGTGGACTTTTTATTAAAAAGTGTTGTGCTTACAAAAAAAAATTGTCTTTGTGAATTATGTCTAGGGTTGCCAAAGTAAAAAAAAAATGGAACAGTTTCATTCTTAAATGTCAAATAAAATATATTTAGTTTTGATAGTTTCGTATTTGCAAAAAAACAAAATAAATAAACAGAATTTCTAACAAAAATTCCATGTATATAAAGGTTGCCAGATATTTGAAAAAAAAAATGCAAGTTCTCATTATAAACAAAATTAAAAATATAATAAGATTCTAACTGATGCAATTAAAAATGTTCTTACGTGTTCTTCCGCCTTTGTTAAATATGTTGGCTCTGGTCATAAAAAAAATGTTGGCAGATTAAACTTTATATTTCTAGATCCAATCTCATTAATCATATCTCCCCTTACCCGAAAAATAAGGCTTGGAACGATCTCAATTCGAGCTTAATTATATTTAGCTTTTAAATTGTATTGCATAATTTTAGGCTTATGCAAAATTTCTCTGTTGTTTTCAAGTTATTTTTCTCTCTCGCTCTTTCTTTTTTGTTTTGCTTACGTTGCTCATCTCACGTTCAGTTATCTTTTGTCATTCTTTAAGTAAACATGAAGAAATTGTGAAATTCTTAAATATTTGCGTAAAAATCAAAACCATTGTATAAATTCTGTTATTAATTTGTGTTTAGTGTTAAAAATAAAACAATGTGAATCAAAATGCAAAAACATTAGTGAATAAAATTTTAATAATGAAAACTGTAGGGAATAGTGTAATCAATTTTGAAAATTATCTACATAAATTAACCAGAAATTTGGAATTCTTCCTGTAAGTGCGACAATATGTATTGTAAATTAATTTGGACCAAGTGGAGTTTAGGTTTTTTATTTATTTTTTTTTTTTTGGTAGGAGCTTTGGGATGATTCTAGGAAAACATTTTTTTTTTCGGCGGTCGAGCCCATCTTCCGAAATTTTGCAATTTACTTGTGATTTACAATTTACAAATTACTTGTGATTTACTTTACTTTGTGATTTAGTATTGGATTTTAACAATACTTATATCATTTGAAAGCTTGAGAGCTCTTTATTTCAAATTTTTAAATTTTAAATTCATTAACCCATTATGAACCTATTTCAGTTTTTGTATTTTTTAAGTTTTTTTTTTTGGAAAAAGTGCCGTTATATCATAAAACGATCTATATAATGTTGGAATTTACAATAACTTAATGAAAGCTGGGTCTACTAGCGTCATTTCGATGTATATTTTGAACTCTTAGCCTTTTCAGAACCGGAAATATTAGCATTTTTATCTACACTTTTAAGTTTTTTTTTGTTTTAAATATGTCCTTATTTCTATTTTGCTCTACTTATTTTTTTGGAAATTAACCTATAATTTATCATACTATTATTTATCCGTCCTATTAGGAAATTTTTTAGAAAAACTCGCGCAATAATAGTATAATAAATTGTAATAAAATATTGCATTAATGTGAGATTGGAAATGTAATTGTTGAAATAAAGCGCGCTGTGAATATTTTTTATGTTTCTTGAGTATGTGTATATAAGTTTTGTTGTATTATTTTGAAGCGCCGCGATTTTTTATCAAAAATTTTCATAATATGAAAATATATTTGTTAATGGGTTTATTTTCCCTAAAAGAAATAATAACATAGCCGACCCTGAAAGGATTAAGCGGTAAAAACTATTTGAATGAAGCTAATGAAGCCAGCTTTTATTCAGTTTATGTAAAAACACACATGATATATGTCTATTTAAGAGATAATTCCATATTTAGGAATAAACTCTATTACAAAAATACAAAATTTTATAACGGTTCATAATGGGTTAATGGATTTCAAATAATATAATTATTGCTGAAATCCGATACTAAATAACAAAGTTATATATAAGTCAATGTCAAAACTTTGGATGTCCATAACTCGGAATATAAGCTCGACGGCCAAAAAAAAATTTTTTTTAGAAACCGCAACAAAACCGCATGAAAATTTGAAACCGATCTGGGCATTGCCCCTAAACTCCACTTAAGCCATTTATTTTTAATAATTTAGCAACTATTTTAAAATATTTCCACAAATTTTATTCCGCTTAAATTTTGTTGCTATTTAAATGTACCTTTTTGTCATGTCTTTCCGTGTGTAGTGATTGCTGTTGCGGTTTTTAAGTAAACAACTAATTCTTCTTTGCATTTCATTCTCTCAATGATGCAAACGTAAATTTTTTTCTCTGGTATTCGAGCTTTTAGACGACATAAAAATAAAGTCTTGCCATTTAACGTTTTTTTTTAAGAACTAAATTGACACTGCGTTTTTCCTTTTAAGGGCCTAGTTAGCCACACGTAACCTTAACCAAACGTGTCAGCTGTTTGTTACCGAACACAACTGTCACGTAACCGGAATGTCCCAAGCTGTTGAAAATAGATTTTTCCTACGTTTGTACTTGACATTTGTGAATAGCTGATAAAGTTTGGTTAATTTTACACAGCGACATGCTGGTTCGTTTTTTACGTTCTATAATTGCACTAAATGCCAACGTTACATTTACGGAATAGATACATTTTAGCAACGTGTGGCTAACTAGGACTTAAGTGTTTTAAGCGTTAATGCAAAAACAAATTTTACAATTTTTATAGATTACATATGTATGGTACTTTTTTTAGCGAGTGTAAAATCGAAATTACTCAGTCAATAGTTATCCCGTTTTTTAACTTTTTCTTTTAACTCATACTCTCTGTCTGTCTGTCTACCACGGGACAACACGGGTTAGTAAGGCACAGTTACGGAGTGCTTTAAAACCCATTTCCCCTTATCCGATCGATCTGAAACTCGGTCGATAGACTTGCCGTGAAAAAAGATTGACTTTGACGTAGTCACGCATAGTCGCGCATAGTCACGGAGAGATTAAAACCCCACTTCCCCTCATCCAATCAATCTGGAACTTGGTCCACAGACTTGTAGTCACCAAATATTAATTTTAAAATAGTCAAGCAAAGTCACGAAGAGATTCAAAACTCATATGCATAAGGAAAGAAAGTGTTTTAATAAAAACTTTGTTTTTATGGGTTAGATTATTTAAATGTTACGTTTTCTTATATACTTTTTTTATTCAAACGCGGAAGTCAAAATAGTGTTCATAGCAATGAAGTTTATTTTTTTTTACATTCGTTAATTCATAATATGCCTTATTTCGTTAATGCACATTAAATGGGGATTCAAAATAAAAAATTGATGACGCGCCAAATGCAAAATTCTATAAAATACGCTTCTACTAAAATTGATTCGCTTGGAACATAAATTCATCAGAAAATATAAAAGTTTTCGTTCGGGGCATGAGCTTCAATAACTCGAGATCCGCTGGACCGATTGACACTGTAGGAAGGTTTCTCACATTCTCAAATTCACGAAATAAATTACTTGAATGAAAATGAGTTTGCTAGTAAATTTTGGATCAGCCAACTGGTGGTGGGTTCGATATATTAACCAAAAACTACATTCTCCTCATAGCATCTCAAGGGTACTATGATAACGAGAGTCAACTTTATGTGGCTTAGGCGTACATATATGGCCATAATTTTATATATGTATGTAAAATTCATTTTCTCTTTGTTTGTGTGCTTGACCACAAATACAAATTTTGACTTTTCAACGGATTTCTCTGAAATTTGGTACACACGATCCCTGTACCCCATGAAAGGTCGCCTTAAACTTGTTATCGACCACGCCTACTCTTACGCCCACTTTTCATATACGATTCCTTTTCTGTTTTTTGGTATGTTTGTTCGCTATAAAATTTTTTATTTGTTAACGGATTTCTCTGAAATTGGATACATACAATCTTACCCCAGGTAAGGTTACCATATGCTTCTTATCGGCCACGCTTACTTTTACGCCCACTTCTTTTATGCAATTCATTTTCTGTTTTTTTTATATTTGTTCGTTACACAAACTTTAACTTTTCAACGGATTTCTCTGAAATTTGGTACACAGGATCTCTATACGCCAGAGTAGGTCGCCATATGCTTCTTAGCGACCACGCCTACTTTACGTACCCTTTTTTTACTTTTTAACGGGTTTCTCTCGAATTTACTGCACATTATTCTCATATCCTAGGAAAGGTCATCATATATTGTTATCGGCCACGCCCACTTTCATTAATTTTCTATATACGCTTTTAGTGTTTGTTATACATATTTTAATTTTGCAATTTTCCCTAAAACTTTGGGCATAAATCTCTTTACTTACTACCCTTGAGTTTACACCATTATGAAATAAATATTGTAAATCCAGCTGTTTCAAATATTCCCGTCTTGCATTTTTTACTATATGAGTTGTAACACCCCAAAATTAGTGCAGATTTATTTCATGGGTAACCAGATACAGGTTGACTACCGCTGTAGGATTACTCTGATGTGGTTAATTCATACAAATATTTCTATCTCGCCTTTTGTTTACATTGGAAAGCAACATATTACAAATATTTCCATTTTATCTTTTTCACTATATAAATGAGTTGTAAAGGTGAAAAAAGAACTATTTGCAATTGTGATTTGCACATGAAAGCATAGCATATAGGCCTACTACCTCAAATGCAAAAAGGCTTAAGTTAAACTCTAGAGAACCCGATCAGACCCAAATTCGTATCGAGTCTGAACGAGTTAGACAATCTTCGTCTAAAATAACTGAAACATCTGATCAAACTCAATAACGGCTTGAAGCCCAAAGATCAAGACAAGTTTTGTTAAGAGAAGCGGAAATGCCTGAATCTGCTCAAGTGCGTCTAGAAATCCAGCGGATAAGACAAGCTGACCCGAGGGAATGTGAAACTCCAGAAACGACTCAGCAACGTCTTCAGGCGCAACGGATAAAACAAGCTGAGTCCAGGGAATCTGAAACTCCTGAAACGACTCAGCAATATCTTGAGGCCCAGCAGATAAGACAAGCTGAATCCAGGGAATGTGAAACTCCTGAAACGAGAGAACAATGTCTTGAGGCCCAACGAATAAGACAAGCTGGCTCCAGAGACTGTGATACTACAGAAACGACTGTAATATCCCCACCAGAAAACTTTTGTCAGCTGATTCCTTCATTGCAAGAGATGGCACAAAAAGTTTTTCCTAACATAACGTACATAAGAGAACAATCTGTTACGGCAGCAGGTATCAACTTAGAATCTCCCTGTTTTTCTCATAGACAGAAGGAAAAACCAGGAATGTTGTTTATCCCAAAGCTCAAGAATAACTAAAATTCGTAACTTTTAGACATCAAACACTCAAAATAATCCATGCATAAGCACATTTAGTTGTAATGGTAAGCAGGGGCTGAGTACTTAGTCCCCAAGGAACAAATTCCCCAAGAAAAATGGACTTATTCGCCAAAAAATTGAGGAATAAGCTTACGATGAATAAATTTCCCAAATTTTATAAAAAAAAGGTCCCAAGAAGAAAGGAACTAATTCCCCCATACTGCTCTGAATATCTGTGCTGCAATAAACCTATTTAAAATCGGTATTCTTTCCAATAGCATCATTTCGGTGTGTGGAAGCGGAGCTCGGATGCGGACATGACGCGACGCGCTCGCGGAATATCGGAATGCTCTAAAAATATAATTTAGCAATAAAAATAATTTGACAACAATTTCGCGGCGGCACGCGGATGCGAAGCGTTCTCGGAACATAGCTCAGCTAAAATATTGCAATGATCTGAAAAATATATTTTATCGATTAAAATAAGTCGACAACTGCGCCGCAGCACGGGTGTAGCTGCCAAACGTGCGCACGCGGACATGATTCGCTCCTGGAACACAGCTCAGTGAAAAGTCTTATGGTAAATTTTACTTACGTATATGCAATAATTACTATACATACATATGCTATAAGCAGTTGCTTAAAGCAACCCTGCGGCACAATGTTAAACGTCGCATTCATTTTCCATTTTTGAAACTTCTATAAATTTGACGTCACTGCTCAATGATGATCACTTATTGAATGAAGTAATTCGATTTTAAAAGTTCTGATTCCTTTAATTTGCAAACGATTCCGTTGCACTTGATGTTTATGAACTAAATAAACTTTAAAAAAAAACTTAAACTTATTTTTGAATAACTTTTGCTGTAGCGTCTTATAAAAAATCTTCTAAATCAAAAAATCAAAAAATTTTAGATTGAAATAAAAAATGAATTTACGCCCCAAAAACGAAAATATTGGGGAATTGTTTCACCATGAAGAAATTCCCCAATCCCATACAAATTTTTGGAAGAAAGTTCTGGGGGAAGTTTTTTTTTGGGAATTTGTTCATTGGGGACAAAGTACTCAGCGCCTGGTAAGCATAGTGAACCATTTTTCAATTCAAAGGTCTTTGGATCCCGGGAAAGACCGGGTAAAAACAGCTAGTATATATAATGCTGCGCGCATTAATAGATTTCTACAATTAGATACATGGCAATCCTTTTTTAAACCATCAAGCATAATAAATTCATCAAAAAGAAAAAAAATATATATATAAATTGAGTAACAAAAAATTATTCATTTCCAACATGTGAAAATACTAACCAAGATGAAGGGGGAGTATTTAAACTGGATAACAACATGCATAAACACGAAAAGATGTTGTATATTTTATTTGCATAAATACGTAGCCACGAGACAAGAGGTAAAAAATAATAAAGTAATGCATAAACGTATGCAAAAATGTGAAAGTAGATTATGCAATACTAAAGGAGTCAAGAGTATAATGTGATAAAGGACCACCAGTGTGTATGTCCGCAGTTTTCTCTTTTACTATTACAACTATTTACTATCCTTGTTAATACAGCCAGCCATGTTGCAATCATAACTAGCCTAAGAGCTTGTTAAAAGCAGCTTAGCTGTTGTTACTGCATAACTACGAACATACTAAACCATGAAAACATTACAAAAAAATGAGGACTTTTTTATCCACTTGCATGTTGAACGGCGGTCTATTGAATTTAATGGCATTTTGTTGTCTTTGATAAATTTAAGAAATTCCAGACAAGTGTTTAATGACGTAACTTCGTAAGCTAAGACAGGTTGGTAGATTGAGAGTAGAGTTATAACTTTCACACTTTGAAATCTAAACAATATCAAATATTCAAACAAATATACGGATATACAAATTTAATTAAATATAAATGTATAAAAGTCAGTTCTTGTTTTAATAATTATGTAAATGTAATTTGTCAATTATTCTTTTCCCAATAGTAATATAATTTTACTATAATTTTTTATTAATTCCACAAATAAAAACGATTGCTGTTGTGATAATAATACTAAAGTAGCAAATGTTGATTTTGAGTTAATAAAACTAAAGTAAATTTAAAAAAATATTATGAAGTATTCATATAGTGGATTAAAAAAAAATTATTCAGAAGATATGGTTTATTATGACTTCCTAAGCAGTAGTTAATATAAAATCGTCCAGGACCGGCAAATTATTTGAACCCGGGATTTCGAGTTCAATACCGGGTCCCCGATACTAGCACTGGGACTGAAGTGAAATCTCAAACTGAAACAGATTAAAAGAAAATTTAATATTTCCGGATATTCAAACAAAAATAAAAATAAACAAGTAAGAAAATTATAGTCGGTCTAGACCGACTACACGATACCCTATACCATGCGTTTAGAAACCCTATCTCTTAGACCCAAATAACTGGATATAGAAAATAAGCATAAACCAAATTTGAGTGGGATTTTTATTAATTTTTCGGCTGCAGATATGAAAAAGTTCATATCGGATGCTATATCTATAGGGGACTAGGCCCAAAAATGGACCGATCCTGACCATGTTTGGTAAAGTCTCTTGTATTTTGCAAAAATATATACAAACAAAATTTAAGAAGAATCAGTGCACTATTTTTGTTTTTTGATAGATTTAAGTGAAGATCGGGAAGCAGCTCTATATGGGGCCTTTGACTAAGAGTTGTCCAATAGGGATCATTTTTGGACTACTGATTAATGGATGTAATATATACATACAAACCCAATTTGACTAAGTTTTGTATGATAATTTGGATCTTATGGCAATATAAGTTGATTTCATAGGGGTCATTTGTATGGGGGCTAGGTCTGAACATGGACCGATTCTCACCAATTTCAGTAGCCTTCATCCCACGGCCGATAAAAGATTAAATACCAAATTTCATCAAAATATTTGCGACCTGCAATTTGATTACAAGCTTTACATGGACACACAGACGGACGGACGGACGGACGGACATCGTTAAATCGCATCAGATCGTGATTCTGTTTCAATCGGTATAATTAAAGATGGGTGTAGGTCAAATTTTTTTGGTTGTTACAAACAGCACCACATAGTGGTATAGGGTATAATTACAAAAATAAATAGAATGCTGTGGAAATAGAAAATAATTAAAAATTCTGTAGCAAAATGTATTAATTATGATTGAATTTCAGTTGCAACTATTCACTGCCACGCTGGTAGGCAGTACAGAATTCAAGTAGTTAGAAGTTTTTTTCCGAGTATGCATTGGCGATAATCTTCTGTCCCGAAAATTGCCAATTTTTTTTTTTTGGAAATACTTGCTATATTTTTTTTGAAATTTATTTCTTGACTAACTGATCTGTCCAGATTTTCGTGTAGTGACACCATGCTTCGTTGGTAAATGGTTTGGACATACGATAAACCAAGCCAATAATCAAGTTAATAATCTAAATTTTTTTTAGCCGTTTGAAGTTAAAACTCAATTCTACTTCAAACTCGTCGTAAACTTAATTTCCTTTGTGCATATATTGTAGCAAGTTAGATAAGTTATTCGAAGCTTGATTATTCAACGGATTATTGCTTCTTTGAGATTAAAAGCTAAACTGTTTGTGTCCAAAAAAATCGCTAGAAAAGAAATATTTGCATCTACTGTCAAAAGTGACGAATCACGACGGCATAATGCTTCAACATCTAATATAACCAGTTCTGGTATTGATAGCAAATTCCTAATCCAGTAAATTTCTTCCTCATTGAACGGTAATGGTGATTTGTTATTAAACAATGGTTTTAGTACACCATTTTTTACTTCAAAAATCTTTCTAGTATGACATATGCATCTGTTGTTGTCATAAAATCAAAATGTTCAGGGGAGCCAGAAAACGTTATATTTGAAATTATAGGCTCGATATAAAGATTATAGAGCTTTTTCTGTAACAGTCCTGTAGATATGGGCAATAAATACTTTATATAAAATTTTAAGTCAAAAATCTTTAGAGGAATAGATCCTAGAGAAGGACGAAAAAACAATATGTAAATAACACTTAAAGTGTGTGCAGATAAAATATTTTATGTCGACAAACGTCGTTTTCTTTGAAAAGGAACACTACCAATACTGCCACACATGTAGACATAGTTGTTGAAAAATGGATTTTTTTTTGTTCGTCAACAAAATGTTAACGGGACTTAGGATGAGAATATAACAACGTATCAAGAATAATGGTGAAAAAAAATAACAGAAATAAACATACAAGTTTTTATAAGTGGTTATAAAATGAAAATTAATCCAAAATTATTTAACATTTTTTTTTATTAATAACAACGTATGTCGCTATGTGTCGTTTTTTGAGAAAATAATTTCTCAACGATCAAACGTAGCTTGACATACGTCGATAGTGCTACAAATTAATTTAACAAACATTTAAGTTACGTCGTTATTTAAAGAAAAACTCAGAAATGGTAAATTTTTTTTTAATTTAACACATGTAAAAAGCGTTAAAAATTAATATATTTGGCATCATTAACTCAAAATTGACAAAAATGGACATACGCGGTTATTCCAGAAAGAGAGAGTTTAAGCGAGTTTTTGTGTCAATTAACAACGATTTTACTTTACCAAACTCTTCTGCTTTGATAAGGTTTTTTGCAGAATATATTAATTTTTAGTCGAAACAAGCAGTTTCTTCAAAAATTTATTAGAATCCGCTATCGCGGTGATCAAATTCTAATTCGAACTCGAACAAATCGTCACATTCGGTATCGAGTAAAATCAATCGAAATTCCATATTTTGTTTTACTAATTAAAGAAGACGGACAATCGTCAGAACTTGTTTACTTTTACTATTATCTATGGGCCATAACTCATTAGCTGTGACAGAGTAAAATTACTCTTAGTATTTTATTTTGGAAAATAAAAAATAATTTCGATCGAAAAATTTTGTTCACGAATGCTACAAGCTTTTTATATAAAATATCGACATCGACTACGACTAGATGGATAGCATGTGCCAAACATAGCTGTTTATCACCGTTTAACAATTTGCCAACTTTGTTAATGATCAAAACTCCACACGGCTGTAATACAAACAAATGATCCTAAATTTTCAGCAATCAATTTTGATGTAATTTTCTGCTGATAACAATCCATGTACCCGTAATAACACCAAATTTCAATGTTTTCCTTTGATATGCAGGTTTATATTCAGATACCGACGATCTCTTCTAGAAGTCCATTTGTCACAAGGTAGACTGAGTCACTCACCTTTGGATTTCAATCTTTGCAGTTCGACAACTAATTTTGGTCGCACAAATGTGCAGTACTTGATTACCATATAACGAATCAAATTCACGAGCAGATAAAGATTTTCGTAAGTCCTTAGACGCTACAAAGATTCTAAATAGCCAACCATGAACAGTGGTCATTCTAGCCAATACTGCATCAAGGGTCATGAACGTTGAGAAAACTTGTCATTATTGACTTTTTATACCCTATACCACTATGTTGTTTGGGTATAATGACCTTGTGCTGCTGTTTGTAACTACCAAAAATATTTGACCTAGACCCACCTTTTATTATACCGACCGACTCAGAATCTCTTCCTGAGTCGATTTAGCGATGTTCGTCCGTCCGTCTGTGTCCATGTAAACCTTGTAATCAAACTACTGGTCGCAAATATGAATATTTTTAAATGAAATTTGGCCATTATCGGCCATAGATTGGTCAAATTCGGTCCGTGTTCAGACCTTGTCCCCATTCAAATGACGCCTATGAAATCGACTTAAATTGCAATAAGATCCAAATTATCATATAGATCTCGGTTCAATTGGGTTTATGTGCATTTATTACATCCTTTTATTAGTTGTCCAAAAATAAACCCCATATCTTTTCATAGAACCTAGAACATAATGCTGCTTCCCGATTTTCACTTAAATCTATCAAAAAAACAAAAATATTGCACAGATTTTTCTCAAATTTATGTTTGTATATATTTTTTAAAATATAAGTGGCTTTAGCAAATATGGTCAGGATCCGTCCATTTTTCGACCTAGTCCCCATATAAATATAGCATCCGATATGAACTTTTTCATATTTGCAGCCAAAAATATTAACAATGTCACTCAAATTTGCTTTATTCTTATTCTCTGTATCCAATTAGTTGGACCGAAGAGATAGAGTCTCTAAACCATGGTATATCGTAGAGTATCGTTGAGTCGGTCTAGACCGACTATGATTTTCTTACTTGTTTAAAATAAACTAAGTGGTGCTGGTAAAATATTTAAAAACTGAGCGGAAAATATCTCATTCGAAGTTATATATTAATTTAAAATAATTTAAGAACATTAAACTAATTATCGTGAAAATGTTCTTTAACTATTTCAAATTAATATTTACCGTTCCTATGGTAATGAAAAATTTTCTACTGGCCTTTTAATTTTTTCCCTCGCCACTGAATTTGAGAACTACTTAGCTTATTTTTAATTTTTTCGCATAATTTCACATACAGGTAGTCAGTATTATAATCCCGGTCTTTGAAGATTTTCAGCTCTGGGATTTTGGTGTTAAAATAACCCGATGTGCTTTAGTTAATATGTATTTTACAAGATCCATTAGAGACAACTTCCATCTTACGACAAGCCAAGACCCGAATTTTCACAACATCTGGATTCATGAATGACATCTGGTTCACTTCATTAAATGTCCTGTTTATTTTGCTGGAAGGCAGTTGAATGAACTGTAATGAACGAACTTATTATCTAAGCTGTTCTGGCTGAAACCCATTAGTAACTCAAATAAACGATTATATCCAACTAATTGACAATTCAAACTAAACAAATGTTAAATTTTTGAAGAAGTATACCCTTTGTCTTGTCCGTGCACTAATAATTATGTGGTGAGGGTGCAACAAGTTTGTTACGATGTTTGTAACTACATCCGATTAACTAAGAATTAATTTCTGAGTCTGTCCATCTTTCTGGCTATGTGTACAGCAAACGCACAAATCACAAATTACAATAGCGGATTTGGCATCGACTTTACCAACTTTAAAGTTACCAATTTATTTCACTTCACTCATACAAAATGATGCGTTTTAACATTTCCTTAAAGATTATTTCATAATGGCGAACTCAGCGCTCAAGAAAATCCCACAATTGCTCTATTAATATCGTGTGATGTGGGAGGTGATTTCAATTGATTTTTAGTATTGTAGAGCAACCACAGCATGACATAGTGCGCTGACGTTTTGGAACATTATGCTGTTGGCACTAAAAATTTTCTCCAAGTTCCAGTTGTTCTGCGATTAACTTTAAATTTTGTTTGAAACTGTTTATGTATTTAATTTGATCCAATAGACTCAATAAATATGAGATTTACATCATCGTTTCCTGCAATACGACCAACGCACAGTGGCGCCCGTAGAGCAAACGCGGTTGCAAAAATCAAAATTTTAATGTGCGCCGACGAAGTCCTATGTTATAGGAAACTTTTCAACGATTTCAAATATGCTACTCTTAATAATATCACATTTTTAGTTTAGAAGATATAACCGTTCAAAGTTGACCGACTTTCGGTTTTCAAAAAAACACACAATTTTTAGTCAATTTGTTGCGATTTCAGGTGTAATATCACGAAAAATAGGTAACGAATCGCCTTATTTTTTGTTTGTATTGATTGATGTATTTATTAAATGTATAGTGATAAAAAAAAAATTAACTGTTTGCTTTGTGTTTCTCCTGGTGAAGCACTATTTAAAAACTATCCGTTTTTTCATTATTTTTCAACTTTGACGGAAAATAAAAAAAATCTATATTTTTATCTATTTGCCTTATTTGCAAAACATATTCTTTGATTATTTCTTTACATAATTCAAAAGGTTTTATCTGCCCGTACGTGCCCGTTTGGCTTCTAGAGGTCAAAAAGTTTAAAAAGACATGGTTGCAGAAATTGTATGGCGTGCATCCCTTACATGTTTTGACTGACAGTAGTTTGATCTAATAGTTTGAAAATTGCATTTTAAGTCGGTTGTCTACCTGTGAGCCTCTGCCAAAGTCTACTCCCAATATCATGTTACATTGAAATTCGCATAATTCAGCCTAAATCCATATGTATGCAGGGAACAGGTAAATGTTTAGGCATGGTAGCATTGCAAAATAAGCATAATGCCTGGATTAGTCTACGACTGAAAGTTGGCGCAACAAGTACTGAAACCATGGCGTTAAACAATTTAAGTACTGAAAACATGGCGTTGAACAATTTAAAATTATTTGAACTGTTTAGAAGGTCAACCACACCAAAGTTTTTCACGGAAGCTGCTTTAGAAGAACTTGATAGCATATACGGAAATATTGAGAGAAGCGAAATTATAAAAAATAATTTTTATCTGATATATGCAAATATTAAGGCCAAATGGGTGAAATCTAATCGAACCATTCAGAACTTCAACTCCAAATACGAGGACTGGCTTAATGAAGACACCATCCTGGATATATTGGCAGTAGGTAAACCCACCACATCAACCAGGGGAGCAAAAGTAAGGCAAAAAAAAAGTATTGAGGAGTGTTCAATTTTCACAAGAAAGAGGAAACTTGCCGATGCCACCAATGACTTGACCACGAAGCATGTATCGGACGCGCTGTCTATTAAATATACAAAGGATAGTGAAAGAGTTAGGTCGCAGATTACAAAATCTGTTGCTGATGCAAGCCCACTGCGACTAAAAAGGATTAAGGAAAGCATTCCCACGCACACATTAAAAAGTATGGTTCCGAAGAAGCCTTGGCCTTGTTTATGGACTTACAACTTTCCAAAGAAATATATGAGATACTACGGCCATCCTTGATGTGACACGGGGCTGATGTTTTACCAGGATAAAAGCATATTACGCAAGCCAAAATAAATCCACGACCACTGCATACGGAGTTTACGGAAGTCTCTGTGAAAGCCAATCTGCAGGATCTCATGTGCCATACAGCAAAACGGTTGTTGGAGAGTCTTCCTGAAAATGAGGTGAAAGTTCTTCCTGAGAAACTGACATTGATCAGCCAATGGGGCTGCGATGGATAATCCGGACAAAGCGTTTATAAGCAAAGGATATCTTCCGATGACGCTGCAATATCGGACGGAAATATGTTTAAGGCATCTGTTGTTCCTTTGCGGCTAAAATCTGATATTTGCCTACACTGGAAAAATCCACGTCCGTCATCAGTGCATTATTGGCGACCAATAATGTTTCAGTTTGCAAGGGAATCGGCAGAACTCATAAGGACCACGGTGAAGGACATTGAAGAACAAATAAGCAAGATTAAGCTTACAAAGCTGCAAATTGGAGAAGGAAAATATATTGAATGCAATTACGAGTTCCACCTGACCATGGTTGACGGGATTTGCAAAAAGAGTCAGAAGAACTTTGATAATTTAAACGATTCTACAAACGAGGAGAATTACGAATATGGAATGTCACCATTGTACGCAAGTATAAGGTGTGTGGAGTTCTTGCTAAAACTTGCGTATACCCTACCACAAGAGGAGGAATACTTCGATGAAAATACATCAATAAAGGATAAGGAAAAGATCAGAAAGAAGCAAATACAGGATGCTTTTTTTAAACAAGTTGGACTAAAAGTAGACTGTCCCAAGCACGGATACGGTAACTCAAACGATGGAAACACTTCTAAGAGATTTTTTGAAAATGATGAGGCAGTAACTAGAATCACTGGAATTGACAATCAAATCGTGAAAAGATTGGGAACGATCTTGAATATTTTAAACTGCAAAGAAAATGTCAATTCTACAAAATATGGAGAATATGCATCGAAAACTGCATCTCTTTTAGCAGAAATATATCCACAGAAGAAGTTGACCCCGACCGTCCATAAAATATTGGCGCATGGCAAAGATATAATTAAGTACCAGTCTCTTAACAAATTTTATAAAAAATATAGATTGCAGAACACATTCAAAGCATCAAGGGTAAGGCAAAATGAGGACCTCTTCAACATGTTGGCAGCATCTTCCGATCCACTTATTTCTTCCCTGCGGCATGTGAAGTCACGAATAGAGTTAGAAAATAATTAAAGTTTAGAAATGATTAGTCTTTTAGATATACCTTCTCTTACGAATTGTGATGAATATTTTACAGAAAATTGAAAAAATAAATTTAAAAAAGAAGTAATTTTTTTTTAATTTGTTGGTTAATAATTTAAAACATAAAACTCTAAAGAAAAAAAATAAAAACAATCTAAAAATGTAAAAATAATTTTTTTTAGTTACCATAAAATTGATTTTTCTACAAATTTTAACTTTTATAACCTATAAGTAGGCCCCTACAAAGCACCCTTTCCAAACGCTCATTTCATAGGCTGAACAGTTATCTATCATATGCTGTTAAAACTGTTCAATTATGTTATTCGGTTCAAAAGATATGATTTTTGCAACGAAAAAACTCAAATGGCGCCAATGTGCAACGGAAAAATCAAGATAGAACTGATATATTTTGGATCGAAGCATATAACTTGATAAAGTCAGATAATGGAAAAAATTTAATTATAGATAATTATATTGCAATTTCTATACTCAAACGCTGAAGTCGAGAGAGTGTCAAATATAATAATAATTAATTCCTTAATATAAATACTAAAAATGTGAAATTAATGTTCTGCTAATTATAGAATTTCATAAAATATTTCTACCAAAATTAATTCACTTCAAAGATGTATAAAAATACAAATCTATAATTCTATATTAATATAGTAAAGAGGGAATGTGTGTTTCAATGTTGTTTTCTTTGTTTGTAGGAGGTAATCACCATAACTGCTCATCTGATATTCCTGAAATGTTGACAGAGTCTTACCGCGCATATGGGAAGTACTATAGGCTATAATTTTTTTTTTAAATATTTCTAGTGGGCGTAGCACCTCCCGTACAAAATAAATTTTTAATATCATATATATTGAGCACTATTTTTAATGTTAATAGCTGTGCCGGAAATGGGCGGGATCGGATAGGTGGGCGTGGCGTGGTACCATACAAATAATTACTCAATATCATATATCTAGAGTAATATAACAACATCATTATGATGCGGGAGGAGGAGGTGTTAGCGAAGCACGCCGGGTTACATCTAGTCTGATATAAAATCCATACTAAAGCCATGCTTAACAGTTGGCTAAAGATTTTATTTATTTAAAGCGTTCCACTCTTCCGCCAAACTAACTTTTTGCCTTTAATGCCAAATATGTAAAAGTTGCTCTCTTCTGAAAATAATACAAGTTCCTAAAATTTTATAACCTTCTGTAACCTGTAACATATTCATTTGCCAAGTCCACATTTTTTTCTACTGACATCGGAAATCAATATCTTGCTACACGACCAAGACAGTCAACTTTTTTTTTTAATATTTATTAAGCGGTTTATTTTAGAACTAATTTGGGAAACTGAAGTTCTGTGATTGTCTTTTACTGACGACAAAATATTTCGCTTTCGCTCTCAGTTAGCTTGGTGGACTTGTAATTTTGAATGGCGTATTGCACTAAGGAGAGATTCCTACCTATGGTCCGAGCTATTTCTGCGAAAGATTTTCGCTCATTGCTAAGCTTTCGGATAATTTTTCTTTCATCAGCACCGACTTCTTTGATTTTGGCACTCATCTCTAAATATAGTTTCCAAAAAAGTATAATTAAGTAAAATCAATTTTGTACAAAAAAGTTTGTCTTCTACTGAAACAAAATCGATGTAACGGACCTGTACCTCGCACAGTGGACCATTTGACGAGAAGGCGGTCCAAAATCCATAACTTTTGATTGGATTGGAATTTTGATATGCGGCTTTCTATGGTTTGGTAGGCGGGACTTTAGTCTTCAATTTTTGCTTTAAAATTTAAATATTGACTGATAATTAAAAAGTTATGCAGGGTTTAAAACATATTTTCATTTTTTGTTGAATTTTAGTACAAAAGCGAAGTGTTAAAAGGTTAAAAAAGTTTTTTTTTTATATAATGTCTTATTTTTTCAGTTAATTTTACAACTAATACTTTTTAAACATTTTCTAATTTAAATTTTTTGTGGAAATTGACAAACTTTGGCCCCCGTAAACTTTTTGGTCCAAATTTTCACAAGGGCCAAAGGTAAGCTTTTTTTGAAAGAGCTCGAGTAAAAGTAAAAATTACCTGATATTGGTCAAGATAGAGAAGTTTCGTATGTTTTTACTTTAATTAGAAAAAATTTTTTTTTGTCTTTTTAAATATTTCTGTATCAATATTTATTGTAAATTTATAAAATACGTAAATTTTTAAATCAAGAAAAATTGTTAGCTATATGAAAAAGAGTATAGCTTATTGGTAGTGTACTGAAAAACTACTTTATATCAAACAACTTTAGTAACTATATCTTCTAAATAACCTTAATTTTCATATTCTAGAAGTTGTTTAGCTTCTTCGTCTAATTCAATAGAGGTAGTTTTCAATTTCTGGCGAATGTTGGACATATATGGATCTGAAGTGCGCAACAAAATGGTGATAAGGTCTCTATTAGTATAATATCTGGACGTTTTTGTTGTGTTGGGCTCACGAAGGAGTCTGTAGTCTTTGTTCATTTTTTCTTGCGCTTCATCAGATAGATCTCGTATTGGTAGCATATTTGTGTTGATTATTTGTTCCAAAATATTATGAACTGTGGATGACATATATCTCCAAGAGTATTTTTCATTATAAAGTATAGATGTTTTACTGGCGTACTCTCCAAAATTTTTTTGCGTTTATCTTTCTGCTGCATGTTAGAACCTGTTGCATGATTTTTAATCTTGGTCGATTAGCTGTAGATGTTTTTCTTGAAGTTGTTTATTTTTTGCTTTCTTTTTTCTTTGTTTTTTCTCACTATTTCGCCAAACGGGCCAAATTCAAAATCATAACCCAATTAAAGAATATGCTCCATAACACGTATTCTAGCATAAAGGCGGACATTCCAAACTCGCAGGCTTCCTTAAAACTATCGTCCTGTGGTGGGGCTTGGCTTAATTAACTTGATGTCTTTTGGCAGTAATGCAGGTCGACGATGACTTTGTTTCGGCTAAAGCTTGTGCAACTTTTCCATCAATGATTGTGAGACACATTTTAAAATTTGCTTCCTTAATTTGATCTTTTATCTTTTGAACTTCTTCAGTTACGACATCTTTGGTTTCGTTTTTGAATACCAATTTTAATTGTCTGCAATACTTTGTTGAAGAAGGATTTTAATTTTTCCATACATCAATTTCTGTTACTCTACTAGTTGACGGCTCTAAGCCGCTATAAATTTTTGTTAAGCGCAATGGAACCATAAATAGATAAGCATCTGATGAACTTTCGGCATTAAATTGCTAGTAGAGGACCCGTCGCAAGAGGATTTTGCAAGCGTTCTGCAGTATATTCAAGGAGATCTTGCAATTTTATTTCTACTGAACTTGAAGCATATTGTGAAGCTAAGCATTCTTTTTTTGGCAGAAACTAAATCTCTATACTTTGGAAAAATCCCACACTTCTTGGTTGGTTCGCTTCCGCAATTCCTTATATTGATTCTTGGTCAACTGCAAATGCAAAAATATGGCATACCCTTCATCTGGAGTAAATTTCTTATCTTCAATTGGTGTAGGTATGTTTTTCAAAAACCTCTTCGTGCGCC
This sequence comes from Cordilura impudica, assembly GCA_963682025.1. Lineage (NCBI taxonomy): Eukaryota > Metazoa > Arthropoda > Insecta > Diptera > Scathophagidae > Cordilura > Cordilura impudica. The sequence continues at coordinate 131,239,378 of OY821517.1, forward strand.
TTGGGCTCGCTTCTACTATTTTCTCAATTATCTCAATTTTATTTTTCTTGTTTTGTGTTCGTTCAATTTGGTGCAAAAATGAATCCTTAATAATTCTTGGAGAAATTTCTTCATTGATATTCCCCAGCTTGCGCCTTCGAGATCTTTCACTACATCCGTCAATTGGTTTTGTAGGTCGACCATTTTTTCCAATTTCATTGGCAGTTATAGATGAACTCTCAAAAACAAGTTCCTTTAAAAACCAGTTTTGGTGACGTTTGTACATCTTTGCCCTGCTATGAGAGCATTCAATGTACCGTTTTTTCAAATTTGATGCAAAAGTTGTATTTTCAATTTCTCTTAGGTTACAATTCTTAAAGAAATGGTTGCTCAGTGTGTGCAATATTATATCGTCTACATCTTTTTGTTGAAAATAAGTATAAGCGAGATCTCTATAACAGTACTTAGCCATTGTTTAAACTGTAATGATAATAGTGTAAACATTATTCTAAATACTCTTTCTCGCAATTATGTAAAGTACAATTTTTTATCTTTTATTGCCACTTTTTGAAGCATAAAAACCCCAGACCCTAATCCCTTTTAAAAGGTGAAGCATAACTGCTCATATCTTAAAAGGGTGTGTCGCAATAGTTTTTTACCATTTACGTATTATTTTAATTTTTTCCCATTTTGTAAGGTATTTAAACCATATAATTCAAGTTCCGACTATTAATGTTTTTGAAAAATAAATTAAAATTATAAAATACGTAAGAGTACCTGTCAAAACATTTTACCCATTAATATAATTTTAGCGCATTATGTATCAACCCTTTTTTATAAATATATAACAACTCGTGTCAACTCTACCGTTTCCTTTTTCTGTCAGTATTAAAAGCATATAATCTCACGTAAAAAAATACACCGTTACGACCAATTTTTGTATTGACAACACACAGACGGATGGATTAACATCGTTAAATCGACTCAGAAAGTGATTTTGAGTCGAGCCGTATAATAAAAGATATGTATAGTTCCAATATGTTTGGTAGTTACAAACATCAGGGCAAACTCTTAATACCCTAACCACATAGTGGGAAACTTTTGTAGTCATAAATTTTACACAAAATATTTGACCTTTGGTCAGAAAGTGGTGGGTATACAGTGCAGTGTAGGATTGTAGGGGAGGGTACGGGCTATAGAAGAGTGCAAGATTTTGTTGATGGCTTGTGATGGCCAGGAGTTATGCTCTATTAAGTTGGAGATCTTCGGAATGTTTGGACCTTTTTTAAAAATATTTCTTTTTTTAATTTCTAAACGACTCAGTGACTTAATGTTTCCAACATTAATAGCTTTGAAGTTACATAATTATACAAAATTTATTTTACTTTATAGTCCGCTAAATCAAAAAAGTTACAGTCATTTAAAAATCAAAATTTACATAAAAAATTTTTAATTTTTAGCAAAATACTTAGAAAGTCAATTTTCGAAGACCCTGTGCGATCTGATGTAGTTAAAATAGAGTCGCAATTTTTCGGCGCCCGAGGTTCATAAGTATTTACTTTCAAATAAATAACAAGACTTTATTTCGCTGAATTCCTCTAATCGAAAATTTAGAAATACGTTTTTTCCATTGTAAAAGAAAAAATTTAAGTTGTAACGTTGCGTACGTTTTTTTTTTTTAAGTAAAATTCACAATGTGTCAATTGTAATAAGTTCCTAATTCAAAAAGTTTATTAAATTTTTATTAATATTTTAAATTTTCATCTCCAAGTTTACTGATACTTTTTTTTTTTAGCAAGTATAGGGAAATCCAGTTATTATAGTCTGAACTATTCCCCATAACATAATCACAATAAATTTGGTTTGTTTCCATTTTTAGTTTCCATCAATGACCTCACCCCAATATGGTTGAATCTAAAACCCTTTTTCAGGCTCAAGGTATAGGCTATCATGTAGTCAGCCTATGCATAAATTACCAACGACATCCATAAATAGTTCATACGCATCAAAAAATTTATTTCTACGATAACAAGCAAATAAATTTCAATGGATGCAAGTCTAGACACTTGTGTATTATTATTTGTGTATTATTATTTGATAACTAATGAGCTAACCTCGGGTTTAATGCTGAATTTTCTTAATTCTTTTACAAATGAAACATCATAGATAATTGTATGTACATTATGAAAATAATGGTGCATATAATCATGCCAAACTCCTCGAGTTTTAAGAGTATCTTGGTGTGATGGTCGCCAGATGTATACAAAATTTGTACATTCATTTTTGTTATTGAAATGGGACGTATTTCCAACATTTAGTTAGTACAAAGTAAAAGCCATACTAAAGAAACATCTTCATAAGCACTTAGGAAAAACTTATTCTCAAACATTTATTTAAATTAACTGTATTGACGTTATCTAGAATAGAGCGGGAGATGACCACTTGTTGCCACTTGAAATGCAATCAAAAGGTGGTTCGTTTTTAATGACGTCTCTGTCTCTCTTTGTTTTAGCTGGGAATGTAAATGTGCACAAGTGCTGATAAACGATTGCCTTACAGCAAAAGATAATGGAGCTGATGACGTCGTAGTTATAAAACAAAAAATGCTATCGAGGAAAATTATAGTGATTTTCCCCATTAATTGTTTTAAACTCAAACACAAGTTTTTATAAAGTTTTACACTAATAATAGCAATAAACAGATACCAAATAAAAATAGTAATAAAGTTATATGATTTTTTACAATCAAATCTGATGAAAAAAAAAAATGTTTATACATTAATGAACGCTTTAATACCAACAAGATTTTAAACTACAAAAATTTCATTCAGATTTATTAAATTTTATGATAAGTTTTTATTTAATTGGGAAAATTATAAATAACCCATATTAATTCACTGTTAATATATGTGACTAGCAATATGGCGTTTATAAAATGTTTTAAATAAATTTCGTACATAAGTATTTGTTAAACAAGTATGAATACTATTGGCAGTGGTACCACCTTTTTCATACTAAAATCGCTAGTCATATGTTTGTAAAATATAATTATTTTTATTGATTTAATAAGGTGGTTGATAATATTGGCTGGAATGCTTTTCCAGTCTCATAGTTTCTTTTATTTTATTCTGTAATTCATTGTGTTGCGCTCTTTCGTATTCAGCGTGTATCTTCCGACTACATCGCATGAACTTTTTCATGTAGTTGGGTTATACGATTTACGTCTAGATCACTTGAGTCTCTAAGGCAGCTCTCTCATCAAATGTGGATTTATGCAATTCCTTGACATCCTTCAACTGTTCTTCAAGACTATCACGATCTTTGTCTATATCTTCTATGTTTTTATCTGAAAGCGGTTTCTGATCTTGATCTTCACAATTGCGCTGCTCTTCTCCATCTATCGGTTGTTGTTTTACAGCCTTTGAGATTGTGGCTGTCGTTACATATGTACCTTGCATCGAACTTACCATTGCAGCATCCTCATTTTTAGTAAAGTAATTTATATCCTTATTATTGATGTGACTGAATGTGCCCCGGATGCAACGGCCGCTTTTGCATGTGTAGTTGTTCTGTATTCTGTTCAGTTTTTGTTGCAATAACTTTCAAATCTTGTCTAAGGTGTTTATCATCATAACGACCCAAAAAACATGTATTTTGGCTTTGAATTAACTCATTCCCGGTTTCAGACACAGGAGAGACATGGCTACTATTGCCGGTACTCATACTACCAGTTGTGCCAAAGGGATGAATCAAATTGAATTTATCGTATCTCTTACAGACGACCAAATGTATAGCCTTGTTCGCAGTGCGTAAAATATTAACTGCTTCTTGATATGAGGCACACCCACTAAGGAGTTGCCATTCAGTTCTAGCAAACGTATACAAATCTTAAGCCTTCCGTTACGTCCAGCCGCACCATTTTTTTTTTTTTTTTGACACAAATATAAATACGTTCATATGTGGGATCGACTGGATTGCCCCGCCTGCCATTAAGCGCATGCCCAGGCGATCGCTTTTAGTTTTGCTGATGGTAATGGATTATGTTTTATTATTAATTTAATATCGATTTCAAACGTTGCATCTTAAAGAGTGACTTGTGAGACATCTGAATCATTTACTTTAAAAATATGGTCACCCATACGCAGCTTGCCACACTTAGCCGCAAGGCCTCCATGTGCAATATGTGATATGAAAATGCCCGGTTCTCTAGCTCCAAAGGGGACCCATGCTTGATCGGTACCACGGATTATGGCTAAACCCAAGGAACCCTGGCCCCTGGGTAATTTAAGCTCGTGAGATTTGACTGAAGTTTGAGGTATTGTGCCACTTGGTGCATTTGAAGATAGAGAGATGATGGTTGTAAATGACGATGATGATGTTTCTTCCTTTTCTTTAAGGTAACTTTCATCATATTGTATATCACTATTTGCCGGATCTTCTTACAGCCTGGAATTTGTATAGATTAAATTATTTTTGCTCTTACCATCTGTTGGTCCTGCCGACTCTTCAACAACCATATGCAAATTTGTTGTTGTCTCTTCTTTTGTCAAATGTGATTTTACTTCTTGTTTTAAATTATCCAAGTACAGCAACGAGTGATGTTCTTTACCACAATTTTTGGCACTTAACATAGGTGTTTTCGAATTTTTCCCCAACTTTGTGCTTCAAACATTTGAAACATAGTTTTTCTTTATTGGCAAAATCTCGAAGTTCAGTTAATGATGCAGCTTTAAATTTTCTACAGGAGTCTGTTAAATGACTACTTATGGTGAATAGCTGCATTTCTGCTGTGTTGAACAAAGATTACTTCCATATTTCCAATGCATGTCACTCGATTTCTTTTGGAACTTATGCCCTTGTTGCTTCGTACATGCTTCTCAAGCTTGATATTGCTGTTGTAGAAACTCTAAGACGTCATCTAAACTTTGAATTTCTTTTGTCTTCTTTATGTTATGCTCATATTAGCGAAGGCTATTGCTATCAATCTTCCTTATTATTATGAGGGCTATTAAGTTTTCTGCATCTGCCAATTCTATGCCCATTTCTTTTAGGGCAAACATGCAATTTTTCGATGTAACCAGCAATCGCTTTACACTTGTAGCTGACTTGCTGTCCATTGCATGTTGGTCGAGTAGTAGACGTCGATTCTGGTCTCGTTCTTTCAAAATATTCAGAGCTATCTGATGTTTTATTATTGTTCTAGCATCGCCATTCATTGCTGATTCTAAATAACGCATTTTTCAACATTGGCGATGTGTCCGTCTTCATGCACTATCATCTTAAGCATGTCTTGAAAGGATACGCCATCATTGATATCCCCATAAAAGTCTGGTAATTTAATACTTTCCAATTTTGCCTCATACCTTCTTTCGGGCTCTTTAACATTATTCCTCTTTATTTCTTTTGATGAATTCTGGAGATTTTCCATTACTAATTGAAGCGCCATGAAGTATTTATCCTCAAAGTCCTCCATCTGCATATTTAGAGATCTACTGCTCTTTATATTATACAGCTCTTTATAGATTGTCTCCATACCATCAAACTGTTTCTCGAGTATTTTTTGTTACCTCCAATCTATCAATCGTTTGGCTAACTATGGTTTTAGGTAATTCTGACAAATATTTAATATTTGTCCAACCGGAATATTCTGTGATCCAACCTATCAATCCTATCATTTGCACATGTTTCATCTAAAGATTGTTGTTGTGTGTGTGATGATTTTTTTTTTTTTTTACTAATAAATAATATTCATACGCTCTGAATATGTTATATTTCCATTTATTGACTCCAAATACTACTACCTGGGAATTATTATTATTATTAAATTTAATGATTTCCTGCACAACAAGACTAATGCCGTTTTCTTTTCTGACAAAAAATATCGCCCTTTTTTTGGCCTTTTTTCGAAAAGTGTATTTTTTTATATATTCTGAATTAAGAGAAACCTTATCTTATACATCAATCGAAAGGTCTCAAAGTCGAGCCCTCGTAAATCACAAAAAATTCCAGCCATTGACTTCTTTCAGGTCATAGTGTGAGAATATTTGCCCATTGTTCCCCTTTTTTGAATATTTTCATCCTATGACTTCCAAGAGGATAATAATCAAAATTTTGCATTTATGAAAACAGCACTTTGAGACCTTTCGATTGATACATAAGGTTGCTCTTAATTCAGAGTATTTAAAAAATACACTTTTCCAAAAAAGGGCAAAAAAAGGGCGACATTTTTTGTCAGAAACGAAAACGGCATAGGTCTTATAATTACAGTACAGGATTTTAGTAGTGTACAAACATGTTTAGCCAAATTAAATTAAATAAAATTGTAACTAATACACATAAAAATTAATATAAATAATATTTTAACATAAGAATTTTTAAAATTATGAAATTAATAAAATATGACATAGAATATTAAAAAAAAATTTTTAAATTGAAAATTATTAAACATTACAAAAAATGGAGAGAGAAAAAATTAAAAAAAAATAAGCATACAATAAAGAAATACCTTTAAAAAGTTTAGGTTTAGGCAAAGTATTTAAATAAGGATTTTTTGAAATGTACTGCTTTGCTATTAAGTTGAATATTAGGTGGAAGGCTATTCCAAAGACGTACAGCATTTATGAACAAGTAAGAAAATTATAGTCGGTCTAGACCGTCTATACGATACCCTATACCATGCGTTTAGAAACCCTATATCTTAGGCCCAACTAACTGGACATTGAAAATAAGCAAAAACCAAATTTGAGTGGGATTTTTATTAATTTTTTTGGCTGCAGATATGAAAAAGTTCATATCGGATGCTATATCTAAAAAGGGACTAGGTCCAAAAATGGACCGATCCTGATCATGTTTGGTAAAGTCTCTTGTATTTTGCAAAAATATGTACAAACAAAATTTGAGAAGAATCTGTGCAATATTTTTGTTTTTTAATAGATTTAAGTGAAGATCGGGAAGCAGCTCTATTTGGGGTCAAAGGGATCATTTTTGGACTACTCATTAGTGGATGTAATGAACGCATACAAACCCAATTTCAGTAAGATCTATATGACAATTTGGATCTTATGGCAATTTATGTCGATTTCATATGGGTAATTTGTATGGGGGCTAGGTCTGAACATGGACCGATTCTCACCAATTTCAATAGCGTTCATCCCATGGCCGATAGAAGCTTACATACCAAATTTCATCAAAATATGTTCATATTTGCGACCTGCAGTTTGATTACAAGCTTTACATGGACACACAGACGGACGGACGGACGGACGGACGGACGGACGGACGGACATTGTTAAATCAACTCAGAAAGTGATTCTGATTCGATCGGTATAATTAAAGATGGGTCTAGATCAAATATTTTTGGTTGTTACAAACAGCAGCACAAAGTCATTATACCCAAACCACATAGTGGTATAGGGTATAAAAAGTGTCATTCTGATACTAGGCAGCGAAGTTTAGGAATAATTAATTTTTTACCTCTGCTTGATTGGCAAATCGTATATGATTGCATAAGTATTTTGGCTTTCCAGTATATATTATCTTATGAAGAAAAATTAGTACTATAATCTTTAGTAGGTTTTCAAGTGATACTCCGTACAGGCTTTTCGAGAAGGACGATATGTGTTCAAATTTCCTTAAACCATACACATACCTAACAACATTGTTGTAAAGCATTTCAAGTTTTTTTTTGCTGATTGAATCGCAATTCGCAAACAGTTCGCATCCATAAGTTAGTGTTGGAATAAGGTAAGCCTTTGCCAATAGTGTTCTTACTCTTAATGGTGTAAAGAATTGCGATGCCCATAGGGTCCTTAGTTTAACGTATGATTGTGCAACAAGCATATTGATGTGGCTTGACCAATTTAAGTTGCTGTTGAAGACCAATCCAAGATTTCTAGCTGTTGAAACTATCTCAATTCTTTGATTATTTATTGATATTTCCATATCAATAAGTGGGTTTATAGTCCTTTTGTGTATCACTATGCATTTAGATTTATTTGGATTTAAGCAAAGTCCATTAGAAATTGCCCAACAATATAGTCTGTTAAGGTCATCGTTTAGGTTATCCACATTTTGGCGAATAGAATTAAGTATGTCAATTGGACGATATTCTGAGTTTGATTTAGGTAGCGGCCTTTCTTCCCCATTAATCTTTGAAAGGCATCCCGGGTCTCTTTAAGCACTTTTTTAATTGAGTCGTAGTAATTTTGTTCAAAATAATCCTCAATTGTAATGCCCATATTGACGAGTTCAACATGGTTTTTCTTAAACCGGTGTTCGTATTTTATGAGTCTTTTTCCTCTTCTGAAAGCTTTGCGAGGCGGAATGTTGAATGTGCTGCCTTGTTCCGTTGATCCACCGCTTTGTTTCTTAACCCACGCTGATGCTCCATCAAATTCTGCCGTTGAGCCGTTTTTGATATATATAATGAATTTTGTTTCTTTATTTTATCACCACAATCACTGCTTTAGCCGTGATTATGCTTTTAATAACTCAGTATTTTCACTTTCCTTATTTCCCTACAATCTATGTTTTAGCCATAATTACGTTTTCCAAAAAAATGTTTTTTTTAAATAAATTTTTTAATTACAATCTCTGTTTTAAATATAAAAAAAATTTATATTTCTCCATACTCTGATAAAAAATTTTTTAGGTTCGAAGGACCATGTATAATTCAAATATATGTTAAATTATAACATTTTGTATGTTGATTAATAAATATAACAACAACCTTTCGATGCTTGTAACACACTGATACAATTTAGAAACTATTCTTTCCTTCGAGTATTTGTATGATAATAACTTTACTTAATAAATTTAAATCTTAACTACTATATACAAAAATCTTAAAACTAATCTAGACTACCTGTGGATATAAACACTACTACATTATAAGTGTGTTTAGCAAATGTGTGCCAGATATCTTTACTTAAATACTTATCTTTAATTTGGGAATTTTCTATAACCAAAAAATAGAGTTTGTGATTATATTACCAATACTTAATTGTTGGATTTTTCCACAAAAATACCCATAAAAATATTAAGAATTATTTATGATTATTATAACTACGAACTAACATTCTAGTTTTCTAATTAAATTGTTCAAATTTGAACACTCCCATATATGGGCAGGCTCTTCACAGTCTATTTTGAAGAGAGACAAGCGAACTGATTCCTGGAATCCATATTTTTCTACGCACCACTCCTTCATCTAATAGATCGCATCAATTCTCAGTCTATTGTCCAGTGGATCGCACAACGAATTGCCGCTAAAATTCGATCATTAGCCACACAAGTCGTATGCGGAATAAACTTCTGAGGTCTTTCCTGTCACTTACAATAAGATAAATTTAAGTCAGATATCCACATATACTACTCCCTCTTTCCTCCCACAAATAACATAATTTATAGCGCGGTGCTCTGTATTAATAGGGGACATCCCACGAGTGTTGACGTATACAAAAAAAAAAGTCTCGGTTACATTTTGTTTGCCACTGCTAAACAAATGGTATTTCTAAATAATAATCACATCACTAAACAACATTTCTTGACCGGCTCAAAAGCACGCAACAAACATAAATACTTTAACTGAAAATAAAAAAATGTAGATTAAAATATATAGCCGCTTGGCCGATAATTATTTTGTGAAGTTACTTTTTTTTGCCTTAGCAACTTTATAATTAAATGCAAATTAAGCTGATTCGGAATAATATTATTTTTTCTTTCTTTCAATTTATAAAACCCAAATTTTTTTTCTTAATTTAGATTTCTTTTGCAGTCTGCTTGAAATTCTATGTATTTTGATAATCACTGAAACTAGATAAAGTGGATAGAATGAAACCTGCCAATATGTCAGTCAATCTTTAGCAGAAATATTTTCCTCTCTACCAATTGGCATGTAAAACAGCTTTAGTGCGAAAGACAATTGAGTAGCCACTTAGAAAGACTTCACTAGCTTGATTGAACATTGCGTGTGCTCACGAAAAGCCAAACAACTTTTCTAATTAGGTTTTATTCGTGGAAAATAGGTTGTGATGGCAGAATGTTTGTTCGCAGCATAATTGTGAAAATTCGAAAGTTTTTAATCGAATTTTTATAATTTTTTTTCTTTATCTTTAAAAAGAAGTGTAGCAAACGAAGTCAATTAATTTAGTTTTCTACATTTTATATCTTTTCAGATCCTTTTTCTTGTGCAAAGGTGGTAAGTCCTTTTAGAGTTTTTTCTTTCAAATAGCTAATTTTAGTTAACAAAAAATTAAAGGATAATTTGCAATCATTTTTAAGAAATATTATTGAAATTACTTTTGTGTTAAACTTGTATTTTGTCTTATCGACAAAGTGTCCATTTCATTAATAAACAAAACCCTTTGTGCTTCGTTGCGACGTAAATAATATACGACGTAAATATATAATTTAATAATATAGCAACAGCTGAGCAAAAAATTTAATAATTTTACAGAAATAAAACAAATTGTTTTAAACATAAGCGTTTGAGTTCAAAGTCCACCAAGACAAAAAATATAAGTTCTTGAAAACTCTTTGTTTTACCATAGGGAAACCATCAAATTTAACTAATATACATTGATAAATTTTAGATTATTCATAACCCATTTCGAATGCACGTTTGGATATTACAATTGCACGTTTTGTTTTGATAAAAGATATAAAATACAGACATTATGCATTGATTTTTGTTCTCTAAAATCCTTCTGAGGGTAAAAATGGTCATATACAGCAATTATATAATAGTGTATGTTCATTTCGGCACAGATTCTTCGGAACGGATTGCAGTTGGCAAGATTTGTTCTGTGGAAACTCAGATAAACAGGTTCATATGATTGAAGCTGTCTCTTAGAAACACTTATACGTATTCTTCCCAGGAGGCATTCAGAATAATTTTTACCATGAACTAAAGGGTGATTTTTTAAGAGCTATAGGAAAGTTTTCCAAAAAAAAACACATAAAATTCAGAAAAATGCATGAAATCTTTATTTGAATCGATAGTACGGTCCATATAATTTAATGTTTGAAGATTATTTCATGCAAATGTTGACCGTGACTGCACCTCAAATGGTCCATCCGCTTAGTCCAATTTTGGCATACTCTTTCCAACATTTCGGCCGGTATCTCACGAATAATGCTTGAATGTTGTCTTCCAATGCGTCAATTGAAGCGGGATTGTCTGTATAGACATGGGCTTTAACATAGCCCCACAAAAAATAGTCTAAAGGCGTTAAATCGCACGATCTAGGCGGCCAATTGACCGGTCGCGAACGTGAAATATAATGTTCACCGAACTCGCCTCTCAATAGGTCCGCGTGCTGTGTGGCATGTGGCACCGTCCTGTTGAATCCACATGTCATGCAAGTCAAGCTCTTGCATTTTGGGCAAAAAAAAAGTTGGATATCATCTCACGTTGTTGAGTAACAGAGGCCCAATTGCTGCGAACGGCGACGAATCGATAATTGATGGTCATCATTAACACTGGCCGATACAGCTGCGATATTTTCTTCAGTTCGCACTCTACGTAAGCGTGTTGGTGGTTTAATGTCCAACAATGTAAATTTGGTGCGAAATTTAGTCACAATAGCCCGAATAGCCGCTTCAGTTGGTCGATTAAACTGACCATAAAATGGAATAAGCGCGCGATGAACTGTCTTAACAGAGCACTCATTTTGATAATAAAATTCAATAACTTGCAAGCGTTGTTCGTTTGTAAGACGATTCATGGTAAAATTATAGACCAAACTGAAGATGTTTGACAATGAAACAAAACACGAAACGTGCGTCACCTGTTTAAACCAGTGTTGCCAAAAAGATAATAGCTAAAAAATCACCCTTTAAATTGTGAAAAAATGTTTGGTGAAATATGATCCTTCTCTTTTACAAAGCTGGAATCTTTATTTAGTTCCGCATTCTTTCGTCTTCGAAGACTGTATTCAAGTATTATTAGAAACACTAAATTTCTTTGCCTAACATTTTGTAAAACATAAAACACCATTTGCCTTATTAACAGTCATTAATACCATGAGAATGAAAGCTTAATCTTTTATCGAAATGAAATACGAAATAAATGAATGACTCATTACATAGTCGTTCGTAGATGTCAAATAACTAGAGAAGGTCATAGACTGCCATTTTTTTAGATTTTAATTGTAGAAAACATTTAGGACTGTCTTCATTAATGAGTAAATTTTTACATGGTTGGTATATGTATGGATATTGCTATATTGGGTAGACTTTGGAAGATATATAAGGTATATTTATAATCAGCAAGAATAGGAAAGGTTCAAGGTCTATCTGTTTTTTTCAATTTAGAGTTGTTGAAAATTACACATTATTTACGATTTTTTAACCCTTATGTGCGCGGCAAAAAAATCACTTTCAATTTAGAGTTATTGAAAATTCCACATTATTTACGATTTTTTAACCCTTATGTGCGCGGCAAAAAAATCACTTTCTATTGCGCTGCAAGGCACCCTGGTACCTACATATATGGAATTTACGTAGAAAACTAGCATTTTTGCACTAAATATCAACTTAAAGCGTATAAAAGCAAACGTTGGAGAATAAATGCAAAACTTTATGTAGTGTTGTGCTTAATATTCTATGTTCGACTTATCGTCTGAGCGATGAAGTTGACATTTTTATGTTAAACAAATGAAATGATTTCAAACACAAGAGTTTGTTCTAAAAGAATTGAATTTACTGATATAAATAATATGTTAAGTGAATTAGTGACCAGCGAAGAAGATTTTATCCACTCTGATGGCTATGAAGAATATATTCCACCACTAAACCAAATAACAATGGAAGCTTCAGACACTGAAATGGCATGTACTATAGAAGCAAATGAAGATTCATTTGACTCTGAAAAATGATGAAGTCCCGACAAGAAGTGAACTTTGTGGTGAATCCCATTTTCAGAATCCCAGACTGTAAAATAAAATTACTACAACGTGCGAGTGCAGCCCAAAAATTTAAGCTATTAGCAGCCAAAGAAACATTTAAAAGTATTTTGTTAAGTGAAATTTGTGACATAATTCTTAGAGAAACAAATCATAAAAGACAGAAAACTACACCAGAATATAATGCACGGGATATACGTGCAAAGTTTGATAAAACAGCTGCTTTTCGAGACATTTCGATGAAGCTAAACGCCAATTTAGGTCAAAGTTATAAGCCTAGCGAATGCATAACTATTGATGAGCGGATGTATGTATACCGGGAGCGTACCAATTTTACGCAGTACATGCCGTCAAAACCTTAAAAATATGTCATCAAAATATTTTGGGTTTACGATGCACGTAACTCTTACCGTTTATATGGCCAGTTGTTACCGCCAGAAGGCGACCGTCAAACTAAAATAGGCGAAAAAGTAGTTTTAAATCTGGGTTTTCCCTCTAAAACTCAGGAAGAAACGTTACTGAAGAAAATTTTTTTTACGTCTTTAGAATTAATAATAGCTTTGAGCTCATAGAACCTGGCAGAAGTAAACATATCCAGATTCAACATACATTCATTGATGGGATATGATCCAAGATAGATTTCATCATATACATGGTTTGAGATATATTTTAGAAAATTATACTCTACAAATTTCGCCTTAAGCAAAGAAGAGTAATAGATATTTGGGTGAATATACATACCTGCAAAAGCAGAACTAATAGATGGCCGTTGTCACTATTTGTTAACGCTATTGATATAGAAGCAGAAACTTAATACCCAATATAAGTCTACTTATCGTCGTAGAAAAGATTTAACAGATTTATGTATTGATTTGTGTCAGGAAAATAAAAAACAACGCATTAAAAATACAAAAATAAGTTCACAATCATCAAAGTCATTTTCAATACAAATGTTTTATACCAAAGACTTTGAAATTGTAAGATCGCCCATATCCAGTTTACAAACAATGGACAAAAGCGGACGTATTCCAGTAATAGGAAGTTGTCACGTATGCTCGGAACTACGTATGAAGCACAGAAAAACTCAAAAAACTCGCATCGGCTGTTCCAAGCCAATCTGCAATCTGCAACAATGTAACTGATATGTTGACAACCGTGGACGAAGTAAAATTTTTCTTTTTTAAGCAAAACAACTAAGAAAAATATAGTCGGTCTAGACCGACTATACGATACCCTATACCATGCGTTTAGAAACCCTATCTCTTAGGCCCAACTAACTGGACATTCAAAATAAGCAAAAACCAAATTTGAGTGGGATTTTTATTAATTTTTTTGGCTGCAGATATGAAAAAGTCATATCGGATGCTATATCTATAAAGGGACTAGGTCCAAAAATAGACCGATCCTGATCATGTTTGGTAAAGTCTCTTGTATTTTTCAAAAATATGTACAAACAAAATTTGAGAAGAATCAGTGCAATATTTTTGTTTTTTAATAGATTTAAGTGAAGAGCGGGAAGCAGCTCTATATGGGGTCAAAGGGATCATTTTTGGACTACTCATTAGTGGATATAATGAACGCATACAAACCCAATTTGAGTAAGATTTATATGACAATTTGGATCTTATGGCAATTTATGTCGATTTCATATGGGTAATTTGTATGGGGGCTAGGTCTGAACATGGACCGATGCTCACCAATTTCAACAGCGTTCATCCCATGATCGATAAAAGCTTATATACCAAACTTCGTCAAAATATATTTATATTTGCGACCTGCAGTTTGATTACAAGCTTTACATGGACACACAGACGGACGGACGGACGGACGGACGGACGGACGGACGGACATTGTTAAATCAACTCAGAAAGTGATTCTGATTCGATCGGTATAATTAAAGATGGGTCTAGGTCAAATATTTTTGGTTTTTACAAACAGCAGCACAAAGTCATTATACCCAAACCACATACTGGTATAGGGTATAAAAATTCAAAAGCACCTGGTATAGATGGAATAAAACCAATAGTTTTAAAGCGGATGTCAAATGTATTTATCAATTTTGTTACAAAAATTTTCAATTGGTGCTTAAAAAGCTGTTATTTCCCGAAGCAATTCAAAATTGCCAAGGTAATACCAATACTTAAACCAGGAAAAGATACAAAATCACCCAAAAGCTATCGTCCCATAATTTATGTTGAATGGTTTAGACAAAATTTTTGAAAAAATCATACTAACGCGAATTTATAAAACAAAACAATATTTTGAGTAATGAACAGTTTGGTTTTAGAAGAGAACATGCAACGATACATCAGATGAAGAGAATTGTAGATTTAATAAATAGCAACAAAAATCAACGTAAAAGCACAGTAATAGCTTTTCTTGATATTGAGAAAGCTTTTGACTCCATATGGCACAATGGAATTAATTTTAAGCTCAATAAATTTGGTTACCCTATATATTTACAAAAAATTATAAAAAGTTTTTTATCAGACAGATACTTTGCAGTCAATTTGGATAACGAAAAATCTACACAAAGGCAGGAGTTCCGCAAGGATCAATCTTATCACCAACGCTGTACTCTATATATACTTCAGACTTTAAAGCCCTAGGAAACCAAACAGCGGCCTTCTATGCAGATGACACCGCATTAATAACGAGTGGAAAACTTTCAAATGCAATAGTGAAGAACATGAAAAAAGCTTTAAGCCATGCTGAAAAATACTTCAACAAATGGAAAATAAAGATAAATCATGGGAAAACACAAGCAATTATTTTCCCTTTTAACAAGTCACCAAAAAGAATTCCGCAAATAACACTTTGTATGCAAGGGACTGAAATTGCAATACTTGATTCAGTCAAATATTTGGGAGTTGTTTTCGATAAAAAACTAACATTCCAAAATCATGTCACACAAGCGGGTGATAAGGCACTAAAGTGCGGAAGAGCGCTTTTCCCTCTGCTTAATCGAAAATCTAAACTAAATTGCAAAAATGAGCTGTTATTATATAATATGTGTATACGACCAATAATAACATATGGCTGCCAGGTATGGTCAACGAGATGTGCCAACACTTATCTTAAAAAGCTACAAATTATCCAAAATAAAAACTTGAAGATTATATACAACCTGCCTAGAAAATACTCAACTGCACTGCTACACAGAAATTCTAAACAAGATCTGTTTAAAACTGTCATTAGTAAAATAACAACAAGATTCGAAGACAGAAACAGGTCTTCAAGTTTTGATTTAATAAGAAATTTTTAAAATTAGCTTTTTCTGTAACTTCTGAATAGAAGATGCAAGAAGGGGTTAAAGAAAGAATTTCTTAGAAAACTTAAAGGTTTTTTCCCTATCTTTTTACCTACATGTAAATATTTCCAAATGTTTTTTCACTTATTAAAAAAAAAAGTAATTTATTTGTTGCAATACTTTTAGTAAAATCTCAAAAACTCTAGATATTAAATATATGTATAAATTATTTTAATTGTAATGATGATAGTTTTTTAAATAAATAAAAAAATAAAAAAATATGTTATGTGCCAAAAAAAAAAGAAAAAGAATACAACATAAATAAAATAAAAATTAAAATGCCAGGAGCTCGTATATGTGCTATTATAGAGCTTCGACGTCGAAAATTTAATCACGCAAACATTCGGAGGCGCTCATTAAGCGACTCATCAAATCCGATGTCAATTCCGGAGTCTGCGTAAGTTCATTTTTTTGTTTGGACTTAGCTCAGAGTATATATTTTGTTTTTTAAGGTTCATTTAGCTGTATCGTTTAAATAAGGCAGGATTTTCACTGATTTTTAATGATATTGCACGTTTTATTGGGAATAGTTCCATCCCCGAAAGCATTCCAATTTTTTTCAGTCAAGCCATGTCTTAAAATTAAAGGAAGTTAATAAAAATACTTAAGTATGATATTTTATTTTTAAACTTACTTTTTTCCAATACGGAGTTTCTTTAGTAGGAGGTCCACCAAGGTTTAGCCCGTCTTAAAACTTCTTCCAAATTTCATCTTCGATCGTAGTATAGTTTCTTGCCGTACGAAGCAGCATATTTACTTACTTCTTTATTGTATTCATCCGAAAATCTCTTAAATAGAAATAAAAAATATTTTTTACACTTTTAGTTTTGACAAAAGCAATTACGATATTTTGTCTCAAATAAAGCTATTTCCATATAAAAGCACGTACAGTCGCTTCAAAAACTGAGTGCTCACCACCAACTTTAGTTTTCAAATGTATTTTTTTTACTACCATTTAAGACATAAAACATGTCATTTTATTCTTTAAAATTTACTGTTTCATATTATACATTAAAAAACTGAAATGATAACAAATAACAAAAACAAAAACAGTACTTATTTAACAACAAAAAACTGAGTGCTCACTTATGATTGTGCTTAAAAAATCAATTAGAACACAGAAAAAATTTTATAATTTAATACTAAGTTTGAGGTCATTTATTTTTATTTATGTCTTCTGATTGTCTCTGGACAAAATTTACCAAATTTTGGGTCACCTCCTCTGGAATTTTCTTCTATTCTTACTGTAGGGCTTTGACCAGATCGTTTTTGTTCTGAATTTCTCTTTCTGTTACTTTTTTTTCTCAAATGATCCCAGGGCTTTTAGATGGGGTTAATGGGGTTAATGTCCGGAGACTGAGGCTGAAATGTGTCTTTAAAATGTCGATATATTTTTTTTTGATCTAATATTCTATCGATGCTATGCAAATTCCCGACACCACACCATTACTGAACCACTTCCATGTTTAAAGATGTAAATTAGGTTTTTATCTCTCAATTTTTCATTGCCCTTTATCCACACTTTACACCTTCGGTCATTACCATACTGTTAAATTTTCTTTCTTCTGTCAAAATAGCATGATTCCAGAAGTCTCATTTAATAGCTTTTAGCATACTCAAAGCGTTTTTATACCCTAAACCAGTTTTCCGCAAAGCGTGTGCCGCGGCACACTGGTGTGCCGTGGTCATCAGTTGGTGTGCCACGGAAAAAGTCAATTTGCATTTTAATTTGATATTTTTTTTTTATGTTAATTTATTATTAATAGTACAATAACATAAAATGCACAATGAGAAAGTGTGACTTCTTCTACATGTTATGATATTTTTAATTTACTTTGTTTCTAATAGCACAATAACATAAAATCATTGCTGGACATACCGGCTGCAGGGAGCCGAATTCTAATCGGCTTCTTATATGTATACAGCCGAATGAAAACAAAATACTCACCAAGGAGTAAAAGTACACAACAATTTCATTCAGTCTTATGAAAGGTTTTCAGCAAAGCGGGTATAAGTCGCATTGTATTTTGAAATACTCGCATTGTTTTTTTAATATATACAAAGGGAATACACGCACAAGTTTTTTGTTTTTTTTTACGCTTATATTATAAATAGAATAGAATACTCGTAGACTTCTTATCGGCCATTAAGTCTTTTATCATCTTTAAGCAAGGTACTTGAAAAAGTGATTAAGATTTTATTGATTCAGAAAATATTCTACCTATACAACAATTTGGTTTCCGTAAGGATCATAATACTACCTACCCACTTGTTAGAATTCGTAAAATAGTAAATTCAAATTTTAATACTGCGACATTTAAATAACAAAAAATAGCAAATAATACGTGTATATAATGGATAAATTCGTTAAACGTACCGCAAGTTTCTCAATGATTTCCAAGAAGAATCAGAGTCAACGAAGAAAAAACCTAAGCTTGTTTGGCAAAAATATGATGGGAGCTATGTAAGTTATGGCTTTATATATTGCGGAGACGAATTATGCCCAATTCCAAAATGTTTTGTTTGTGGACAATAATTCGATGGTGCCCAGTAAAGTTTTACGACATTTACCTACTTAACACCAATCGATAGCTAAAAAAAGACAAAGCCCTCTTTCAACGTTGGAAAAACCAGTTTTTGCGGTAAAAGTCGACGAGTCTGCTGATATCAGTGGTCACACGCATCTCATCTCAAATGTGAGATACACTGACGGATGAGGAAAAAAAGAGGACTTTTTATTTTGTCTGCCACTACCTGGTTATACCACAGGAGAAGAAATATTCAAAGTAACAGACCAGTACATCAGTGACCATAATTTAGAATGGCACAACTGTATAAGCATTTGTACAGACGAAGCAGCGGCTATGACGGGGAAAAATAAGGAGCTTTGTAACCAAGAATCACTTTCTGAGTCGATTTAGCGATGTCCGTCCGTCTGTCCGTCCGTCCGTCCTTCTGTGTAATCAAACTACAGGTCGCAAAATTAATATATATTGATGAAATTTGGTATGTAAGATTTTGTCGACCATAGGATGAACGCTGTTGAAATGGGTGAAATTCGGTCAATGTTCAGACCTAGTTCCCATACAAATGACCCCAATGAAATCGACATAAATTGCCATAAGATCCAAATTATCATATAGATCTCAGTCAAATTGGGGTTGCATGTGTTCATTATGTCCATTAATCAGTAGTCCAAAAATAATCCCTATAGGACAATTCTTAGTCATAGGCCCCATATAGAGCTGCTTCCCGATCTTTACTTAAATCTATCAAAAAACAAAAATATTGCACACATTTTTCTAAAATTTGGTTTGTGTATATTTTTTCAAAATATAAGTGACTTTACCGGATATGGTCAGGATCGGTCCATTTTTCGACCTAGTCCCCATATAAATATAGCACCCGATTCTTTTTCATACCTGCAGCCAAAAAAATTAATAACAATGCCACTCAAATTTGGTTTATGCTTATTTTCTATATCCAATTAGTTGGACCGGAGAGATAGGGTCTCTTAACCATGGTATAGGGTATCGTATAGTCGGTTTTGTTTCATGCAAATATTCTACCTGATTCAAGAGATATAGACAAAAATGGTCACGGGCATGGCATAACCAAATGTTTTTTCATATTTCTGATGAATACAAAACAAAATTTTTGTTCGTTAAGTGTGTAGTCTAATATGAAACAAGCATTTCAACGTTTAAAGCGTTCAAATATTCTATCTGGTTCAAAAGATATAAACAAAAGAGTGCAGCAGGCAACTATTATGTATTTGGGTACCAAATTCAAGTGAAAAACCAGTTTTTGTAGTATTTGGATTTTCCAAGGGTTGTTTTTGCAATATTTGGCTATCCCATGCCCATGAACTTTTTGTCCTATATAATGAATTATAATGAATAATGAAATTGGACCATTTAAACATTGGAAAATGCCAAAATAAGCTATTACGTACAAACGTATCCCGGGTGTGTGTGTTCACGCAGGTGTCGACTTTGGAAGATCGTAGACCCGAAGTTGCAAGTGGATACATTTGTACCCGGGTGTTTGTTCTAGAGTTAACCATTAGCAAACAAATGAACCCATAAATTTTTGCTTTATACATATTCCATAATAAATAAGAAGAAGATTATTATCTCTTAACATTATCTTATATAAGTTGTTCATGAAGTTAAAGCTCCTTTTTACATGTAGTATGTCAAATGTATTTAATTTTTTCTCCCTAATGACCAAGTGGTTTAATGACATTAGATGTATGTTGGTATAATAGTACTTCAAATCAATTGTTTGTACCGAATGTTTCAATACCAGACATCCGTTTGCATTAGTGCTGCAATGTTATTTTTTTTTTTTTGCATTGTGTTTTTCGACTGATTTCCCCTAATGGCGCTGTTTCCGTTTCAGATAAAAAAAATAGTAATAAAAAAAAAAATACTATGGAAAAACAAAAAAGTTTTTTACGTTTAAGTTCTATTGCAGTTTGGTGGCATAATATTTTTGATTCTTTCAAAAAAAAAATGAACGAACTCCATTTGAGACTTTTTCTGGTAAAATTCAAAAAGTATACATTTTAAAAACATCGTTTAGTTTTTTTTTTCTTTGACAACCATTCATCATTTTTTATATATACTTATGTGTAGGTTTACTTAGTTAACAGTAGCATACGTAGTTTCTTAGACGGCGAGGAAGATTCACATTTTTTATACACACATTTTTTTTTATAAATGTGACAAACGTTCGAAATCCTAAAGATAGTTTCACAAGTTTTGATAATAATGATTAAATAATTTCTTAGCTGAAGCCAAACCTGCCGGAGCACTGTGGACCATATTTTCAGAAGGCGGCCAAAAATCATTTTTTTATGGCTACCGATTTTAAAGTTAAGTTATTCATTTGAAAGTAAATACCAATGAACCCTGAGAGGCAAAAAATTGCGACTCTATTTCAACCATATCACAGCGAACAGGGTCTTCTAAAATGGACTTTCAGAGAATTTTGTTAAAATTATAAATTTCCTTGGAAATTTTAATGTTTAAATAATTTTTTGCTTAAAAAGATTTTAAAGAGAAATAAATTTTGTAACTTCTAGGCTATTAATGTTAGAAATATAAGGTCACTGACTCGTTTCGAAATTAAAAAAAAAATAAAATTAAAAAGGTCAAAATTTCTCGAAAATCTCCTACTTAATAGAGCATAACCCTGTCCATCAAAAAAAATCTTGCACTTTGCTGTACTCCCCTACACTCCTATACCCCATTGTATACCCGCCAGTTTCCGCCCGTGTGCACCAGAACAATTTTTCTGACACACGGTCAGATATTTTGTGCAAAATTATGAATACAAAAGTTTTCCACTATGTGGTTAGGAAATAATGAGTTAAGATATCGCATCTGTACCTCTAAATTGAGTCAACTCAAAATTTACAAATTTTCAGTAGAGGCAAAAAACGGTTTTTTTTAATAGTTGCTAAAAAATTGAAAAACAGTTGTTTCATTATAAGGAATTGCGAATAATACATATGTATCCACAGTAGTTGTTTTGCGATTTTCAGTGATCATCAAAAATAACAAGTTTTTTGGGTGCAACTCAAATTAAGTCTTTTTACTGGATTCTAAAGACCCTCAAAGAGGGTTACAACTGTATTGTTTTTTTACGAAAGACTAGAAAAATTGATGTAAGATTTTTACAGTGGACGGATATGACCACTGTATATCGTTTTCTTGCAAAAAGTGAAAATGAAAAATTTTGAGTTGACTCACTCACTATAGAGGTACAGGGGCTAGGGTCTGGGTTTTTTATGCTTCAAAAAGGGGTAATAAAAGATAAAAAATTGTATTTTACATAATTTCAAGAAAGAGTACTTATAATAAATTCTAATAATGTTGGCTAAGTGCTGTTATAGAAATCTCGCTGATATTTTATTCTCAAGAAAAGATGTACACGATATAATTTTGCACATAATGAGCTATCATTTTTTTAAGAAATACACAAAGAAAAAATTACAACTTTTGAATCAAATTTGAAAAAACGGTACATTGAATGCTCTCATAGCAAGGCAAAGATGTGCAAACGTCACCAAAACTGGTTTTTAAAGGAACTTATTTTTGAGAGTTCATCTACAACTGCCAACGAAAGTCGAAAATAGGGTCGACTAGCAAAACCAATTGACGGATGTAGTGAATGATGTCGAAAGCGCATGCTGGAGAATATCAATGAAGAAATTTCTGAAAGAATTATTAAGGATTAATTTTTGCACTAAAGTCAATCAACACAAAATAAGAAAAATAAAAGAGGATTTGAAAAACATCGCTACACCAAATGATGATAAAAGTTTACTCCAGAAAAAGCATTCGCCCTATTTTTGGATTTGAAGTTGACCAAAAATCAAAATAAGGAATTGCGGAAGCGAACCAATGAAAAGAATTGGGGGCTTTTTTCAGAGTATCGTGATTTAGTTTCTGCCAAAACAAGAATGCTTATCTTCACAATCTGCTATCAGTGTCACTTTAAGTTCATCAGAAATAAAATTGCAAGATCTCCTTGAACATACTGCAGAACGATTGCAAAATACTCTTGATACTGATCATTTAGAAAAATTGGAATTGGCAGCATTATTTTTATTTCTAAGTGGGGATGTGAATGATCCTCTGTTCAGAAACAATACAAGCAATTTAATACCGAAAGTTCATAAGAAGCTAATTTATTTGTGGTATCTTTCGTTCCATTTCGCTTAACAAAAATTTATTGTATCTTAGAGGAAAAAAAAAAATGAAATTCCTTCTTCAAAAAAAGTATTGCAGACCACTAAAATTTGCATTCAAAAAGGAAACCGAAGATGTCATAATTGAAGAAGTTCAAACAAGTAAGAATGTTAGATTCGGCTGTGCCGAATCTTTGATACCCTCCACCTAGGTTTGAGTATTGATAATAAATGTAAACAAAATATTGGAAAAATGTGCATGCGTTTCCTATATGCATGCGTTTCCGGTTATATGACATAACTTCTCGTTTAATTTAGTTTTTGCTAATTAAATAGGTCGCCCTAACCTCCATTGCAAAGGTAATGGTTGTGTAGGGTGGCTATATGCATTAAATCGTGCTAATTGGAGATGGCGGTATAGTTTCTTTTAACTGGCGAAATATTTTTTCATTGCGGCCATATAGGTCGGATCGAGTAACAAAATATTAACCAAAAAAAAAGCTCTATCAACTTTTTTATGAAAATATTGCCATATTTGGAAAACATAGAGCATAAATTTATAATAATAAATAATCAAATTAGGGATGCCAAACGCAAAAAACCAAATTTCCCAAACATTTTAAATAAAATAATTTGTTATCTTTAATTTCTGAAAAACTTCAAATATTCATCCAAAAAAAAATTGTGAAAATTTCTATATAAATAACATTCTCATCAAATTGCGTTTATTTATGTAACAATTTTTATGTTCGCAATTCTTAAATATCACTTGACGTTTTCTAAAATTCATTGAATTTAAATTAATGTTTTCTGCAGTCCGATTCTGTAAATTTCAACGATCCGACAATCGCAAAATATATCGACAGCTATTGTTGTTTGCACTAAGGATTAAGTGATTCACTAAGTACATACATCTTAACGACAGTCGACAAATCTATTTTTCTATTTATTTAAATTGTAAAGGAGTGGCATCTCTGTCAAAATAAGCGAAAAACACAGAGAAGAATAGAAAAAACAAATTACTTCGTGTTTGAGAGGATGATTTTATGTTTATGTTTAATATCTATATTTTTTTTTACTAAAATTTCTGTTTATTTATTTGAAAATGATATAATGAATTGAATATGCTATTTAATTTTTTTATTTATATAAAAAAGTTTTTTAATAGAAGCCAAATATTTTCACTACTTTATGATTTTTATTTATGTATGACGACATTTCAACCTAAAAATTTAAGTTTTTATCGATTGAATAATAACACAAAAATGGTTGTCATTTAGCTGATTTTAACAATAGCGAATATCTTTTAAAAATTTTACTGATAATTTTGCTTTTCTTTTTTAACGTTTCGATTATCGTTAACAGAAATTATTTCTCCTAAATGCCAATAATTTTTTTAAAGGAAGACATTTTTAATTGTAAACATATTTGGTGTTTCTTTTTTTTTGGAATTTCAATTTATGTCTGACGTAAAAAATTTATATATTAAAGATGCAATTGATGTCTTCTAAATTTAAAATTATTATTTCCGACGTTTTGATATGATTTTCTGAAATTCAATTAATATTTTCTAACAATTGGAAATTTTAGTTCCAGTTTTTAGAATTGATATCTTCTAAAATTTGAATGGAAAATTTAAAAAGTGCAATTTTGTATTTATGCGAATAATAATGCTTTAGCAATTATAAACAATTTTTAAAAATTAGATGTAATCGCAATCAGATATTTTGTAGGTAAAGCAGAATAATAATTTTATATAACTATGTAGAACTTCTTTGAAAGCAAAAAACTCAGTGATAACTCGGTAACTCTATTTTGTAAAGACAACAAAAAGTTAATATGCCAAACTTATGTTCATATTTGTAAAAGAATAATGAAAAAACGTATGAAATAAAAGAGCAGCCGGTGTATACTCTTAACATTGTTCTGTATGATATCTATTTGAAAATATTGACATTCATGTTAAAATAGAAATAACTATTGCAAAGCTAATTAGAACAAAAATTGTGGCGCCATCTACTGTGGCATAGTCACGCTGAGAAAAATGAATGACACTCTGTTAATGCAAAAGAAGTGTATTTTCCCTACAACAAAATGCTGCAGAATTTTATGTAAATAAAATAATATACCGATTTATTTCTAATATGCAGTTATTATGGATATACATATATAGAATATATGTATATTATTTGTATTATTTAATATGTGTATGTATGTATATGTAAATATTACACACAAAAAATACAACATCAAACGTCATTTTTGTGTTTTTCTCTTTAAATAAATTAATACATTACAATTTTTTTTTCTAAATTTACATTGTTTTTTTTTTTTTAATAACAACTAGGTATTTTAGCATTATTTGCTTTAGATGCTGGTGAATTTTTACTCCCTTTATATTAACTCATAGTGTCTGCTTGTCGAAAAAATTTTGGATCGATTTTAACCCCTTTCCCGTGACCCAATCGATCTGAAACTTTGCAGGCAGGCTTGTGGCAATGACAGAAATGATCTAGTAAATTTTTTTATTGATGCCGAAACAATGGAAAATTTAAAATTTTTCTACCAGAGTTGATAAAAAAAAATGTACAAAGGGTTAGTTTTTATTATATTATTACCACAAAGACCACAAAAACAACAAGTCCAGCTATGACAACAATACAACATTTAGAATAACAACAAGAACAATATAGAGACATTATATTTTTCATTTTTTTTTTACTTTTTCGGAGATTTTCCTGGACCTGTTCCACCGATTTTAATGATTTTTGAAATAAAAATCTTCCGCTGGTGAATCATTCTCACTAAAAATGATCACCTTAGCTATCCTATTGAGGGCATGATCGTGACAAGAACAACAAAGAAAATTACATTTTTTCAAGACTTTTTTTTAGATCTTCATTCAAATCTCGGCCCCTAATCGACCGATTTGGACGATTTTAAATAGCAAACTTCTCAGGATGCCAGTGAATCATTCCTTGTATCAACGAGCACCCTAGCTGCCCGATTGATGCCGTCATCGTGATTTCCACAGACGGACAGACGGACATCGCTATATCAACTCCGGTTGTTATAAGGATCACAAATATATATATTTTTTTCTTCTAATTATTACAAACAGAATGACAAACTTATATAAACCCTCTGCACACTGGAGTGGAGGGTATAAAAAAAAAGGTCAAATTAAAGAACTTCAACCAGTAATATCTAAATTTGATGACCAATACATTGAAGTAAATTTTAAAATGTGTCTAACAATGATTGATGGAAAAGTTGCACAAGCTTTAGCCGAAACGAAGTCATCATCAAGCTGCATTATATGCCAAAACACATCAATTCAATTCAGCCAACCCCCACCAAGCCTACGAATTTGGAATGTCCCCTCTTCATGCTAGAATACGTGTTGTGGACCATATTCTTAAATTGGGTTATGATTTGAAATTTGGTCCGTTTGCCGAAACTATGAGAAAAAACGAAGAAAATGAAGAAACAAGAAAGCCAAAAAAAGAAAAAGACAAATTTAAGAAAAATATCTAGGGCCTCATAATCGACCAACCAAAGCAAGGAGAAGGAAACTCAATAATGTAGATCAAGAATTAATAAGACGATTCAAAATCACATTACAAGTTCTAGCATGCAGCAGAATGATAAATGCAAAAAAGTTTGGAGAGTACGCCAATAAAAGAGCTATACTTTTAACGACAAATACTCTTGGAGATATATGCCACCCACAGTTCATAAAATTTTGGAACAAATAATTCAAAACTATATGCTACCAGTAGGAGATCAATCTGAAGAAGCGCAAGAAAAAAAGGAGAAAAGACGACAGATTCTTTCGCGAGCACAACACAAGAAAAATGTCCAGATAGTGCACTAATGAACACTTTATCACTACTTTGTTGTGCACTTCAAATCCATATATGTTCAACATTCGACATAAATGGAAAACTGCCTCTATGGAAGAAGAAGCTAAACTACTTCTAGAAGTTGAAAATCAAGGCTACTTAGAAGAAATATTTACTAAAATTGTTTTATTTAAAGCTGTCCTTCAGTACACTAACAATAAGTTGTGCTCTTTTTTATATATGTAGTTAACAATTTTTCTTGATTTAAGAATTTATGTATTTTATAAATAAACGATAAAAATTGATATAGAAATATTTCAAAAGATAATAAAAAAAATTTAAATAAAGTAAAAACATACAACTTTTTCATTGAAACCTCTATCTTGAACCAATACCAGTTAACTTTTACATTCGCTACTTAATAAATTGTACTTTAAAAAAAGCCACCCTTGTGAACATTAGGACTAAAAAGTTTACGGAGCCAAAGTTAGGCATTTAACTTGCATAATTTTTAAAAAGTAGTAGTTGTAAAAATTACTGAAAAAATAAGACATATAAAAATAAAAACTTTTTTAACCTTTTAGCACTTCTGTGGTTTTCTGAAATAACCGCGTTTGTCAGTTTTGAGTTAACGATGCCAAATATATTAATTTTTAACGCTCTTTACATGTGTTCGATTTTTTTTTTTAAATAATGACCGTTTCTGAGTTTTTTCTTTAAATAACATAACGACATAACGACGTAACTTAAATGTTTATGAAATTAATTTGGACTACTAACGACGTATGTCAACCTACGTTTGATCGCTGACAAATTATTTTCTCAGAAAACGACACACAGCGACATACGTTGTTATTAATGAAAAAAAAAATGCAAAATAATTTTGGATTATTTTTCAGTTTATAACCACTTGTAAAAACATGTGTGTTTATTTCTGTTATTTTTTGTCACTATTATTCTTGATACGTTGTTATATTCTTATCCTAAGTCCCGTTAACTTTTTGTTGACGAACAAAAAAATTCATTTTTCAAGCAACAACAACTTATGTCTACATGGGTGGTTGCATATGTAGTTTTCTTTTTCAAAGAAAACAACGTTTGTCGACATAAGTTGTTTTATCTGCACACACTTTAAGTGTAATTTACATATTGTTTTTTCGTCCTTCTCTAGGATCTATTTCTCTAAAGATTTTTGACTTAAAATTTTATATAAAGTATTTATTGCCCATATCTACAGGACTGTTACATAAAAAGCTCTAAAATCTTTATATCGAGCCCATAATTTCAAATATAACGTTTTTTTGGCTCCCCTGAACATTTTGATTTTATTACATACGCGGGTATTCTAGAAAACTACAGACTTCACTTTTGTACTAAAATTCAACTAAGAATGAAAATGTATTTTAAACCCTCCAAAACTTTTTTTGTTATTGGTCGATTTTTACATTTTAAAAGCTAAAGTCCCACCTACCAAACAAAAAAACCGCATACCCAAATTACAATCCAATCAGAAGTTATAAATTTTTGTCCGACTTCTCGTGAAATGGTCCAAAGTGCGGGGGTCCAAGCTTCTTGGATACCTGGCTCTACTAAAATAAGTAGTTCTGAACTTTACACTTATGCTCCAACTTTGTCTAAGATCCGATATGAACATTTTATGTTAACAATTTTTAACTACATAAATTTCACAATTCAATATTCTAACTCTTATGCGCCACACCATTTGTATCCGCCACTGGAAAAAAAAAAGATATTTTTAATTCAACTCATGACTGTGTAACATAAGTGAGAGATTCGAATACTTGTTTTTTATGTACTTTATTCCTTTCTTTAGTTTTTTTTTTCTTCAAAATTTGAACGATATTTCCTGTAACATTATTCACAATTTTTTATGCAGTTTTTTATTTCTTCTTGATAATATCAAAAGTTGTAATAATTTTCCTATAGTTCAACTTTACGCGACATTATGTACTTTTTCTTTTCTTAAACTTTTTTATGTGCGATTTTACTCAGCGTTTGTTGACATTGTACTGATGCTTACTTCTCCATAGCATTTTATTGACAGAACGATGATTCAATATATGAATTATTATAAATTGTTGAAAATATTTAAGTTTCTGAATGTTTACATATGTGCAATAGGGATAAAACGTTTCAACGGCGACATTTTAAACTTGGATAATATGGAATTTGAACTTAGAATCAATTCAGGGTCGTTTTAAATAGATCTGTTCGTCCAAATGATTGTCTACATGTACATTAGCAAGTCCCGTCGTTAATGTCGAAATTTTAAGGTTTCTCTAAGTTTTCGATCATAATATTTTGGTCAACTTGGGCTCAAAAATTTCTCATTATAGAGCTTTTTAAGAGAAAGCTATTTATAAAACTTTCATAGAATAACTTTGATAAGCTACAGCGTCTTGTAGTATTTACTCTTTTCTATTTAAATTTTTCAGTCGGCTTTAAACATCGTTTGAAAATCAAAAATATACATTTACAGGAAAGCTGGTGTCCATGTACGCCCTATTAGCAAACGCAAGAGCTATTTATGTAATATTTTTAACATATCGGTTCAACAGAGTAAGAACGTTCGCTATTGAAATTGGAAAAACTAGGTGTATGATAAAACCAACAATATAAGGCAAAAATTTCATAAGCAAAAATTTCGTATCATTAAGTTCACTAAAAAAAATACCGTTACAAAATTAAGCTACTCTTGAAGGTGAGGAACAAAGTGTATTTTAAGCTGTTTCTAATTTTGATTAAACACGCTTTTTATGGGAAAAGATGTTCGTATATTCTAGGGAATGGATTTCTTAAAATAATGGCGAATCTTGATAATAAGCTACTATTCCGAATTTAAACATCCAGGGAATCCAAAAAAGACATTTACTGCACAAAACATAAGAAAATGAATCGCATTGTCTTGGATGATAGGAAAGTTGGAAACATTAACTGTTTTTTACCGAATTTTCACCCCATGATCCATTTCTGTTGGAAAATGTGCGCAAATGAATTTTAACTAACAAGGGTGGACTCTTAATGGGAAGTTACCAAATGCGCACAAACTCGTATCTGTGTTACAAGACCGGAGCCAGAAGAACCCAACCTGATGAATATATGGCGGCAATAGTTTGAAAAAAAAAAATATTTGTTGAAAAGCGGCAACCTTATATAACATGTGCTTTATGTTTCAAGGCGCTACGTTGTTTAGTAATTTTTTAAAGCCACCAAATGTTAACGATTTCGGTAAATTTGTGAGCATGGAAAAAATTGGTCAGGTAATACTTTCATTTAAAACGTCTAGAGCCAGATTCTGCTCCATCGTTTATGAGCAGAGTTTTTTTTTTGGGGGTTTAAAGCTTTTTTACACTTTTTTTGTGAATGTACAACACGTCAAGGGAGTTGTATCAAAATTTCAAGTAAATCGGATCAAAAATTTTTACACACAAATTACACACAATTCACCGATATTTTATTGCAAAAATCATGTTTATAAATGCTGCCAAAAAACAAAAAATCTCTTTGTGATCATCTCGGGAAACATTTACCTTTTAAACGGATTTTGGTTTTTTTATTTCACATGATCCGGTAACGAGTTATGATGTTTACCGCAAAACAACTTTTTTTCGAGGCGCCTCCGGAGATTCGCTGTCAAGGACTTATTTATTAAAATTTTGAATTGAAGTTTTTTTTCAAAGATACTTTAAATGTTGTGCTATCACGTGTATATGAAATAAATAACCCAACATTATTCATATCTTCAAAGAAAGTTATGGAAACACGTCTTTTTTAAACTCTTTCTCATAACTCATACTCTCTGTCTGTCTGTCTGTCGTCTGTCGTGGGGCAACCCCATTCCCCTTATCCAATTGATCTAAAACTTGGCCCATAGTCTTGCTGTGACTACACACACAGTCACGCATAGACATGCACAGTCACAGAGTGATATAAATGTCATTTGCCCTCATCCGAGCGACCTGAAGCTTGGTCCATACACTTGTTGTGGAAAAAGATTAACTTTGACATAGTCAAGCATGGTTGCGCGCAGTCACGGATAGATTTAAAACGGATGTCCCCTCAACCAGTCAATCTTGCACTTGGTCGATAACTTGCTGTGAAAAAGATTAACTTTGACATAGTCACCCACAGTCACACATAGACACGCATAGTCATGCACAGTTACGAAGTGATTTAAAACCCTTTTCCGCTTATCCGATCGATTAGAAACTTGGTAGATACATTTGGTGTGAAAAAGATTGACTTTGACATAGTCACGCACAGTCACGCGTAGTCACTCACAGTAACGGAGAGATTAAAACCTCACTTCCCCTCATCCGATCGATCTGAAACTTGCCCATAGGCTTGTTATGGCCAAATATTAATTTTATGATAGTCACAACCAGTCACGGAAAGATTCGAAATTCATATGCATAACGAAAGAAAGAGTTTTAATAAAAACTTTGTTTATACGGGTTAGATTATTTCGCCTATAAAACCTTACCCACCCACCCCCGCCCTTAAACGAGGCTGTACGAGCGGCCAAAACGAACAGCATTGTGATCAACCGACGGCAGGAATGGTGAAGAAAATCCACAGATGGAGTGAGCTAGCTGAAATTATAAAAATGTCTACTATACTTCGCACATTTGCGAAAAAGTTGGAGATGAGAATGGTGTCTGCAAGACGGGTGCCACATTTAGCTTCAAACTTGAAGTAATGGCTCGGCGATAAAAGATTTTCCAACAATGAGGAAGTGAAGTATGCTGTTAGCTGCTATTTTAAGGAATTCTTATTTAAAACAGGGTATCAAAGCTATTGAATGTCTCTGGTAAAAATGTATCGAGCTAAAAGGAAATTAGGTTAAGAAATAAAGAAAATATTTCCCTAATTTGTTGTGTTTTCTTTGTCTGGTTGGCTTGTTCCGAGACCACTCTCGTAGATGAGACTAAACAAATAGAGCCTAATTTTTTTGTTAACAACCGAATTTTATATTCAGAAAGAAAAAAGTTGGTAGAAAATTACCCATTTTTCGATGATTTCACATTTGTCCTATACCAAGTGAAATGTGGTATCAAGTAAATCGGATTATAAAGTCATATTGAATTGATACATGCAAAAGTATGGTTTAGTGTTTTAGGAGATTTTCTAATGCTAAATTGTCATAAATGTCATTTCAATTATATTTTAGATATACATATATATTTTTTTTCTTTTCTAAATATTCCACATAGTTTAACCGATCTAGTTTCAACCGACCTTTTGCATTATGGTGGCACCGTCTCGTAAGTAATATAGTTAATATAGACAACATTTTCTTTTGTTTTGTTTTTTAAGTACAATCTTATTATGTAAATGTAAGTCTCGCAAATACAAAAATTTTACAAAAATAATTTTTCTGTAAACCCACTTTTCTTAATGAAACTAGTAATAAACTTATAGTCGAACTATCTACCTACAATGGGATACCCCATACCGTGCGTTTCGAGAATTGGCCTTAGGTCCAATTAATTGGCTATAAAATATAAGCATAAGCTAAATCTGACTAAAATTTTTTTTGCCTGCACTTTTGTAAAAGTCCATTTCGGATGCTCTATTTATATGGGTACATGGTTGGAAAATGGTCCGATCCTCACCGTTTTAGTTGAAATCACTTTTTTGTAGCAGGACCATATACAAACCAAATTTAAGAAAAAGCTGTGCAATATTTTTGTTTTTGATAGGTTTAAGTGAAGATCGGGAAGCAACTTTATATAGGGGCTGTGACTAAAAATTACCCTATAGGGTTTATTTGGACTACTGATTAATGGATGTAATAAACACACAGAAATCAACGACAATTTGGATCTTACGGCAATTTCATAGAAGTCATTTTTGTGGGGATTAAGTCTGACCATGAACCGATTTTTACCAATTACATGGCGATAGAAGCAAATTTCATTAACTTATATTCATATTTGTGACCCGTAGATTGATTACAAGGTTCTCATCGATACACAGGTGGACAAAAAATGATTCTTACGCAATCGGTATAATAAAAATGGATGTAGCTCAAAAATTTTTGGTAGCTACAAATATAAGCATAAAGTCATTATACTCTAACCACATAGTGACATAGGGTATAAAAAACAATGTACATTTTTCCAATATTATGTGCAATTTTAAACTAGCTTTCTACCGATTACCCAGCAAAAAGTAGTGCTCGTGCGTTAAGATAAAATTGATTTTTTTTGTTGTTCTCTTTAATAGAGAAAATACGCAAAATTGAATAGACCCAAAACAACAAATTTATATTGAGATTTTGGAAAGTTGCTTGAAATACCTTAAGATACAGCAAATCTTCAATTACTGAATGACTTCACTTTCTGTTTACATTGAAATTTTTGGAAGTTGTTTCAAATAAAATCCAAAGATACAGAAAATCTTCACATACTACTTTTGAATCAGTGCAAGAGTGATTATCTTAAGCCGTTATCTTTTCTGACAAAAAATGCCGCATTTTATTTCCACTTTTTTAGAAAAGTGTATTTCTTTCTATATTCTGAATTAAGACCTTATCTTATAGATCTAGAAAGGTCTCAAAGCCTGGCCCTCGTAAATCACAAAAAATTGCGGCCATTGACTTATTTCAGGTTATGGTGTGTGAATATTTCCAATATTTCCAATATTTCCCCTTTTTTGAATATTTTCACCCTATGACTTCAAAGAGGATATTAATCAAAATTTGTTGTATTTTATTAACACAGCACTTTGAGGCCTTTCGATTGATGTATAAGATAAGGTTGCTCTTAATTCAGAATATATAAAAAATACACTTTTTGAAAAACGTGCAAACAAAATGCGACATTTTTTGTCAGAAAAGAAAACGTCATTTTCTTGCTTAGCAAAAAAAAAAATCTATTTTCATGCATTTCATAAAAAGTTTTAGAAAAAAGTTGTTAAACCTTTAGGATGGCACATTTATTCAATTTCTTCCTCTTACGAGGACAATCCCAGAACAACCCGATGTCGCAATCAACACACAACAAATTTGGGAAATTTTTCTCGTTATTTCTCGACATAATCTCCTTTTAGCTCGGTACATATTTCCCAGCGATATTGAATAGTTTCGATATCCGGTTTATAGTAAAAACTGAATAGCTCCTTAAAACAGCCATCAACCACAGACTCCACCTCTTCATTGCTGGTAATTCTTTTAGCACCGATCAATTTTTTCATATATGGAAATAGAAAATAATCCGAGGAAATAGGAAATAATAAGGTCGGTGATGGAGTTAAACTTGATATCATGGATTTTTGCTATCGCAATAGTGGATGCGTATACTCTTACATTGTCTTGATGAGACAACACTTTTTTTCTCACACACCTTTGATCAATTTTCCATTTTGTATATAATCAATAAAAAATCACCCACGCGCATCCCAAAAAATCAGATGTCATAACCTTGATTGCACGTAGAACTGTCTTTGCCTTCCCTGGACACGATTCTTCCATTTCAGACCACTGTTGTTACCATTTTTTTGTCTAAGGTGTCAATTGTTGGAATCATGGTTATAAATCGACGCAAAAACGCGGCTGAATTACTGTAAAACATCACCAAGCACTCTACTGAAACATCACTGCGACGCTGCTTTTGTTTTATTGTCAGTAAACGCGACACGCATCATTTCAACCGAATATATTCCAATACCATTTTTTGTTAACCATTTCCAGTCTGCGCAAAATTGAAGCTGCTATACCTAAGGACAGCGTATTTGGGGACAGTCTTATATACTATTTTTACCTCTGAAATGCCTTGTGTTAGTGGGATAACCGTTGTGACTTACGCGGACGAACAGCATTTATATTTATACCCTCCAAATACTCAGCAATTGATGCATCAAATTTAATTCAACATGAAATAGATAACTTACAAATATGGTTGACTACTTGGAATATCAAAGTAAATGAGCAAAAATCTACTCATATAACGTTTACTCTAAGACGAGGCGATTGTCCGAAAAAATTTTAATGCTACACAAACTCCACCAAAAAGTAGTGTAAAATATTTAGACATGTTTAGACAGAAGTTTTACACGGAAGGAACATGTGAAAGCCAAAGGAATTCAAGTTGACAACAAATTGAAAGAAATGTACTGGCTTCTTGGTCGGATATCAGAATTGAGTTTGGAAAATAAAATTGTGCTTTACAAAACAATTTTGAAGCTTGTATGGTCTTATGGAAATGAGCTCTTGGGAACTACAAGTAATTTCAATATTGAAATTATTCAATGATTCCAATCGAAATCTTTAAGAATAATTACGAACGCTCCTTGGTTGTTTCTAACAATACTATACCCAATGACCTTGATATCCCGAACGTAAAAACTGAAATAGGAAATTATAGCCAACGATATTTACAAAGAGTAAGCGTTGTTAGTCCTTTAGCCATATCGCTGTTAGATGAAAACGAATAAGTCAGAAGACTTAATAGACATCATATACTTGATCTACCATTCAGAACTTGATTTTCTATTTTAAAAAATGTAATTTGCTACAAATATATTTATGTACATATTGTAAAAATATTAATCTACAACATTAATAGGCTAGGCGATTTCTTGTTACCGAAGTTTTGTTATACCGTTTCATCCCGATTTTGAAAAACTTATATTATTTGAAAGGTATTTCTTTTAGCTGATCACCGGATTTACAGATTTTTAAATTTTTTTCTTTATTTTGAGTAAATTGCATTTAAAGTTGCCACTAACACATAAAATTA
The DNA here is from genome assembly GCA_963682025.1 of Cordilura impudica. Lineage (NCBI taxonomy): Eukaryota > Metazoa > Arthropoda > Insecta > Diptera > Scathophagidae > Cordilura > Cordilura impudica. Next base: position 131,274,878 of record OY821517.1, read on the forward strand.
TATTTATGCTATGTGTGTGTTTATTAAATTTGTTAATGTGTTGGTTAATGAGTTTATTTTCTTCATTTACAATAATAATAAACCAAAAAGTGTTGGTTTGTGAATTGGCTAAGTTGAAAAAAAGTTACCTAAAAATTGGATGCACTAAGACCTTTGAATTATATGAATTATATGCATAACGGTGACTAATTTTTTCCATGTTTAGAAATACCTTGTTATCCTTTAGATTTAACGGTCCAAAAAAAAACAAGTAATGTGGCGCCTAAGAACTTAAAACAGATGTTTCAAAAGGTTGCCACTTTTCACTAAAGTATTTATTTTAAACAACTGCCGTCATCGATATACCAAGGCCAGCTGTTCTGTGGCCGTTCTCATATTTCAAAGCAAAATGCGCTACAATTTATATTTTTAAACCTATATTCCATAAAAATATTCATGTAGTTATATATGATTTTTTGTCAACATTGTAAATTTAAATAAATTGAGTAATAAATATACTTATGCCTTCTTTGTGGATTTTTCGTGTGCATTCGATATGATACCCAGAAACAGCCTATTCTACAAACTATCATGCATTGGCCTTTCATCAAAAATTATTAGAATCTTAGAGTCTTTATATGACAATACAGAGAGCCGAATATGGGATGGAATTTCATTTTCTAAATATTTTAGAGTGCAGTCCGGAGTACAGCAAGGTTGCATTCTGAGTCCTGTTTTGTTTTCCCTATACATAAACTATCTTCCCAATTTTTTACCTGGTGGACTAAATATTGCAAACGTAAATATAAAAGTTTTATTATACGCAGATGATATTGTTATACTATCAGACTCTCCTCGTGGTTTGCAAGAAATGATTGATGCTCTACAACGGTATTGTTCTATTTGGAGGCTAAAGGTAAATTTGGCGAAATCGAAAATAGTCATATTTCGGAAAGGTCTAAGAATTTCATCTAATTTAATATGGCATTATGAAAATGAAAAAATCGAAATTGTAAACAACTACATGTATCTTGGTGTGGATATAACATACAATCTATACTTTAATGAATATCTAAAAAATAAGCTTTCTGCTTCCAAAATAGCAATTAATTCCACCTGGTCCAAATATACAAATAATCCCAAAATATCTAAAAAGAATAAATTAAAAATTTTTGAGGCTAGCTCTCAATCGATAATGTTTTATGCTGCTCAAGTTTGGGGATATAAAAGACACGATGCTGTGGAGAAATTATTTACATTTTTCATAAAAAAAATGTTATACCTACCAACCACTACCCCTAACTACATGTTATACTTGGAAACTGGCCTCAATTCCTTGTTTATTTCAACTCTAAGAATTAATTTTTGCTATATAAACAAAGTTTTATCTCTAAATCCCCATAGACTTCCACGAATATTGGCTGAAAGAGTTATAGAACTGAATGAATACTGGGCAAAAGAGTGGTAAAATTTGTGTAACCTGCTACAGTTTCGTCCTCTAAACAACAACGATCCTCTATGTGTATATTGGGAAGAACTAATACATCTACTTAAATTAAAAGACACATATGATGTTGCTTTCAAAATTCACAATTCCACGACGTTTACTCACAACTTGATTATAATGTAACACCAAAACTCACTGCTGAGTTTTCCTCTCGAGCTACCAGTTTAATTATAAGGGCTAGAGGTGGCTTACTGCATCTTAAAGCACGATGTTTCAAAAGTAATACAGATGGTATGTGCTCAATTTGTAACATGCACGAATCTGAAAATAGATTCCACTTCATCGGCATATGTCCAGTATATAGAGAATATAGATATATTTATTTTGGTTCGAATAACTTAGTAAAGATGAAGTATTTAATATATTAAATGGCACAAATTTCGACATGCTATACAAATATTTAGAAACATGTATAAAGTAAAGAAATCCCAACGTTTCGTAGATATTTTGTCTACTTTATCAAGGGAACGTCTATTTAATTAAATAAAAACATTATTTTTACAATATTCACATCAATGACAAACAATAATAAGTTTTTACTTACAATATTATTTCTATATTAATCTAAAATCTTTACATTTATAAATGGAACATAAATATATTTTTATAGAAAACCACAAAAACATATATAACCACAAATTTAACATTTAAAAAAACAGATTACTTTTAATATCACAGTTTTTTGATGGCAACCAAATAGCATGAACTAATGTTGTTGGTGTCTTCTTTTAAGTTCATTGTCTTGTTTATATTTTGTTGTATTCGTAAGCTCTCAATGGTGTATCTCTTTTTCTCAATATGTTCCCTATCTAATATTTTGACTTTTTCAAAATCAGCTGTGTGTCCAGTATTTAATATATGCTGTGATAGTGCTGTTGTTTCTTTCTTTTTCGTTATGTCCATTTTATGTTCTCTCAGTCTTGTTTCTAGGGTTCTCTTCGTTGTACCTATGTAAATTTGTTCACAGCTTTCGTCGTTGTTCCCTTTACATTGAATTTCATAAACAACATTGCTTTGTTGTTCTTTTTCAATTGGCGCTTTTATATTTGAGAAAATTCTGCTTAATGTTCTGTTCGGTTTATAAGCAAAGCTAATGTTTTTGGACTATATTCTTGTTTTTATGTTATTGCTGTGAGTTAAACCAGGAACATATTTTACACTGTAAAATTTTTTGTTTTTATTGGAGTTTTGGGTTTTGTTCAGATTAGTATTTTTTTTATGTCTAATTTTTGTTGATACGTTTTCTATTAATTTATAAATAAGTTTTTGTGGAAAACTGTTATTTTTATACCCTATACCACCATGTGGTTTGGGTATAATGACTTTGTGCTGCTGTTTGTAACAACCAAAAATATTTGACCTAGACCCATCTTTAATTATACCGATCGAATCAGAATCACTTTCTGAGTTGATTTAACAATGTCCGTCCGTCCGTCCGTCCGTCCGTCCGTCCGTCTGTGTGTCCATGTAAAGCTTGTAATCAAACTGCAGGTCGCAAATATGAATATATTTTGATGAAATTTGGTATATAAGCTTTTATCGGCCATGGGATGGACGCTGTTGAAATTGGCGAGAATCGGTCCATGTTCAGACCTAGCCCCCATACAAATGACCCCTATGAAATCGACATAAATTGCCATAAGATCCAAATTGTCATATAGATCTTACTCAAATTGGGTTTGTATGCGTTCATTACATCCATTAATGAGTAGTCCAAAAATGATCCCTTTGGCCCAATATAGAGCTGCTTCTCGATCTTCACTTAAATCTATTAAAAAATAAAAATATTGCACTGATTCTTCTCAAATTTTGTTTGTATATATTTTCGCAAAATACAAGAGACTTTACAAACCATGGTCAGGATCGGTCCATTTTTGGACCTAGTCGCCATATAGATATATCATCCGATATGAACTTTTTCATATCTGCATCCAAAAAAATTAATAAAAATCCCACTCAAATTTGGTTTTTGCTTATTTTCTATGTCCAGTTAGTTGGGCCTAGGAGATACGGTTTCTAAACGCATGGTATAGGGTATCATATAGTCGGTCTAGACCGACTATAATTTTCTTACTTGTTTAGTATTGTAACTATTTTTTGTTTGTTTCGGGTGTAAAATTGATCGTCGCATATATTAAAAATTCTTGCTGTGAATCCTTGAGCTGTGTTAATTATCTGACTTTTTGGTTGTGTTGAATGAAAATTCATCAACCTACCAGATGCAGTATCTTTTGCATACCAATCAAAAATAATTTTGTTGTCAATGTGGTGGAGTTCCATATCCAGGTATGCAATTTTTTTGTTACATTCCATTTCCATTGTGAATTGAATATTGGGGTGATAATTATTCAGAGTTGATAATATTTCTTCTCTGTCGTCTAAGTTGATTATAGCCAATATGTCATCTACATATTTTATTATGTATTTTATATAAATATTTTTCTTTTTCAATTCATTGATCGCATTGTCAAGTAAACAGTCAAGTATTATGTCGGCTATCGTTGGGGAGAGAGGGTTGCCCATTGGCATACCGAAGATTTGGTTATATAATTTATCGTCATATTTAAAATAATTGTTTTCATTAAGACAAAATTTTAATATATGTAAGAATTTTGAATAAGGGATTTTTGTGAATTTTTTTATAATACTCCATTTATTCATAATATTTTTGATCGCCAAATGGACTGGGATATTTGTGAACAGCGATATCACATCAAACGATACAAGTATATTGTTTCTCTCAAGTTTTTGGCTCGTCAGTTGTTTTTTGATCTCTAAGGATAAAGTAGACAAAATATCTACGAAACGTTGGGAAAGAAGAAATTAAAAATGCATTTTTAATTTACTTTTAAAGGAATCAGGTCAAATTAGCTCATCAATCATACAACAAAGAAAATATCTGGCCAAACATATTAAAAATAAAATAAAGAAATCTTATTTTAAATGAATTTGAAATTTAAAAAAAAAAAAAAATCAAGTAAAATTAGAATAGATAAATTTTTTAATAAAAATGCCAATCTGGCTAACAGCAATAATGCTACGCCAAATATAGATTGTAAATAATTTAATAAAAAAATTACTTTTATATCATAATTATACAATTCTATTAATAAATAATAATAAAATAATAATAATATGATTTGTTGATTATATCTTATATTTCAAGCATATCTTATTAATTTTTTTAGTTTACATGAACTTTAGTTCTCGGAAAATCCCCTCAAGAGGTGAATGTCAATTACTTCTTACAAAAAATAATACTTCTTAACCCAAATAAATATGAATATGAAAAATTTTCTTTTTTAAGAGTCTATTAATTTATTATTAATTTGTTAAAATTGAACACGATTCCATGCAAAAATGTTATTGCTATTAATAAAGTTAAAAAAGCGTTATTATAATTGGGAAATAGTTTGAAATTCAAAATGATGAAAAATTTTACATAGATATCGATAATAACCTTATACTTCTACATTTACATTTTTCGCAAATACTTATATCCCTAATATGGATGTGCTATGATATTGGCTATGTATTTGTAAATATGTAATGTACTCGTGCAATCAATTTCCTGTTTTTTATGAATATTTGAAGTATTGTTATATACATACATGCGAGCACTATGGGGGGACTTATATTTTAAATGAGCTTCCACACAAGTCAAAAATATACTATTCTTGGTATTCGAATGAGGTAAACAGCTGATGCGTAAGCAATGAATTTAATATTTAAGCTTACATGCCGAATTGCGTTAAACTATATTTATGGTTTCAAGGTTTAAATTGACAAACAGACGGACGGACAATGTTAAATAGACTCAGAAAATTCAGAGTCGACCGGTATAATAACAGATGGGTCTAGGTTAAATATTTGTGGAAGTTATAAACATCATCATAAACTCAATATACCCGAACCGCATAGTTTAATATTGTTTAACAAAATAATGGACTAAAAATAATAAAATTATTTCTCCTAGTCCTCACTGTAAAATTCGAGAAGAAAAAAAAATCGTACTATTATCTATTTTTTCTTTTTAAATTTTACGAATTGGACTAGGAAAATTATTGTATTAGTCTTTTTAAAACGTGGTGTAATATTAACTTTTTTTTTTTAATTTTTTTCGATTTCTCGATGTAAAGTTGTTTTTTTCCTAACTTTAAATTGAATATTCTAAATATTTATTTTATATTTCTAAAATTTGATTTATATTGACATCTGCAAGTTGTTTAAAACCACATTTAAAAAAGTACTTCGTTTGGAAACAATGAAAATGTCGTTGTTTGGAATAATATCACTTCTTTCAATGGAAGAACACATAAATTTATGACATGGCTCAAGGCTTTTAACTAGAGAAAAATTTAAGGAAATAAAATAAGTTTTGAATAAATGTATTATTACATTAAAGCCCCAATTTGCGTCGATTCCGTTTGCTTCCTTTCGATTTGCGTCGCTTTTTAAAATTAAGTTCATTCCAATTTGCGTCGTTTTGATTCCGATTTGCGTCGCTACATACGACATACATACGATGCTTATTCTAAGCATAGGTGAGTGTCAGGAAGTAAGAATTTAGTTCCAAATAAGAGTGCTGTGGTTAAGAATTAATAAAATAACTTAAAAAAAAAAAATGAGTAAAAATAAAAGAAAAAAAGTTATTAGTTTGGAACTAAAATTGGATGTATTAAAACGTTTTAAATCGGGAGAAAACGCTGTTGACATAGGAAGAATCCTTGGGTAAAATAACTCAATTTGTTAAAATTGCCACACCATTCCATGTAAATAAGTTACAAAAGTAAGACATTCTTTAATTGTAAAATGGATTCACTTTTTTCTATTTGGATGCAAAATCAAAATAAGCGAAGAATGCCACTGAGCAAGGCCTTTCCGTATTTAGCGACCTTAAAGAAAATTCTCCATCCAGCAGCAATGGGAATTCAGAAAAATTTGAAGCTAGCAACGGTTAGCTTAATCGCTTTAGAACACGAGCGAAACTGCATAATGTCACATTAAAAGGAGAATCAGCCAATGTAGAGAGATTAGCATCAGAAAAATTAAAGCTTGAACTGAAAGCCATAATTGAAAAAGGAGGCTACTCTGCTAAACATGTTATGAATACTGATGAAATTGTCTTTTTTGGGAAAAGTTACCATGAAGAACATATCTGGCTAAAATTGGGAAGTCATGTCCTGGATTTAAAACCGTCAAGGATCGACTAACACTTCTTTTGGGAGCAAACGCAGAAGGAGATTTTAAATTTAAGCCTTTTCTGATTTACAATCTGAAAATCCAAGAGCACTGAAAAATGTTTAAAAAAAAAGTGATCTTCATTTTTAAAGATTGGTTGGAAAACTGTGCTATCCCTGAATTCAAACGTTATTGTTCCAAATGCTTTTATTATTCAATAACGCAGCAGGACATCCAATTTTTTAGACGACTTGTCCGATCATGTAAAAGTTGTTTTTATGCCGTCCAACACAACATCACTTATGCAACCTATGGATCAAGGCGTAATATCCAACTTTAAAATGTATTACCTACTGCGGACTTTTCGTCAACTTTTTGACGCAACCGACGAAAATGACAAACTCTCCATTAAAGACTTCTGGAACCATTGAAAAACTGATTTATCTTGGAAAGAGGTTAAAGTATCAAGTATGAAAGGAAGTTGGCGGCAATTATGGCCAGAGTGCATTAATGGAGACTAGCAGATTCCAGCGCTCGAAATTCGGGTGCAATTTTTAGGCAACTTAATTTTTTAACTTAGCCAATTCACAAACCAACAATTTTTTGGTTTATTATTATTGTGAATGAAGATAACAAACTCATTAACGAACACATTGACAAATTTAATAAATATACACACAGCATATGTGTAATTTTATGTATGTGTTAGTAGCAATTTTAAATGCAATTTACTAAAAATAAAGGAAAAAATTTAAAAATCTATAGCTAAAAAGAAATGCCTTTCAAATAATATACGTTTGGTCAAAATCGGGATAAAACGTTAGAACAAAACGTCGGTAACAAAAAATCGCCTAGCCTATTAATATTACAGATGTCTATGTTGTTAATGTCGTTCCAAATATTTGCAGAGAGTTGGATGATTTAGCTAGAGAATCTGAGTTGGATGGAATGGAGAAAGATGACATCAATGAACTATTATCTCACGAAGAGAAGCTAGATAATAAAATTTTATTAGCCGTTAATGTTCGGCATGCGTTAGAGGAAGACATAATAACTGATGTTACAATAGAAGAGAAAAAACTAACAACTGTCAATATTTCCAAAGCAATGCAATTGATTTCACAGGCAATGGATATATTTGCAGATAATGATTCCGACGAAAATCATAGCTCAGATGGAGCAGTTTAAGTTGCTACAATGAAATCTATGCGCAAAAGAAATCTTTAAAAATTCTGCAAACCTTATATAATTTTGTTCACAAAGCAGTAAGACCACTTAATTAATTTTATACAAGTGTGGATGATTTATATTTATCAGACGAAGATAGCTCAACTTAATCTTAAATGAGAATTTCTGTTTTTTCTTTAGTGTATGTATGTATCCTTGAATATAAATTAATTAAATCAATTTTTGTTATGCTTTTATATCAATTTATTCTTTCTTATTTCTTTATAATAATTAAAAACACTTGTTGAAATAAACTTCTTTTAACAAAAAAATATACATTTTTTTTTTACTAAATACTTTAGTTTTTGACCCAATCAGCAGTGCATTTATACAGAAAAGCGATTCGGTTTGCGTTGTATTTCCCAGGTCCCTATTAACGACGCAGATCGGGGCTTCAGTGTATTATTATTATTTTTTTTTTTTTTTGGAACCTAGCCGAACCGGTAAACGTTGTTCTAAAAACATTCAGTTCGAAGATTCACTCCTTCATATTCTTCTATAATAACAGATGACGTCGCACAAAATTGAAAAGCTCTCCGTATCATTGTATGCGAGATATGTGATATTAAATAAATTCTTTGTAAGCGATGTCAACGCCCATTTATCCAATCCCGTCCAAAACCAACACTGATACTAATATTATTAACAGATGACGTCACACAAATTTGCATGGCTCTCCATATTATAGTATTCGAGCCATGTGATATTGAATAATTACTTTATATGGCAGGTGCCACGCCTACTGATCCGATACCACCTGTTTTCAAATTACCTGACACAAATTTGCAAAGCTCTCCCTATCATCGTACTAAAACCAAACAATAATGATTTTACCACTGTGGGTTATGCGGATGACATCACAGTGTTTATATGTGGAACACATGACCAGACAATTGGAGAACAAATGCAAGAAGCACTAAGGCTTACATGGGAATGGTGCGAAGACGAGGGACTTTCCATAAATCCCAATAAAACCAAAATTATCCCGTTCACTAGAAGAAGGGATCTGTATATTCCATCACTTCGTATAAGGAACACGGAGATCCAACTCAAGTAGGAGGCAAAACATCTGGGTATATTACTTGATAGAACACTCACCTGGAATCCTCATCTAGAGTCGATAACGAATAAAGCTATAAAGTCAATATGGGTCAGCAAACAACTACTAGGCAGATCGTGGGGTCTAAACCCTAAAATGTCATTGTGGATATATAATGGTGGAAAAAATAATAGTGCTTGGTATGAGATTATTCATTCCATCAAAGCGCATTTCGGCTAAACCTAAGCAAAAATCTTGGTTTAACCAGACTTGCAGAGATGCAGTCAGATCCAGAGAGGAAGCATTCAGACTTTGGCGTGAAAATAAAAATTCCATCACTGAACTGCTACGCAAACAGGTGAGAAATGAATGTGCCAAAGTACTAAGGCGCGAAAAGTTTCTTCACGATCAGCGTCTTCGTGCTAAAGTTCTTTCTGCTCCTCGGGGCAGCAAGAGCTTTTGGTCATTTGTTAAAAGAGTAAAGAATAATGCTAGTTCTGCTATCCCAACTCTTATAATGAATGACCAAATATTCACTGACCCGGTTGATAATGCTAACCTTTTAGCTGAACTTTTTGCAAAAAATTCATTTTTGCCGGATAGCGATCAATCACTGCCCGAACTCGAAAATATTCTTGCGACCACGTGCAGTTAAAGGGGTTCTTTCGGATCTCAACATTAACAAGTCTCCGGGACCGGATGGTATACCAGCACTGGTGCTGAAACAGTGCTCTTCGACGCTAGCCAGTCCATTGGCCAACCTTTTCAGCCTTTCGTATTGTGCCGGAGTCTTTCCCTCTTGCTGGAAGGTTGCTAATGTCCAGCCAATCCCTAAAAAGGGTGCGGCTAATAACCCTGAAAATTACCGTACAATTGCAATCTGCTCTGCGCTCTCAAATGTGATGGAGAGCATGATCACTTTCCACCTTGTGAACTACCTAAAGGCCAACTCACTTCTTAATGATCGACAGTATAGCTTCCGTAGAAATAGTTCCACGGGAGACCTGTTAGCTCTACTTTCTGAACGCTGGGATCGATCCATTCGTAATCTTGGCGAAAGTGAAGTGGTTGCTCTAGATATTTCCAAGGCATTCGGTCGTATGTGGCACGGTGCACTGATATCTAAGCTTATTGAATTAGGGGTCGGTAATGACTTCTCTCGATTTATATCGAGTTTTCTCAGAGATCGAACAATACTTGTTGTTATTGATGGGGTCTCATCCAATTAGTTTCAACTTAGTTCAGGGGTACCCTAAGGTTCCGTTCTTTCTCCTTCTCTTTTCCTTATCTTTCTGAACGACCTTCTTGGCCAAACTTTTAACTCTATATACTCTTTCGCAGATGACAGCAGCATTTGTCATTCATTTTCCTTTAATTGTAGGCCAAGCCTCTTGGAGGTTGGGGGGCAAAAGGCGGACAATGAATGACACACTTAATCAAGACCTCTTAACAATCTCCGAGTGGGGTAAAGCGAATAGGGTTGATTTTAATGCGCTGAAGACCCAATGTCGTATGTTGACCCATAGGGCCATGGAATCAACAATGTCATCTGTATATATGGGTGGTATAGGTATTGAGGAATCGGATACTCTTGATGTTCTGGGCATGAGAACTCAATGTGATGTTCGTTGGAACGAGCATGTTTTTCAAGTGTCGAAAGAAGCATTCAATGGTCTTGGTTTTCCAAAACGGTGCAAAAATTACTTCACTCCTTCTGATCTCCTTAAAATCTATACCACTTACATCCGACCGAAAATGGAATACAACTCCCATATATGGGCAGGGGCTTCGAAGTCTATTTTGGAGCTACATGACCGTGTGCAAAGGAGGGCGTTGGCGCTCATCAATGACACTAGGGTATCCAATTCTATTGATTCATTGGATCACCGTCAGAATGTGGGTTGTGTAGCACTGTTCTATAGATATTACCATGGGAAATGTTCTTCTGAGATTAGCGAACTTATTCCAAGTGCCCGAGTTTCGGTTCACTCTTCCCGCTTCTCTAGTAGATCATATCCGTTTGTAGTCTATAGTCCAGTTGACCGCACAACGCATTACAGAGAGAATTCGTTTATCAGTCGAACTAGCCGTATGTGGAATAAACTCCCCGCAGAGGTCTTTCCTGACAGTTATAATCTAATAAAATTTAAGTCAAATATCATAAACACTACTCCCTCTCTCCTCCTTCCCATAACCTATTTTCCTTAAATCAACACAATGCACTGCATTTGTAGGGGGCATCCCCTGAGTGTTGGTTAACAAAAAAAAAAAAAAAAAAAAAAACAAATGATCCTTCCGGGTATTTTATATGGCTCAGTTATATGGTGGCAGAAGACAAACCAGACTGGAGCACGTTTAGAATTATTCAAAATACAAAGATTAGCATGTTTGAACATCACGGGAGCAATGAGAAAAACTACTACGGCAGCTTTTAAACAAGCTATTGACCTTCACAGACTATACAAATTTAAGGAAGGCGATCATATAGTACACCTAAAGATCCTTGATAAAGCCAAAAGCATCAAAGATATGACTTTATGTATTAATCAGATAGATCCGGTTTTGGAAATTAAAAAAAACTACACTGTTCATATCCCGAGCAGATTCGAGTGGGAATCTAACACTACATGGCTGCATGAAGATGCCCAGAAGTGGTACACTGACGGATCCAAAACAACAGAAGGAGCAGAATCGGGGGTTAACTGGCCAAGGTGCAAACTGTATATCCCCTTATGTAATGAATCCACAATTTTTATAGAGGAACTATACGCACTAAATTCTGCTACTGCTAAACTATTGGATAGAAACCTGACAAGGACGTAGATAAATCTAATGTCAGATAGCCATGCTGTTCTAAAAGCTTTGGACAAATCGGTATATCACCATAATTCCGTACTCGAAAGCCATAGAGCCCTAAATAAACTGGCTGAACTTAATAAAGGGACGCTTCTATGGGTACCAGGTCACAAACGGTATGGAGGAAATGAGAAAGCCGATGAACGGGCAAGACGAGGAGCGGAAAGATCATTTGTTGGTCCAAACCCTCAATTCAGATTCACCAAAAAAGACATAACCGAGAAAATCGACAGATGGATTAAAGACGAATCAGTGGATTATTGGAATGGACAATTACTACTTCAACACTCAAAAAAATTCTTGCATCGAAGCGAAAAAAGGAGCAGAGATGCCCTAATATGGAACAGATCCAATCTAAGACTCCTATGCGGGGCACTCACACGACATTATGAGTTGCACGCAATCCTATACAAAATGCATTTGACTGAAAATGAAACGTGCAGATACTGCCTGGAGGATGATGAGTCCATGGAGCATATACTGGCAAAGTGTCCAGCGTTTGCATATCTAAGGCACAAACTTTTAGGCGAATCTGAAATCAGGGAGGAGGCATACAAAACATTGGCGGTGAAGGATATCATCAAGTTCCTAAACGCTATGATGAACTAATAAAACAGGAGCACAAGAATCTGAAAGAGGGTGCACAATTGATCTACTTGGTCGCAGTGCAGGAGGGAATAACACTCAATCCGACAACATCGTAAATCGTAAATCGTAAATCATCGTACTCGAGATATGTGATATTCAATGTTTACGTCGCATGGGAGGTGCAACGACTACTGATCTGATTCCGCCAATTTTTAGCAGGGCTGCTCACACTAGTAGCAAGGGAAGTTACACAAAGTATTCTTCCTCTCCCTTTTATATTACTCACTTATTTGTACAGATATTAACTGTTATTCTGCGAAACATGGTGTAGATGATCAACAGATCTAAAATCATTAAAATCGATTTTGCCATTCTTTATCTGTAAATGGTGTAAACTAACCTGACTTTGTTTTATATGTATATAAAAATATTTTGGAGTTTCTGAAATTTCCATACCTTTTATTTTCTCCGTCATTATCATATAGTAACCCAGGTGTTAACAGACATATAATTATTGAAGAAAAAAAATTGGCAAATTCTTCGCATTGAAATTTTTCAAAGAAACGTCTTCAAACGTGATGTTTAAACCATTTTTTTTTTTCAGGGTTAAGTTCAGTGCAAGCAGCAATATCCAGCCATGATTTATGGCAACCCTAATAAGCACATACGACTATAGAAGCATTACAATTTCTATGTTTGCATAAGCATGTCAAAGAATTTAAGAAAAAAAATATATAGTTTACATTTTTCTTGATCCGTTTTCAAGTTTTTAATATTCTATACTTTGACATTTTTAAACTAGTAGCATGTAATCTTCCTTATCAAAAAAAGACTCTACGACAAATATTTGCATTTTTATATCATATAGCATTAGGGTAACAGCATAGGGATAGATATGTGTGAATATACGAGTAATAGCGTTATTTACGTAGTGATTATACTCTGTTCGAACTAGCAATAGTAAATATTATGTGCGTATTCGTTTGATTTGCAAGTCTTTTTTAATAAAATGCATGGGTATATAATATACTCGTATAATATAGATGTATGTATAAAAAAACTTTTTTCTTTAATGTTAAACTTTGTTTAACAAACTTAAAAATTGATTGGTACTTTAAAACCAATTTTGCTTTGGAATCCATTAAATATTTTTTATTGACTTCGTTCAGATCATGAATTTCATAATAAATAGATTTAATTAAACTTCAACTTTGTACAAAAATAAAACCATGGGAGTAATTACTGAAAAGTAGCTGCTAGCGGTAAAGAAAATAAATAATAAAAAGTTACAGTAACTCAGTAAAATAAAAAAATAAGTACAAAATATATAGTCGGTCTAGACCTAGTATGTGGTACCCTATACCGTGCGTTCAGAGAATTGGTCTTAGATCTAAGTAAAGAAGTATCAAAAATAAGTATAAACCAAATCTGTGTGTCATTGCCACAAATTTGTACCCGCCGATAATGAAGACAAAAATCGAAAGTGAAGTCACTTTTTTCACAAAAAAAAAAAAAAAAAAAAAAAACAAAAAACGTATACAAACCAAATTTGAGAAAAGTCTGTGCAATACTTTTATTTTTAGTTAGATTTTCATGAAAATCGGGAATGAGCTTTATATTAGGACTGTGACTAAAAATGTTTCTACAGGGTTTATTTTTGGAATACTAATTAAGGGTTGTAATAAACACATACAAACCAAATGTGACAGAGATTCATATGACAATATGAACCTTAGAGCAATATAAATCGATCTCGTGGGGGTCGTTTGTAGGGGGACTGAACATGCAACGATTTTCACCAATTTTAATTTTAGCTGACGGACGCCTTTGTACAAAATTTTATCAAAATATATTTGATGTAGTTTTATTACAAGGTTCACATGACACTGACAGACAGACAGACACAATATCTTCGGAGGCCGCTAGCGTCGTAGCGGCAATCATCCCGATACATATAGCAGTAAAGGAACTGCTAGAGATATACGAAACAAGGAATGCAACTCTTGACATTCCGGAACGAATCATACGAAAAGCTGAAAGCGATAAGTATATTTGTATTTGTATTTGTATTTATTTATTAAATGCGATTTTCCATTACAACAAGACACAGTATCTTATAAATTACAGTAATGGAATCATATAAGTTATTCACTATATATTTAATATCAGTAACTCTTAATCTAAATTTAAAATATTATAAATTACAATTAAAAAACATTTTAAAAAAAATCAAATAAAATCAACTAAAGTATTGGTATAGTAATTATCTAAACCCTATTGCGTTGCTTGTATTTTGCATGACATTAGGAAGCTGATTCCAGAGACGAATAGTTAGAATAAAAAATTGACATTCAGAGGCATGGTCCCGGTACTTAAATTGAATTATTCGATTCCCTCTGGAAGATCTTGCGAACTTTAATCGTTCAAAAAAGATATTTTGGAGCGTTTGTTATAATAATTTTATGTAGGAATATAATGTTCTTAAATTTAATATAGTTGTCAAATGACATGTGTAAGACATGACACGAGTATTGGGATACATGATAAAATTTTCTTAATCCAAAGATATAGCGAATAATGTTGTTGAAAGTTACAGTAAGTTTTCTGTTATCCCTAGAGTTTCAACCTGTGAAAACCTCAGATGCATATAGTAATGTTGGTAAATGATATATGGAGTAAAGTGCTGTGTTAACCATAAACTTCTAATCATACTATAAATTCTGCCACAGAATTGATTAATATGATCTGACCAAGTCAGAGTTCCATTAAACACAACTCCGAGATTTCGTACAGAGTCCACGATGTCAATTTTAGAGCCCCCAAGGAAGACATTAATCTCATTCTCCAAATGCATCACTTTCTTCTTTATTATAATACACTTAGATTTATTTGGATTAAGTCGTAGACCATTTGCCATTGCCCAATGTAGAATACGTTTGAGATCATAATTTAGTTCTTGAGTTTTGGAAATAATTGAATCCTTGGTACTACTTAAATATAACTGAATGTCATCAGCGTACATCTGAACCTTAGAGAATTTAATTTGTTGTGGAAGATCATTGGCATATATCGAATAAAGTAGTGGTCCAAGGATTGAACCCTGTGGTACCCCTCTTATAACTTGCAGTGAGTTTGAGATGGAGCTACCGTTAGCAACAGATTGGGATCTGTTTGTCAGAAATGAAAACATGAGTCTAACTGCTAATGTAGAAAAGTTAAAAAACCTCTTCAGTTTGAGGCATAAAATTGAGTGGTGCACCGTGTCAAATGCCTTTGAGTGATCCAATAAAACCAAAAAAGATATTTTTCCATCATCCATATTACTTTTTAACTCCTCAACTACATCAGATAAAGCTGTTATACAACTATGTTGTGGCCTGAAACCAGATTGACGCTCTGTAAGTAAGTTGTTGTCGTTTAAATACCTAAAGATTTGTCTGTGTAAAAGGTGCTCGAAAACTTTTGAGAGATATGGAAGAATTGCAATCGGGCGGTATTCGTTACCCGTTTTTGGTATTGGAATAATTTTGGCATGTATATGGAAAAGAAGATGGGAAAATTCTCTCAAAAGTCGGTGGACCTATAAATTTATTCCAAACATTGATCATTGAGTAAACCTTAGTGAATAAATTCTAAATCCGGGAAGGCCAACTACAACTTGACAAAATTCTTAACTGAACAAGGAGGTTACAGGGGCTGTTTATACGCTTTGGACGTGACAGTTCAGCTGGGTGACAAAATTGTCACGATTGGTACGAAAATGCGGAGCACTTAGTACCCATATGCCCACGGTTTGACGAGCAACGAGTAAAACTAGAACTCTACATGGGAGATAGCTTGATAGTCGAGGATATTGTGAACGAGATGCAGTGGTCGGATAAGCTCTGGCTTGCAGTCGATAAATTCACCAGCAAAGGACACGAGGCACTGCGAACAGTAAAAAAGATCCGCAAGGCTTTGATGGCAAACAATGATGGTTAGGAGGTGACCTAACCCGCGAAGTGGACAGTGAGAAGTGGGAGATAGACGGGGGTGGTTTTAGTACATAGACACCTTTTGTTAACCGTACATACCCTCAGCACGAAATAAGAGTATCTTTCGTAGATTCAACACCCACAATGCAAAAAAACAGAGAGATAGACAAACAGGCAGGCAGACAGATAGACAGATAGCAGAGGGCAGAACCTAAACGGCCGTTGGACATTCCAAAATATACCAAACATACTAAGAGGGATGAACAGACATCATGGAGACCTCACCCAATTTTATAGAAGCTACCTGAACAGATTTGGATACGATGATTCTCCTATATGCCCTGGGTGTCCAGAGCAAATAGACGATGCTCCCCAGCTTCCGTAATGAGCATATGCAATTGGAACAAGATGTAGGGATTCAGATGAGAAACAAACTTTTGATGTGTAAACATCTATGCGCTCAGGGGGATAAAAATCTATTTCAAAATACAATCACAAAAACAGCGTAAGGAAAAATCGGTGTGAGGTATATGTAAGTGTTCTGTTGCAAAGATTATGATTTAAATTTATTTAGCTGATTCAACAACCAACAGAAAGCGCCATGAATGTATAGCAAACAACTGCAACCATCAAGTACTACAACCATAGCAGTTGCTTGCTATACATAGGTGGCGCTTACTGTTTGATTTTAATTGATGTGTTGATAGATGTATACACATCCCCCCTGTAATCGGGCTCACATAGTTTTTATACCCTATACCACTATGTGGTTTGGGTATAATGACTTTGTGCTGCTGTTTGTAACAACCAAAAATATTTGACCTAGACCCATCTTTAATTATACCGATCGAATCAGAATCACTTTCTGAGTTGATTTAACAATGTCCGTCCGTCCGTCCGTCCGTCTGTGTGTCCATGTAAAGCTTGTAATCAAACTGCAGGTCGCAAATATGAATATATTTTGATGAAATTTGGTATATAAGCTTTTATCGGCCATGGGATGAACGCTATTGAAATTGGTGAGAATCGGTCCATGTTCAGACCTAGCCCCCATACAAATTACCCATATGAAATTGACATAAATTGCATTAAGATCCAAATTGTCATATAGATCTTACTCAAATTGGGTTTGTATGCGTTCATTACATCCACTAATGAGTAGTCCAAAAATGGTCCCTTTGACCCCATATAGAGCTGCTTCCCGATCTTCACTTAAATCTATTAAAAAACAAAAATATTGCACTGATTATTCTCAAATTTTGTTTGTACATATTTTTGCAAAATACAAGAGACTTTACCAAACATGATCAGGATCGGTCCATTTTTGGACCTAGTCCCTTTATAGATATAGCATCCGATATGAACTTTTTCATACCTGCAGCCAAAAAAATTAATAAAAATCCCACTCAAATTTGGTTTATGCTTATTTTCTATATCGAAGTAGTTGGACCGAAAGATAGGGTCTCTAAACCATGGTATAGGGTATCATATAGTCGGTCTAGACCGACTATAATTTTCTTACTTGTTTTATATATTAAATAGGACATATATTTAAAACGTATAAAGTTTCTAATCTGAGAATTTTTCTGCACTTGAGTCCATCAAAACACTATAAATTATGAACAAAAAAATTTCAAATTATCATCCGGAAATGTTTTCACATGAAAAATAATTTAAAAGAAAATTGCTTACATCTAATAAAGTGTTTGAAAAAAAATTTTTTTTTAAATCTCATTAATTTCTATTTTAGTCAAAATCTATAAACAGTCATTTAACTTTTTTTTAATAACTTGTTGCTTTTTAAGAAAATCTTCTTTTTAATTATAATTATTATTTTTTATTGGCGATTTGTTGTAGTGATTTCGGGTATTTAAGTATGAAGAACTGATTTTAAAAACTAAAGGAAAAAAATAATATCGATTCAGAAAAATTAAAACAGTAATTAATTTTTCTAACTAGGCTCCGTCAAAGACAATTTCCACAACATCCAGATCGAAGTATTACATCTATTTTACTTCACTGGATTCTTTGTTTTACCTGGGTGGGGTCAACAATTGAAATAATATAAATTGTGATTGGGAAAAGAAATATTGGTAATAAAATAAAAGGATTTTTCATTTAGAATAGATAATTTTATATTGGTTTTAAAGGGCTGTAAAAACAAGTCCTAAGAACAAGTTAAATAAAATATGCTTCGCCGAACAAATAAAACACAATTTTCGTCGCGTGACAATCTCATGTTCATTGGTAACGATCCAACTTTTTTATGTACTATAGTGGGCTAAGCAGAATATTTTTAATGGTATATTTTACTTAAAAATGTCTAAGATCATTGAATAGTTCCTCACTATTTTCCAGATCCATTAATTTTCAGTAACACTGTTACATCATTCTTAATACAATAAATCTTTCCTTGATATCCAGGTCTCGAAAAGCTTATATCTCCTTACATTATTAGATAAATTATACAAATTTTTCTTAAATCTAGTTTCTAAATATTTAACAGTATTAATGTTTAAGATTTGAGGGGAAGCGAGACAATATATTGTTTTTGATTTGATCTCATTGAAACTTGTTCATGTTTATTAAACCATTCATTGATATTGTTGATTGTTTCTTTATGTGTTTGCTGTGACAGTGACTGCTTGTAAATTTTTTTTGTTCATCACAGCATAAACAGGATTTCAAAAGTGCAATTAATCAATTCACTATTTTAATTGCATATTGCAGAACTATTTTTTTTCTCAATATATCTGCTGAAAAAAAAACATATTAATTATTATAAGCCGTAAAAAATGCACTGTTTGGATTTATGGTACATAATTTATATATATGTTTCATACATGGAACTAATTAATTGAAGATTTTCGTGAAATTGAAATGATGACAATGTCTACTAACTAACATCAATTTCAATGGGTTTCAATATAAATTGTTAAAAATTTAATTGAAAAAAAAGTGGCATTTCCAAAATTGTTTCAAAAAGTTCTTTCAAATAATGTTGTTTGCTAACAAAGCTTTTATAGATTTTTATGTTATTCCAGAATTTTAAAATAATTTTTTCTCCAATTTCGGACCAGCCTTATAATATGCGTACCATAGAAAGTAATGTTACATTTAATTAATACTCATATTCTAAGAAACATTATTACAATATAGACTGAATGACTCTGACAAAATGACATATGCATAAATTGCTTTTAAATATTGAAATCTTGTAACTTACATGCAATAATACGACGTACGTGTTTGCAAATATTCACATACAAAAGCCCACACATACACAGAGAAGTTGCAACACAAATAAATTCCACTTTCCTTTTACTCGGGTTTACAAATGCAAAAGTTGGGATAAAATATGGATGGGTAAGATATCTTTTGTGTAAGCAGGATACATAAGTAATTGTACCCTACAGAACATAGGGTACGAGCGGTATTGCTATGTAATCAGGGTATAATGACTTTTTTTTATTCATTCTTTATTTACAATCTATTTTACATTAATCAAATTTGATAAAAATAAAAAGAAACTAACATATTTTGTTGATCTTCATTAAGATCAATAACACTATAATTATATACAAGACATCATATTTCATTTATTTCTAATTAATATTATATATAATTATTATTTTTACAATATGTACATAAATATATATGTAATAACATCGACGAGTAGTTGGCGAAATATGCCCGCAAGTACTACGAAAAGTGTGTGAAAATTTAAGTTCCTGTTTGCGTGATGTATGCTCCATCTGTGGTAGCCACAGATACGGAAACATTAATGGCATAAAATTATCTATAAAACAAAGCTTGGCTTTTTAACATTGCAAATACCTCTGTATGCTCTATTTTAATTTAAAGTTCTGTACCTCTAAAAAAAACACTAGTGATACACCGCAGGACGCAAATATGCGTTTTTGTACTAATGATGGACCTCGCGTTTAACTTTCAATTTCTGCATACTTATATTATTTCTTCATCTTCAAACAGTTTTATATTTCTTAAGCATTTTGGTAAATATGTCGCTTGAATTTTGTTTTTGGTTGGTACATAGAGTTTCACATAAATGTGTCCATTTCTTAAGATGTTCTGCCAATATTATGATATTGTAATAAGTATCCATGTATGACATCTTTCTCATTAGCTCTCCAATAACACCATAACCTTCGACACTAGATTACACAGTATTCTGACCAATTAGAATTAATTCCATATTTATTCCTTTTATTGGCAATGTACTGCCGACGAGATAGCCTTCCACGCCACAGTATCGTTGCTTCATCAAGTTCTAGGTGTTGACAGGTTAACTTTTTTTTATGTTGGCAAGTATGTTACCGGAAACGCTGGATATATTATTCCACTATTGTAAGAACACAAATACCGCAGGCTATTTTCAAAATGATTTAGATGGTAATACAGTACATTTTTGGTCCAATAATTGCAAAAATTTAGCATATAGACATTTCTCATTATAGTACACAATCCAAGAAATCGCTTAAATTCTATAATATTTAAAGGTCTCCATTCAAATACATTCAATTTGGGCTTAGTAAGTAAATACATTTTGACATTTTTGAAATTAAACTTATGTAAAAAGTAGAGAGAATATTTTTTCTGTCCATCATCATTGCTGAGGACATATGGATCAATGACTTCGCCGGTCCATAAAACGCAAAAAAACAGTATAATGGTATAATGGTGTTTGGAAAAAAGTTTGTGGATTATCTCCACTCCATATGCAACAAATTTGCTTATCTATGTACCCATTCAACCAAAAACTTTGCTGAACAAAACTTTGTATGAAAAATCAGAATCAATATCATTTTGTACTTCAGCCCATTGGCCGCGAATACTATGATATTTTTATTGTATTATTATAATTAAATAAAGATTCAAAGCGATACAATTTATTTGGTGTCTATTTTTGAAGTAAATAATATATTTTCTTTTTTACAAAACACATTTTACAAATAATATCTGATCAAATTCATAATGTTGAATTACAAAGTAGTTTTATACAAGTATAAAAACATAAATAACATCATGCCTCCTCAACATTATAAATTAACTATAATCAATTACAATTCTGAAGTTCTTACAACAAAAATCATGCTTGGGTTTTGGTAAAGGTTTTGTAAGAACATCGGCTAACATTTGACGGGTAGGTAAATATTGCAATTCAATTATATGTTGATCAATAGCCTCTCTTACATAATGGTACTTATAATGAATATGTTTAGTACGCAAATGATGAGCTCCAAATTTTGCCATCTGCTGTGCACTCTGAGAATCAGTATATATTACAATTGGCGACTGATTTCTAGGATGTAACCCAAATATGATCCTTCCTTGGTAGCTTCTGTTATTGCAACATATTCAGACTCAGCACTTGATGTTGCAACGACTTTCTGCTTCTTAGATTCCCAGGACACAAAACCACCTGCGAGTAGAAAACAAAAACCTGATTGAGATTTCCTATCATTTACATCTTGAGCCCAATTAGCATCACAAAAACCCTGAAAGTGTAAACCCTTTTGTTTATAAGTCAATACAGCATTTTTAGTAGAATTCAAATACTTAATAACATAATGCGCTGCATTAAGGTGTTGTTTACGTGGAACTTTCGAAAATTGAGACAACATACTAACCGAACACATTATATCAGGTCTACTATATAATGACAAATAAAGTAAAGACCCAAAAATTTCTTGATACAATTTGTCATTAACTTTTTCTGCTTCCCCCGAAATTGTTGGTTGTTTTTTTAACTTAATGTTTGCCTGCATTGGAATTTTCACAGCTTTACAGTTTTCGAACCCATATTTTTTAAATATACTTAATATATAACCTGGTTGCGAGATTGAGATTTCATCTTCCTTAACATCTACTTCCAGACCAATACAATTCTTTGGGATACCCACATCCTGTATATCAAAATTATCTTGTAATTTCCTTATAAAATTATTTGTGAAATCATTGTCATTCGAGGTGTTTATGATGTCATCGACATATAATTTTATAATCATGGTTCTTTTCTCACTACGACTATAGTATATACATTGATCATACTTTGATTGTATTAAACCAAACTCTTTGATTACAGCATCAATTCTCTTGAACCACTGCCTTCCAGCTTGTTTGAGACCATAAATAGCCTTACGTAATTTGCACACTTTGTACATCATTTCCTCCTGAACGAATATTTCTGGCTGTTCCATGTATATTTCCTCATCTAAATTACCATTGAGAAACGCTGTAGATACATCTAATTGCCGAAGTTTCAACATATATTCCACTGATAAAGCATATAACAGTCTAAGTGAGGATTGGCGGACAACTGGTGCAAATGTATCGACATAATCTAAGCCATACTTTCGAGAATTACCCTTGGCAACTAATCTGGCTTTCCTTTTCTCTATACTACCATCCGGTCCTATTTTTAACACCCATTTGCATCCGACTGGTTTGCGTCCATTTGGTAAATCAGCCCATGTGTTATTCTTCATCAGAGAATTGTATTCATCCTGCATTGCTGTATACCAATCTGTAGCATGATCTGAAGTTAAAGCTTCATTAACAGTTTTAGGATCTACAATATCACCAACTGTATTTGCCGATTCTTCAGGTTTTCTGAATGTCCACGATCTAAGTCCTTGCTTTATCGATTCTATAGGAGTTTCTTTCACTACACTATTCTCCTTCAATCTATCATCTTCTAACGTTTCCTTTGATGTGCCTTCAACTTCTTGCAGTTGAACTTCTGTATCATCAGATACATCTTCGAAACTGTCGTTAACCTCATATTCTGACTCACTACTTGATTCTACACTTCTCTTTTGCATATTTTGAACTGGAACAAATTCATAGAAACTTTGTGATTCACCACCTTCCGTATTTTTATACATTTCTCCTTCTAAGAATTTAACATCTCTACTTTTTACAATTATTTTGGTTCCAGCTTTCCAAAGCTTTAGATTCCTCTGAATAACCAACAAGAATGAATTCGTTACTTCTAGCATCAAACTTTGATCTATTTGATCTTTTGTTCAGCACAAAAGACTTACAACCAATACGACGTAAATGTGTGACTACCGGTTTCGTACCACTCCATAACTCTTCTGGAGTTTTCATACCATTTAATTTCGTTGGACAACGATTTCGAATATATGCCGAAGCTAAGATTAATTCAGTCCACAATCCCAATGGTAAACCAGATTCTAATATAAGACAACGCGCCATTTCAACTAAAGTCCGATTCATCCTTTCGGCAACACCATTTTTTTGAGGTGTGTACTCAACGGTCACCTGTCGTCTAATTCCATTATCATTTAAGTACTTTGTAACTCAATACTAACTAATTCTGGTGCTTTATCACTATGAATAATCTTTATTTTCTTTTCTGTTTGTTTTTCTACCATTTTCTTGAACTCTATAAACTTTTCTAGATACTGGCTTTTTCTGCGAATGAAATAAACGAATACTTTTCGAGAATAATCATCAATGAATGTTGCGAAATATAAACTACCACCCATTGATTCGGTCCTCATGGGACCACAGAGATCAGTATGAATAAGACCTAGTACTTCTGATGACGACTTTTCATTCTTCTGAGGAAAAGGTAAACGAATCTGCTTTCCACGAATACACGATACACAATCGATTTCAATATTCTTAAACTTTGGTAGTCCTTTTACAATATTTTTTCTTTCTAATTGTTTTAATTGACTTGTATTTAGGTGGCCATATCTCTTGTGCCACAATTCGATTTCTCTTTCATCATATTTTCTTACTATGTTCGCAACGTCTTAACAATTCTTGTTATTAAGTTACAACGTAAGTCCGGGACATATAGAGTATTCAAGAGCCCTACATTGCTCTCATGTCCGTTTACTTTTACAATTATTGACACCTGTCCAATACCCTTTACATCAATTGCCTTATCATCTGCTAATCTTACTTTGCCACTATGACTTGTATCAATATTTTTAAACAATGACATATCTGTACACATGTGGGAAGATACACCACTATCTATAACCCAAATCTGATTAGAATTAACACAGAAAACTTCTTCCGCTTTGGTTACTAAAACTTCATTTGAGCGATTAGTGCTTTCTATTTTTACTTTGCAGTTTTTAGCTCTATGACCTTTCTTTCCGCATCGAAAACATTTAAATGGAAAATTGGACATACCTTCTTCATCTTGTCTCTTTTTGTTTTTACTACTATAATCTTGATTTTTTGTTCTAAACTTTGCTTTCATTACAGCATCTTGATTAACCTCCTTTTTATCACCGACTTCCAAAAGTCTTGATTTCAAAACAGCAATTTTAGGAAACTCATTTTCTGTCTCCACGGCAGCTTTTAGTGCAGAAAAACTATCTGGTAATGCATCCACCAACACAACAGCAAGAAGATCTTCATCAATCTCAATTCCCATTTCCAAGAAAGATGAAACACATACATCAAAATCAATTAAAAATGGAGATATTGACTCATTATCGGACATTTTCATATTAAGTAACTTACGGTAACACTCTATTTTCTTCCTCATTGACTTACGATTAAAAGTTTCTTGCAGATATTGGCAAATTTCTTGAGAAGATTTCAAGTTCTTGACCATTGTAATAATACTCGCCTCTAGGGCCATCAATATATCAGCTCGTGCATCCATATCTTTATCTATAGAAACCTGCATCGCAAACATTGACTCCACATGTTCTCTTATTTGAGCATCCGTTGGAGCTGCCTGCAGTGTTCTTATACGTGGTGGTTTCTCCAAACCTAAAACAATATTTAGCAATCTGCTTTTATGTAAAACAGCTTCCATTTGTGCCTTCCAGGTACCATAATTAGTTTCGGTTAACAACGGTATACGACCAGCAACCGAATTCATAATTCTTGCGTTCACCAATTAATACAACCAAAAACAGCTTACGTTTCAGCTTCCAATTTATATATATTCCCTTTTATCTCTATGGGATCTGGGCCCATAACCTATGTATCATTATAATTAAATAATAAAAATCCAAAGCGATACAATTTATTTGGTGTCTATTTTTGAAGTAAATAATATATTTTCTTTTTTACAAAACACATTTTACAAATAATATCTGATCAAATTCATAATGTTGAATTACAAAGTAGTTTTATACAAGTATAAAAACATAAATAACAACACTTTTGGCTTTATTTCTTATACAAGCTGAATATTAAAAGTGAGTTAACCAAGAACCTTTCGTAAAATCTTCTATAATGTGTATGAACACATCCCAATTAGCTAAAAAAAAAAATGGTGCTAAAACGATCCATAGGTATTCGAATTAGCCGTACTTATGAACGATAATATATATATATGTATATATATAATCCATATTAATTCCTATAAGGAACACAGGGCCTCAATACCTTACATCGATTCCTATCTAATGCTGCTCTCTTAGCTTCACTCCCTTTTACTTGGCTCTTCCAAGTGGTTTTAGGGCGTCCTATTCTTCTCGTTTCCTGTGGGTTGAAGTCAAGGGATTTCTTATTGATGTCATCGGCTGGTTTACATAGGGTATGCCCCATTCATCTGTATAAGCGAATTTTAGTTTCATGCTCAAGGACATCATTTGCATTACGCAAGGGCCTCATATTTGAGTGATTTTGACCGGCGAGTAATTTAGTGATTGTATACATATCTTTCGACCTGTTGGATTTGCTGGCCTTTTGCTCCTCTGCATATAAATTTTCTGTCCACTTTCTTTTGTCATTTCTGGGACTCCGTTTAACCTTGCGATTTGCGATGTCTTTGAAGATCTACCTTGACTTGGCAAGTATTGGCGTTGTTGATAGATGATTTGATCACCCTTATACCTTTAATAAAATCCCAAGTTTGCTAAGGTATCCACGGTTTAACGTTTTTGATTGGATTACCAAGACAGTTTTGAGCGGACTCGAGGAAATCATTACTAACTTTTTTTCAATACGCGTCGGGATATGAACCATTATTTAGCATATTTTCTGTTTTTATTCTGAGAGAGTTTGAGAAATGGAGTAGTGTTTCTCTGTTTTTAAGTCTACCAGAGTTAAATTTCACTAATTTTTTCGGTTTGCTCGTTATATTGGCGTATACCTTAAGTTGAATTTCTTCCACTATAAGATAATGGTCGCTGCCAGTATCGTCTCCCCTTCTATTGCGTACATCGAGCAAGGAGTGCCTTCACATTTTACTTATTGCAATATGATCTATTTGGTTTTCGGTAACTTTATCGTTAGATACCCATGTTATTTTATGTATTTTCCTATGTGGAAATAGGGTGCCATATTTCGCAGAAGAGTTCGCCATTTTCAGTCATTCGACCAATACCGTGCTTGCCAATTACAGCCTCGCTGCCTCGATTATCACATCCGATCTGAGCATTGAAGTCAATCATCAAGATTTTTATGTCACTTTCATTGATTGAGGTCATTACAGAGTTAAGCCTGTTGTAGAATTCACCCTTAATTAATATATCCGAAGTATCCGTCGGGGCATAGCATTGTATGTAAGTGAGATTTCTTTCTTTTGTCTTTAATTTCATCACAATAATTCTATCTCCATGAGGTTGCCACTCCATGACACCTTTCTTTGATTGTTTAAATAAAAGAAAACCCACGCTACTGCATATTGTTTCATCTGAGGGTTTCCCTGAATATATAAACGTTGAGCCACCAAGTGTTGTTCTCCACACTCAGGTCATCTGACTTCGCCTCACTACATGTTCGCCTTTACACTTTAGCTGACGACAAGCGAATGTTTATTAATCTGAATCATTGCGATCTTGGTTATTTATCATCATCTCCGTTCATCACTAGTAGTTTCATAAAAAAGTGGCCCGCGTTTAGGGTAATTAAAAATTTATGAAAATCTGTTCATGTTAAAACCCATTCCCTGTACAAATTGGCTCTATGAGATGGACTTAAATAGACATAATATCCAAATTATCATATGTAGGTGTTGATCAAATTGGGTTTATATATGTGTATTACATCTTTTTATTAGTAGTCCAAAAATAAACTCTATAGGACAATTCTTTCGAGCAGAAATAAAAGATTCGTTTTGATATTGATTTTTTCGAGAAAAAGTAACTAACAATAATTTTTTGATATTTATTGTTTCTAGCAGTGATAAGCCATTTATTTATTTTTTATTTTTATTTTACCTTATTTATTTTTTTTTTTTTTTTTTTGTGGCAGAAAAAAAAGATTATTTTTTATTTTTTCGCGCAAAATTATTTTTTTTTTTATTTTTTCGCACAAAATTATTTTTTTTTAATTTTTCAAGCAGAAATATTTTTTGATTTTTAATTTTCTACCATAAACAAAAGCTATTGGTTGCAGCAGCAGTTGCTGTATGTATGTATAATGTCTTTGGAGGCTCGTCGGCTGTTCGTATGATCTTGACTTTTCTTATCCTGTACAGCGATATTACTGGCAGTAGTTGTCACTGACGAGTTCGAATGTATGTAACTATCAAATGAGGACTCATCACGAACGTACTTGAAGGACTATTTACATTAGTGGAAACTGTAGAAGGTTGAACTTGAACACGTCTTTTTGCTCGAGTTGTTGGAGTCTCAGTAGGAGGCAATCTTATTACCCGACCATTACCTCTAATTATTTGAAACTGCTCTTTACGTACTAGTGGCAATGTTTTAGCTGCAGGTAAAACCGCTGTAGAATGTAGAGGAATAAAAGTGGTAGTCTGTTTCGAAATAGCAGCAAATATATTTACGGAATAGGTAGGTAAATTTCATGTTGCCATTTGAATAGTACTCTCTGAGGAATAAAGGATATTATATTAGAATTAATTATTTTATCTTGAACTCGACGTTTCGTTCACTTTTTTCAACTTCATCAGCAGTTTAAATTTTTTTTATTAATTTCTGGTGACAAAATAAAAATAAACAACACATCAAGATACCACAATGAAAGCGTGGACTTTCTTTTTCTCATTGAATTTTGAATGTACAATAGTTGATAAATTATATGTGTTATCGATGGTTGAATAATTTTGTCTAAAGCCAGCTTGAAATTCATTTAAAATATTATACTCTGCAACCATTTTGTAAGTCTAGTGTTTATGGTTTCCATTAACAGCTTTGCCACACAATTCATAAAAGAAATTCCCCGATAATTATTGGAACAGTTTTTTATGTAATGGAAATATAATGCTTTGCCACTGTCAAAGATAACATTAAAAACATCCGTCGCATACTTCATCATTTCGTTAGATACTCGATCATCTGCTGAGGTTTTATTCCGCTTTGTGTTTTTCAGAATTGTTTTAATCATTTTGATACTAATTTATTTAGCATAATCTATTTGCCTCTTTTTACATACGCTTGTGTAGTGTTTTTTAGCTTGAAGATATTTATCTTTATCCAGATGATAGACTTACTGAATTCTTTCAGCAGAGCAAGGGTTTTATTTCTAGCATTTAAGCAATTATAGTTAAACCATATGGTTTCGAATACCGGGTTATTCATTGGCTGTTCATGGTTCGGTAAAGATTTTTTAATTACAGCAACTAATTCTTCCAAATTCATGATATTTCTCTTTTTTTTTTTGCAAATCTTTCCACAGTAGTTTGGAAAGTAAATTTAAATTTTTATGAACTTCAGTTGAAGAATTAATATTTAGCGTTAATCTTAGGGGCATGTGATCTTAACATATTTTGGATTAAATTTCAATTTTTTCTAAAAACTACAGAAGTCTCTTGAGTTTTACGTGTATGCCTGTCGTGTTGACTTAACCACACGGTGGTCTTAGCACTTGGACAGATATTATGCTTCCTGCCTACGCCCCGCCATAAGACGGTAACAAGCTGGAGTGATGTTTTGGCATACACTCCACACTTTGTTATTGTGTTGGGCCTACCTAAAACCCTGATGCTTTAGAGGCACCAACGCCTGGGTAATGCACCTCCAAATCGATCTCTGATCTGCCCGCGATTTAGGCACCACAGCCACTGCGAAACTCCCCGAAGGTCCTTTCCCAATGAGATCGTCTCGAAGATTCTTCAAAGACTCCGACATTGACATTGCTTACCATGATACATTCTTTCTGACTTCTATCTTACGCACTCTTGTATCGTCAAAAGACTTCTACTCATGCTACCGTCCGTCTTTCTTGCATCCGGCTCATCTTACGACTTATCTTCCGCTCATGCCTCTTCCCACCAACGCACATACCAGCTGTGCTATCCAACAACGCATATACCAGCTCTTTACTCCACAACCACTCCCTACTAGTCATACACAACAATCTCCTCTGCACGTCAGATTCGAAAGCCTCTAGTGCCACGTTCGTAGAGTGATCCAACAGTCCTTCCATACAACTTTGTATCACATTTATTAAAGGGATGTGAGCAACCATTTCATTTGGTTGGTATTTCACGGTCCACTAGTCGGTCGTCATTCCTATGTATCATGGCTCGCTTTGTCCCCGTGGGGAGTCTAAGAGTCCTCTTCTTAGGGCAATTCGATCTCCCCGCAGTACCAAATTTAGTGCCTTTTGGTAACGCTCCGTTACTAATTAGCCAAATTTAGTAACTGCCAGTTATCCCCCAAAAAGGGTTGCACTGGCAGGCACTATCAACCTTAACCTTTAGCCGCTAGGAATAATCACCAGAATTAGCTGGCTTTGCCTAGCGTTGCCCAGGAGCACCACGAGGAGGTGGCTATAGGTCGTTGTATCACTTCTCTGGCAAGCCAGTACCTGATGAGTACAGCTTTGCACAATGCATCCTCAGATATTGCACATATATCATTGACAGAGTTTCTTACTGTACTAAAAAAAGTATATTTCTTATCACCAAATGTTCGGCCATTTAGAATAACTAGGCTGAAATCATCACAAAATTCAAATATTTTCTTCCTCTGGTATTTACCAATTCATCTCTTGATTTTCTTTCCAGCTAGAAAATTGATTTTGTGATATACTTCTGGGTGCTGCTGAAGTCTACTAATGCGTTCCAATCATAGCACTTGCAAAAATTAAATTTTCGGTTGGATTATTTAAGAATAAGTTTTTAAGTATCATAAACTCATTTTCCCAGTCCGCTCCTCTAATGCAGACAGGTAAAATGCTAAATTTTATTCTGTTTATTTTTATTTGAATGATAGCTGCTTCGCTAATTATACAATAAGAGTGCGTAATAAATTTATACTAGTAGATTCTAGCGCTAGAAATTCGAGTGCAATTTCCATGCAGCTTTATTTTTCAACTTAGCCAATTCACAAACCAACACTTTTATGGTTTATTATTATTGTGAATGAAGATAACAAAATCATTAACAAACACATTAACAAATTTAATAAAACACACATAGCATATGTGTAATTTAATATATGTGTTAGTAGCGACTTTGAATGCAATTTACTCAAAATAAAGAAAAAAATTTCAAAATCTGTAAATCTGCAAAACGGCTTAAAAGAAGTACCTTTCAAATAATATACGCTTGGTTAAAATCGGGATAAAACGGTAGAACAAAAAATCGGTCACAAGAAATCGCCTAGCCTATTAACATTATAGATATATGTATGTATTATATGATTTTTTTGAAATTATGTTAATTATTTAATTCCCATCAATAGCTTTTGAATTAAAAATTAATTTTTGAATATAAATTGATTATTTATTGAAATGCCAATGAAAAATTGTTAATTTCATTTATACACCAAAAAAAAAAAACCAAAATCTTTTTTAGCAGGAAGTTATTTCGTGTTTTAAATTTTTTGGAGCAAACATAGTTTTAAATATTATTTTTTCGAGCAAAAAAACCATAAGGGTTTTCACTCTTGGTACTAAAGTAACCTTGTAACCCTTGTAAATGTTGTAGATATAGTGAAAGTACTACTATTTACAATACCACAACAACAAAATGTATGAAATTGAAATTTACTACGCTGTGTTTAAAGTACAAGGGTAAAAGCTATGGTACATCTACAAGACTAAACATTTACAAGACTGAGACAGCTGATTGTTGAGCTGCCAAAACAATTTTTTATTTTTTTATTTTTCATTTTATGGTAAATGGATCAAAATAATAAAAAAAAATATATGAAAATAATGAAAAGCCCCTTCTCCAGATGACCCGAGTCTGTATAGGACAATTGCTAACTGATACTCAACTGGAAATTATTTATTGGTTAAATCCTGTATCTCCAGAAATCATAGACACCAGTGTATGAAACTCAATTCGACTAATCCTCAGCATTTGCATCTAATTGGGTTAATAAATTTAGTGACCACTTCATTTATTTTGGAACCGAATTACATTTTGTATCAAAAATTTAAAATTTTTTCTTTTTCCGTAATTTTAGGCATTTTTCTTATCTTGAAATTCTTTTTGATATTTCAAGTTTTCAACTTGATAAAAAAAAAACAAAACAAACAAGTAAGAAAATTATAGTCGGTCTAGACCGACTATACGATACCCTATACCATGCGTTTAGAAACCCTATCTCTTAGGCCCAACTAACTGGACATAGAAAATAAGCAAAAACCAAATTTGAGTGGGATTTTTATTAATTTTTTTGGCTGCAGATATGAAAAAGTTCATATCGGATGCTATATCTATATGGGGACTAGGTCCAAAAATGGACCGATCCTGATCATGTTTGGTAAAGTCTCTTGTATTTTGCAAAAATATATACAAACAAAATTTGAGAAGAATCAGTGCAATATTTTTGTTTTTTAATAGATTTAAGTGAAAATCGGGAAGCAGCTCTATATGGGGCCACAAGAATAATTTTTGGACTACTCATTAATGGAGGTAATGAACGCATATAAACCCAATTTGAGTAAGATCTATATGACAATTTGGATCTTATGACAATTTATGTCGATTTCATAGGGGTAATTTGTATGGGGGCTAGGGCTGAACATGGACCGATTCTCACCAATTTCAATAGCGTTCATCCCATGGCCGATAAAAGCCAAATTTCATCAAAATACATTCATATTTGCGACCTGCAGTTTGATTACAAGCTTTACATGGACACACAGACGGACGGACGGACGGACGGACATTGTTAAATCAACTCAGAAAGTGATTCTGATTCGATCGGTATAATTAAAGATGGGTCTAGGTCAAATATTTTTGGTTGTTACAAACAGCAGCACAAAGCCATTATACCCAAACCACATAGTGGTATAGGGTATAAAAAATAAGCATAATCCAAACTTGAGTGACATTGTTACTAACACTGTGGAACATTTTCGGGGTCATTGTCTGGGGCGTGAGAAATGCCAAGTCAGGGTGAAAGTACTAGGCCAGTGTAGTAAAACCCCTAATGGATTTGACATTCTCAGGCCAAACTTTTTTTTCACCTTTAATTTTTATACCCTATTCCACTATGTGGTTTGGGTATAATGACTTTGTGCTGCTGTTTGTAACAACCAAAAATATTTGACCTAGACCCATCTTTAATTATACCGATCGAATCAGAATCACTTTCTGAGTTGATTTAACAATGTCCGTCCGTCCGTCCGTCCGTCTGTGTGTCCATGTAAAGCTTGTAATCAAACTGCAGGTCGCAAATATGAATATATTTTGATGAAATTTGGTATATAAGCTTTTATCGGCCATATGATGAACGCTATTGAAATCGGTGAGAATCGGTCGATGTTCAGACCTAGCCCCCATACAAATTACCCCTGTGAAATCGACATAAATTGTCATAAGATCCAAATTGTCATATAGATCTTACTCAAATTGGGTTTGTATACGTTCATTACATCCATTAATGAGTAGTCCAAAAATGATCCCTTTGGCCCCATATAGAGCTGCTTCCCGATCTTCACTTAAATCTATTAAAAAATAAAAATATTTTACTGATTCTTCTCAAATTTTGTTTGTATATCTTTTTGCAAAATACAAGAGACTCTACCAAACATGATCAGGATCGGTCCATTTTTGGACCAAGTCCCTATATAGATATAGCATCCGATATGAACTTTTTCATATCTGCAGCCAAAAAAATTAATAAAAATCCCACTCAAATTTGGTTTTTGCTTATTTTCTATGTCCAGTTAGTTGGGCCTAAGAGATAGGGTTTCTAAACGCATGGTATAGGGTATCGTATAGTCGGTCTAGACCGTCTATAATTTTCTTTCTTGTTTATTTTTCGATCAGTATTAATTAATATTTATGTTTTTTTTTTTACGGAAACAAATATTAATTTTTAATTTTAGTTTTTTCGAGTGAAAATAATTTTTGTTTTATATATTTTATAGTAAAAGTAAAAGTTACTTTTTGATTTTTATTTTCTCGAGCAAATACATTTTAAATTTTCGAGTAAAAATGTCGATTATGTTTTGATTTTTAATTTCCGAGCAGAAATAGAAGTTACTTTTTAATTTTATTTTTCCGAATTGAAATAAAAATATATATTTTCGAGCACAAATAAAGGTTATTTTTTGATATTAATCAAATATAGGCGAAAACAAGTGAGGTGTTTACCGATTGTAATATTATACTTGTTCTATTTTTTTTTTTTCTGTAACTCCTTCTGCAAATATATTGTTGCATTGCATTTAATATGATATGACTTCATATACTTTGAAGATAATTCATTTCATAATTTTTTTTTTTTCACAATAAATGAAGGTATTTTATTCATTTGTTTTGACTTTATGTGTAGGTGTGTCTGTATGTGAGTAGAATTCATTTTGTTAGATATGTGCTTGTTGATGGAAAAATGAGTACGAGCATACAAATGCAAAGAGATGTCATTTTTGTGATAAGGATATGCAATCATGATGACTACAAACAAACAAAAACGGATATATAATCTGAGTGTTTATGAGTTTGTTAA
This sequence comes from Cordilura impudica, assembly GCA_963682025.1. Lineage (NCBI taxonomy): Eukaryota > Metazoa > Arthropoda > Insecta > Diptera > Scathophagidae > Cordilura > Cordilura impudica. Next base: position 131,309,078 of record OY821517.1, read on the forward strand.
TACGAATTGTACAAAAAAAAAGAAGAAAATAAAAATAACAACAAGAACAACAAAAACACAAAACAGCAAGAGCAAAGAGTTGCATTTATATTTAGATGTTTGCATAAGGATTTGCAATTACAAATTTATAACTTGTTGCAATCATCATATTGTACAGTAAGCTCACCCATACATAAAAAAAATAAAAACAAACGGTTCTTTAAAATAGTGCTTTACGTTGCAAAGATTTCCAAAAATTGCAATTTGGAGCAGTGGAAATTTCTTAGCTGGAACGATTAAATAAAATGTATTACTGGTCAAGTTTAAATCATCTCTTAAGCAGATTTGGTAGCTAATATAAAGGTATGTGGCTGAAGAAGCCTACTCAAAATTTACAAAAAACTATCTGGAAATTGTGCCACGGAAGCAATCTCATAAGTAATGCTTTAGATACGTGACAGTCAACACTTTTTTTTTTGGGAACTTGTGTTGTGCTGCTATTAATACAAGACGTCGTAATGAACTCTATGTTACTTAGCGGTGGGGGTAAAGTTTTAAAAGCGAAGAAAAGACGTATTTTCATAATTATTTTTTTTTTTTTTTGAAGATATGAATAATGCTGCATTGTTTATTTTATATATGCGTTATAGCATACCACTCGCGTTATAGCATGCCACTCCGTGGCAGCGAAAATCCGGAGGCGTTGTTGTTTTGCGGTGAACATCATAACTCGTTACGGGATCATGTGAAATAAAAAAATCGAAATGCGTTTAAAAGGTGATATGTTGCCCGAGGTAACGCCGAAGAGTTTTTTTAAATTTTTTTTTTTTTTTTTTTTGCAGCATTTTGAAGTGAAAAACACGATTTTTGCTATAAAATTTCGGAAATTTGTTGTTAAAAAATGGGGAAGAAATTGGAAAATAAAAAAAACTCTTCTGGTGATTTATGTGTAGAAATAGTGTGTAAAATTTCAAAAGATTCGGTCGAGTACATTTCGCGTTATGATGTTCACGGACTTCAAACATTTATTTGCGTGAAAACCCATTTAAAGCTTTTTAAAAACCGATTTACATGCGATATACCGTATGAGGCTGGTCGCTGGAAACGCTGTATCTTCTTTAGTTTTGCTTCGTTTTAATTGAAGTTTTTACACAACACTCTCGACATGTCATGCATTCAGCAAAAGAGATGCAAAAAATGTATAAAAACCTTAAATTGAGCACTGGGAAATATACTATGCATCCTGCCTACGCCCCGCCATAAGACGGTTACAAACTGGAGAGATATATTTGGCATACACTCCACACTTTGTTATAGTGTCGGGCCTACCTACAACCCTGATGCTTTAGAGGCAGCAACGCCTGGGTGAATGCACCTCCACATCGATCTGTGATCTGCCCACGATATGGGTACCACAGCCACTGCGAATCTCCCCGAAGAGCCTTTCCCAATGAGATCGTCTTGAAGATTCATCAAAGATTCTTACATTGAAATTGCTTACTATAACACTTTTTTCTGACACCTCTCTTACGCACTCTTGTATCGTCAAAAAGACTCCAACCGACCTTCTTGCATCCGACTCATCTTACGTCTCATCTTCAACTCATGCCTCTTCCTAACAACGCATATACCATCTCGGCTTTACCCAAACAACGCATACCAGCTTCCGACATCTCTCTTACGCACTCTTGTATCGTCAAAGACTTCAACTCATGCTACCATCCGACCTTCTTGCATCCGACTCATCTTACGACTCATCTTCAACTCATGGCTCTTCATACAACACATATACCAGCTCGGCTTAATGCAAACAACGCATATACCAGCTCTTCACTCCATAACCACGCCCTACTAGTCACACAGAGCAATCTCCTCTACACATCAGATTCGAGAGCTTCTAGTGCCACGTTCGTAAAGTGTTCCATCAATACCAGCAGTTCAACTTTGTATCGCATATATTAAAGGGATGTGAGCTACTATTTCATCGGGTTGGATTTTTCACCATCATGCCGTCATGTCCCATGTGTTATAGTTCGCTTTGTCTCCGTATGGAGTCTAAAAATCCTCTTCTCAAGGCTATCCGATCTCCACGCAGTACCAAATTTAGAGCATTTTGGTAAGCCGTCGTTACCAATTGGCCAAATTTAGTAACTGCCAGTTATCCCGCAAATAGGATTGCACTGGCAAACATTAGCGACCTTAACCTTTAGCCGCTAGGAATAATCAGCAGAATTAACTGGATTTGCATAGCGTTGCTCAGGAGCACCACGAGGAGGTAGGTTATAGGTTGTTGTGTCAACCGCTACTGGCGAACCAGTAGCTTAATGACACAACTTTGCTCCCACTCTCTCGCACATGTATGACAACTTCAAAAGAGTGTTTGTTATTAACTGTTCACTTAGAAGACTGATACCTTATCCACGATTATCTCTGGATTGAGCCAAGAATTTTTGATATAACACTTAATTATTGATAAAGATTTTCTATCCGCGCAATTCGTTTTTAAAATTTTTAAGAAAAATCGTTACTTTAAAAAAATTTTAAAATTCCTGTTTCACTTTTTTACTTATTACTCAGAGGGTTTTAATCGATTTTGAAAAAGTTACATTCGTTGGAAACCTCATAAAATTTAATTTAGCTTCGACGCTACCGCGTCCATTAGAAAAACATTTTAACGCTTCGTACCGTATGGGCACCTTTCCAACGCTATGGATATTGGGGGTCGAGCGACAATACATGAATGACACACTTAATCAAGACCTTTTGACAATCTCTGGCTGGGATAGATTTAAGTGTTCATAAGAACCAATGCCATCTAGTGACCCATAGACGAACCATGGAGTCAGCAATGCCGTCTGTAACTATGGGTGGTATAGATATTGAAGAATCAAACATTATCTCTATCCTTGGAATGAACACATTTTTCAGTTGTTGAAAGAAGCTTTCAAGTGCCTAGGTTTCCTAAATCGGTGTAGGAATTGCTCCACCTTATCTCCTTACAATTTATGGCATCTTGTCACTGCAGCAAGAAAGCTTTTCTGTGGTACAAGAACAACAACATACTTTTTGTACCATAGGGAAATGAAGTGCACACAAAAAAATCTCACCACAAAATCCCTAATGGAAGGGTTTGCAAAAAAGTTTATAGATAGAGCTATATCTTTTTTGTAACCCTTAAAATAAAACTCTATGCCAATGGTTTTCTTATTATTAAATTTTTATTGCAAAACGGAAGAACAACTTGCAGTTGCATTAGGTGTGACTCCAAATCCAATCTCACAGCGTTAAAGATTATTGGGAACAGTTTAAAAAGAAGTAAATTTGGTTCCCTGTGAACTAACACCGGTAAAAGTTAAACGTGGATTTTTCACATATGCCTGCTTGTCAGGCATAAACGAAATACATTTCTGCATCTTATAGTCGCTAGCGAAGAAAAGTGGATCCACTATGAGCATTCAGAATGGAAAAAATCAAATATTCGTAGAAAAAACTCTTGTTATGTATTTGGTAGGATCAGCTCTGAGTTATGTGTTGTAAGTTTCTGAACCGAGCGAAATTATTACTGGGACTGTCTATCGTGCACAGATTAAATTGAACGATCTAGAAATAGGATGTCCAATACTACTCTATACGAAGTATTCTGCTTCTGATTTTCACTAATTTCTATTGATATCATGTTGCCTGGCTGAGTAGCACCTCACATGACGTGAAGGTATGAAAAATTGGTTCGATTCTTTAATAGCCTCTAAATATGAAGCATTCTTATAACGCAGAATGCGTATGCTGCCAGAAAGATGGGACAAAATAACGCAATCGAAGTAGAATACTTCGAATAAAACATAAGGTTCCGTTCTTTCCCAGTTAATGCCCAATTTGGGATAAAAAACACCGAAAACTTTTTATTATCAGCGACCGAAACCCTGAAATAAATGGGTTCAGGATTGGGTTAGTGTTAATCAAAATAAAAATTTAAGGCTCGGGTTCGCTTCGGAGTTCGGGTTCGGGTTCAAATTTTAAAAATAAGTACAAATGTTTTATAAGTAGGAAACTTATTTATTTTTCAAAGAAATTTTCGTTTAATTTTATAATTAACTAGATGTAACCCGGTGTGCTTCGCTACACCCTCCCCCTGCCCCGCCCCCCCCTCCCACGAATTGTTATGAGAGGGCTCACGCAAAGTCCCAAGGCTCTCACTATTATAGTAATTCAGATATAACACATTTAATATTAAATTTGTTGGGGGGTGCTACGCGTATTTGTCCAAACCCGCCCATGACTACTCACGTTAATAATAGATGACCTGAGACAAATTTGCAAAGCTCTCTCTATCATAGTACTTAATATATATGATGTTAAAAATTTACTTTGTATGGGAGGTGTCATGCCCAATAAATATATTTAAAAAAAAAAAAACCTCTAGCACTTTTCATATCTGCAGTAAGATTCTGTGAACATTTCAGGAAAATCAGATGAGTAGTTACGGATATTACCTCCTACAAACAAACAAACACACATTACCTCTTTATTATGCTAGTATAGATTATTAGTACAGATTTTTTTATTTCGATACTTGCTGATATACAATGATTTTTGTTTTTGCAACAATTATCAGATTTTCCGGCGTTCCTACTCTGGAGCAAAGTACATGTAGCTGCCCATGAGAAGAACATGGATTTTCCAAATAAGGTCTCGCAACACTTAACTATTGGCGTTGAACTTAAAATATCATTTGCCAATCTTAGTTTTTAGCGATTTTTGATTTTGCCCATTTTTGATTTTGAAGATTTTTGTTTTGGGCGATTTTTATTATTCGCGATTTTGGGTTTGATGATTCTTGGTTTTGGCGATATATTTTCCACGACAAATCACATTGATAACTAATGTACTTGTCATAAGACTGTCGCTTTCGTAGTACTTCATATCTTTATATAGGAGGTACCACGCCCACTAATCCCATCCCGCCCAATTTTTTTGGACTACTCAGATTAATATCTGATGGTCTCATGCAAAATATCGAGTCTTTCCCTTTTATAGAACACCAGTTATATGATATTAGATATCTACTTTGCATGGGCGATGCTACGCCCACTGCTTCGATCACACCCATTTTTTGTTTGACTAATCATACAGAGAACCTATGGGCTCATGCAAAGCCACAAAGCCGTCTCTTTTACAGTACTTCAAATATATGACATTAAATACTTACTTTGCATGGGGAGTGCCACGCCAATTTTTTGTTCGTCTACTCATACTAAGATCTGATAGGCTCGTGCAAAGTGTCAAAGCTTCCTTTTTAACACAGCAGTTATATGATAACATATATTTACTTTGTATGCGCGGTGCCACGCCCACTGCTCCGATCACGCCCATTTTTTGTCTAACTAATCACATGAACTACTTATGGGCTCACACAAAGTTCCAAGACTCTCACTATTACACTTCTCCAGATATATGACAATTTATATTTAATTTGTATAGCAGGTGCCGCGCCTATTGGTATGATACTGCCCATTTTTTTTCCGAGTACTCACAATAATAATAGGTGACACCAGACAAATTTGAAAAGCTCTCTCTATCACAGTACTCGAGATATATAATATTGAATTATTACTTGTATGGAAGGTACCACGCCCACCTATCCGATCCCGCCCATTTTCGGCGTAACTACCAATATGAACAATAGGTGACCTCACACAAATTTGCAAAGCTCTCCCTATCATAATACTCAATATATGTATATGATTTTAAAAATTTACTTTGTGTGGGAGGTGCCACGCCCACTAAAAATATTTAAAAAATTATAGCCTATAGCACTTCCCATATCCGCAGTAAGAATCTGTGAAAATTTCAAGAATATCAGATGGATAGTTACGGAGATTACCTCCTACAAACAAACAAACAAACAAACAAACAAACAAACACACATTACCTCCTTATAATATTAGTATAGATATAATTTTCAAGTTTTCTTCTTTTAAATTTGTTCTTTGTGGCGACAAGAGGAATTGCAGGGTTCAAAAGGACTTATCGACGCTTACTTGCGTAGCGAATATAATCTGAGCCATTTGATACAATAATGGCGTTGCCATTTTATGTTGTTCCGAAATAGTTAAATGTTTTTTTCTTTTCCTAGTCTGGGATATTTTTCGTATATTTCAATTTCATTTTTAACTGAGTTATCAATCGAAGCGGTGACATTTACATTTGAATTTTTTAGAAGTTTTTCGAGCATATCTCATCATTTTCTGAAGAAGAAGATATTGATTCTCTTAAAATTGTCTTCTTTTCTTTTCATTTGTAAAATATTGAAAATTTTGTTGTTTTTAAAATATATTTTTTAGCATTTTCAACATTTTCGGAACTTAACAATTACTTAAATCTGCCATCTAGATATACTGCTGCAATCAAAAGTAGATTAGTAATAAATTGGTTTTCTCTCTTTATAATATTTAAATATAATTAGTTTGAAAATGTTTTTGTTCTGTAATCTTTTCTAAGTTCTAATTTAAAACCAAGCCATATTCTATAAAAATCGCCTAAATTCGTCCGTTCTTCTTGAAGTTTCATGGTTAATTTTTTAACAGGTACAGAAACCTCTACGAATTCTTCACAAATATTCCACGAACTATCATTCTGTGTTCCAATAATGCTTGAACCATGTCATAACTGGCAGTCTAGTAAGGCTTTTTTTTAAGTTTAGCTTTTTCGCTAAAGATAAATTATATATTGTTCGATATTATTGTCAAGGAAACATAGTTTGTAATGAAAATGCAGATAAAAGTCAGTTCATACAGCCTTTTCATATAAATATAGAACGCTTTGTGACCATTTTTGAAGCGCTTCGAAGTTCGGAGTATGAAAAGGATGCATAAATGGTAGCGTCATCGAAGTTGCCGATAGGTGCATTATTTCTTAATTCGTTTTGCCAGGATGCGAAGCAATGAAAATGTCGAAAGTATTGCGAAATTCGCCTTCAACAATCGGCCACTAGTTCCATTAGATGATTGTTCGCTGCAAAAAATTCAACCTATTGGCCCACAGGAGCCGTACTACTCGAATAACGAAGCTAGGAAGAATTGTGAATCTTTAGATCACCAGCAACAACGATTACACTGTTGGAAAATTCTTGCTATGGACTCTGAAAGGGTGTCAAACATATTGAGAGAGATCCTTATCCAAATTGGGACTTCTAGAAAGAAGCTCTATATTAACGATATGTGGCCTAATATTGAATTTAACAAAAAGACAGTTAAGTTATTCTCATTCATGTTTAGTTGTTGTTGACGCTGTCACACAACATCATTGCGAACATAAATTGCAAGTTCCTCGTGCATTAGCAACATAAATATTTTGACCCTGGAGGTACGAGAGATCTACCAGAAAATACGTTACGACATCCATTATGCAGCAGGAATATTTTTTTATGAAACATGATTTTAATTTCCTCTAACCTTTTTGCAGCGTTCCTGTCAGCAACTTTTTGAACCAGGTTGCCTATCAATTATATAATTTTCCTCAAACTTTCTAATACCATCGGAATCAGTTGGATGCAGACTTTTGATTGTTTGGCCAACTTTTTTTTAGGACCAAGTTGAATTTTGTTGAAAATATTTAAACATTTTAGCACAAATTTCTATTTCGTCACTCATTATAATCAAACTAACAACAAATGATTATTGTTTAAAAAAAATAATTTAAAATAGGGCTTACGAAAAAAAGTCAAGAGGAAAAACGTGATTTCGTATTTTTTCGATCTCACTCTTTAGATTATGTTCATTATATTTATCAGGTAATTCTTGTACCAAGCCCTACATTAAGAAATCTTTTTAATAATCGCTTACGATGTAGGGCATGTTATGGTCAACTATAACTTCCCTTTTTTAATTCTTAAAATATAATATGAAATTAAAAATTTCGGTTTATCATCAAATTATCTTATTTATTGGTCTAAACAATTTGTAGCAAACAAATTAACGAATATCTAGGCCTGTTTATTAATCACAGATGAAAATATATTAAAATTTCATAATATTTATACAATGTGTACATTAGGGTGTCCCAAAAAAAATTTGTTTTCGATTTTCATGGGACCCCCAGCATTTTTTGAAAGCTTATAGGGTAAAGTATTTTTGTGATTTTTTCAGATTTTTTGGAAGAGGTTTAGAGGTTGCTAAAGTCGATCTTTACCCATACATCGGGTTTTCTGGACATTTTTTGAGTTTTACTTATTACTTGGCCCATAACCACGATTTTATTTGTTACAAAGTCAATATTTTAAAAAGAAAAGTGGTTAAACTTTACTATTCTGTATAGAAATATAGTTTCGGTAATCCTTTGGCTTATTTGGGTACCCGTAATGACATTTTTGCGTAAATTTTGCATAAAATTTGAAGGTAATGCTTTGTAACTTTTAAAATTTCTATCAAAGTTAAAAAACCTAATGACGCAGTTTAAAATGTGGATAAAGACTGAGTCATTAAAAAAAAATTATTGAATTTGCCCTTACCGCTGCACTGTGGTCCCAAATCAATTTTTTTTGGGATAATTTCTAAAAATATTGTTAGAGCTTTAATTTTTGCATATTCATAGACTATATAAAGAAAATAACAAAAATTCTTATCGGACCACGCCCCCACCCCACTAGCACTAAGTACTTACAGCAAACTTTAATCCGCCCATAAATTAAAGAATAAAAATATTTGTCATGGATTTTAAAATGTATTTCAGATTATATTATTAAGAACTTTAAAGTAAATATTAAAAAATTTTCGTACATAGTGGCGATAAAAAAGGAACACCTGTTTTTTTTTTTTAAACTTTGTGTGGAAACTCTTTTCCACATCAAGTTCGATAGAATTTTCAAAGATTTCATTATCAGATCCACTCTTATTGTCATCCATACACAAGTTGTTACCTTAAACCAGATCTCACAATCGATACAGCTAGGTCTGGAAGAGTTAATCGAACTACAAAATCTAAGGGATTGTGGTGTGCTGTTAATTCTCCGAACGACTCTGTCTAAATGGTCTTAAAGCTTTAATGGTTTTAGAGTTGTTATGAATAATAATTGATCGGTGGATTTCGAACCATCAAATCCGTAGCTAGCAATCAATTTCAGTTCGCTAATAACCGAAAACTGTCTAAATACTTCTTGTTCCATTAAAATTATGCATCCCATAAATTTTGTAACAGCACCTCAGCAATGATTTCTGAAACTTGTACCCCACAAGATCTACATTTGATGTAAGCGGCAATCAATTGTTTATAACTGGGATATATGTCAAAATTGTGGTTTTTATTCTGAAACCTAATGTTTATATACCGCTGAGTTGAAAGCCCATTATCAATTAAAAATGCTTAAGATTCATTAGAGGTTATAGAAACCAGATCTTGGGTTGACAATTTTTTTTTTCTAATTTCTGTGGATCTTGCAGTCGTATCCAATGATTTTTTTTTTAACTAATGTAACATCGGGCTCTTATGTCTTCTTTGCAGAAAAGGCGGCAGCATGAACCAAAAGTGATATATTAGGATGTATTATGCTAGTCTTCGCTTAAATCGAAAGCTACTTTCATTATATGTTAATTGAGGTCGTCCTGCAGTACTTGATGATGGGGTAATGTAGTTCAATTTTCTCAATATGACAATCATATTTGTTGAAACCCACTTTTAATGGGGATTATACTTCGGTACATATTTTTTTTACATTATACACTAAATATTTTATTGCTTTAATTTTCTTAGCATATATGCCGTTTTTTTTTTCTGATTCTAAATTAAGAGCAACTTTATTTTGAGCATCAATCGAAAGGTCTCAAAGTCGAGAGCTCGTAAATAATAAAAAATTGCAGCCATTGACTTCTTTCAGGTCATAGTGTGAGAGTATTTCCCCATTGTTCCCCTTTTTTGAATATTATCACCCTATGATTTCAAAGATGATAATAATCAAAATTTTTTACATTTTATGATACCTTTCGATTGGTGTATAAGATAAGATTGCTCGTAATTCAGAATATTTTGAAAAATACAATTTTCGAAAAAGTGCAAATAAAATGCGACATTTTTTGACAGCAAATAAAATGGCATTAGAACTTTGAAGCACCCAATTTATTATTACATCGTTCCTGAACAAAAATTAAGCTGAAATGAAATGAAAATTGGTGAAATATAAATCTGCACGTATAATAAACACTTTGGTGAACACTTTTATGTTTGCAACTTCAAGCCCAAATACAAGTTTTTGTCTATAAAACATACAGGTTATGTTGACTATAAAACAGAAAAGTCTTCATGACTAGATATGAACTTCACAATATACTCGTCATACTTAGTAATAATCAAAAAAAAAAAGAAAACATAAAAAATTCAACATACAATAATAATAAAAACAATTTAAAGCAAGTTTTATTTAGATGTATTACAATCTTTGGTTTTATACGTATTTCTTAGCGGAAGATATTTTTTTGATTAAATTATTATACGCTTTAAATTCTAAGCAACTTAAGTTATAATTATATTTTGTAATTAAAATTGATTTCATTGTTTCTACTTTCATTTTTGTTTTTTCGCTTGTCCAAATATTATTTAACAATGAAAAAACCCTTTCAGTTGGAGCATTAGATCCTGGCAAACACAATCTAAACTAAACAACTTTGTATATATTTTTAAAAGGTATATCATTTTCTCCAAAATGTTTAAAGATTTCTATCCATCTCTCCTCCACACATGTATCTTTCTCTTCCCATTCTTTGATCTTTTCCGAAGTTGCATAGTTTTTTATGTAGGAAAACTCATCAAACAATTCACTATCTTCTATATTTATATCATTCATTTTTTCCAAAATAAATGAAAAACATTTTTCAACTTCATCCCATAAGGGTGCTCTACGAAGAAGAATTCATTTTAAAACCTGAACCTCCACGAATGCGGTGTCCCACTGGCTTAGGTAGTCAAGACAATTAGTATAAAAAATTTTTATATGCGATTGAAATCCATGTAAATCAATGTGACCTTTTTGGTCCAGTGCAGCAATCGATTTTTTGAATTCAAAATTTTCTTCTTTACGTGCTATGATTTTGTTTTTGAGCTCGTTTCTGAGGAAAGCGGTTTCTACCATTGAAATTTTCTGTGATTCAATTTTTAAAATATAATTGTGAAAAACAGAAGCTTGGCAATGCCCATATTGGAGCCAAATTTCAGCACAAGGATTATTAAAAAAATCTTTTAAAACAGTTGGACACTTTGGTTGTGCTAAAAAGTATTTTGGAAGAGGCTTAAAAAGTTTCAAAATTCTTTCTATTGCTAGCTTCAGAGTAAGTCATCTCATTTTGCCCATTAGTTTACAATATTCCATATTTACACTTTCACAAAGCTCTTTAAATTCTGCCACGCGGACTGTGTAAATATAAAAAAATGAATATATTTTTACGACAACCATTTCAATGTCGATTGGAAGGCATTCCACACATGATTGGACATAATTATTTATTATATGGGTAGCACAGTTTACACTAATTAATGTCTAACCAATAGACTGTTGAACTTTTGTGATAAGATTATTTTTACCCCGCCAAAATTACAGTTTGTGTTATCTGCACACAATGCTAGCAATTTGCTTTTCAAGTCAAATTTGTTCAACAAATTCAAAATATATTTACTTAAAATATCAGACGTTTCTCCATTCAGTTCATCAACTTCTAGAATTTTTACTTGCACTCCTTTTTGCAGTGTGAAATATCGTACAAGAATCGGGCACACTTTTGTACTTCCGTGGTTTGAACAGTCAGAAAATATTGAAACAAAGCGTTGGGTGCTAACACATTGCAAACAATAGATTCGCACTTAGTTCGGGCACATGAATATTTTTCATCAAAACAATTTTTGATAAGTTTAGACGTGCAATCGTTTGAGCGAAAAGAGTGGCTGTGTTGAATCGTGCGGTACGCCCATGTTCCTTCGTTAATGCATGTAATTTTGCTATCATCATCAAACGTTTTAGATGAGTAGAATGAAGACATTTTTTTTTATTACATCATACAGAAAGATCCATGCGTTTGTGCTTTACACTTTTCAAATGCTGGTGAATATCTAATCTGCCGCCATTTTCTATGGAAAAAAACTGAAAAACACTTGACACATTTTACGACACTGTAGTCTGTTGTTTCTATTATGCATTGAAACTCCTTTTGCAGCGCTACATTGAACAAATATTTTCTTTCTTAATCTAATAAAATAACACACAAAATAATAATTCTCAGAATAATTTAAATTTTATTGCAACTAATTTACCTGCTTTGCTACGCACACAACAGGAATGTTAAAATCACATTTATTCACGGTGATATAGAGCTGTCCTTTTCTTACCTTCAGATTCCGTATATATTAAACACACCAGTTTTATTTTTATAATATAAATAGATATACATATATATTTTTTGCAATTTAGCATCACGAAATCAAGTTTAAGTGAACTGTTAATAAAATTTTCATTATACAGGACAAAATAGAACATTTAAAAAAAACAGTACATTTTGTAAGATTAATTTTTACAGTACAGAGCATTGAAATACAGTACTGTTCTGTAAAATACAGTACGTATGGTCACCGTAACTATAACACTACGTAATTACTACACTCAAAAATAACGACAAATGCACAATATACATAAAATTGGAAATATTTCTTTAAAACTACTTACCTTAGGGTCCACTTTCCATTATATATCATCTTTATAACTTTTTTTTAATACTTTGCTGTTAAACTAATTGTAACTCTTCAGCGTAACCGATTTATTTCGACGTGTTTAAACTTTCAAATTTGATAGCATGGCAGGCTGGCAGTGTTGCCACATAATTATTTTTGTTATGTTTTTCTGATTAGTTGGAATGTTGCCGTTAATAAAGCATATATACTTACTTTATTTTTTGCTTCACTAAAAGATTTGTTGTTATGCCATTTTTCCGGATCGGTTTGTAAAAAATCAACAGATATGTTGCAGGCTTCAAAAAATGAACATAGAAAATAAGCAAAAACCAAATTTGAGTGGGATTTTTATTATTTTTTTTGGCTGCAGATATGAAAAAGTTCATATCGGATGCTATATCTATATAGGGACTAGGTCCAACAATGGACCGATCCTGGTCATGTTTGGTAAAGTCTCTTGTATTTTGCAAAAATATATACAAACAAAATTTGAGAAGAATCAGTGCATTATTTTTGTTTTTAATAGATTTAAGTGAATATCGGGAAGCAGTCTATATGGGGCCAAAGGGATCATTTTTGGACTACTCATTAATGGATAATGAACGCATACAAACCCAATTTGAGTAGGATCTATATGACAATTTGGATCTTATGACAATTTATGTCGATTTCATAGGGGTAATTTGTATGGGGGCTAGGTCTGAACATGGACCGATTCTCACCAATTTCAATAGCGTACATCCCATGGCCGATAGAAGCTTATATACCAAAGTTCGTCAAGGTTCACATGGACACACAGACGGACGGACGGACGGACCGACGGACATTGTTAAATCAACTCAGAAAGTGATTCTGATTCGATCGGTATAATTAAAGATGGGTCTAAAATATTTTTGGTTGTTACAAACAGCAGCACAAAGTCATTATACCCAAACCACATGGTGGTATAGGGTATAAAAATCGTTGCAGTATTTGAATTTTCGTTGGCGGTTCAGCAGGATCAAAGGCATCAATCATGTTGCCCACAAACCACACACATCTTGTCTTCAACAAAGCCATATCTGTTTTTAAACGATATCCCGCATAATTATTTGTCTACTTTATAGTAACTTATCAGTTCAATAATGGTTCAGATTTATAATATACTAGCGGATGCTACAACGCTATTCTCACTATTTTAAATATTACACCCTTTATAACTTTTCACTATCACTTGAAAAATAACAATGACAAACAAATTTAAAAAAAAACAAATTTATATATTAATTGTTTTTAAATTGCCTGATGCAGCAATAAAATTATTGAAAAATTTACAATGATTTTTTAAAAATTATATATTAAAAAAAACTACCTGTGTCACTAAGAACGCCTTCTTCGCTCTTAAGGGGGGAAACCCCAATAATATTTTCAGAAGGAAATCAGTTGAATAAAATATACCTGATCTATTCCACTTTTTAATTCTATTATGACTTGTATATACCTGTGTTGTAAGTGAAGTACACTTGTTAAATTCTGTAATAATGTAAATTAAATCGCATGTGGTTACTACAGCAATAAAACCTCTTTTTTATGTTTAGTGTACCTGTTAAACATGAATTGTTACTTAAAACCATATCATAAATTGTTCACTTCTTTACCTTTTTTATTTTTTCTAGGAGGAACGCTAAAACAATTTTTGAACAACATTATCAAATCACCTCGCAAAAAGTAGTTTCAGAGTCTATAAAGGACAATGAAACATTTTTTGTATTATATATACATATAGATTTATAAATATTCACGCGATTTGTTATAAATCTTAGGAAAACTTTTTGCACACAGAAAACGTTTTTGGTTTTTGTTTTCTCTGATCGAAAGACTAACAACTTCGAATATTTTTAGCTTCACAAAATCGGTACAAAGCGTAAAAAGGAAATTATTTTGTAACGGTAGGAGCAAATTCTGTAATTTTTGATGTGTAAACATCTATACGCGCAGCGGGGTAAATTCCTATTTCACAAAACAATCACAAAAACAGCGTAACATGTGAGCGTAACATGTCGGTCTAGACCGACTATATGATACCCTATACCATGCGTTTAGAAACCCTATCTCTTAGGCCCAACTAACTGGACATAGAAAATAAGCAAAAACCAAATTTGAGTGGGATTTTTATTATTTTTTTTGGCTGCAGATATGAAAAAGTTCATATCGGATGCTATATCTATATGGGGACTAGGTCCAAAAATGGACCGATCCTGATCATGTTTGGTAAAGTCTCTTGTATTTTGCAAAAATATGTACAAACAAAATTTGAGAAGAATCAGTGCAATATTTTTGTTTTTTAATAGATTTAAGTGAAGATCGGGAAGCAGCTCAATATGGGGCCAAAAGGATCATTTTTGGACTACTCATTAATGGATGTAATGAACGCATATAAGCCAAATTTGAAAAGGATCTATATGACAATTTAGATCTTATGACAATTTATGTCGATTTCATATGGGTAATTTGTATGGGGGCTAGGTCTGAACATGGACCGATTCTCACCAATTTCAATAGCGTTCATCCCATGGCTGATAAAAGCTTATATACCAAATTTCATCAAAACATATTCATATTTGCGACCTGCAGTTTGATTACAAGCTTTACATGGACACACAGACGGACGGAGGGACGGACGGACGGACATCGTTAAATCGAATCAGATAGTGATTCTGATTCGATCGGTATAATTAAAGATGGGTGTAGGTCAAATATTTTTGGTTGCTACAAACAGCAGCGCAAAGTCATTATACCCAAACCACATAGTGGTATAGGGTATAAAAATAAGAAATGAAAAATAAATAATGAAAAATTTAAAATGAAAAATTAAAAATTAACCGGTTGAAATAATAAATAATAATAAACATTTTTATATTAGCAGGGCCCCTGCAGTTGATTGCTATAAATGATACATAGCTGACGCTTTCTGTTTGATTTTAAAAAAGTGTCATAAAAAATTTTTAATTACTAGATGCTTGCACATCTCCTCTGTGATCGGACTCACATAATTTTTTTTTTAATGACAGTCTTTATCTAGCTTTTAAACTGCGTCATTAGTTTTTTTTTAACTTTGATAGAAATTTTAAAAGTTAGAAACCATTACTTGAAAAATTTATGCAAAATTTACGAAAAAAATATCATTAGGGTACCCAAATGAAAAAAAATTACCGAAACTTATGATTTCTACCCAGAAAAGTAAAGGTTGAACATTTTTCTTTTAAAATACTGACTTTGTAACAAAGAAAATCGTGGTTATGGGCCAAGTAATAGGTAAAACTCAAAAAATGTCTGGAAAAACCGATTTATGGGTAAAAATCGACTTTAGCGACCTCTAAACCTCTTCCGAAAAATCTGAAAAAAAAAAATAACACTTACCACTAGAAGCTTTTAAAAAAAGCTGGGGACAAAATTTTTTTTTAGGACACCCTAATGTACATATACATAAAAACTATCATTTACATACCTACGTATGCAGATGTATAAATGTGGTTTTATACATTTAATGAATTTTATTGTTTATGCTGTTTAACCCATATCTGATAAAGCTAATGGTTTGTTGGCCATTCATAATAAGCTTTATAAAATTATTTATATGGTTTAATTTTTTTGTAACACCACTTTTATTTTGCAACCTGGTTACATTTGAATACAAAAGTTGATAATTACACTTTGTTTTAAAAAGTATACGTGCTTTATTTAAAAACAAAAAATATTCAAGTTTCTAACTATATTGAGTTCAGGTTTTAAAACGGGTATGAAACTACAAATACTTTTTGAACAAAGCGTTGTTGGTCATTTATTCACTGCTATATAGTTTCAATCGTTTCATTTGTACGTTACCCTATAATTAGCTTGTTTGGTAAGTATGTGTTTGGATATACATATATATATACATACAGCATATATACTAGCCCTCATACATGTCATGCTTTTTAAACGCTACATTAACACCTTTTTGCTACAAAAACGTTTTGGTATTTTTAATTGTGGCTAAATGTGTGTGAAACCGCACCAAACTTACACTCGTTCATAAATATCAACTGACCACACAAAACAGAACAAATTAAATACAAGGGTGAAACAAATTTTTTTTTCTTATTTAAATTTAAAAAAAAAACAAGAAATATAAATAAAATCGAAAAAATAGCGGACTATAATGAACACTACTTCAACCAAAATTATTTCAGTTCTATGAGTCTTTATGCATGAGTGGTAAAAATACGAAAAGCGTATCAAATTTATTATTAAAGAGATGATACCAGCAGTGAAATGAATTAAATATTTATTATTAAATATTTTCAGAATTTCAAATTTAATTTTGTTGGTATTAAAAAAAATTACTTTGAATTTACTTTTCCCTTTTAGTGCTTTAGGGTATCAATTAATGAGATAAAATACAATTTGATTTGTTTAGAAATTTTAGTTAAATGAATTTGAAGTACACAAGTAAAATGTAATTAAAAAGTTTTTTCTTTCTATATTTACTATATTGTTCATATTGTAATATCAGCTTTATTTCTATTATTAAATTAAATAACAAAAATTATAAAAAAGATGTATATCATGAAACACCATTGATAATGAAGTTCACTCTCCAAGTATTTTATAAAAACATATTGATATATTGTGTGTACAGCCCTTAATTTTTGTGTGAAAGCAATTAACATAATTACTCAATTTCTGTTTAAAGGGGTTGCTGAATAAAAAGCTCGTACATATATGTAAACAAACATAAATTAGACCAATACACACATATTTTTATTTTCATATCAATTATGTGCGTTTCTAAATTTTCTACGGTGCCCAACACAATCATGACTGTGTTCGTTTTAATATTTCGTTATTTACATGAACATGTTTCTAACACGTAATTTTTGTTTCGATCACACATAAACCACACAGATTTGAGTGTTGCTTTATTTGAAGTTCGTGTTCTGGTACGTGTACTGAAAAAAAACAGAACATGTACAATAAACAGGTTCGAGTCAGTTATATTTTAAGTCGTGTTGTGGCTCGTGTACTAAGAAAAAACAGAACATGTACAATAAACAGGTTCGAGTTCAGTTATATTTTAAGTCGTGTTCTGGCTCGTGTACTAAGAAAAAATAGAACATGTACAATAAACAGGTTCGAGTTCAGCTATATTTTAAATCCGTGTTCTGGTTCTTGTACTGCGAAAAATTGAAACATCAATTCGCGATCTCATACACCCCGATAAAAACGACGACAATTGTTTCAACCAATATTATTAAAATTTTATTGACCCTTTTTTATGACTTACGTTGCAAATTGTTTACAATTGTCAAATATTTTAAAATTTTATTGGCCATTTTTTGTGATTTACGTTGAAATTATTTACAATTGTTTTTATTGACTGGTTTTTATTTTAATAAAAGATGGTAATAAAATACTTAAGACACAAAAACTGCACACTGCACTTAAATCTTTCTTGCTGGTTTCAATCAGACGTGTAAATTTTTTCGTTTCGCTATTAAAAGTTGCGTATTTTTTATAGCAAACCCTTTTTCTGTTATTGCTTTCCAATTTTTTTAATTTTCACAAAATATGTGCAATTTGCACAATAACACAGTACACTTATAGATCACGATCTAATGAAAACTGAACCACTTTTAATGAATAAATGACACACGCACTCGCTATTTATTGCAAAATCAATTGCGTGAAATTGTAACACTTGCAAGCAATTGTAACGTAAGTCATAAAAAAGGGACAATAAAATATGAAAATATTTTTTTGGGTTTTTTTTTATTGACACTCATTGTGTTTTTATGCAAAAAATCCCAAAAAATCATTGAGAAAAGGATTGTGCATAGACACTAATTGGTTCGCAAATTAAGGGTGGGTGATTGTATTTGTTATGATGCAAAATTTGTTTGTGTCTAAAGTTATTTGTTACCAAAAAAAATGTTTGCAAAAGATCCTAACAACCAACACGTGTGTCTTTTATGCCGCAAAATTGGGTTTTTCGTCTATGACACTAATTGGTTGCGAAAATAGTGGTGGGTAACGCAAAAAAACCTAACAACCAACAAGTGTAACTTTTATGATGCCAAATAGTTTTTGTGTCTTAAGTATTTTATTACCATATTTTATTAAAATACAAACCAGTCAATTGTGAATAATTTCAACGTAAATCACAAAAAAATGGCCAATAAAATTTTAAAATATTTGACAATTGTAAACAATTTGCAACGTAAGTCATAAAAAAGGGTCAATAAAATTTTAATAAATTTGGTTGAAACAATTGTTGTCGTTTTTATCGGGGTGTATCAGATCGCGAATTGATGTTTCAATTTTTCGCAGCACAAGAACCAGAACACGAATTTAAAATATAACTGAACTCGAACCTGTTTATTGTACATGTTCTGTTTTTTCTTAGTACACGAGCCACAATACGACTTAAAATATAACTGAACTCGAACCTGTTTATTGTACATGTTCTGTTTTTTTTCAGTACACGTACCAGAACACGAACTTCAAATAAAGCAACACTCAAATCTGTGTGGTTTATGTGTGATCGAAACAAAAAGTACGTGATAGAAACATGTTCGTGTAGATAACGAAATATTAAAAACGAACACAGCATGATTGTGTTGGGCACCGTAGAAAATTTAGAAACGCACATAATTGATATGAAAATAAAGATATATGTTGGCTGCTTTTGAACAGAACATTGTGTGTTTCATGTGTGTATTTTCTGAACCTTGGTTTTATTATATTATAACATCAAATTTTTTAATGCTATTCCCGACATCAGATTTAATTTCAAAGTTTAAATTAAAAAAAAGAAAAATGTAACCTGAATGAAATATGTGCAGTGGCTTAAAGTCTCAGTGAAACAACAATTCATTTACACAATGGGTTTAGAGAAAGGAACTTAGGTCCAACTAATTGGGTATTGCAAATAAGCATAAACCAAATTTTATTGGCACTGTTATTAATTTTTTTGCCGGAAGATATAAAAAACTTCATAGTGGATGCTATAACTACTTGAAGATTTGGTCGAATAATGGACCGATTCTGATAATATTTGGTAAAGTCACTTACTTTTGCAAAATCAAATAAAAATCAAATTAAAGAAAAACCTTTGCTATATTTTTTGTTTTTTGATAGATTTAACTGAATATTGGAAAGCAGCTTTTTATGGGGACTATGACTAAGAATTGTCCTTTAGGTTTTATTTTTAGACTACCGATTAACGGTTGTATTAAACACATACAAAATAAATTTGACCGAGATCTATATGACGATGTCATAATATGTGGAGACTTTAATTCCAACATCATCACTGAAAGCCATCTTACTAATGACATCAAGTCGATTGGTTTGTCGCCGACAAATACTTCAATCCCAACACATTTTACCTCTACAACCAACACGCCATTGGATATATTTTTTATCAGCAACATAGATAAAGTTCTGTTATATGACCAGCTATCAGCACCTTGCTTCTGCGAACATGATTTAATATTTTTAGCATTTGATTTTCAATTACAGTATGTTGGTAATGAGGTTACCTTCCACGATTTCAAGAATATTAACTATAACATTATGTCATCTGAGCTATCGAATATTGATTGGGACTCTGTTTATTACATGCCTTCAGTAGATAGTCAGCTGGATTTTTTAGAAAATAACCTGTTGGATGCATTTAGGAAATCCGTCCCAATCAATATCGTTAAACGAAAAGCTAAGGAAAAGCCATGGTTCAATGTAGCAATTAAATCAGCCATTGATCGCAGAGATTTTGCTTACAAACGTTGGAAAACTTTCAAAATTCCCAATTTACATACTGAATATTGTAATGCACGTAGAAATGTGAATAGAATGATAAAAAGTGCGAAATCAGAGTATTATTCTAGTCGTTTTTATCAGCTGTTGGATCCAAACAGACTTGGAAAGCTATACGTGAAATTGGTGTTGGCAAATCATCGTGTGTGGCTACCAGTGACATAGATGTAGAGAAAGTAAACGAGTACTTTACAAATCTTCCCAATGTTCGTCCGAATAAAAGCTTTTATGACCACTGTCCAACTATTTCTGGTAATTGTTTTAACTTTAACTGTGAAAATCAATCGGATGTTCTATGTAGTTGTCTCGCGATTAAATCAAATGCAGTTGGGGTTGACAACATTCATCCAAAATTTCTGAAAACTATTATTCCGCTAATGTTACTCTATATCACGTACATCTTCAATAATATTATCACTAAGAGCGTTTATCCCCAAAATTGGAAATATGCGAAAATCATACCCACCCCAAAACCAAACAACAAATACCGACCAATTGCAATACTACCGTATTTGTCAAAAGTTTTTCAACATTTACTCCATGGTCAAATAAGTAATTACGTCAATAATAATGATTTGTTGACAAATAGGCAATCAGGATTTCGACCACAACACAGCTGCATACCAGCCCTTATTGATGTATCTGAAGAAATACGTAGCAAAATTGACGATGGAAATATCTCGTTCCTTGTTCTTCTTGACCACTCCAAAGCATTTGATACCGTGGATCATGAAGTTCTCTGCCTGAAGTTGTTTAAATTGTTCAATTTTTCTCCTCTATCTACACGTTTAATGTCATCATATTTATCATCCCGTCGCCAATCTGTATTTGCAAACAAATTAATTTCAAGTCCATTGCCTGTTCTAAAAGGAGTTCCACAAGGATCAATACTGGGACCACTACTATTTTCAATTTACATCAACGATTTAGTGCGACATTCACAATACTGTAATGGCCACATGTATGCTGACGATGTACAACTCTATATAAGTAGTGATTTAAGCAACATAAACGATTGTTTGGAAAAACTAAACAGAGATCTGAAAGACATTCATGACTGGGCAAATATAAACGGTTTGTGTCTTAATCCTATAAAGTCTAAGTGTTTAATAATAGCTAAGACAACTTTGAAGTTACCTTTTGAGCAGATTGTAATGCTTAATGATCAAAAAATAGAAATTGTATCAACAGCCAAGAATCTTGGTATCACTTTTAATTCCTCTCTCACATGGTGCGACCATATAAATGCTGCTACAGGGAAAACTTATGCAATACTACGGACACTGTGGAACACCCAGTATGTTACACCACTTAAGATTAGAAGTTTATTAGCAAAAACCTACTTAATACCAACTCTACTATATGGATGTGAAATATATGCAAGTTACGATTTTACAAGTCGAAAAAAACTAATATCAACGTATAATGCAATGTCAAGATATGTTTTTAATTTAAGAATATATGATCATATATCTCAATGTTCCAAAAAACTATATGGGGTGACTCTTACTGATTTAATGAAAATAAGAACGCTATTACTGCTACACAAAATTATATATGCACGTGCACCGCCTTACTTGTCCGAAAGATTACTTTTTACACGTTCACCAAGATCGAACGATATCATACACTTAAGATATCGAAGCTGAATATCTGAGTGGCAGTTCTATATTAATTCAGTTCGTCTTTGGAACATGCTACCCTCGTCCATTCAATTTATAAGCAACGCTCAGCAATTTAAGAAAGAACTATTTCAATTCCACTCATAATTAATTAAATGAAATTGATTTCAGCTCTCATTTATATATATATTTTGTTTCTTAAAAAAAAAAAAAAAATTATTTCTTTTATATTTATATTTATTTATTTATATATTTTTATTAAATTAACCCATTATGCTTCATATGTATTAACCATTTTTTTTTTTATTACTAATTTTTTATCTTTTTGGGTTTTATTTATTAAATTAATTTTTTTTTTCTGTTATACTGTGTACTATATATATACTGTGTATTTTTAAATGTACTTATTCATCATTACTTTGTAAAAATCCATTACTTTAATTATAAGATTGTAAATTAAATTAAATTAAATATAATAATTTGGTTCTAATGACAATTTAAGTCGATATCATAGGGACTAGGTCTGAACACAACCAATTTTTCGTCCTATGGCTGATAAAAGCTGGTACAGTAGAAGCTCTGAAATGTTAAGATGCGCAAAAGCTTAGTATACAGAAAAGTTGAGCAGCTTTCAGTCACCACACGGGACTCTAAAATGTTAAGTGCTTCTTAACCTTTTTGAGTCATTTTTGGTTTTATTTTATATTTCTGTTTCTCACACATACGTCAATTGTCGCTATATATGTAATTACATTTTTGTTCTGGTCGCAACAATGTCTGCAACACGTGAGCAAAAAAGGTTATCAGTTGCCGAAAATGCAAGGTTTTGGTTAATTGATTTTCATTTTTCTGAAGCATCAATTTCAAAAATTATAAGAAACAAAGCAAACACTTATAATGCAGTGTCAGGTACATGTGACAAAATTAAGAGAAAAACTTTACATAAGGCAGAATACGTGGATTTGAAGAAGCAACTGTGCAAATAGTTCTTGGATTAACGTGAAAGAAACAGTCCAATAAGTGCTTCCATATTTAAATCCGAGACGAAGAAACTTTTTTGGACAAATCTATCCAGATAGAACTCCAAATGACTTTAGAACAAGTCAAGGCATGGAATCAATCACTTTATGTTTTGAGACCGAAAATGCATGAAATAGAAATCACAAATGAACAACTGTATGACACTGATGAGTACGGCCTATTTTCCGGTTGTCTTCTGATAAAAGCTACATTTCACACAAACTTAAGCCACTTGTGATCGGGAAAGCTGCCAAGCAGTGATGCTTTCTGAACATGCATGAACGACAGCCAAAGTTGTTAAAGCATGCTTTAATACAAAGTTTGTGAAACAAGTAAGAAATGGTTTTATTCATTGAATGAAATTAAACTAAAATTAATTTCGGTACGTTAGTATGACGTAGACGATATCGCTTTATCGGTGCTGTTTCCACCAGAACTCTTTTATAATCATATATTCGAAGAGACACAATAGTTGTTGACAAAACTTGCACCTGATTGTACATTCTCAAGTGAAGAGATTACTGCATGGAATGCCGATTCTCTGGATGAGAATGGAATGGATACAGTCACGGACGGAGAAGATGACAATATTTCCGGAGCTCCACGATTTGTACTAGACAATGATGGAATATTCGCGGTGAATATGTTGATCAAATAGAATGAGTACAATTCGAAGTTCTCATACAAACATATTTTATCGGGACATCGTTAATTCGCATTCGGGTAAAAGGTTCCATCAAAATAAGGCCACTGATTGTTACACCGTAGCAAATACCTTATAAAGGTAATTGGTA
Organism: Cordilura impudica; assembly: GCA_963682025.1. Classification (NCBI taxonomy): domain Eukaryota; kingdom Metazoa; phylum Arthropoda; class Insecta; order Diptera; family Scathophagidae; genus Cordilura; species Cordilura impudica. The sequence goes on from OY821517.1 coordinate 131,333,031, forward strand.
TGAATGTATATCTCCTAATTAGGTCAATAAAAAACTAATACATGCGTATAATACTTAAATACACATTAAACAAGTAAGAAAATTTTAGTCCTTCTAGACCGACTATACGATACCCTATACCATGCGCTTAGTGACCCTGTCTCTTAGGCCCAACTAATTAGATATAAAAAAATGAGCATAAACCAAATTTGAGTGGCATTGTTATTAATTTCTTCTCCTTTGAATATCAAAAAAATTCATATTGGATGTTATATATATATATAGGGACTAGGTCAACTAGGTCGAAAAATGTACCGATCCTGATCATATATGGTAAGGTCACTAATTTTTTGCAAAAACATATACGAACCAAATTTGAGAAAAATCTGTGCATTACTTTTGTTTTTTGATAGAGGTAAGTGAAGATCGGGAAGCAGCTTTATATTGGGTCTATGACTAAGAATTGTCCTATAAGGTTTATTTTTCGACTACTGACCAGTGCGTGTAATAAACACACACAAACCCAATTTTACCGACATCTATATCATAATTTTGATCATATGGCAATTTAAGTCGATTTCATAGGGTTCATTTGTATGGGGACAAGTTCTGAAAATGTACTGATTTTCGCCCGATTCAATAGCGTCCATGCCTTGGCTGATAGAAGCTTACACGCCAAATTTCATCAAAACATGTTCACGTTTTCAACCTGTAGTGTGATTAAAAGATTTACATGGACACACAGACGGACGGACATCGCTAACTCGACTCAGAAGTTGATTCAGAGTCGATCTGTTTAATAAAAGTTGGGTCAAGGCCAAATATTTTTGGTAGTTACAAACATCAGCACAAAGTCATTATACCCTGACCACATAGTGGTATAGGGTATAAATATATTTATATACAATGTGTAAATACACGTATAGTCACATGCATTTTTCATATCACGAAGAAGTTAAGGATTCGAAAAAGTTCAGCGCACCTCAAAGCAAGCTACTTAACTTTTCCGAGCCTCTTCTCTATATTTAATTTTATCAAAATTTATTTACATTTGCGACCCGTAGTTTGTTTAAAAGTTTACACAAATGGACAGACGGACGGACGGATAGATATAGGTTAAATATTTTTGGTAGTTACAAACATCAGCAAAAATTCATTATACCTCGAACAGCTTGCATTTACGGTAGAAAAATAGTGTTGATATGCTATAAAGAGTTAGATCGAAAAAATCTTAACATACATAAAATGTTATAATAAGGAAATCCATTAATCCTAGATTTTTGATTTTTTTTAATTTTATTTCAGTTATATTAAATCTAGCAAAACTGATAATTTTTTTAAGTTCTCACTACTTATGGCCTTTTGAACCTTGTTCGGAAGCGTTTCTATTAGGACTTTCAAATCTTTAAATTTTAAAATCTTCAAAATTTTGGGACACTTTACACAGGAGCCCATTATCTTTGCACTGGCCTAAGCTCCGGACACAAAAACATAATTATTGTTATTGTACCCCTTAAGAGCTTTCTTACCATAGTGACTCGATACCATTTTGTGGCCAAAACTATGTGTTGGCTTATGAAAGGATTGCATTAGGATTTGAATCCAGTTTTTGAAGCATTTATTTGTTTGTAATACAATAGAAATTTATTAGAAACAAAAATAAAATTCAAATGAATCCTACCTAGCAAAAATTATATATGTAGGGTTTGAGACTCTTTATAGGTAATAAATAAATAGGGACAAAGCCAGAAGAAACCGTCCAAGCTGTCCACTAATTATTATTATTATAATAAATTATATTATCGAGGCTAGAACAGACACTCAAAGCGTCCAATTCGCCAACGATTAATTTTTATTTTATTTATTTTTTATTATTTTATCTTTTATAAAAAAAAAGCTTTTTTCTATATTTTTGGAGTTGTTTATTATTCAATTAATTTGAAAAGAAAATTATAGTCGGTCTAGACCGACTATACGATACCCTATACCATGCGTTTAGAGACCCTATGTCTCAGGCCCAACTAACTGGATATAGAAATTAAGCATAAACCAAATTTGAGTGGGATTTTTACTAATTTTTTCGGCTGCAGATATGAAAAAGTTCATATCGGATGAAATATCTATATAGGGACTAGGCCCAAAAATGGACCGATCCTGACCATGGTTGGCAAAGTCTCTTGTATTTTGGAAAAATATATACAAACAAAATTTGAGAAGAAACAGTGCAATATTTTTGTTATTTGATATATTTAAGTGAAAATGGGGCCTATGACTAAGAGTTGTTCAATAGGGATCATTTTTGGACTACTGGTCATTTGTAAGGGGGCTAGGTCTGAACATGGACCGATTCTCACCAATTTCAATAGCGTTCATCCCATGGCCGACAAAAGACGAAATACCAAATTTCATCAAAATATATTCATATTTGCGACCTGCAGTTTGATTACAAGCTTTACATGGACACACAGACGGACGGACGGACGGGCGGACATCGTTAAATCGAATCAGATAGTGATTCTGATTCGATCGGTATAATTAAAGATGGGTGTAGGTCAAATATTTTTGGTTGTTACAAACAGCAGCACAAAGTCAAACCTCATAGTGGTATAGGGTATAATGACATTTAAAACTAAGGTATTGAGTTAGAAAAAATAAATATACGTTGAATTTAAGCTATTAAGTAATAATAATGTTTTCTTTTAAATATTTTAAATAATATATATAATTACGCCTGCTACATATATATTTTATCTCAGATCAGCAAATGATAATTCCACCCAAACCTTGATTTTAAATGAAGAAATTATTGTCCAAACTATATAATTAAATATATTGAAGGGAATTGCTAAGGATATCGTTTCAAAAGTACGATTTAAATGGGTTTTTATATGATAATATAATTGGATAATGACCAAAAACAAGACGATCGCAATGTCCGTAACTGGCTGATATAAATACAATTGTGCCGATGTTTTAATACAGCGCTCCATTAACTGAGTTCTTGTTAGAAATAAATGACTAAGCAATCAACTGTGCTGTTGTCAGATTGTGAGTTTTGTTCAACCTTCAGAATAATGCATGCGATACATAGACGATAGCGGCTACACGACTACAGCCTGTCAAAAATAAAATACACACGTTTATATGAAAACGATTATTTTGACACCAACACAGCTGCACGGCTACACGTCTACTTTTGTCGCTGTAGTCAACTTAGGATAATTTCTATTTTTGCAACGCAATGCATTTTAAGAGGGAACTTTTTAAATTTTTTAGCTGAACCTATTTCTTAATTATTACTTTTTATATCCTATACCACTATGTGGTTTGGGTATAATGACTTTGTGCTGCTGTTTGTAACAACCAAAAATATTTGACCTAGACCCATCTTTAATTATACCGATCGAATCAGAATCACTTTTTGAGTTGATTTAACAAAGTCCGTCCGTCCGTCCGTCCGTCCGTCCGTCTGTGTGTCCATGTAAACTTGTAATCAAACTGCAGAACGCAAATATGAATATATTTTGATGAAATTTGGTATATAAGCTTTTATCGGTCATGGGATGAACGGTATTGAAATTGGTGAGAATCGGTCCATGTTCAGACCTAGCCCCATACAAATTACCCCTATGAAATCGACATAAATTGCCATAAGATCCAAATTATCATACAAATCTTAGTCTAATTGGGTTTGTATATATATATTACATCCATTAATCAGTAGTCCAAAAATGATCCCTATTGGACAACTCTTAGTCATAGGCCCCATATAGAGCTGCTTCCCGATCTTCACTTAAATCTATCAAAAAACAAAAATATTGCACTGATTCTTCTCAAATTTTGTTTGTATATATGTTTGCAAAATACAAGAGACTTTACCAAACATGGTCAGGATCGGTCCATTTTTGGGCCTAGTCCCCATATAGATATAGCATCCGATATGAACTTTTTCATATCTGCAGCCGAAAAAAATTAATAAAAATCCCACTCAAATTTGGTTTATGCTTATTTTCTATATCCAGTTAGTTGGGCCTGAGAGATAGGGGCTCTAAACGCATGGTATAGGGTATCGTATAGTCGGTCTAGACCGACTATAATTTTCTTACTTTTTATTTAAATTTTAAACTCATTCTTTTAACTCAATCTCTCTGCCTGTCGGGGGACAACCTCATTCCCCTTATCTAATTGATCTGAAACTTGACCCATAGTCTTGTTGTGACCACCTATTACTTTTGGGGAAGTCACGCACAGACACGCATGGTCACGCACACTCACGGAGTGATTTAAATGTCATTTCCCCTCATCCGATCGATCTGATACTTGGTACATACACTTGCTGTAAAAAAAGGATTGACTTTGACTTAGTGACGCAGAGTCACGAATGGTCACGCACAGTCACGGAGTGATCTAAATATCATTTCCACTCATCCGATCGATCTGAAACTTGGTCGATATACTTGCTGTAAAGAAAGATCAACTTCGACATAGTAACGCACAGTCACGCATAGTCACGCACAGTCACGCATAGTCACGCACAGTCACGCATAGTCACGGAGTGATTTAAAACCCATTTCCCCTTATCCGATCGATCTGAAACTTGGTCGACAGACTTGCTGTGAAAAAAATTAACTTTGACTTAGTCACGCAGAGTCACGAATGGTCACGTACAGTCACGGAGATATTCAAAACTCATATGCATAAGGAAAGAAATACTTTCAATAAAAATTTTGTTTATATAAGTTAGATTATTATTTTAATTTATTTTGTTTATTTTATTTAAAAACAAGTATGAACATTATATTCGGTCTAGCCCGACTATACGATACCCTATACCATGGTTTAGAGACCCTATCGGTCCAACTAAATGGATATAGCAAATAAGCATAAACCAAATTTGAGTGGGATTTTTATTAATTTTTTTCGCTGCAGATATGAAAAAGTTCATATATTTATATGGGGACTAGGTCGAAAAATGGACCGATCCTGACCATATTTGGCAAAGTCACTTATACCTTGAAAAATATATACAAACCAAATTTGAAAAAAACCTGTGCAATATTTTTGTTTTTTGATTGTTTTAAGTGAAGATCGGGAAGCAGCTCTATATGGGGCCTATGACTAAGAATTTTCCTATAGGGATTATTTTTGAACTACTGATTAATGGATGTAACAAACACATACAAACTCAATTTGACTGAGATGTATATGATAATTTGGAACTTATGGCAATTTATGCCGATTTCATAGGGGTCATTGTATGGGGACTAGATCTGAACATGGACCGATTCTCACCAATTTCTACAGCTTTCATCCCATGGCCGATGAAAGCTTATATACCAAATTTCATCAAAATATATTCATATTTGCGACCTGTAGTTTGATTACAAGGTTTACATGGACACACAGACGGACGGACGGACGGACGGGCATTGCTATTTCGACTCATAAAGTGATTCTGAGTCTGTCGGTATAATTAAAGATGGGTCTAGGGCGAATATTTTTGGTTGTTACAAACAGCAGCACAAAGTCATTATACCCAAAACACATAGTGGCATAGGGTATAAAAAGGAATTACATTGAGAACTGAAAGTCAAAGTGGAGTTTACGTTTCACGTGAGTATCTATTGAACAAATAAGATGAGTTTATTCAAAATATCGTAAGCGCATATGAAATGTTCGATTTTTGCAACTCCATTTGTTCTAAGGGCGCTACTGTTTGTAGTCGCTTAAATTTAGTGGAAAGTATCGGAGACACAGAAACTCCAACAGTCTTAGCTACATTTGAAATAGACTTTTACCAGGCATTAAAGGAGGTAGAGAAATTTGACCGTTCTTGAAATTTACCAAAACAGATGCTAATATACCGTGAGATTATCCAGGGTACAGCTCTGATCACCGCGGCATTACCACCGAAACAAGTGTCCACATAAATATTATATTCTGCACTCAGAATCATCAGAATCGATGAGGCTATTTTTATACCCTCCACTCCAGTGTGCAGAGGGTATATATAAGTTTGTCATTCCGTTTGTAATAATTAGAAAAAAAATTTTGGACCCCATAAAATTTATATATTTGTGATCCTTATAACAACCGGAGTTGATATAGCGATGTCCGTCTGTCCGTCTGTCCGTCTGTGGAAATCACGATGACGGCAACAATCGGGCAGCTAGGGTGCTCGTTGGCATAAAAAATGATTCATTAACATCCCAAAAAGTTTGCTATTTAAAATCGTCCAAATCGGTCGATTAGGGCCCGAGATTTGAATGAAGAACTAAAAAAAGTCTTGAAAAAAAATAATTTTCTATGTTGTTCTTGTCACGATCACGCCCTCAATAGTACAGCTACAGTGATCATTTTTAGTGAGAATGATTCACCAAATTCATGGAAAGATGTCTACTTCAAAAATCGTTAAAATCGGTGGAAAAGGTCCAGGGAAATCTCTGAAAAATTAAAAAAAAAATGAAAAACATGATATTTCTATATTGTTCTTGTTGTTATTCTAAATGCTGCATTGTTTTCATAGCTGGACTTGTTGTTTTTGTGGTCGTTATGGTAATAATATAACAAAAAAAAACCCTTTGTACATTTTTTATCAACTCAGGTAGAAAAATTTAAAAGTTTCCATTGTTTTGGCATCACTAAAAAAAATATGTTAGATCATTTCTGTCATTGCCACGAGCCTGCCTGCAAAATTTCAGATCGATTGGGTCACGGGAAAGTGGTTAAAATCGATCCAAAATTTTTCGACAAGCAGACACGAGTTATAATATAAAGGGAGTAAAAATTCACCAACATCTAAAGCAAATAATGCTAAAATACCTAGTTGTTAATAAAAAAAAACAATTGGGCAATTCACAATGGGTAATGTATCGTTCTATCTGTTGTATCGTGTATCACTTTACAATAGTGTAAAATTGTTGTTGGTAATTTTCACGGAAAAATCTGATACACGATCCAACTTCATTTGCTATGTTTAGTAAATGTTGTATATTGTATCATAACATATCAGTTCCAAGTGAATGCCAATTTTTATGAAAAAGAAAAAACAAATACATAGAATTTTATCAGCATAAATAATTATAAAATAAAATATGGCAAATAATGCAAATAACGCAAATACATCGATAAGTTTATTTATATCAAAATTAATGTTTATATTTTTTTAGTATGTATTTTCTCTTTCAGTACCAACCAAAACATTTAACATTTTTTTTCCATTATAAATTAAAATGCAAGAGGTACGCAACTAAAACTCCAGGGTATATCTCACGACCAAAAAGCAAACACTGACAAGTGTTTTCTCTTATACAAAATAGCAGAAGCAACGAAGCGATCTTTCCTCGTTGGATCGAAAATTACTAAAGAAAGCGTTTTACAATATGAAAATACAACTGAGAGTTCACAACAAATGATTGTATTGTGTATTTCAATACAACATACAATATACAACACCTGTTGTGAATTGCCCAAATGTAAATTTAGCAAAAAAATTTATGTATTAATTTATTTAAAGAGAAAAACACAAAAATAACGTTTGATGTTGTATTTTTTGTGTGTAATATTTAAATATACATACATACACATATTAAATAATACAAATAATATACATATATTATATATATGCATGTATGTATGTATATTCATAGTAACTGCATGTTAGAAATAAATCGGTTATTTTATTTACATAAAATTCTGCAGTATTTTGTTGTGGGGAAAATACATTTCTTTTGCATTAACAGAGTGTCACTTCATTTTGCTCAGCGTGACTATGCCACAGTAGAAGGCGCCATAATTTTTGTTTGTTCTAATTAGCTTTGCAATAGTTATTTCTATTTTTACATGAATGTTAATATTTTCAACTAGATATCATGCAGAACAATGTTAAGAGTATACACGGGCTGGTCTTTTATTTCATACGTTTTTTCATTATTCTTTTACAAATATGAACATAAGTTTGGCATGTTAACTTTTTGTTGTCTTTACAAAATAGAGTTACCGAGTTCGTCAATGAGTTTTTTGCTTACAAAACAGTTCTACATAGTTATATATAATTATTATTCTGCTTTACCTATAAAATATCTGATTGCGATTACATCTGATTTTTAAAAATTGTTTATAATTAATAAAGCATTATTATTCACATAAATACAAAATTTCACATTTTAAATTTTCCATTCAAATTTAAGAAAATATCAATTATAATAAAAACTGAATATAAAATTCCCAATTATAAATTAAAAAATATTAATTGAATTTCAGAAAATCATATCAAAACGTGGGAAATAATAATTTTAAATTTAGAAATATATTTACACTTAAAAAATATTTACATTTAAAAAAAATATTGCCATTCAGGAGATATTAATAACTATTCAGTACCGCGATTCAGTAACTTCTTTTAACGATAGTCGAATCGTAAAAAAAAAGAAAATTGCAAAATTATCAGTAAAATTTTTAAATGATATTCGCTATTGTTAAAGTCAGCTGTTGTTGTTATCTAAACGACAACCATTTTTGTGTTGTTTATTCAATCGATAAAAACTTAAATTTTTAGGTTGAAATGTCGTCATACATAAATAAAAATCATGAAATAGTGAAAATATTTTGATTTAATTAAAAAACTTTTTTATATAAATAAAAAAATTAAATAGCATTTTAATTCATTATATCATTTTCAAATAAATAAACAGAAATATTAGTAAAAAAAATAAAGATATTAAACATAAACATAAAATCATCCTGTCAAACACGAAGTAATTTGTTTTTTTCTATTCTTTGTGTTTTTCGCTTATTTTGTCAGAGATGCCACTCCTTTACAATTTAAATAAATAGAAAAACAGATTTGTCGATATTAATTTAAATTCAATGAATTTAAGAAAACCTCAAATGATATTTAAGAATTGTTAACATAAAAATTGTTACATAAGTAAACGTAATTTTATGAGAATGTTATTTTTTATATATAAATTTTCACAATTTTTTTTGGATGAAAATTTGAAGTTTTTCAGAAAATAAAGATTACATTAAATTATTTTATTTAAAATGTTTGGGACTTATCGTTTTTTGCGTTTTTCATCCCTAATTTGATTATTTATTATTATAAATTTATTCACTATGTTTTCAAAATATGGCAATATTTTAAAAAAAGTTGAGAGAGCTTTTTTTTTTTGGTTATTATTTTGTTACTCCATCCGACCTATATGGCCACAATGAAGAAATATTTGGCCAGTTAAAAGAAACTATACAGCCATCTCCAATTAGCACGATTTAATGCATATAGACACTCTACACAACCATTACCTTTGCAATGGAGGTTAGGGCGATCTATTTAATTAGCAAAAACTAAATTAAGCGAGAAGTTATGTCATATAACCGGAAACGCATGCATATAGGTATATAACCTAAATGCATGCCGATCAGCAACTACGATGACCAAAAAGCAAACACCGAAATAAATCCGAAATAATAGAAAAGACGAAAACCAACCCAAAGAATTTTCTGAAATAATTTGGTATTAAGTTTAACAAATTGTTTACTTTTTCCAATATTTTGTTTACATATATTATCAATACTCAAACCGAGGTGGAGGGTATCAAAGATTCGGCACAGCCGAATTTAACACTCTTGTTAAAGAGTTATGTTTTATTTTAGCTTTGCCTTTTGATGATTTGTTATTTTATTTAAAGTTTTGTTATTCTAAGTTTCCGATCTCACAATATTTTGTCAAAAAATAAATATTTTCGATAAAATATTCATTGATACTTGCGTCCTGAAGTTTAAAAAAATTATTTTGAAATAAAACTTGAATTTTGGAACTTTTATATAAATACTAATGTATCCAAAAAGTTTTGGTCTTAGAATATTTTGATTTCATTACAGATTTCATTACGAGAAAAATTACTAAATACTTCGGTTCTGATTTTTTCTATTTTTGCCGCTCTTACTAAATAAGAAATTTATTCAAAAAAATAAATTTTTATTTTATATTCCTGACAATTGCACTCAAAACAATGATGTGATTTAAAAGCAATGTTTGCATAATTTTCGTTTGATTTCTTGTATCCTATACCAATATGTGGTCGGGGTATAATGAGTTTGTGCTGATGTTTGTAACTACTAAAACTATTTGATCGTTATTCCGATCTATTCAAAATCACTTTCTGGGGCTAATTAGCGATGTCCGTCCGTCCGTCTGTCCGTCCGTCTGTGTGTCATACATGGGCATACCTAGTAATCAAACCACAGTTCGCAAATGCGAGTATGTTTTGACAAAATGTTGTGTATAAGCTTTTATCGGCCCTAGGAGAAACGGTTTTGAAATTGGTGAAATCGGTGCATGTTCAGACATAATCCCCTTAAAATCGACTTAAATTGTCAAAAGGTGCAAACTTTCATATAGATCACAGTAAAGTTAAGTTTGTGTGTGTTTGTCTGTAGGACAAATCTCTTGTATATTTTTCTGCAAAAATAAGCGTCTTTACCAAATATGGCAGGATTGTACCAATTTTCAGCCTATTCCCCATAAGAACTTTTTCATATCTAGAGTCAAAAAAATTTATAACAATGCCACTCAATCTTGGTATATGATAACTTCTATATCCAGTAAGTTGGACCTATATTTTACTTACTTGTTTATTTTACTATCGTATATTCCGGAGAGGCTGTGACTAAGTCGATATGTAGTGTAAATGTTGAAGCGGTTTTTGAAAATAATTCCATAAAAAATTGTTTATTTTTTAAAGTGTAGAGATTTTTATTTTATTTATTTATTATTTTTTTTTTGTCCGGTGTAATTAAACAAAATTTATGTTTGCTGGATTACTTAGATTTCATTTGCAGCTACATAGTTCATTATTAAATATTTCTGAAGAAATATTACTTTATTTAAATTCAAACACTTTTTATATTTACGTTCAAATTCTGTTAGATATTTCATTATTTTTGCAACTCGTTTAGACTTGTAAGTTAATGAAAGATTTTGCCACCTCTTTTTTGGTGAAAAATAACCAAAAGATCCTTGTTGTGCCAACACAGAAACATGTTTTGTTGCCAAAATTGCAATCAAGTAATTATACTACAATATTCACACAGACATATGAGTCTGTGTGTATGCGACAGATTTTATTATTAAGTTACCAGAAAAATGGTGAAATTACAAGAATTCTGCGACAAAAGTTGTGAATCGCAACTAATTTAGTCAAATTTCAGGAATTTGTTGAATAGTGTTTATAAAATATTGTTATTAGTTGGTAGATAAAAAGATTAAATTCATTTTCGAATGAATTTTAGCTGAAATAGAATTTTTCCTAGAACTGTTTAAGATGATTTTAGCTGTGCCACCTTTAAAGCAGACTAAAGAGCTGTCTTCTATAATTATTGGTATCAATATCTTAGGTTTTAGATTTTACTGGAACAAAGTGGGGTTGGCACATGTTTGGGATGCCACTTAGTTTTTGTAATAAAAAGTATATATGACTATGGAATCCAGCTATTTTTTGGTACACCCATTTTAAGTTTTGTTACGTAACTAATTTCACTGAAAAATAAATTAAATAGCTTTCATACAAATGAACGTGTATTTTCTATAACGTGTACAAATTAAGTTGTATTTTTTTTTTTTTGTTAGGACTCGTATTTCACATCAGTTTAATGTGTGTGTGTGTATTTGTGTGGTTTTAACAAATGTGCACTCCTTAATTACTATTAACAAAACCACTATTGTGCATGTAAATATAACAATATAATAAACATGGGAGTTTAGTATTTTTTAAGGAAATTGTTACACATTTTCCAGCAAATTTTATATAAATTTGTAAAGTGTTTAAAAACTATTTGATTTTATTTAAAAAATTATTGTCAATAGTGCTGAAAGGGCATGTTAGAACAATATGTCATTTAGGAGTAAAATAATAATAATGATAAAACCGTCTAGGAAGCAGTCTAAACAAAATACTGCTCTGATTTTCGAACCAGGCATAACATACAAACTTATTTTCTATAATTTAAACAAAAATATTTGAGTTCTCCCAATTATTTAATAAAAAATTTTATTGTGCAAAAATTTTGCTCACAGCAATTTTTAAATTTTCTAATTATATAAATATCTCATTTTCTTCAAATTACAATCTTTAACAACAACAAAATATTTGTACCATTTAATTTAAGCAGTCAGGTTAAAAAAGTATATAAGAAAACAAGATAACATACAAACAATTTTTCAAAATGCAAACACTTTTTCCTAAAATACGAGTGTTTGAAAGCAAACAATTTAAAGTTTTTCCATAAAGTTTTAATTCAAAAATAAAAAAAAAGAACACAAAAATAAAAGAAGAAAAACAGCAGTAAAACTTAAATAAAGAATAACCAAAAAAAAAAGAACAATTCTCACTTGCATTGTGGCAGAAATGCAACCACAAAACGGAAATGTTCACACCACAAAAATCACGAATGAGTTGAAATGTGAAAAATAAAATAATAATAATAGCAAAAAAAAAAAACACAAGATTTTTCAATACGCTTCCTGTCCGCAATGACGCGACAATGCTGTAAATTTTCCACTACTACCGACAACAGTCGTCGTTGTCATTGTCTTTCAGTGAGTGCTAAAGTATATTCAAAGAGTGGTTACACAGATGTATGTGTATGCGTGTTAAAGTATGTATGTGTAAAATGACAACCAAAGTTTCTTGGTTCCTTTTTTTTTGGTACTTTAAGTGTGAATATGGCGTCAACTAGATTTCAAGCCAAGGAGCACAATGGGATATTAAATATTTTACTGGGCCCAGTTAGTAAATATTGGGAATATGCAAATTTTTTTTTAAACCGAATTTTTGCTTTCGATGCTTATGAGCTTTGTTGTGATTTGTTTTGTGCTCTCCAAGTAAAAGGAAATAGTTTGACCATCAATGCTCTTTCTTTTCACTTTAAACTTTCTTAGGTTTCATGCAACAGATTATCTGTTGCTACTAATTTCAAAACGTTGCATTCAGTTGAGGCATTAATTTGACTGATTGAACTGATTGGATTGGACTGATTGATTTAAGCTGCTTTGCACCAAATTATAGCTGTTAAGAATTTATTCATGTATCTATGATCATCATACTTAAGAAGAGAAGGAGTACTTGAATATTAACAAATTATAAAAAACATATTTTTCTGGAGTGATTCTTTTCTATTTTACAACATAATCTCCTTTGTGTTCGATACACTTAATCAAGCGACTCTACAACTTTTATTGCAGAGATGACCTCTTTTGGTTCCGCTCAGTATTTTATCGGCGAGCCATATCTTTAAATTTGGAAACCATAAGAATCGCTGGTAGTCAAAGCAGTAGAATGAAGTAGATGCGACAACAATTTGAACCTCAACTAGTATATTTTTGCCATCGAAGCTACATAAGTGTGCACCCGAGAATTACACTTTTCTTTGGCTAAATGGGCGCATTTTTCAATTTTCCCTTAACTCAAATAATAAGACGAAAAATATTCTCCTTTTATTGTGTAGTGTACCTATCGTAATGAAATGCACTATACTACAAATAAAACGACAAAAGTTGGAAACACAACTGGGACGAATGCAGTGTTGCCATTTTAGCATTTTAGTTGCTAGATTTAGCAACTTTTTTTGTCGTTTAGCATCAAAAATTTATGAAAAGATGCTAGATGCCAACTTAGCATCTTTTATTAATAAAAACTTGCTTTTAGCAACTTTTTTTATGATTTTTTTTTTTCATTATTTTTGAATATGCTATTTTAATTTTAATGCTATTTAATTTTAATTTTTATATAATTCCTTTTTTTTATTTTATTTAAAATGAAATTCTTTGAGCTCAAAAAATTTTAAAATATAACATTATTTTTTCAGTATAAATTTTATTTGTAATGTGTATGAAATGAATTAATAAATTTTGTGTTTGTTTAATAATTGTTTTTTTTTTTGCTTTTTTGTTTGAAAATGAATATTTATACAGAAACAAACTAGTGCGGCCCACCGTTAGTAGGAGAAATTCCAAATTTGCCCCAACAAGCCATTTACGTGCCCACCCCTGGCATAGGGTATAAAAACGCAACCACAAAAATGGACAAGAATTTCTTGGTTCATGTCCTATAAAAATTTTACCATTCAATACGATATCTGATGCTTATAATTTTCAGATTCAAATTAATGACAATTTTCAGCGAACTAGAGCTATTGTGCACAAGAATACATAATATTTGTTGTATCTGCATATGTAGTTGCATAAAATTGCAAACACATGAATACTAACACAGTAGTACTCGACTAGTGGTGGTAGTGGTGATGGTTGTAGTACTCCACCAACTTACACAAAACATCAACAATAACAAAAAAGCACGATTGACTGCAATAAGTACAAGTACAATATTTTCTCTCTTCATGGCCTTAATGTTAGTTGAAGTTTTTTATTTTCCTTATTTTTAATAGTGTTTTTTCCTTCGCATTTTTTTTATGAATTTTCTTTGGCATTTTTTATTAGCTTGCCATATTCTCGCAACAACTAAGTCCTAGCCTCCCAGCTGGATTTAGTCGGAATGAGATGTTCAACAAAGCTGAAAGTAGAGTTTATGCTGTTTTAGTAGCATGTTGGAAATAATTTGTCTCCGATGACTTTGCCCTATCAACATATTGTATGTTTACCACCACCGACTATTTTATACAAATTAATGCAAACACCGAGTATTTTGTTCTGGTACTAATTCAGTTTGTTTTTTTAATATTTAAGCCAGCAGCAATTAATGTTTGATTACCATAAGTAGTTGTTGTACTTTATGTTTATTCTTATCAACAATAATAACAACAACAACAAGCCGTCGAACAAAACAAAAAAAATATCTATAACAATATCAGTCTTGATCTAACAACGAAAGTGATCAAACGCATTACGCTTTATTCGTTACCCTAAAATCCACAAAATAAAAAAAACAATAACAAATTACATTTGTTCATAAGAGTGTTTAAAAAAAAAAAAAAAAAAAAAAACAAAAAACAAATAAAACCAGTTTTAAAAACATTACTGTTGGTACCTACTCACAGCTAATCCACTTGTTTGTTTGCTTAAGTTAAAAATAAACAAACAAAATAACACAGTGATATACATACATTAAATTATTTTGAACTTGAAAAAAATATGAAT
Source organism: Cordilura impudica (assembly GCA_963682025.1). Classification (NCBI taxonomy): domain Eukaryota; kingdom Metazoa; phylum Arthropoda; class Insecta; order Diptera; family Scathophagidae; genus Cordilura; species Cordilura impudica. The sequence goes on from OY821517.1 coordinate 131,348,164, forward strand.
AAACCACCAGACCAAATGACTTTTGAAATAGACAAAACTAAGCTTTTAAATATAAGATCAATTGGTCCAAAATATTTAATAATGAAGAGAATTGATAGTGATAACACCTTGTCAAATGTCTCACCATTCCTTATCAAAAAAGTTATTGACTCTCTCTGTGGTGGCGAAGTTGATCAATGTAAAAAACTTAGAAGTGGTGAAATTTTAATAAAAACCAAAACATTCACACAAGCATCAAAGTTGATTACCTTAACATCTCTATTACCAACCATAAAAGTAGAAGTGTCGGAACATAATAGCCTAAACTATTCAAAAGGTGTGATTTATTCCAATGATCTAAGGGGTATATCTGAAGAAGAAATCCTGCAAGAATTAAAATCTCAAAATGTTTCGGAAGTTAGAAAAATTCTAAAAAAAAAAGCACTGATAATACTCATGTTGAGACAGGTTTAATAATAATAACATTTGCCTCAACGTTTCTACCTGAAGAAATGAATATTGGTTACCAAAAAGTCAGAATTCGACCATACGTGCCATTACCACTAAGATGCAGAAATTGCCACCGCTTTGGACACATCACAAAAATATGCAAAAATAACAAGACATGTCCCGACTGCTCTAAAAATTTCCACTTTGAAGAAGACGACGACATCTGCAACTTTGAGAAATCGTGCATAAACTGTAAAGAAAACAACATTTCGGAATGCAATCATGGAACATACGATAAAGCCTGCCCCATATTCCTCAAGGAAAAAGAAATACAAGCCATCATAACATTGGAGAAAGTAGACAGAAAGAAAGCGACTGACTCGTATAAAGAACGTAACCAACAAAAAACAACCTATTCTTCGATTGTTAAACAACCAACTGCAAGCACATCAAAAATTAATATTGATAACAAAACACAACTTGTAAATGAAAATGTTCCTACCCGCGAATTAATAAACTACTCTGACATCAACACCACATTGCATGACTACACTGATCCTCCCAAACCCAGCAACAAAATTATTATTCTTCCGAGAAAGACATCGAACAAGACAAAATTGGCATTGAAACGGAAATCCGCAAGTAAGATTAAAAGAAAACCAGGTGATGAAGAGAATACGGATACGAACGAATCTATGGATTTGTAGAAGCTTTATATTTTTTTTTTTTTTTATTTATTTAAACTTATCTGCATATATATACATATTAATTTATTTAAATATCTAATAGAACTAACTACACATTATGGTATTAAAAATTCTCCAATGGAATTTAAGAGGTTATTTAAATAACTACAACGAATTAACATTACTTATAAAAAATCACAACATTAAAATAATATCAGTACAAGAAACTCACCTTATAACTCATCCTACTAATATCCCTATCCCGAATAATTTCTCCTTTTACTCTTACAATAACTCCAACTCCTTTGGCGGAGTCGGTCTTCTAATACATAATTCTATTCAACATGAAATAATCCCAACTAATAATGACTTCGAAGTTATAGCAGTGGAAATTAATTCGAAAGTGAAATTTAAATTATTTTCAGCTTATATCTCTCCTTCTACAGCCTTTAACCCTTTTAACCTTCAAAATGTTTTTGGTTTATGTAATTCTCCAAGTTTAGTGACGGGAGACTTTAACAGTTGGCATAACAACTGGGGATCTCCAAATAATAATAAAAGAGGAATAATTTTAAATAAATTTATAACACAATCGAGTTTGGTTATACTGAACGATAAGTCACCCACACATTTTTCTACTTATAATACATTAACACATGTAGACTTAACTTTCTGCTCTGCCGAACTGTTCATCCATTCCAACTGGAGTATATTAAATGATCTCCATGGTAGTGACCACTTTCCTATCGTAATTTCGCTCTTTCCATCCCAATCTAATGAAATTTCTCATTTTAAACCTTATTTCCTAACAGACAAAGCAAATTGGACACTGTTTAACCAAAAATGTTCACATTTTGAGTCTTTAAGAGAAGTTAACCTAAATGTCAATAAAGAAGCTAGCAATTTAAAGAAAATTATCTTACAGTCTGCAAATGAATCAATTCCCCAAACGAAGAAGACTTGGAAATCTCCATCAGTACCTGGGTGGAATTCACATTTAAAAAACCTCAAGAATAAAAAAAACCAGTGCTGGTATGCTTTTCGTAGAAATATTAATCTAGATAATATGATTAACTATAAGAGAGCTAGCGCTCTCCTAAAACGAGAAATAAAGAAAAGCAAAAAAGTAGCTATTTCAAATCTTACCTCAGAAATTAAGCCCATGACACCTTCAAACAAAATTTGGAAGAACATCCGTACCTTTTGTGGATACAAAACTAATATGAGCATTCACTGCATAAAAAAAAGTAATTCTCCCGATGAAGTATACATGGAACGCTCCGAAATTGCAAATGAATTCTGTGCCTTTTGGTCATCTATTTCAGAGGATAGCAATTTTCCTCAGCAGTTTCAATTAAAAAAAAACAGCATCCTACAATCACTTTGCAATGTTATGCCTAACAATAGTGCCCTGAAAATTGAAAATGACATAAATTACATTGAATTGTCATCAACTCTCTCTAAACTGAAGGGGAAATCCCCAGGATTGGATAGGGTCTCATATAGTATGCTAAAAAATTCCACAAATAGTTTTAAAAATAGAATGCTCAATCTTTTCAACAGTATTCTTAACTCCCACATCCCACAACAATATAAAGCGAGCCTAGTAATCCCTATATTAAAACCCACAACTGATAAAACTTTAGTAAACTCATATAGACCTATATCACTAAATTCTTGTTTTTCGAAAATTTTGGACAAAATAGTGGCAAACAGATTATGGTGGTTTCTCAACTCTAACAATCTCATCAACAGCCATCAGATGGGTTTTAGAAAGGGTAAATCCACTGCTGAATCGTTAATGTACATTGACTATCTAGCTACTTGTTCCCTCTCTGCACGACAACACCTTACTATTCTTTCACTCGACTTCGAAAGAGCTTATGATAAAATTGGTTTGCACACCATTGTTGATCAACTTATCAAATGGAATGTAGGCCCAAAGATCATAAACTACATAGTAAATTTTATGTCTGCACGAAAAATCATAGTTCGGATCGGTAGTAGTTTTTCTTACCCTCACAGTCTGTATAATGGAATTCCGCAAGGTTCTCCATTGTCTGTTTTACTTTTTTTAATAGCGTACAATAAACTTAGTGATATTATCCTTTCTCATAAAAATCTAAAATTCTGCGCTTATGCAGATGATTTTAATATAATAATTAGATCCAATGGGGCAAAAAATCCTAAAATTAATCTTAATAGTCTAGTTAATAATATACTTAATTGGTGCAATTATTCTGGCGCTGTACTTTCACGGACAAAGTGTAAATATATCCACATTTGCAGAAAACAAAATTGTAAATGTACACTTACCACTAACCATATACAAGTCACTGAAACAGATAATCTCAAAATTCTAGGAATTATTTTTAACAAAAGATATAACTGGAAATCACATATTGAGTATTTGAGTTCTTCATTAAATATTCAACTTAACATCATTAAATGCCTTTCCAACCCAAAGTATGACTGCAACATCCTTTCATTGATAAATATTGTAAAGTCTTTAATTGTTTCCAAAATTAGCTATGGACTTTTTTTATTTGGTTTTGCTCCCAAGAGTATATTTAGAAAAATAACCGCAATTTTAAATGCAGCTATTCGTGCAACCCTCGGTGCACTTCGCTCTACACCAATTAATAACATGCTATTTGAGGCTAATATTAATGATATATTGATCCAGCGAGATTATATTTCTGGCAAATTAGTCAAATCTCTAATTTTCTGTAAGGACAGCCCCTTAAATCCAATAATTCAAAAATTAAATAAAAACAAAAAAAATTTTAGGATACCGCCCAGTATCAATAGAATCTTTGAAAATTGTTCAGATTTAGAATTAATAATAAACCCCATAAAAATTGCTCCTTCCAAATATCCTCCATGGAACTTTACTGCAGACTCTATTGACTTCTCTCTACACTCACACCTTAAGAATAATACATCACCTACACAATATCAACTCCTTTTCCGTAATATTACCGAGAACCAAAATGATCTCACTTTCATCTACACTGACGGTTCCCTAAGCGGAGAAAATACAACATTTGCGATTACCTATGAAAATATACTAATAAGGGTATCTGAATTGCCAAGCCATAGTTCCATTTTTTCAGCTGAAATTATAGCAATCAATGAAGCCATAAATTATGTTAAGAATAGGAGCGGCAAATTTAAAATTTGCACTGATTCTTTATCAGCATTAAACGCAATTGCGAACGTTAATAACAATAATTTCTATGCTAATAAAATACGTGATATCCTAATAGATAAACATGATAAAATCACTCTAATGTGGGTTCCGGGCCACATGGGAATTTCCGGTAATGAATGCGCAGATTCCTTCGCCAAACAAAGTTTCAAATATCCTCTCATTAAAACTGAGAATCTCAATTTGAATGATTTAAGAAGTAACCTAAAAAAAAATACATCCAGAAACACCATAACAATTGGAATAGTACGAACGACTGGTATAAATATTCAAATTCATCTAAGAATAGCATCCAACATTGGATGGCGTCAAACAGCGAAGTTAGTAGACTTAATCTTATAAAATTCCTAAGACTGCGACTAGGACATACTATACTAACTCACGAACATTTAATAACTAAAAAAGACCCACCCATATGCAACTGCAATCCCACCACAATATTGAGTGTTAAACATATTCTATCCGAATGTCCACTTTATGGACAAGAAAGAATACGAATTTTTGAAAACACTGACCCCATCCTAGCCCTCTCCTCACCATCCTATGATTCCATCAAAAATATCATAACATTTTTAAAAGAAACTAAGTTATATCATCTCATTTAAAATAAAAATATTTTTTTTTCTCCTTACTTAGATTTATTTAAGAATTTATAAGTTACATTAGTTCTATAGATACGTTATATTAGCTTAAGGCCTAGTAGCTATAGCTATATATTATTTTTTAGCATTAAAATTATTTTATTTTAATGTTAAACCTGAATAAATAAATAAATAAATCTATAACAATATGGTCCTCATTAAAGTGCTTATGCTCATAACATTGTTGTTGTTTTTGTTCTAACTAATCAGGCTGCTTGCTAATACGTTCCTCTTACATGTTTTATATTGTTAAACTCAAAAAATAAAAGATGTTTCCCCCTTTATTTCTAACAACAGCATCTGAACTTACAGCAACAATGTCTATGAAACTTGAGCTCAACAGGAAATAAAATAATAAAAAAAGAAATTTGAAAATAAAATTTCTTACAATGTTGCAACTTAACATGTTTTGATGACTGTGCAACATTTATCATTGTTATTATTTTATTTCTAATTTGTCTAAAAAATGTACCATTGCTAAGCAAATAGTAAAACTAAAATTTAAGCTTGGGACCCTTAACCATTTTACACTAATGTGAATACCAGAATCTGGGCTGAACCGATTTTAGCTGTTTCAGTTCATCGTATAGAATATTTTTCGATTTATAATGTTTTCCATATATGCAAATAAATCTTACTTTTTCAGAGTAGTTCGGTTGACTCGAACTACAGTTGCGGGCATAAAAAAAAATGCAACGGTGGTAACTAATCATCTCTTCTTTTGACCGTTTTTGGGAGTATTCGTATTGTTGGCATTCCGTTTTAGTGTCTGTTACACAGAATTGAATATTCTATATAGTTAATTATAAAAGAAAAATTTTAGCGAGCAGAAAAATGCAATGTGATGTATTAATTATTGCTTTCCAAATAAAAGTGTCTTATAAAACTTTGGACAATACTAATTTTGTATTAGAAACAGTGATTAACTAATAGCAATATAGCTATTGTTAAGGTTTAGAGGAAGGGGAATCCATTTGGGGAACTAGACTACTCTTTTGTGTAAATAAATTCACTGTATTCCTTATTGCGTCACGATTTTATTCGAAAAATGTTTATCGACAAAGATCTATTTTTTATAAACTTTATCTCCGTCAAAATAAAAAAAAATATTAGGTTTCCAGCGGTATTTTAATATAACTATTTTATTTCTCGAGTTTCCGAAAGGCATAAAATATTAATAAATAAGTGAAATAAATCAGTAATCAATATCGATTGATATTGCGGATACATGATATTTGTATTGACTGCTAGGACTAGTTCAAGCATTATTTGCACTTGCAACAACGCCATCTATGGAAAAAAATGTACACAGTTTATAAACTAAAATCTCGAATTTCGATGTAAGTTACAGCTTGAAAATATGAAAAAAAAAACATTTTCCGATATTATACTGTTCTGAAGAATTATGAATTACACTGTGCAACAAATTTTGGGTCATCGAAAGTTTCCCGAATGGCACCAACGGGAAATGAGAGTAGACTATTAGTAGAGATTAACCCCCCAAGGGTTTTTAAAAGTTATCTCGCATTGTTTTTTTATAAAGGTTTGAAGTTGGGCTATTTTGAGGCAAATTTTTCGATCTTATTTTATATTTCATCCAATGGTGAAAAAGATTAAAAAAAAATAAAATTTTTCGACATTTGAGCAATTTCGAGGCACTGTATGAAGTTTTTTCGGGGTTTTTTTTACACTTTTTTTCCTAGTCTATAGCTACAAATATACCGATGATAGGAAAACAAAATTCCAATTGGTTACCGATATTTAGCAGTGAGGAAAATTGCACGTTTTTCCGAAAATTCAAGTTCTAACCAAAGTGTACAAGTTCTAACCATAAAATCCGAACAGCAGCTAAACTAGCGAAATCCAAATGGGGTTTTCTTAGCTCCGATAAGTGCTTCGAAAAACTACACAGGAGCAAGAGTTTGCACTCGACGACTTCACAAATGTTTCACTGTGTAGTTACCATTCGCTGATTCCTGAGATACACCCTAGATACACCCTAGATACACTCTAGTTCTCGAGATACACTCTAAGGAAAAAGGGATTTATTTCTCTATTTACCAACACTGGAGTTACATTCAGGACGTATAATTTGATATAGGTATGTAGAGTATGCTGAACAGGCATGGTTTTTCCGTGTCAACCCCCCTAGTTTACGAGATATTGCTTTCACAATTATCTCTTAGCCCTTTTTAGATCTTATCACTGAATATCATTTATCTATCAGTGTAATATAGTTCGCAGGCTCGATTTAAACTGAATGAGTCATATTAATTTCAAAAATGCAATTGTTTTTATCGTGTCACATCCAGTGAACGAGATATACATTACAATATACTTATTAACTTTTAGACAATGGAAGCAACATCTATTTTTAGCTGAACAAAAATAACTCGTAAACTAAAGCTGCCAGGAAAACCCAACACCAGGCTGAAATTGTAATCATATATGTAGGATTTGATAATGATATAGCAAATCCAAATGGTTAGTTTTATAAAAAATTAAGTTTATTAACCGAAATTATTAAAATATTTACAAAATTAGAAATATTGAGACACAATTAAAAACCGAACTGACTTCATTGAAAATAACAAAACGAATGGTTTTTAAAAGAATTAAATTGAAAATTAAACAAGTAAGAAAATTATAGTCGGTCTAGACCGACTATATGATACCCTATACCATGCGTTTAGAAACCCTATCTCATAGGCCCAACTAACTGGACATAGAAAATAAGCAAAAACCGAATTTGAGTGGCATTTTTATTAATTTTTTTGGCTGCAGATATGAAAAAGTTCATATCGGATGCTATATCTATATAGGGACTAGGTCCAAAAATGGACCGATCCTGATCATGTTTGGTAAAGTCTCTTGTATTTTGCAAAAATATATACAAACAAAATTTGAGAAGAATCAGTGCAATATTTTTGTTTTTTAATAGATTTAAGTGAAGATCGGGAAGCAGCTCTGTATGGGGTCAAAGGGATCATTTTTGGACTACTCATTAATGGATGTAATGAACGCATACAAACCCAATTTGAGTAAGATCTATATGACAATTTGGATCTTATGGCAATTTATGTCGATTTCATATGGGTAATTTGTATGGTGGCTAGGTCTGAACATGGACCGATTCTCACCAATTTCAATAGCGTTCATCCCATGGCCGATGAAAGCTTATATGCCAAATTTCGTAAAAATATATTCATATTTGCGACCTGCAGTTTGATTACAAGCTTTACATGGACACACAGACGGACGGACGGACGGACATTGTTAAATCAACTCAGAAAGTGATTCTGATTCGATCGGTATAATTAAAGATGGGTCTAGGTCAAATATTTTTGGTTGTTACAAACAGCAGCACAAAGTCATTATACCCAAACCACATAGTGGTATAGGGTATAAAAACATCCTTCAAAATGCTCCGCAAAATGGTCCCACTGACATTCATTAGAGTAGACCCCATCAATAGCAAAACTCAAAATAAATCGAGAGAAGTCAAAAAAGTAAATGCTTTAATATCAATGAACAATCACTAAGCAGTAATTTGGCCTCTAGATAGTTGACAAGATGATAATTTATCATTTTCTCCATCACCTTTGAGAGCACAGAGCAGATTGCAGTTGGACTGTAATTTTCAAGGTTATTAGCCTCACTTTTTTTAGAGATTGGGTGGACATTGGCAACCTTACAGTCAGAGAAAAAGACTCCCGCACGGTACGAAGAACTGAAAAGATTGGCCAATGGACTATGTAGCAACACCAGTGCTGATATACCATCCGGAGACTTATTAACGCTGAGATCCGAAAAAAATCTTTTTTACTGCACGAGCTCGGAAGAATAGTTTAAGCATAGCAAAAGATGCCCTTTCTAGTTTGGGCAGTGGTTGATCGCTATCCGGTAAAAACGTGTTTTTTGCAAGAAGTTTAGCTGAGAAGTTAGTCTATCAACCATTTCAGTGAATAGTTGGTCATTCATTATAGGACTTGTAATATTGTAATAGAATAGCAGAACTAGCATTATTCTTTCCTCATTTAACAAACGACCAAAAGTTCTTGCTGCACAAAAGAGCAGAAGAGGTTGGCTAATGGAATAGGTAGCATCGAGGAGCAATGAGGAGCAGAAAGAGCTTAAGCAAGAAGACTCTGATCATAAAGGAACTTTTCGAACATTCATTGCCCGCCTGTTTGTTTAGCAGGTCAATAATGGAAATTTTATTTTAACGCTAATATCTGAATTCTTCCTCTCTGGATCTAACTACATTTTTAACAAGTCTGGTTAAACCAAAATTTGCATTTGTTTCCGTATGAAGTGCAATTGACTCAAAATATTTTGCTCTCAGACCGGCCAAGACGCTTGCGATATGGGTCTATCGAATGGTTGATACTGAATTTGACTTTTGGAAGCAAATTTTGATGACAGAAGAGGCCCTTTCACAGTCAGTGGCGGCGTTTACATTTAATATTGCTACATTTGGGGAACTTAAAATCCAGTAAATACCATATCCGTCAAAGTGACAATTGCCCCATTTTTCTTCAGAGAAGGCTAAACTATCGGTGGGAAACGATACTGGTGGAAATTTGCCCATTATAAAAAAGGTGTGAAAGGTTACTAGTTCCAACAAGATGGGGCACCATGCCACACTGTAAATCAAACAATGCAGTTTCTGCAAACCAAATTTCTTAACGCGTGGCCACGAAAAGGTAACATAGGCTGGTCACCCAGATGTTCTAGATCTGACATGTATTTGTATCGTAGTAGCAAAATGTATGACAATAAGCCTTAGGGTATATATTCGAGATGCTCAAAATAGTTATGAAAAATGCAGCAAAACGGCCGCATTTTGGCATGGCAAATAGAGGCGACCATTTGTTTGATATGGCGTTTGATGAAGTACTTCAATTGAATTGAAATGGACCAAGATAAATATATGGGGCGTTTCATGTCAAGTGATCAAACTTTTGGAACCAATGTCTTCCGATCGGGATGAACCAAGGTTAGTCCTATTGGATAGTAGTTCAGACACAATTTTTCAACAAGATCGGTGCAGAACTCTTGAGTTAGAGGGGGTCAAAATTTTATATTTTGATGAAACAGATGTTTTTTCTCGTCCATGTAACTTTTTTTCTATTGTTCTTAGCAAAATTTGTCCCAAAGAGTTTAGATAGCTATTTCTTCAGTCTTTCGGAAAAAATATTAAAAATAAATAAAAAAAATTTTTTTTTTTTTTTTTTTTTTTTGCAAAATCAAAAATTGTTGTGACTTTGAGTTGAAAGCTTAGGCTTTTCGGTTAAGACCTTTTTGGTCGCTTCGTGGGATACGAGTGGGATATCTGTAAAAAAAAAAGTTTTGTAACTCAAGAAAACGGTTTTTAAATTTTTACCATACGCACAAATTTCAGTTTTCTTTTCCCTATTTGTGTCTAAGACCCAGATTTTGGGATATCAGTTAAACCTAGTTTTGTTAAACCCAGAATTTATTCATCAATTCCTTTATGAATTTGGACTTGTCTAAAAAAAATAATTCTCGGTTTAACTAAACTAGGTTTAACTGACATCTCAAAAACTGGGCCTAAGTGTTTCTAAAACCTTACAGATAAAATTTATACTGAGAAACTATACAAATTAGCCTTTCCGACGGTATCTAACATACCTAACTAAAATTTCACATACCCACAATATGTTAACCTCAGGAAAAGAAATAAGAGTGTTAAATTAGGCTATGCCGAATCTTTGATATCCTCCACCTGGTTTTTACGTTTACATTATTATCTGGACTTCTTGCACTATTTGTAACAAATGTATATAAAATATTTGAATATGTAAACCCTTTGATAAACATATTACTGAATTATTACAACAAATGCTCTGAATTTTCAGCATTTTATAGAGGTGTCTACATATTTTAGGTCATAAATTGGCACAATGACACCCGATTTATCCCATTTTAAATACTAACCTGATCCAGATAATTACAAACAATATTAAGTTTGCCCAGGTAAATGGTTTATTTTGTAATTTTCTTTTTAATTTAAATTTTTAGTATAGGGCACATTTGTGAGTCCGCATAGATCAACTTTCAACTCTTACTTGTTTTTATAGTATTAAATCTATCTTTGTGTCTTTAAATTAATTAAGATAATTAAGATGAAAATATTTAATAAATTGTTTTTTTTTTTTAGTTAATATCTGAACATTTTACTGATACAAGGCAAAACTAAAACTGCCAAAAATTTCAGTCAAAACTATTTTGAATGTATTTGTTAAATATCGCATATTTTTTTTCAATTTTAAACTTTAAAGTCTTTTTTAAGTCTGGTAATAACTCTATAATATGAAGGAAGGAACAATGACAAGTATAAAACACTTTTTTGTGCATTACATTAAAATATTATAAATTTGAACATAATTAATTTTAGAAAAATGTCCGATTCGTTTTTCGATGATGCTAAAAACACATCAAAGAAATACAGAAAACAAAGATTTTGCTTCAGTTAGTTGAGAGACGAGAAGCTAATGGATGGCTGGAACATGTCAAAGGTGACGACTATGAATCCAGATGCAAGGCTTGTGAAAAAATATTAAAATGCGATAAATCAGATCTAAGTATGCATGCTAATAACCACTGTTATAAAAAATCTTTTAAAACCAAGAACAAATATTCTGTTTGAGTTATAACATCTCATTTGCAAGCCATTTTAATTAATTGTGTAAATTTTAAATGCACATCTAGCCATATCAAAAAGATGAATTATAGAGAATTGTAAAAATAATTTTTTTATAATATCTGTTAGTTTTTGATATTATTCCATGATATTTTCATCTTATTTTTATATTTTTTCTTCGTTTTTAAGTTATTTTTACATAATTGAAATTGAGAATGTACAAATTAAAAAAAAATTTTAAAAAAAGTAGTGTAGGGGAAAAAGTGGGTGTAGCAAAAAAAGGAAATTTTTGTCATAAGTGTAGAGATTTCTGAAAAACTCTCCTGGCATCACTAGTACCTATTAAAAAACAATGTAAAAATTTCACAAGACAACGCGATATATGTAGACTTGCTTTGTTCAAAAGCTTCCACAAGACTGAATGAAATTGTTGCTTACTTTACTCTTTGATGAATATTTTCGTTTTTGTTCGGCTGCATACACATAAGAAGCCGACTAGATTTCGGTTTACTGGTGCTGCTATGTATATGTGTGTTTGTTAATAAAATATACGATATCTCAGTCATCATTTCGAAGATTGTTTTATTAAAACTTACCTTACTGTGTCTTCTTCGAGCACTTTTGATGATTAAAAACTGATTAATCACATGCGCTATTAGAAAAAGACTAGAAAATGATTTTTGCTTTATCTTAAAAGGTGATTTATAGAAAAATGACATTAAATACGACTCAAAAATGAGTCGAAACTGATCAGAAAAGCGGATAAAAAAGACTCTCAAGAAGATTCGCGGGTAAGGTAATATTTCCTCCCAACAAAAGAATATTTTGTGATCAGCAAAAGAGCGCATTTATGACTGTTTTAATAGCACATATGAGTCAAAAAAGACTCTACATGATCATTTATTGCATAAAATGTTTTTTAAGTAAAACAAATCTGCACACAATTTCAATTCTATTTCATTCACAATGATACGATCACTTTGTTTACTAGCTAGCAGTAAAATAAGAAAATAGTATTATAATACAGCGTAATGATGAATTGGTCTTCTCAATTAGTTTATTTTTAATGTGCCATAAGAAGTTCGGTTTGTGCTAAGAAAAGCGTGAATATATGTTTCACAGGGCGACGCTTGATCATTGCACTTTGATTGAGTTGAGCTCCGCGACTATTCATAATGTGAATAGCTCGTGCCTAAAATTTTTGTAGTTGGGAATGGAGTTTGAGTTAAGAAAAGCATGAATGCATGTTCCCCAAGGCAAGGCTCGATCATTGCACATTGATTGAGCTGAGCTCTGCGGTTATTCTTAATGTGGATAACTCATGCAAAAAAATTTTGGGAATGGCGTTTGCCTCCGTCCCGACATTAAATAACAAATTTTAAAAATTTATTGTAATTAATAACAACTTTTTTGAACATATGACAAAAAAAATAGTATTTTTTTAAACACCAATTTTTTAACATCTTTTTTGAACATATGACAAAAAAAATAGTATTTTTTTAAACACCAATTTTTTTACAGGCTATATATTTGTGGTTTACCTACTACTTCTGCCGAGTTTATATATGCATGTACTAAAAATACGACCCCTAAATCCATACTATTTTTGCAACTCTAAAAATTTCAGAATTTTGTATAAATAAAATAAAATACCGATTTATTTTAATATGCGTTTAGTATGGATATACATATACAGAATATATGAATATTATTTATAGTATTTTGATATTGGCAACAGTAGTATGTATCAATTTGTAACATTTGGTGATGTTATAAAATTCGCAGAATATTGATATTGATTTTATATAGTTTCTTTTATTAATAATTAACTTAATTAATTAATTAACTTAAATATAACACCAAAAACTATTGATATTGATGAATTTTTATATTATTAACACAACGACTACAAAAACAACTTGCACAGCTATGACAAAAATACAAAATTTAGGAAAACAATATGAAAACTTCATATTTTTTTAACTTTTCAGTGATTTCTCGGCACCTATGAAACCTATTGTCATGATTTAAAAAACAGAAACCTTCTCATGATGTTAGTGAATCATTCTCACTAAAAACGAGCACCCTAGCTGTCCTATTGAGGGCGTTATCGTGACAAGAACACATATTCAAATCATATTTTCTCAGGACTTTTTTTTACTTCTTCGCTCAATTCTCGAGACCAGATTAACCGATTTGAACGATTTTAAATAACAGACTTCTCAGGATGTTAGTGAATCATTTTTATACCAACGAGCACCCTAGCTACCCGATTGAAGCCGTCAACGTGATTTCCACACACGCACAGACGGACAGCCGGACAGACGGACATCGCTATATCAACTCCGCTTGTTATAAGTATCACAAATATATATATTTTATGGGGTCCAGATTTTTTTTTCTAATTATTACAAACGGAATGACAAACTTATATATACCCTCTGCACACTGGAGTGGAGGGTATAAAAATCACTTTTTTTTCTATCGAAATATTGAAAATTTATTTGTTTAAAACTACGGGTAGAACTTAAAGAAATGTCTGGCCGTGTTGTGAGTGTAGTTTCTAAGCTTTACAACTTGAACCTCATGTCCTTAGGATACAACAATGAGTATCGCATGCAATCGTTCATTTTAAGTATATTGAACCAAAAAAATATTCCACAATTTGTAATATTGTTTTCTTCAATTTGCAGAATAAAGTAAAAGTAGTGGTTTTTATTAAATATAATGCTTTTGTATTTAGACAATGAATTTTTCACAAACCGGAAACTTTTATTGCAATGTAAAGAGTTTTCTACAATTTGTCTTACCATTGTACTTTTTCACTTTCGTCCCAATCATGATCATTAAAATAAAATAAGTTGTTGACATACTAGGTTACATACATATTTACAACATCAATAACAAAAATCACAATAACGAAAATAAAGAAAATAAAGCCAAACAAAAAAACAAAACATTGAACAAGATTTTACGAAAATTTCGTTCTATTGTTTACTTGTTCCGACAAGTTGTTATATAATTCGGGATCAGTATTAAATTATCCTTTCAAAAGGCTACAAAATTTCAAAATCGAATAAAACCTCGCCAAGAAATAGCAAATGCCCCAGACCACTTTTGTGCTAAAAAAAAAAACTAGCTCATGAAATGATGGCATTTTTTTCAACTTTGAGAAATTGATTAAAGCCATAATTTCTTTTTGGTCTCTATACTTATAAGTACTCAGATATGAAGTAAAATGTTGAAAAATCCTTTTTCAAGTTTTAAAAAATTTTCTTAAACAAAATTTAAAAAACTGAATCTAAAACTTCATGGGTTTGTTAAATACATGTCACAGATTAACTGTGTGAATTTTTAAGTAAATCCCAATGCCAGGAGTTTCTTGACAAGGATTTTATTTTTGCGGATTTCGAGAAAAGTGGGATTTTGGTAAAATATTCTCTTATACTCTTTCTAAATACTTTGTATCAAAAATTCACCGCTTTTCTACTTTTAAATTTTATATTTTGTCTCAATAGCCTAGGGTTTCGGAAAAAAATAATATGACCCCATTAACCCTTTTGTAATGGGGGTCACATATGACCCCAAGCTAATAAAAGACAATTTATTCAAAAAATTCGAATATTTTGTAACTATTGCATCTGTAGCATATTTTGATTTGCAACTGGGGATTTTTAAGAGAAAGTTAAATATTTTGCGTAATTCCAAATATACGCGAAATCATTTTTTGGAATCCACAATCCGTAGTAATTTACTACGGAAACAGTTTTACCCAATATCACCCAATAACACTTTGAAATTATATATATATATATGTGACCTTCTCCGAAAAAAGGGACCTAGTGTGTAAAAGACAATTTATTCAAAAAATTCGAATATTTTGTAACTATTGCATCTGTAGCATATTTTGATTTGCAACTGGGTATTTTTAAGAGAAAGTTAAATATTTTGCGTAATTCCAAATATACGCGAAATCATTTTTTGGAATCCACAATCCGTAGTAATTTACTACGGAAACAGTTTTACCCAATATCACCCAATAACACTTTGAAATTATATATATATATATGTGACCTTCTCCGAAAAAAGGGACCTAGTGTGTCAAAAAAACGGGTTGTGTCAAAAACGGTGGATTCTGGTACCTAAAAGGGTGTGGAAACTTTAAATTCGTTTTTTTCTCAAAACTTAATTTTCACACACTAGGTCCCTTTTCTCGGAGAAGGTCACATATATTTCAAAAATACCCACTTTTTGGGATAATATTCAAAAAAAAATTAAAAATATTGTATTAATTTCTGCGAGAAATTAATGTTAAGTTTGTAGGTAGAGGTACCTGAGGGGATTGCCCCTTTTATTATAATTACTCGGGAGGTAATTATAATAAATGTCAAACAAATAAAGAGAAAAATACAGAGTATTAGCAAATTCCTTTATTTGTATGAGTTAGTATTTAACTGATTCTCACCTTTTGTTCCTGAGAGTGATGTTCCAATGAAAAATACAATTATTTTCATCAACACGTGCAATCTTTTATTCTTTGTTTAGTTGTAGGGTTTAGAGTTAGAGGTAATTCAAATATTTAAGGTTAAATAACTTCGATGGAATTCTAAATGGGTATAAATAAATTAAATGTCTAGGTATATAAAATTGACTTTAATTCACTTTAAATTAGATTATATTTCAATGTAATTTTAATCGTGAGCAAAGGTCAACTCGGTTGATTTTTAAAAGTAGAAGTTAAAAAAAATGGTTTAGGTGCTAGCACAAGTTGATCGTTACGATGACGCGAAAAAAGTGATCCCTTTGCAAAACGATAAAAGTTAGAAACCCCCGCGTTTGCTAACCCTTTCGGTTAAAAGCCGAAGTAATAGAAAAAAAAAATACATTGGAAAATTCATTAAAGGGTTTACAACATAGTTCAAAGTTAAACTATACAACTTAGCGGTTTTAAATAGATTCAATTGACTAATTTTATAAATACAAATATACAATCAAAAGTTTAAGTTCAACAGTTTGTGATTTGACATTTATGTTTAAATTCAACAATTTATGATTTGAAATTTATGTGTTCAAATGTAGTTTGAACAAATATTTTTAAAATCTTTTCCTACAAGAAAATTTATCAAGAAGATAGTCCTGTACCTGAAGTTGCAGCTTCCCTTTAAAAAAAGTTTTGATTTTAGAACAAACAACCACATAAATATACTTGAAATCCGTAGTTTGTTTACTTTTTGACACTTTGCACTTAATTAGCGAAAATTATTGAACTTTGACAGAGTATAATAAAGAAAGTAAACCACGTTGAAAAATTTTTTTTACAGCCATTAACTTAATACAATATAATAATTTCAACTTTCGAATTAATCCTAACTTTTGATACATTTCAACCCAATGTGGAGCGTAACGGAATTAGCAACTCAGCATATCTGGAGATCATTACGTCAGTAATGATGATCGTAACTATCATAATAATTAATAATGCTTAATACAGCGCAGATAATTATAGCCCCGAAAAATTCATGAAATGGAGCTGATGAAAAAAATTGGAGAACGCAACCAGAATCACCCATTATTTGTCAAGCAAATCGCGAAAAGTGCCATTTTAATATTTTACATAAGTACGAATACAAATTTTTAAACGTTGAAAAGTTTTATTATTAAATTTCTAGGAAATTTTTTGTATCAAAATTTGATTTTAGAACACTATAATTTGTAAGTTTGTTTTATTTAGGATGCTTTCTAATAAATTAAATATTTTTGGTTACCATAGTGCAAATGTTGTCTTCTGTATTTAGGCCAAGCCATTAAAATATATATTATATTGATTCAATAATACAATAAGCATATTCACTCCAATGCTCTTTGCTAAAAGCTTAACGTTTTTTTTTTTTTTTTTGTATAAATGTAAATAATAAATACAAACTACTTCTTTATGCATTTTATTTTCTAAATATTTTACTAACACTTTATCCTAAAATGCTTTGCTTATAGGCGATGCTATAAAATATTTAATAGAAATTTTATTTAAAAGATTTACTATTAAATATATATATATCAAAACAAATATAGCAAGCGAAAATTGCTTAATAGCATGCCATTGCTGGAAGAATTATATTTTTGTAATTATTATACCTAAGTAATACCACAGGTATAGCCTGATAATGAGTTTGTGCTGTCCTTTGTAATTAACAAAACTACTTGACCAGGGCCAACATTTTAATCCTTCATGTAGAGGTGTACGCAAAAACAACATTTGAAAACCTGGTGCATATGGAGTTATTATAAACCAATTCTTCGAATTAAATATTTTTAAACCATTTTTTTTATGGATTTTTCTTCGTGATTATTTTTTCAATTTAAAATTTTAGCCTCTCGTTATTAACTTAAATTTATCCTACGACTTCCATGTTTGACATATGGGCAATTCCATGTCAAATCAACCAATGGGTGTACACTGCCTTCTCCAAATTGTATAACTTTTCGTAGGAAGAGAGATTATTACAGAACTAAAATAAGTGCAAAGTTTGAGGGCACTGGCACTTCTGTATCCGGAAATATGTGGTCTTGAAAATCGTAAAAAAAGGTCAAAATTTACAAAGTTGTACTTACTTAATTATCATTTTCTTGAAAAGTATTATAGTTACGCAACTCATCATGGTTGCATTTGAAAGGTTAATTAATTACCTTTAATTTGATATACAACATGATTTTTTTTTGGAAAGGTCCAAGGTCACATCTCTTGACCTATAATTCGGGAGGCTATAGCTGTAAAAACGACAATTTTAAAAATCTGAAAAAAAATATATGTTTAAGATTGGTTCCTTCCCTAAAGTTCCAAAAAATTTCAGACTGGGGGTATGCTTGGATCCAGAAATATTTATCATAGAGTAAAGGTAGATATTTAAAAAGTCGGTGCTGTTACTGTTACTGTTTATGAATGTGGTTGGTTGTGCTCGTGAGCGTCGGCGGGCTATGCACGCACGCCGCTATTTGTTTCTGGTTCTTTAGCTCTGTACTGTACTCAGTACAGACCTGTGTTAGGGTTGGTTTGACAGGTAATTATGTTAGAGCGAGACAACAGTATAAATGTTGTCGGGTGTGGTTCGTAGTGTCAAATAACTTGGATATAGAGAAATTATTGAAAAACGAGAAGTCAAAGGAAGCACCACGAAAAAAAAACCATTCTAAGCACGTTGCTTTAAAAAACCACATGTGTTGCTATAAAATCAATATTTTTAAATAAAACCAAAAGTGTTCAAAGTGATTGTTTTTTGCCTCTGTAAACAATATGTCATTTAATACAATATATTGTTGTAATCCATTTAAAAAAGTTGCTCGTGTCCGGAATGCAAGAGGACTTCGAAAAGTTCAGCAATGGATGATTGGAATTAGTAATAACATTTCAATATCAAATAAAATATGTGATATATGCAGAAGAGAACTTTATAAATTAAAAGGAAGTGTAAACAATAATATTCAATCTATGAACGAGCCACAAAACGAGACTTCAGACTCGGAAAGTGAAGCATCAGTTTAGGGAGATGTTCGAATTTCTAAGTTAAACGAAAGTTTAACATATTTACAAGAATCTCCAATATGTTCCATTAAAAGGGTATACAACTAGAAAGTTAGAAAAAATAACAACATCAATTAAAACCAACATTTTCCCAAATTCAACACCTTCAACCTCTCACGTATGCCCAGAATCGGAAATAATCGAACAACTAAAAGAAAAGTTTAAATCAATAACTAAAAACAGTGATAAAATTCAACTTTTAACTATTTTACCTAAAAGCTGGACATTGAAAAGAATGGAGGAGGAATTTCAAATAACAAATTTCATGGCACGAAAGGTAAAAAACTTGGTTGAGACAGAAGCCGTATTGAGTACACCGAATCCAAAACTTGGAAAACGATTGCCATTAGAAATTGTTGATGTGGTGAAAATCTTTTATGAAACTGATGATGTCAGCAGATGTCTACCAGGATGTAAAGACTACGTGTCAATAACAGAAAATGGTGTAAAAGTAAAAAAAAATAAAAGACTTTTACTCGGAAATCTTCGAGAAATTTATGCTTTATTTAAAGAAAAACATGAAGGGATAACTATGGGAATTTCTAAATTTTGTGAACTTCGGCCAAAAAATGTGGTTCTAGCAGATGCGTCAGGAAGCCATAATGTATGTGTTTGTAAAATACATCAAAATACAAAACTAATGCTCCACGCAATAAACCTGAAAAAATTGACAGAAAATGTGCAGGATTTTGTGCTGGAAACTTATAAAGATTGTTTAAAAAGACTTATATGCAATCCCCCATCACCAAATTGCTACCTTGGCAGATGTAGCATGTGTCCAGATATACAAAATTTTAAAGAGAAACTTGGTGAATTATTATTAGAAAATGAAATTGATGAAATCATATATAAACAGTGGATAAGTGTAGATAGAGACTCTTTGGAAACTATTATTAAAGAAACTGATTCTTTTCTGGATTCTTAATGCGAAAAACTGCAAACTCTTCTACCCCATTCATTCGTATCTAAAGAGCAGGATGCATTTATGGCTCACAAAAAGTCTGCGTTGGAAGAAAATGAGTATTTAGTAATTTGCGACTTCTCCGAAAATGCAACTTTTGTGGTTCAGGATTCTGTGCAAGGCTTTTTATGGAATAATAGCCAGGCCACACTATACCCAATAGCAATTTATTACAAATCAAATGGAAAATTAGAAACTACAAATTTTATAATAATATCAGACTGTTTAATACATAATACCATATCAGTTCATTTATATCATCGCCACCTAAATGAGTTTTTAAAAAACAAGTTTTTGAAAATACCGAAGAAAATTTTTTATTTTTCGGACGGTTCTTCCGCTCAATTTAAAAATAAAAAAACTTTGCCAATTTATGCCATCATAGCGAAGATTTTAATTGTTCCGCTGAGTGGCATTTCTTTGCTACCAGTCACGGCAAAGGACCTAGTGATGGTCTTGGGGGAACGGTAAAGCGTGAAGCACAAAGAGCCAGCTTGCAACGTCCATTCGAAGATCAGATAACTACTCCTCTCCACTTGTATAATTGGTGTCAGCAAACACTTCAGAACTGCAACTTTGCATATTTAACAGAAAAAGATTATGAAGAAGAAGAGAAATTGCTAACTGATAGATTTATAGGATTACGTACAATTCCGGGAACTCAAAAGCAGCACAGCTTCATACCAATTTCAAAAACACAATTACAAGCTAAAATTTATTCCGCTGATAGCAAATTTGTAATTGAAAACATTTATAATAAAACTAAACAACAACAACAGCATTCAACATAATAATGTCAACAACAACAACAACAACAACAACAACAGCATTCATCAAAATAATGTCAACAACGCCAACAACAACAACAACAGCATTCATCATAATAATGTCAACAACGCCAACAACGCCAACAACAACAGCATTCATAATAATAATAATTCACTTGTTAAATATCTACCTTTACTCTATGATAAATATTTCTGGATCCAAGCATACCCCCAGTCTGAAATTTTTTGGAACTTTAGGGAAGGAACCAATCTTAAACATATATTTTTTCAGATTTTTAAAGTTGTCGTTTTTACAGCTATAGCCTCCCGAATTATAGGTCAAGAGATGTGACCTTTGATCTTTCCAAAAAAAAAATCATGTTGTATATCAAATTAAAGGTAATTAATTAACCTTTCAAATGCGACCTTGATAATTAAGTAAGTACAACTTTGTACATTTTTATAGTTTTTCCCGATATTCAAGACCTTATATTTCCGGATCCAGATGCGTCAGTGAACTTAAATTTAGGATTTTTCTTATTTCTCGGATACACTTTAATCCTGCCAAAATTCAGCCAATTTGGAAACAGTGATGTAAAAAACAGCCATATTTTAAGTTGAGTTCAGATGGTTTAACCCATATATTATGCAAATTACATTTTTACATGTTTATTACACACACTTTAAAATAATTTTGTCAAAGGTTGTTGACTTTGTTTTAGTCTATTTATATATTTGTGGGTTATCCTACAGATCAATTCTAAATTTTTTTTCTATTTTATCTCTTACCAAAAATAAAATTTTGAATGTTTTCGAAAATTAATACAAAAACTACCTGCTGTTA
This sequence comes from Cordilura impudica, assembly GCA_963682025.1. Classification (NCBI taxonomy): domain Eukaryota; kingdom Metazoa; phylum Arthropoda; class Insecta; order Diptera; family Scathophagidae; genus Cordilura; species Cordilura impudica. The sequence goes on from OY821517.1 coordinate 131,369,946, forward strand.
AATAAATTTATTTAACTGTTGTTATGTACTGTAAAAACAATCGTTTATCTTTCTATCTAGTTTTTGGAATTTACGGTATTAATTTAAAAGTACTTAAAGCATTAAAAGCTTTCAAGTTGCATCAACCAAAACACATCATACTCTCACTTGCACTGATATTTTGAAACACTACAAATTCAATAGAAACTCTAACACTAAAAAAACATACTAACAGCAACAACGACAACATATGTTAAAGTTCAAACTGCTCAAACACGCATACACTTGCTGGAAAAGTATCCGTACACCTAAAATTAAAAATTGATACTACGAACGAAAATAAGGAAATACTAGTAAGACAATTATAATCGGTCTTGGCCGACTATACGATACCCTATACCAGGTGTTTAGAGAACCTATCTCTTAGGTTCAACTAATTGGATATAGAAAATAATCACAAACCAAATTTGAGTGGTATTATTATTTTTTTTTCTCCGGAAACGATAAAGTTCATATCGGATTCTATATTTATGTGGGGACTATGACGAGAAATGGACCGATCCTGCCCATACTTGGTAAAGACTTAAATTTTTACAAAGGCATGTACAAACCTAATTTGAGAGAAATCTGTGCAATGTTTTTTTTTTCTTTTTTTTAAATGAAGACCGGTAAACAGCTTTCTTTAGGGGATATGACTAATAATTTTCCTACAGGGAACCGAACCGATTAATAGATGTAATAAGCATGCAAAAACCAAACTTGACCGAAACCTGTATGATAATTTAGATCTTATGGCAATTTAAGTCGATTTCATAAGGGTGGTGTGTATGCAAACCTCGTCTGAACGTGCGCGGATTTGCACCAATTTCAATAACGTTTTTTCTATGGTCGCTAAAAGCTAATACCCAAATAATTAATATTTGTGAACTGCGGTTTGATTTTAAATTTTCCATGAAACCACAGATGTATCCTGACCACATAGTGGTGCAGGGTATAATTAGCTGCACAGAATCATTTTGCTTTTTATTATAAACTAGCTGACCCAACATACGTTGGGCTATCCAAATTTCAATTACTTTTTTTTTTGTGACAAACACAGTAAAAAAGAAATATAAACGAAAATTATTTGTAAGCGACATTTCTTGTTTTGTTGTCCGACACGGGAACAGGCGACGCACAAATAACCATGCCAGAAGCATGGATTTGTTTATTGTCATTGGGGATGCAAACCTCACGTGGAACTTCAAGCGCTTAAAGTCGAATGGCATGTCGGTCTAAATCATCGGGATACGTGATATCGAAACATCTTCTCTCTTTTATCTTCCTTTAAGAATTGTTGCATGGATGACGTTGTTCATCAGTTTTTTTTCACTGCAAGCCGGTATCACTACAAAGACGTCATTAGTTGACATTTCACAACTATGATTACCGATCCACCTTTCACTTGGAGGTTGTGAGGCGGTAATCCAGGACAGTTGATGAAACATTTTCGGCATCAATGTTTTCGGACCGTACGCTCAACCAAACATGATGTTTGTAATTTTGTGCAATATTTGGTATTACTTTTCGTATTTTGATTCGCTGAACTGACAAAAATCAACGGCGAGTTTAATGCAGCCAGTCGAAATATCAACGGGCATTTTTCCGTGGCCAATGTTGAGGAATTGTTTTGCAAAATACTTCTTCAGATTGGGTGTTCTGCAACTCCACTCGCATGTTCGTAATCAATTTGATTTTCTTGACATGCTTCCACAAAAAGAACGACTTGAAACATTTAATTCATCGACTGGCGTTGAATTTGGAATCACAGGCAAGATTTGGCGAAAATCAACTGTGATCAGAATAATCGCGCCACCAAACTGAGTTTAATTGTTTCACAGATATTCCATAGTTTTATTTAATGACCCTAAAGGCTTTTTATGCATAGTACGTTCATTCTAAACGATCAATTTGCTTTGCTGCAAACTCCTGGCCACAGTTTGTCGGAACGTTGCACGTTGTAGTTTAGCTGAAACGTTGACAAAATCTTTGCAATCAGAAAAGTTTTTCAAGTTCCACCGAAAGATCCTAAACGAATGTCCCTCCAGTTCCATCGCTTACAAAATTCATGAGAGTGTCGTATACATATTTTTGTAGCCCATTCAATCGCGGACGTTCGCTTCAACTGATTTTCCTAACGCATTGCATTCGTATTGTTTATCGTGTACCAACTGTTGAAATGCATTGTGCGTCGGACATTGGTCGCTGTTATGCTTAATTGCCATCATCAAGCATATGTGCTCGTTGTGAATTTCCTCGTTCATTTGCAAATCTCTATTTGATGTTCTAGTACGCAATTGATGCAAAATATCATTAGACATGCCATCTTTGTATTTGGTCCACAAATAGTCAGTTTGAACCATGTTGAGATAATCACACGATTGTTTTCTACTGAACGATGGTGTCTCTGTCGATGCATATCTAATTCGTTTGCATTTGCTCTTGCTTCTTGTGTTCGTGCTCTTCGGATTGCTCTGCAGTTTGATTATATAGAATATACGTTTGGTTTGTAGCATTGCGAGTTCTGTGACCGAAATTACTCCGGCTTGTGTGCGTCATTGCAATGCGACTAAATTTTTCTCTTTGTTCTTATTTTATACCGTGTGTCACTTCGTTGTTAAATTTGTAAATTTTTTTCATTTAATGAAACGATTCCGATGATCTTACAACGGAATCACAAATTAAAACAACTTAACCACCATTATAAAAAAATCCATTTTCGGAAATTTTGCTAATATTTTGACAATATAATCAAAATTGAACTGAGAAAATTTTTCGCCACTATGTAACCTATTGGCTTAATTCACAATTTGACAATAAGCAGTCAAATAATGTTTGCATACGTGGAAAAACAAATTGATGTATAAATGAAATAACAGAATTTTGACGAAGCAACCAAAGAATAATTTTGTCAGTTCTGATAGAGAGTTTATAAGTATATTATGATCTGTTCAAATTAGCCGAATTAAAAGCTTCTTCGGGACCATAAGGAACAACCCAAAAAGAAAAATCATACAAAAATCGCATAGGATTTTTTCCTTAATTTTTCTAATTTTCCGTGAAACTTTTCTATATTTTCGTTTCACAAAAATTATGCATTTCAGTTCCGCCGTTCTCACGTAATGCGCTTAGTTACGGACAGCATTTCATTTTTAACTATATAAATTTTTAAGAAATTTTTAAGTTTCGATAATTTTTGCGCATTTAAAAAAGGGCTTTGTGAATTGTCTTGGCATCGACTTAAATAAATATAAAATATTCTATTTTCGTTTTACCCAGCTCATCTAAAATGAGGCTTTTCACATGACCTTAGCTAATCACACAAATGCTCTATAAGATTAAGATCGTATTATTGGGATGGTGATGGCTCCAGAATTTGGGAACTTAATTTATTTTCAGATGCATTTTCGGCATTAGGATAATTTTTGTTTCGTCAGCACCGATTTCTTAAATATAGTTTCCAAATGAGTAGCTAAGATGCAGAACTCGTTCGTTACTCATTAAGCAAATTTTGGGAAAAAGCAAAAATCTTGTTGCGGCTAATTAAATTAGTTGAAAACTGTTAATTCTTCAATGTTATGCCATTCTTGATTAAATCTCAACAGACGAGAAATCTAAGTTTACTGATATATGGAAAAAATAATGTATTAAAATTTGTAAGGAAAGAGTTTTGCTACGTATTTTCGAAACAAACGAGTTTTGCAACATTTCATATGGGATCGAGATAGTTTTGTAGCACACTATAGCCCACCAGTAAAATTAATCATTCAACTGCACTTTATTTTAAAAATTATATTAATTTATTAAAATTATGGAAACAGATGGAAAATGAATTAAATAAAATCATATTTTAAAAAGTTTAAGAAAGATATATGAATTTTTAAACAGATAATGGAAAAACTTCATCTTGAATGCACGCCTCATAGTTTTCTTCCATTTCATCATCAACATTGATGTTGTCCAAGACCGAAACATGAAATTGCAAATCTCTATTATGTTTTAAATTTTTCCCAAGGGTGTGTGATAAAAGGGTTCCAACATCTTTTTTCTTTTCAGTTTTAATCGCCACATTGATGGGAAGTAGTTCTGAAATGATGTCATAGATTTTCTTTCTTTGTTTAAAGAATGGTTTAAGGTTGCAAGAATTGGTTCTGTAATTAATTTCTCCTTTGCAGAGTCATCCTTCCTTTCGCTATTTTTCCTATAACCATTCGCTTTGAAGGTGTAAATTGGAAATGTAGTTGACCTGGTGCTCTCATCACAGGAGCTACAACAGTTTTCCAGTCATATATAGAAACTTCGCTCCTAACTTTCCGTGATGTACAAAATTCGCTAAACAAATCCCAGTATTCGCTTGGCTTTATTGTCGTATCTTTTTTTAATTTTTATTCAATCCTCCCAAACACCCTATCGGGAGGAATGAATGAATGCCCAACTAAAGGGTCCGCCAACTAACTTTTTTTTTTTTTGAAAGTACAATCCTTCCGGTTAATAATGGAAAATAATTTCATTCAAATGGCTGCCTCGGCTGGCCATGCAGTAGCCTACACGATCGGTCTAATTTTTAAGCACATTATCGATTGTGTGCAGCTGTATTTCTCCAATGGCTTCACGAATATTGTCCTTTAAAGCGTCAATTGTCTCTGGCTTGTTGGCGTAACACTTATCTTTGAGGGCACCCCACAAATAATAGTTCAACGGTGTCAAATCGCAGCTCCGAGGTGGCCAAACAACATCAGCTCTGCGGCTGATAATGCGATCTTCAAAAACAGGGCGCAAAACATCGAGCGTAGCTTCGGCTGTGTGGCACGCAGCGCCGTTCTGTTGAAACCAAATGTTGCCAATATCCTCCTCTTCAATTTTTGTGAACAAAAATTCGTACAACATGGCCCGATAACGATCGCCATTGACTGTAACGGCCACTCCTTGCTCATTTTCGAAGAAAAATGGCCCAATTATACCTCTGGACCAAAATCCGCACCAAACAGTGACTCGTTTTGGGTGTATCGGCTTTTCAATGCATGCGTGCGGGTTTTCTGTGCCCCAAGTGCGACAATTTTGCTTGTTTACATACCCGCCAAGATCAAAATGAGCTTCATCTGAAAAGATGATTTTTTTTTGGCAAAATCGGCATCTTCTGTAAGTCAATCGCAGGCCCACTTAGCAAAGCGAAAACGCATTGGATGGTCAGTTGGCTTCAACTCCTGAACTAATTGGACTTTGTATGGCGTCACACCAAGGTCTTTATGCAAAATTCGTCTCAATGATGCCTCCGAAATGTTCAATTCTTGAGAACGACGGTGAATTGATGTTGATGGCGCTTCACGCACACTTTCTGCCACAGCAGCAATATTCTCGGGTGTACGCACTGTTTTTGGCTTTCACGCTTTGGTTTATCGATGAGGATGCCAGTTTCTTTCACTGACGGTGCTTCTCTTCCAAAATCCGTACCCAATTTTCGCACACATTCTGCAACATTACCATGATTTTCAAAGTAATGTCGCAATATTTCCCAGCGTTGTTCAAGCGTATACACAACCATATTCGTTCAGCAGAAGGATAAAACTAATTATCTGTCAAATCAGACATGAGCTAAGTGTTACCATTCACGAAATAAGCACTAGTTAAAAAAAAAAACGTTAGATGGCGGAGCCTTTACAGGATAAGTTATTGTAATTTTTTTTTGCAACATCGTTATTCAGACAAAAACTTGCACAGCATTTCTAAAACAATTATATTCTTATTTTGGCCTGGGCACCCATCACAGAACAGTTGTATCTCCTGAATATCTGATAAGTTTTTATTTTTTAAATGGTAGTATAAAATGGAAGCGATTTCATTGGTTCCTTTCGATCTTCTATTTTCAGTCCATGTATATGCACACACACTGATCTTGGATTCTGTGCACTTGTAGAATTTCCCTCACAGATTGTGAAATTAAACAGGTAGAGTTGTCTGCTATAATATGCGGGTTGGTCCGGGACACGCAGCAACAATAGATTTTTTTTTTTGCCAGTCAAATGTGAGCTTTAGGACAGATGGACCCTCTTCTTTTTTAAGCATTGAATAAAACGCATCAGGTTTCTGCTTATGCACTGTATATTGAGCCATTATTTTAACCAACTTTGGTACTGAAGGCATTTCTTTTTATTGGCGATTTAAGGCGATTACATTGCGAACAAGCATCTGTTGCTGGAGATTTGAAGCTAATGTTGAAGTCACAATTGGAAATTTGAAGAAAATAAGAATACTTGACTTGTAAATAATGGAAAACTATTTTACTTAAACGTTTAAAATTTAAAGAACAAGTATACCTATGCCACCATGTGGTTTGGATATAATGACTTTGTGCTGCTGTTTGTAACTACTAAAAATATTTAACCTATACCCATCTTTTATTATACTGATCGACTCAGAATCTCTTTCTGAGTCGATTTAGCGATGTCCGTCCATCCGTCCGTCCGTCTGTGTGTCCATGTAAACCTTGTAATCAAACTACAGGTCGCAAATATGAATATATTTTGATGAAATTTGGTGTATAAGCTTCTACCGGCCATAGAATGAACGCTGTTGAAATTAGTGAAATGCGGTTCATGTCCAGACCTAGTCTCTATACAATTGACCCCTATGAAATCGACATAAATTGCCATGAGATCCAAATTGTCTTATAGATCTCAGTCAAATTGGGTTTGTATGTGTTTATTATTCCATTAATCAGTAGTCCAAAAATAATCCCTATAGAACAATTCTTAGTCATGTGCCCCATATGGAGCTGCCTCCCGATCTTCACTTAAATCTATAAAAAAAGCAAAAATATTGCACAAATTTTTTTCAAATTTGGTTTCTATATATTTTTTTTTAAAATATAAGTGACTTTGCCAAATATGGCCAGGATCGTTCCATATTTTGACCTAGTCCCCATATAAATATAGCATCCGATATGAACTCTTTCATATCCGAAGGCAAAAATGTGGTTTATGCTTATTTTCTATATCTAATTAGTTGGACCTAAACGCATGGTATACGGTATCGTATGCTCGGTCTAGAGCGACTATAACTTCTTACTTGGTATTACAAAAAATGTATGTAGGGTTTGATATTGACATAGCAAATATTCTTTAAAAGTATCACATAAATATTGAATATTTACGAAATAGCTAATGTAATGTTGACCTCGGATATTTTGATTAAAATAATCATTCATAAAGTAAAGTAACAATGAGTATAGTATGAGTATAGTATAAAACTAATAAAAATAATGTTTCGGAAACTCGAACTTAAAACAGTGAACCAGCGACCTTTGCTACGAAACATGCAATGACATAGTTTTGAATATAACCGGTATATGGAAGAAGTCAGTTTTGCTACTAACTGCAATTTTTGGTCACAAAAATACATGGAAAAGGATATGCATTGGCACAATGAGTATGTATACCCTCCACTCCAGTGTGCAGAGGGTATATATAAGTTTGTCATTCCGTTTGTAATTTTCTTTTTATAAAGCGCCAAGAGAACTGTCAGAATCAATTGTCATCTCGTTTTTTTAATTTTTGTAACGAACGAGTTTTGCATCTCAGCTACTCTAATGAATTCTTATAAAGTCAAATCAACTTTAGACAAACAAGTTTGTCTTCTACTACAATAAAGTCGGAGCAACAATCGTGTACGTCGTTGCATAATTCATGGGATTCCTCTAATTACCTTGTAAGTAAAATTTGAACTTTTGAAATGACACACAAAAACACCGAGACACCCCGACTAATCTTTGGGACATTGAATCCAGTGGTATACTCTGTTTTAAAAAGTTAGCTCAAAATAACGAGATAATTCGATTTTAAATTTGTAGTAGATTTAAGATGATTTTTGATTTTATTTGAGGGAAAGACCTGCAAAAGCTCTTCTTAAATCAATTTATATATTTTTTTTTTTCGACAAAATGTAACCGTTGAAATAATAGACATCTATTTCGAAGCAGAATTAGTTTACCTCTTACAATTTGGGGCCATAATAATTATAATAATTTTGGGATTCGGTATTTTGGGATTGGCATCCCTATTACAAACAGATGCTACAGCATATATATCAAAGATCAGCGCTTTTTAACATCGCTTTAACTTGAAATTTAGTGTGACAACTTGGAATTAAACTCACTTGACAAGAGAAATCTTTCTAAAAATTTTATTGACCATTTTGGAAAGATAGAGAAATGTGTACCGAAAAGTGTAGATCACATTGCGAAAAATTAAATATGTTTTGTTTTGTGTGTGGAAAATTTACACCGAAAAAACATCGACGACATTCGGTTGAAGATGCCATCAAAGCTTACAATCAGTATTTTTGGTTACCCCCGCTGAAGAAATGCGAAATGTTGATAAGGCACCTGAATTTACGTGCATCACATGTTTTAGTGCATTAAACAAATGGTGTAAATTACGGCGATATTCTATGCCATTTGGACTTCCAATGATATGGACCGATCCAGGGGAACATGTGAACAGTAAGTTCACTTAGATAGACTATATATCGAATACACAATAATTTATTCTTATATAACGATCCGGTTTCATATACAAAGGTGTGCCAAATACTCACGTACCAGTTCCACACAGTGATGAATTGCCTGTCCCAGTACATCCATCGACATACCAATATGATACTGCATCCTATGAAGTAAATACAATCACAAATTTCGGCAACATCATTACATCATTCGAAGACCGTTTCGCTGGAAAAAGAATAGACTCAATGCTTGCTGATTTCTGCTGGTCGATTGCAAACGAAGAGTAAAAGTTGAATAAATCCAAAAAAAAATTATAAAATCATCAAAATAAAAGCAAATGTAGTTCCATGTCCGATTGAAAATGGACAAATAAAATGAAAAATCACCTTAAATCTACTACAAATTTAAAATCGAAATATCTCGTGATTTTGAGCTAACTCTTCAATACAGGTTACACCACTGGATTCTACGATCCAAAATTTGGTTGACGTGTTTCGGCGTTTTGGTGTGTCATTTTCACCTGCTTACAGTGTTATAAACGCACGATTACTTTCCCTGGCACTTGCAGTTGCCATGCTGCTTCATTTGCTTTGTAAATAAATAAATTAATTGAGAAATAATTTTTGAGAAACAATAAAATTCCCAATGTGTCAATGATAAACAGCTTTTAATGCAAATTTTTTAATGAAATTATTATTAATATTTGAAATTTTGAAATGTACGTATACTTTTTCTGGCAAGTGAATATTCATACGTTTCTGTGTATTTACTTGGGATACAGAAAAATCCAATAAATTATCTGTCTGCATACACGTTTTGTTCAATGACTATAATGTCATGTGACCAACATAATATATCTACTTAAGAATGATAATTAGGGAGACGTTTATTTGAAATTGAACAACTGGACAATAGATTATTTGGTATAAAACTATATACCAAAAAAGATGTACATATATAATGATTCCTATATCGATGTGGCTGCTGTAGAAAATAGAGATTCAGTTATGTGTGTGTTTAGTTGAATATTTTGAAGCCAAAAATGGTTAGTGCGAGTGTATTTTAAATAGAAATAATCCAATGAATTTTAGAATTACATTTGTTGGAATATTTAATATGATTACTGATGAATGCTTAATGCCAGAAACAGGTTTGATTAAAAAATTATTACAGATTATTTATAATATTTTTAGAAAATTAAAATTCTTTTCTTCCACATTGAAAGCAAAAAATATAATATTTGAATAATTAAACTTACCTCATCAAACCCATATCTATACTTAATGTTAAGTATTTTAAACATGCCCAGCCACCCTAATAAATATCTATGAAAGTGCAATGTAAAACAAAGAGAAAATTTATTTTGAAACACTTACGTTTTCTCTAGGAAATAAAATATTAAACTCTATTCCTAAAATCTTTTTCTCCTTTCAACATAACTTTTGCAGCATTTGTTTTCATTTGTAAATAACTTAAGTTCTTTTAGTTTTGTGTCCTTTTACTCTATCAGAGAAAGAAGTTTTAAAGGACTAAAATGATGGAAAGAAGTGGCTTCAGGAATAGAGCTTATGGATTATATTTCGAATGCAGTTTATAGGACGAATATACAGATATAGAGTTATTTACAGCAATATGTTTAACAATTTATTGTAAAAGAAAACATTGTTGTCGATTGGAGATTTGAAAAGAAATGCGAAGTCATATGCATTCAACCAAGGTGTGCAAATTAAAATAGCATTCCAAAACTTACATGGTCTAAGAACCAAAATTTCGAAATTTGAAAAGTAAAACTTAAATACATGTCTTAAAGACAAAAATTAGTTTAAAATTTGTGTCTTCTAAACTCGAGGTATGCTGAACAGAAAAAAAAAATAAACCAGAAAGAAAATTATATGCAGTCAGTCTAGACCAAATATACGACATCCTATACCATACGTTAAGAGACCCTATCTCGTAGGCCCAACAAATTAGATACAGAAAATAAGTATAAACCAAATTTGGGTGTCATTGTTATTAATTTTTTTGCCTTCGGATATGAAAAATTTCATATCGGATGATATATCTGTATTGGCGCTAGGTCAAAAAATTAACCAATCCTGACTATATATGGCAAGATAACTTATTTTTTGCAAAAAACATATATAAACTAAATATGATAAAAATCAGTGCAATATTTTTGTTTTTGAAAGATCTAAGTGAATATACAGAATCAGCTTCATATCTGCTTTTGGACTACCGATAAATGAATGTAATAAACATACACAAATCCAATTTGACCGTGAACTATATGATAATTTTGATATTTTGACAATTTAAGTCGATTTCATAAGATAATTTGTATGGGGAGTAGGCCTGAACGTAAACCAATTTTCACCAATTTTCACCAATTTTCACCAATTTCTATAGCATTCATCCTATGGCTGATATAAGCTTGTACGCAAATTTTGTCAAAATTTATTCATTTTTGCGACCTGTAGTTAGATTATAAGGCTTACATGGACACACAGACAGCCAGACGGAGGGAAGGACATCGCTAAATCGACTCAGAAAGTGATTCTGAGTCGTTCGGTATAAAAAAAGATGGGTCTAGGTCAAATATTTTTGGTAGTTATTACCACATAGTGGTATAGGGTATAAAGACCAATGGACCTTAACAATGAAATATTGTTGAAAAACTGTACGAAAATACGGGTCACAATTAAAGAAATATCTAGAAAAGCATTTCATAAGAGCTAAAAGAAGAAATATAGATTAATGTGCATTCATTTTATAACCCCCTTTTTTTTGTAAAGGCCTAGTTTTTGAGATTTCAGTTAACAAAACCTGCCCTTTAGTAACTACTAACATTCAAGCTATATGACTGAAGCGCTAAAAATAGTTATATTAACTAAACTACTAGGGAAGGTCCCATGGAAGGCACCCACAGATTACAATAAAACTTGTGTTTGTTAGAGAACACGAAAAGATAAGCCGGCCAATCTCATACAGATTGTCTTCTAGTGTATGCATTTTGAAGCACTGGTTATAAAGCAACACCAATGTGAACTGTGTTTTTACAAGAAGTGCGTGTAATATTTGCGATGTACGAAATGAGATGATTTACGCTTGGCCAACGCACAGTGGCGCCATTTGAGTTTTTTCGTTGCAAAAATCATACTTGTTGAACCGAATAACATAATTGAACAGTTTAAACAGCATATGATAGATAACTGTTCAGCCTATGAAATGAGCGTTTGGAAAGGGTGCTACGCTTTGCAGGGGCCTACTTATGGGTTATCAAAGTTAAAATTTGTAGAAAAATCAATTTTATGGTAACTAAAAAAAATTATTTTTACATTTTTAAATTGTTTTTATTTTTTTTCTTTAGGGTTTTATGTTTTAAATTATTACCCAACAAATTAAAAAAAAAATACTTCTTTAAATTTATTTTTTCAATTTTCTGTAAAATATTCATCACAATTAGTTAGAGAAGGTATATCTAAAAGACTAATCATTTCTAAACTATAATTATTTTCTAACTGTATTTGTGACTTCACATGCCGCAGGGAAGAAATAAGTGGATCGGAAGATGCTGCCAACATGTTGAAGAGGTCCTCATTTTGCCTTACCCTTGATGCTTTGAATGTGTTCTGTAATCTATATTTTTTATAAAATTTGTTAAGAGGCTCCTGTGCTTCTTCAGATAGCTCTCCAATTGGCAAAGACTGGTACTCAATTATATCTTTGCCATGTGCCAATATTTTATGGACGGTCGGGGTCAACTTCTTCTGTGGATACATTTCTGCTAAAAGAGATGCAGTTTTCGATGCATATTCTCCATATTTTGTAGAATTGACATTTTCTTTGCAGTTTAAAACATTCAAGATCGTTCCCAATCTTTTCACGATTTGATTGTCAATTCCAGTGATTCTAGTTACTGCCTCATCATTTTCAAAAAATCTCCTAGAAGTGTTTCCATCGTTTGAGTTACCGTATCCGTGCTTGGGACAGTCTACTTTTAGTCCAACTTGTTTAAAAAAAGCATCCTGTATTTGCTACTTTCTGATCTTTTCCTTATCCTTTATTGATGTATTTTCATCGAAGTTTTCCTCCTCTTGTGGTAGGGTATACGCCAGTTTTAGCAAGAACTCCATACACCTTATCCTTGCGTGCAATGGTGACATTCTATACTCGTAATTCTCCTCGTTTGTAGAATCTTTTAAATTACCAAAGTTCTTCTGACTCTTTTTGCAAATCGGGCATGACAATGTTGAGGTTGTTCCTGTCAGTTCGTTTATGACTTTTCCGTCAACCATGGTCAGGTGGAACTCGTAATTGCATTCAATATATTTTCCTTCTCCAATTTGCAGCTTTGTAGGCTTAATCTTGCTTATTTGTTCTTCAATGTCATTCACCGTGGTCCTTATGAGTTCTGCCGATTCCCTTGCAAACTGAAACATTATTGGTCGTCATTAATGCACTGATGACGGACGTGGATTTTTCCAGTGTAGGGAAATATCAGATTTTAGCCGCAAAGGAACAACAGATGCCTTAAACATATTTCCGTCCGATATTTTAGCGTCATCGGAAGATATCCTTTGCTTATAAACGCTTTGTCCGGATGATCCATCGCAGCCCCATTTGCTGATCAATGTCAGTTTCTCAGGAAGAATTTTCAACTCATTTTCAGGAAGACTCTCCAACAACTGTTTTGCTGTATGGCCCATGAGACCCTGCAGATTGGCTTTCACAGAGACTTCCGTAAACTCCGTATGCAGTGGTCGTGAATTTATTTTGGCTTGCGTAATATGCTTGTATCTTGGTAAAACGTCAGCCCCGTGTCGCATCAAGGATGCCCGTAGTATCTCATATTTTTCTTTGGAAAGTTGTAAGTCCATAAACAAGGCCAAGGCTTCTTCGGAACCATACTTTTTAATGTGTGCGTTTGTGGGCGTGGGAATGCTTTCCTTAATCCTTTTTAGTCGCAGTGGGCTTGCATCAGCAACAGATTTTGTAATCTGCGACCTAACTCTTTCACTATCCTTTGTATATTTAATAGACAGCGCGTCCGATAAATGCTTCCTGGTCAAGTCATTGGTGGCATCGGCAAGTTTCCTCTTTTTTGTGAAAATTGAACACTCCTCAATAATTTTTTTTGCCTTCCTTTTGCTCCTCTGGTTGATGTGGTGGGTTTATCTACTGCCAATATATCCAGGATGGTGTCTTCATTAAGCCAGTCCTCGTATTTGGAGTTGAAGTTCTGAATGGTTCGATTAGATTTCACCCATTTTGCCTTAATATTTGGATATATCAGATAAAAATTATCTTTTATAATTTCGCTTCTCTCAATATTTCCGTATAAGCTATCAAGTTCTTCTAAAGCAGCTTCCGTGAAAAACTTTGGTGTGGTTGACCTTCTAAACAGTTCAAATAATTTTAAATTGTTCAACGCCATGTTTTCAGTACTTAAATTGTTTAACGCCATGGTTTCAGTACTTGTTGCGCCAACTTTCAGTCGTAGACTAATCCAGGCATTATGCTTATTTTGCAATGCTACCATGCCTAAACATTTACCTGTTCCTGCATACATATGGATTTAGGCTGAATTATGCGAATTTCAATGAGTAGTTTTTTCTGCATCCTGTGTCTGTAACATGATATTGGGAGTAGACTTTGGCAGAGGCTCACAGGTAGACAACCGACTTAAAATGCAATTTTCAAACTATTAGATCAAACTACTGTCAGTCAAAACATGTAAGGGATGCACGCCATACAATTTCTGCAACCATATCTAATCAAAGAACGCGTTTTGCAAATATGGCAAATATAGAAAAATACAGATTTTTTTTATTTTCCGTCAAAGTTGAAAAATAGTGAAAAAACGGATAGTTTTTAAATAGTGATTTACCAGGAGAAACACAAAGCAAACAGTTAATTTTTTTTTTTATCATTATACATTTAATAAATGCATTAATCAACACAAACAAAAAATAAGGCGATTCGTTACCTATTTTTCGTGATATTACACCTGAAATCGCAACAAATTGACTAAAAATTGTGTGTTTTTTTGAAAACCGAGAGTCGGTCAACTTTGAACGGTTATATCTTCTAAACGAAAAATGTGATATTATTAAGAGTAGCATATTTGAAATCGTTGAAAAGTTTCCTATAACATGGGTTTATTCAAAACTTCGTAGGCGCACATACAAATTTTGATTTTTGCAACCTCGTTTGCTGTACGAGCGCCACTGCGCAACGTTGAGAAAAAATTAAAACATATTTCCATTTGAAGACCTTCTTCAAAATGCAAGGAAATTACGTGCAAAATACGGTAAAAGAGAATTGCCTTTCGGGATCGTTATTGGAGAAAATAACACGTTCTTACCCTCGTACAGTGTGTATAAACGAAAATATTGCTGCTATTTCCCACAGCGTGCAAGAGCAACCAAGAACATCAACTCGCCATCGTTCACACTTTCTGGATGTGAATTTTCCAGGAGCTACGGAAGGCTAGGAACAAAACGAAAATTTTTTTAGCGACAAATCATCATTGCCAAGAATTAGGGCACAGAGAATCCATATATAACTACTGAAAACCAATGCTTCCTGAACGATGCACTGTTTTGTGTTTTTTTGCTGGTGATCTCATTGTATCATTTTTGTTTGAAGATGCGGATGAGAAGAGCGTTACAATGAACGGTGAGCGCTACCGTGCAATGATAACTGATTATTTGGGGCCCATTTACGTGAAACAATTGATTTTTTGCGTGGCAATTTGGGATATTGCTTGTGGGAAGAGTATTTCGCTTATCACCTCGCATCGATTGAGGCACTAAAAAAAATTAGTACAGTCATATATAAAAGACAGCTTCATATTGTGGAAAATGTATTGAAAATATGTGCTGATCATATGGGCTACTGCAAGGACTGCTGGGGAAGGCTTTTGAATGAAATATTGGCCAAAAAAATTTTTAAATTGGTAAAAAAAAACAACTTTCCCATACAAAATTCCCTCAAATTATCAAATAAGAAATGACCCAACTTTAGGCATATTTTTTGGCACATTTTTCGTTTTTAAAACGAAAAATTTTTTAAGGTGCTAAGTATAATTTAAAAAAATAATTAAAAAAATAATTTCAAAAATACTTGAAAAATCGTGCGATTTTTTGTTAAAATATTTCGCCTGTGGGGCAAGGTACACCCAGCTTTTGAAAAATTTATGCACCCATTTAGGCGAAATAATTAAGCTATTTATTTTCACTGCCCATATTATCATGCAGTTGTACAAGACATTCTGCAAAGGCCTTTGGCTTGAAAAATGGATTATTATGCTTACCAGGCGCGGAGTACTTAGTCCCCAATGAAAAAATTCCCCAAAAAAATGAACTTTAATTTTTAAGTTCATTTCTTATTTCAATTTAAAATTCTTTCATTTTTTAATTTAGAAGTTTGGGGACAAAATAAAATTTTTTATAAGACGCATCATACTTTAACTCTTACTTTAGCTTTACCTTTATGACTATGTTTTACATTAGCAAAAATGCTACAAAAATAAGCTGCGAAACCGGTTTAGTGTTTTTCGAATTTTATTTTTTAAACATCAAATATAACGGAATCGTTTGCAAATTAAAGCAAATAAATATAATTAAAAATATAATTACTTCATTCATTCATTGAGCTGTGATGTCAAGGTTGCTTTAATCAACTGCTTATAGTATATGTGTGGCCTATTTGGATCAACAGGTACTTATTGCACATATGTAGACAAAATTTATCATAAGGCTTTTCACTGAGTTATGTTCCACGAGCGCGTCGCGTCCGCGTCTGCGTCAGCGTGCCGTTTCCGCACGTTTGCCAGCCACACCCGTGTTGCCGCGTAGTTGTCGTTAACTTATTTTAATCGCCAAAATATATTTTTCAGATCATTCTTATCCATTTCCATTCTTATTTTTTTGCATTTTGATGGATAAGAAAGCGCAAATGCTATTAAAACAATTGTGCGTTCTCTTTTTTTTTACCGTGCAAACATTGCAATACATGTTATGGTTGTGAGATAAAGCACCGAAATGATTAAATGCCTTTAATGCAGGACCAATATTGAGAGCAGTATGCAAATTTCGACATAAATAATTATTTAACAAAATTCATTAAATAAAAATATGTAAAAATTTAAGAATAAATTTGGGGAGTTAGTTCATCTTTTTATTTCGTTTTTAGAAAAATTGGGGAATTTGTTCATTTCTTTTGGGGGCCTTTTTGAAAAAATGTAGGGAATTTGTTCATCGTCCCCAAAAAATTGGGGAATAAGTTCATTTCTTTTTTCGAGAATTTGTTAATTTAGGATTTAGTACACAGCGCTTGCTTACTATTACAACTAACTATGTTTACGCATGGATTATTTTGAGTGTATGATGTTTAGAATTTTTTCTAGAGCTTTTGATATACAATATTTCAGGCTTTTCCTCTGGAGCAGGCGAGAGATTATTGTCTATGAGAAAAACAGGGAGACTCTAAGTTGATACCTGCTACCGTCAGAGATTGCCCTCTTATGTGAATGTTAGGAAAAACTTTTGTTACCACGTCAGGGTATAATGCCGTTGTGCTGGTGTTTGTAACTACCAAAAATATTTGACCTAGACCCATCTTTTTTATACCGATCGACTCAGAATCACTCTCTTAGTCGATTTAGCAATGTCCGTCCGTCCATCCGTCTGTGTGTGCATGTAAACCTTGTAATCAAAGTACAGATCGCAAATATGAATATATTTTGATGAAATTTAGTGTAAAAGCTTCTATAAGAGATAGGGTCTCTAAGCGCATGGTATAGGGTATCGTATAGTTGGCCAAGACCGACTGTAAATTTCTTACTCGTTTTATTTTACAATTTTGATATTTTTGGGCCATATTTAAAATTTTTGGGGAAAATTTCATATTTTTTTTGACGATTTTTCGTTTTTTCGGATCATTTTTAATTTGGGGGATTTTTATTTTTTTTTTTTATTTAGAGGGTATATATCATTTAACCACTACATTTGTAAAGCATCGAAAAATGAATGTGGGACCACATAAAGTATATATATTCTTGATACTTACTCTAGTCGACATGTTATAACGACTTTTGTAATTACCAAAAATATTTGACCAAGATCCATCTTTTATTATACCGATCAACTCAGAATCACGATGTCCGTCCGTCCGTCTATCTCTGTGTCCATAAAAACTTTGAAACCAAACTGCGATCGCAAATATGAATATATTTTGATAACATTTTATGTAAAAGCTTTTAATGGTGAAAATTGGTTTATGTTCAGACCTAGTCCCCACATAATATGCAAGTTGTCCCGATTTTAACTTAAATCTATCAAAAAATAAAAATATTGCACAGATTTTTCTCAAATTTTGTTCTTATATATTTTTGCAAAAAATAAGTGACCTTACCAAATAATGTCAGGATCAGTACACATTTTTCGACCGATGTAAGTATAGTATCCGATATGAACTTTTTCATATTCAAAGGCAATGAAATTATTAACAACGCCACTCCAATTTATTTGATGCTTATTTTCTATATCCAATTAGTTGGTATCGCGTAGTATCGTATAATATTCTTGCTTGCTTTTAATTAGAATTTGT
Organism: Cordilura impudica; assembly: GCA_963682025.1. Lineage (NCBI taxonomy): Eukaryota > Metazoa > Arthropoda > Insecta > Diptera > Scathophagidae > Cordilura > Cordilura impudica. The sequence goes on from OY821517.1 coordinate 131,388,076, forward strand.
GAAAGATACTTCTTTCGAGTAAATAATATTGTAGTGTGTTTGATAAGTCATAGTTACCCTACCTTCTGTACGGTAACTAAATAGTAAAATTAAATTACTAATTGTAACTAAATATATCCACCTGCACCGAACTCAAGCGTGAGAAAAGTATTTCTCACAATTGTACTGTAGTATAGTTACGTGTGAACTGCTTAATACGCAAATTCACTCGTCTACTCAGTTACACATAATGTAAGTGTATGTGTACGCGTGTACAATGCATGTGCGCGCGTACGTAGGTAGATATACGTTAAAATTAGTATAGAAAAATAATTAATAAAGAGACGTGAAAGTAAACAGTCGCATGAGCGGCTGTTTTTTAAACAAATAATAAAAAGTGTAATTATTTAAATTATATGGCGATCCTGCCAGGAGGAAAAATAAAATATGAAAAAAATAATAAGTCAATTAAAATTTTAAGAAAAAATTTAATTTGTGAAAAAATCAGAAAAACAATAACTACATATACCAAGCATGAAAAGTCGAAAAACGTATATTATTAATCAACATTTAAATTTAATCAACAATTGAAAATTTGTTAAGAAGGAATACCAAAAGTGTAAAAGCCAAAATAATTGTAAAAAAGTGAAGAGTCGAAAAACGTACATTATTAATCAACATTTAAATTTAATCAACAATTAAAAATTTGTTAAGAAGGAATACCAAAAATGTAAAAGCCAAAATAATTGTAAAAAAGTGAAGAGTTGAAAAAGGTAATAACGACATGAATAAGCAACCGCAGCAACAACGGATTCATCAAACTGGAATACCAAAAGTGTAACAGCCAAAATAATTGTAAAAAGTGAAGAGTCGAAAAACGGTAATAACAACATGAATAAGCAACCCCAGCAACAGATTCATCAAACTCTACGTCAACAACAGTAACCATCATCTACAGCAGCTGGAGAATAAAACAACAGCTAAGTAGCATATTTTATTTTTTTAAATAAGTTGAATCATACATATTACATAGTAGTTAAATATTGATTTCTTCGATACTCGTATTGATAACATTTTTTTTTTAAAATCAATCAATTGAAAAGAAATTTGAATACAAAATATTAGAAAAAAAAATTATGTATTTAATTATATTAAAAAAAAAAAAAAAAATTTTTTTAAAAACAAAAAAACATGATTATTAATATTGAACTCACTTTAAAATTAATTAAACTGTGAATTTTTCTATAAAATAGAATAACTTAATATATAGAACAGAACATAGAAAAGTCATCATATTTAGGAATAAATCGACAATTTAAAATATTTAATGTATCATTAAAACTAAAATATTGATTCTTTAATATAAATTTAAATATTGATTTTTATTGGGAATAGGAAATTAAAAGATAAATTATATTTTAACATGGGTAAGCCGGAATCAAAATTAGAAAACCCGAACGCAAATGTAATAACCAACGTTGAGGTTGTCGACCACACAAACCAAATACAATCCTTGTGGTACCTCACATTGTGCTTGGTATTGATAAGCGGGGTAAACTTAACGCTAAAATTATACCTACTGCACAAAAGATCTCTCCGTAAGAGATATCTAAGTAGAGGCGACAACCTTGACAAGGTTTAAAAATGGGCCCATAAGATTTTAAAATTATATACTCCTCGAATAGATTTAAACAAAAAAAAAAAAGAAAGAGAACAAAGCAGAGACTGCGATAACATCATGTTATATATTATCAAAATTTTTTTATTTTGTCATCATTATTAAAAATACTGACTAAAGGGAATAAAATTTTACATAAAGTGCCGGAGGAGTCCTATTATTGAATTACTTTATTTTGTTGAATATTTGAATTAATTGCTAATATAGCAGGAACTTTGGGGGACAAATCCTAAATGACAAATATTTTGAATATTTTTTTTTGTGCGATTTTCTGGTAAGATTTTCTGTCCTAGCAGACAAAAGTCAATTTTAATCTGCATGTATGGACTGGTCTGCGATACTAGGCCAGTGCAGACTTATCAGAGAGGAATTTGACAAGTCCTATAAATGCCTCAATAGCGATAGGCCTACCAAAGAGGAAACTGTTGAAAAACATCTAAAAAACCTCTACTTACGACTTGAAGAAATAAGAGTCGTATTAAACGTAAATTATCAGCGTTTAACACCCGCACATAAGGTTGCAGCAGAGGGTTTTTTCATTGACCTAAGAAGTAAACTCATCAGTGTAGCAGCTCGTAGGGGTCTTGAAGTAGAATTGCCCAACTCATTACATGAAAGGGTAGAATTTGCGGATGACAAAAATAAATTAGCAATACAGACAGAAATAATAAGCGCAAACATGCCACAAACAGCAACGGAATTTTTAAGGACAGCATCCAGAATCATACCTGATTTTGATGGTAGGGCAGAGAACCTACAAAGTTTTCTGGATGCATTAACACTGGTGGATTCAATTGCGGAAGACCAGGATGCGGTGGCCGTCAATTTAGTAAAGACTAAATTGAAGGGAACGGCACGTACTCTCATAGAGGGTAATGAAGTAAATTTAGCCGGCATAATAGCTAGGTTAAAAACAACAGTCAAGGGCGAGTCCGTTGAGTTGCTTTCGGCAAAGATAATGAATCTCAAACAGTGTGGTAGGACACCAAATGACTACACCAAAGAGATAGAAGAACTGGCGAAAAGATTACAAAGCGCCTACATAGTGGACGGTTTAAATACTACACTAGCCGAAAAATACACAACAAACATTGCTGTAAAGGCAATGACAAAAAACAGTACCAACGACAGAGTGGGACTCATACTAGAAGCAGGTCAATTTAACACTCTCAATGATGCGGTAGCTAAGTTTATAAGTTGTTCAACCGATGCGCCTAAAAATAGTACAATAATGTACTATAACAGGGATATGCACAATACCCAGGGTCAAAGACGTGGGCGATCCTACGCAAATTTTAGCCGACGTGGAAATTACACCGGAAATAGCGGTCGTAGTAACAATAACAGGAGATACAACAGTGGGAGTAACCAGTCCCACAATGGTAACAATGAGGTCAATAGGCAATATAATGGCCGTGACAGTTACAACAGGAACAATAATAACTACAGCGGGAACTATAACAACCGCAATAATAATAGAGGACGTGATGTCCGGGCTTTGCATGGGAGTACGGAAAACGTACAATCCCCGGGTACTCAATAGATGAAATAATTAGAAATAGTAGAATCTTAAACGTTAATCTGAATTCAGCATCATATATTTCACTAAAATCAAAATTCAATGAAGGAGTGTCGACATTTTTGGTAGACACAGGTGCGGACATATCAATAATAAAAAGCGGACAGAATAAATTTGAAAGAATAGATACATCCAACACAATTAGCCTACATGGCATAGGAAAGGGTATAACCTATACTAGGGGAAAGATCACAACGGATCTGATATTTGAAAATCTGTTAGTTAAACATAAACTCCATGTGGTAGATGATGACTTTCCAGTTCCATCTGATGGAATATTGGGACTTGACTTCATTAGAAAGTACAATTGTAAACTAGAATATGGAACGGATCAAGATTGGATAGTATTAAGACCAGATGATTTCCCACAAAGTATACGGATGAAAATGCGAAAATACCCAAACATCAACACAATATCATTACCTGCGAGATCAGAGGTAATTAGAAGAATAAATGTAGGAGATTCAAAGGGGGACATATTAATTCCTAACCAAACCCCTAAGGAGGGGATATTTATAGCAAATACAATTTCTAACGCCTCACAAACTTTTGTACGTATAATGAATACAACAGACGAAGAAGTTGTTATATCTGATGCTCAAATAGAGACTGAAAGCTTGGATAATTATGAAACAGTATCAATGGTCGAGTGTCAGAATAACGATGATAAATTTAAGATATTGTCCGAAAAATTTCCTAAATTCATTGAGAATGAACTAAAGGAAATATGCATGAAATATATTGATGTTTTCGCACTAGAAACAGAAAAAATATCTGCGAATAATTTTTACAGGCAAAAATTGCGTTTAAAAGATATAGAACCAACATATATTAAAAACTATAGGATACCTTATGCGCATAAGGAGGAAATAACAGGACAAGTGGATAAATTAATAAAAGATGGTATAATTGAACCATCAGCTTCTGAATACAATAGCCCAATATTATTAGTACCGAAAAAATCTTTAGCTGGAAGCGTTAATAAAAGATGGAGATTAGTAGTAGATTACAGGGCGGTTAATAAAAAATTGATTGCAGATAAATTTCCATTACCAAGAATAGATGACATTCTTGATCAACTTGGCAAAGCGAAATATTTTTCTTGTCTAGACTTAACGTCTGGGTTTCATCAAATTGAATTAGATGAGGACTCCAGGGATATCACATCATTTTCAACAGATAAGGGATCATTCCGTTTTAAGCGCCTCCCATACGGGCTTAAAATAGCCCCAAATTCATTTCAGAGAATGATGACAATTGCATTCGCTGGTTTATCACCAGCTCAAGCTTTCTTATATATGGATGATTTAGTTGTAATTGGTCGTTCAGAACGACACATGATTAGGAATCTGGTAGATGTTTTTGAAACCTGTCGGAAATATAACCTTAAACTACATCCAGGAAAATGTTCATTTTTCAGTCATGAAGTGACTTATTTGGGACACAAATGTACAGATAAAGGCATTCTTCCAGACGATAGCAAATTCAAAATAATTCAAGACTATCCCACACCTAAAAATGCCGATGAAACAAAACGATTTGTAGCATTTTGCAATTACTATAGACGTTTTGTTCCTAATTTTGCGGAACACGCTCGTCTCTTAACGAGATTATGTAGGAAAAATACAAAATTCGAATGGAGTAGAGAGTGTGAGAAAGCATTCGAATATTTGAAAAACTCACTACTGAACCCAAGAATATTACAATATCCCAATTTTGATGAACAATTCTGTATCACAACCGATGCAAGTAAATATGCATGCGGTGCAGTGCTAAGCCAAGAGCATGATGGAATACAACTTCCAATAGCATATGCCTCACGATCGTTCACGAAAGGTGAAGCGAACAAATCTACTATTGAACAGGAATTAGCAGCTGTACACTGGGCGATTACATATTTCAGACCATACATATATGGCACGAGATTTTTAGTGAGAAGCGATCACAGACCACTGTCGTACTTGTTCTCGATGAAAAACCCTTCCTCAAAATTGACGCGAATGAGATTGGATTTAGAAGAGTATGATTTTACAATAGAGTACCTGAGGGGAAAGGATAACCATGCGGCAGACGCTTTATCCAGAATAACAATAGCAGACATAAAAACTAGCAGAAACATTTTTATGGTAACCACTAGAACAAAATCTAGAAAAACACAACCAGGAATAGATGAGAAAATAAAGAGTATAACGACAACCCCAAGGGTTTATGAAACACTTAGTATAAAGGAAGTAAGAAAAAATGTTCGCCTAAAGTTTGACTTACAAGGCAAAACACCGAGGTGTTACCTTAAACACGGGAAAATAACTTTAGAGGAGCTTAGGATAGATGACCTTATTGTTAATGGGAAAGTTGATCTAAATCAATTCTTCCCTAGGTTGGAAAATATGACCGACAACAAAGGCATCAAAAAGTTGCAACTATCACTAAATGACAAAATATTTGAGAAGATTCGAATCAATGTGTTTAAAGAAATAGGGAACAAAGAATTAAAAAAATTAATAATAGCTCTAGCGCCACGGAGAATAAATGTTACTGCTGACGAGCAGAAAAACACACTCCTAGAAAAATATCACAATGATCCTTTATACGGAGGTCATCCAGGGATAACAAGGATGACAGCAAAAATAAATGAAAAATATTTCTGGAACGGAATGTCAAGAGACATACGTAACTATATAAAAGGATGTAAGCAGTGTCAGACAAATAAATCCCTACCGAAAACAAGGGAACCAATGGTGATAACGGAAACACCAGTGAAAGCATTCGATATAGTCGTTATTGACACAATTGGTCCTTTTATTAAATCTAATAACGGCAATGAATATGCCATAACCATAATATGTGATCTAACGAAGTATTTGATCACTATACCAATTCCTGACAAACAGGCTAAAACCGTAGCCAAGGCTATTTTTGAAAATTTCATTTTAATATACGGTCCAATGAATAGAATTCTGACTGATATGGGAACGGAGTATAAGAACCAGACCATACAAGAGCTTTGTGGATTGCTGAATATTGAGTACACAACATCGACAGCATACCATCATCAAACGTTGGGTACTATAGAAAGATCACATAGAACATTTAACGAATACGTTCGTTCATATCTTTCAGCGGACAGAACAGATTGGGACGAATGGTTGACATACTTCACGTATTGCTTCAATACAACACCTTCTACTGTCCATGGGTACTGTCCGTATGAACTGATATTTGGTAAGAAATCACCTAACATACCATTTCTTGATAACAATATCGTTGACCCAATATATAACATAGAGTCATACGAAAAAGAGGTAAAGTATAGGCTTCAGACGGCGCAGCAGCGAGCTGCGAGTATGATAGAAAGGCAAAAACAAAGTAGTAAGACTCTGTACGATAGAAGAATTAATCCCATTGAAATAAAAATAGGAGATTTGGTTTTGATAGAGAACAATGCGGGCCATAAACTGGAAAGCTTGTTTAAGGGACCTTATTCGGTAGAGAAAATAGACGAATTAGGTAATTGTACCCTATCAATGAGTGACGGTAAAAAAGCCAATGTACATAAAAATAGACTAAAACAATGTAGCTAAAAAAGAAAAGGAGGGAAATTTTTCATTCTAATTTTAAAAATACCTGGCCAGGTCAAAATAAGTTTAAGATTAAAATTTAACAACAATTCTAAATATAAAATTTAAAATTTTTAAAATTAACATTATAATTAATTTAAGAAAAAAAGAAGAATTTATTGTAAACCAACATTAAAAATAAAAGAAGAATTTATTGTAAACTAACATTCAAAAAAAAAAAGAAGAAAACATTTTACATATAAATTATAATTTTACCTACAACATTAATTTTAAATAACTTTATAAAATTTAAATTAAAATTAAAAATAAATTTCAAAATCGAATTAATTAAAATTTAATTTTATTTTAAGGAAAAAAGGGAAGGTGAAGAACCCAAAATAGATCTTGAGACCTAATATTTTTTTTTCAAACTAAATTTAAAAATACTATAAGTATATGAAAGAATGATCAGGAATATATATCATTCTTTTTCTGTAAAAGGGAGGTGTAGTGTGTTTGATAAGTCATAGTTACCCTACCTTCTGTACGGTAACTAAATAGTAAAATTAAATTACTAATTGTAACTAAATATATCCACCTGCACCGAACTCAAGCGTGAGAAAAGTATTTCTCACAATTGTACTGTAGTATAGTTACGTGTGAACTGCTTAATACGCAAATTCACTCGTCTACTCAGTTACACATAATGTAAGTGTATGTGTACGCGTGTACAATGCATGTGCGCGCGTACGTAGGTAGATATACGTTAAAATTAGTATAGAAAAATAATTAATAAAGAGACGTGAAAGTAAACAGTCGCATGAGCGGCTGTTTTTTAAACAAATAATAAAAAGTGTAATTATTTAAATTATAATATAAAAGCTATTTTAAAAAATAATATTTATTTTCCTCTTTAAAAAATAAAATTATTCCATTTTCACTGCGATTCACTGTAGTCTCTATCCATTGACTGAATATCATCTACCTTAAAATACATAAATCAAATTTATTTTATATATATTTATTAATTTTTTCGCTTATTGAAGAATACTCATGCCTTGTTGGGTAGCGAAATAAATATTAAACAAACATTGAAAATTTACTCAAGTCTAAAAATTTCAATGCCTTCATTGTAAAACTAAATTATTTTAGCAAATCACAACACAAACAAAACAACTTTCCCATACACCTAACAAATAATGAATGCTTAACAATTCCTTCCGCCAATTTACAACTTCCGTTCATGCGTATAAGACTTTTATTAGTTTTTGTATGCAACGAAAACAAGAGAAAAAACCAAAAAATTGAAAATAATAAGAATAATTTAAAAAAAAAGCATTGCAAAATATTGTATGCATTTTAATTGTCTATATAAAAAAGAAGAAAATCGTGCATGAACAATTCCACTCTCCCTTTTTCTATGTGCTTTACAATTGAATTCATTTCATTTAGCAGCTATTGTTGTGCAATTAAAATTTGTTAAAGAAAAAAATGCGGGTGTGTGTACTGTTATCATACTCACTTACTGGCGTTTACATCGTGGCCAGTTTCAAATAATTTCTGATAAATCAGTAAGTTTTAAAAGAAATATTGAACGTAACAATTTTTAAATTTCAATGTAATACTTTAAAAGTCTGTACTAAGTATAATTGTAAGTAAAAAAGTAAATGTATTTATATTTTAAAAGTGTGAGTTGTTTTTGAAATTGCTATGGTGTTAATGATATTTTAAGATTAATTTTTGACACGACGTATTTAATTCTATGTAAAGCTACTTCCTGATATTCACTCAAACCTATAAAAAAAAACATAAATGTTGCCTAGATCTCACTCAAATTGGGTTTGTACATGTTTTAATTAAAATAAGGACTTTACAAAATGTGGGAATGATGGTCCATTTTTTGAGCCGGTCCCCATAGAGAAATAGAATACTATGATCGACAGGTCCTAGTAGCCTTACGAATCGCAAAGTTAGATTTAATACCATTTATTTATGGTATAGGTACCCTATAGTCGGTGCGTATCCTATAGTCGGTCTAAACCGACAGTAATTTTCAACTTATTTTATTTATTTCTCTCATGCTTTGTTTTCAAAAAAAAGAGTACTAGCCTACTAAAGAATTTCAAGTTTAATTTTTTTTAATACTCACACTAACAACCAATTGACATGCAGAAAGTTTCACGACTCTGTCCATCATAGTACTCTAGATATATGATGATATGTATTTACCATGTATGGGAAGTGCCACGTGAACCTCCACGTAGTTTCAAGACTGTCGCGTTTATAGTACTCCAGATAATTTTTTTTTGTATGGGAGGTGCAACGCCTACTAACCCAATGCCGCCAGTTTTTAGTATGACTACTTACATTAACAACCGATTGACGTGCAGAAAGTTTCAAGATTCTGGCCAGCATAATACTGTAGATATATGATGATATGTATTTACCGTGTATGCAAGGTGCCACGCCCATTTTTCACATAACTTCTCACACTCATCATTCATGAACTCAAGACCGTCGAGTTTACAGTACTCCAGACCACTGTGCAGGGGGTATATATCAGATTGGCAAGCCATTTGTAACTCATCGAAATAAATTCTTATCCTTATAGGATAAGTTGATCTAGTCGATGTCTTTATTTACAAATACAAAATAACATTTTTAAATAAAGAAACAAAATAAATATTTTACAATGTGTATGCATGTCGTCGTCTAAATATAAATATACAAAGTATTGTATATGTATGTTTATAAAAAATAGGATTTATAATGAGTTTTCTATCATTTAAAGCATTTCAATGTAATTATAAAGTGAATTCCAGTCGTTACATATTCGGCCATGCACAATATTTATGACTTCATTGTCATTAAGAGTTGGTTTACCAAAAATCTGTTTCGTAATTCTTTAAATATTGGACATCTTACCATGAAATGTTGAGTTGTTTAATTTTCGCCGGTGTTGCATAAAGTGCATATGGTTTTTAGTTGTGTTGAAACTATTTGAATTTAACGGTAATATACCGCATCTCGCTTTAAAAATGGTTGAGATTTGCCTTTGACTCCTCGAGTTGTTGATATAGTCTTTTTTCTATACTATGGTTCAAATATTTATAAAATCTTGATGTACTATTTAGAGCTTGTTGTTGTATTTCCATTCAACAAGTCAGAAAATTATAGTCGATCTAGACCAACCATACGATACCCTCTACCATGTGTTTAGAGACCCTATCTCTTAGGCCCAACTAACTGGATATAGAAAATAAGCATAAACTAAATTTGAGTGGGATCTCTATTAATTTTTTTGGCTGCAGATATGAAAAATTTCATATCGGATGCTATATCTATATGGGGACTAGGTCCAAAAATGGACCGATCCTGATCATGTTTGGTGAAGTCTCTTGTATTTTGCAAAAATATATACAAACAAAATTTGAGAAGAATCAGTGCAACATTTTTGTTTTTTGATAGATTTAAGTGAAGATCGGGAATCAGCTCTATATGGGGCCTATGACTAAGAGTTGTCCCATAGGGATCATTTTTGGACTACTCATTAATGGATGTAATAAACGCATACAGACCCAATTTGAGTAAGATCTATATGACAATTTGGATTTTATGGCAATTTATGTCGATTTCATAGGAGTCATTTGTATGGGGGCTAGGTCTGAACATGGACCGATTCTCACCAGTTGCAACAGCGTTCATTCTATGGCCGATAGCAGCTTATATATCAAATTTCATCAAAATATATTCATATTTGCGACCTGCAGTTTGATTACAAGCTTTACATGGACACACAGACGGACGGACGGACGGACGGACGGACATCGTTAAATCGAATCAGATAGTGATTTCAGATAGTGATTCTGATTCGATCGGTATAATAAAAGATGGGTCTAGGTCAAATATTTTTGGTAGTTACAAACAGCAGCACAAAGTCATTATACCCAAACCACATAGTGGTATAGGGTATAAAAATTATATTAAAGGCGTTAGAAAGTTGTGTAAGAAATTCGTATGTTGCATATTTAAACATCTTTTTGATGATGTTTTTAATTTTCTGTAGACTAATATTTTTGTCCAAATCATAATCCGCATGATACATTGGTGCATATTGAATGTCTTTAGACAAATTCGGTTGGTTAAGTAACGACTTGAAATATTTTCTAAATTCAGCAGCCGGTAAAGATGTTCCAGTTTTAAGACAATCACCTCTTATTTCTCTAGCTAATTTCCTCTATTCCTTAGAATCATTTATCTTATTGATTTTATTGTTAATTTTATCATAGTACTCCTTTTTTCGTTTTCTACATTTACACCAAATTTGCCTGCAGGTATTTGTCTTTATCTTGTGCATTATTTGTTTTTCTCAATTCATGAAGCGATTCGAATGCTTTCTCCCTGGCGTTCATACATTTGAAATTAAACCATTTGGATTTGAATATGGGGTTATTTTTAAATTATTGGGTGTTTGGCAAAGATTGATTGATTATATTTATCTGTTGTTTTAAATTCATAAATACTCCTTGGACGTTTTGCAAATTCTTGCTGAGATTTCTTTCGATAATTTTCTTTGTATGAATCTTTCCATCGAAGCTTTGGCAGTAGATTTAACTTTTTATTATCTTCAGAAAAATTTTTGATACACAGCTTCAGTTTAAGTGGCATGTGATCTGACCATATCTTGATTCAATGTCAAAATTCTGAATATATTGAACAGCATCATGTGCGGTTGTACAAATATCATTTACATAATTGGCTAACGTTGCTCATAGATATATATTCACCATTTTCATCACCTAATGTGCGGCCGGTTAATATTAATTATTGCATAAATCTAATAGATTTTTGCCTCTTGCGTTAACGATATCATCTTAAGGTTGTCTCTCATTGAGACCTGATATAAAATTTTTGCCATAAATTTCTTACAAATATTGTTGCAGTCTGCCGATACGCACATTCATTGTGTCATTTATTACGCTCGTTTGACAAATTTTTCTTGAAACCATATAGACACAACCACCACTTGCTCTACCACATATACAATATGGGACAAAATCAAATTTATCAAATTGTAATATTCAAAACAAGAATGTTATTAAATACTTAGGAATCTATTTAGATAAATGTTTACGTTTACACTTTAAACAAATATGTATCTTAAGACTATAATATAAAGGGTCCGCCATCTAACGTTTTTTTTTTCAACTAGTGCTTATTTCGTGAATGGTAACACTAATTTGACAGATAATTAGCTTTATCCTTACGCTGAATGAATATGGTTGTGTATATGCTTGAACAATGCTGGGAAATATTGCGACATTACTTTGAAAATCATGGTAATGTTGCAGAATGTGTGCGAAAATTGCGTACGGATTTTGGAAGAAGAGAAGCACCGCCAGCTCCTTATGTTCGTTATCGTGTGAAAAAAGTGAAAGAAACTGGCATCCTCATCGATAAACCAAAGCGTGAAAAGCCAAAAACAGTGCGTACACCCGAGAATATTGCTAATGTGGCAGAAAGTGTGCGTGAAGCGCCATCAACATCAATTCACCGTCGTTCTCAAGAATTGAACATTTCGGAGGCATCATTGAGACGAATTTTGCATAAAGACCTTGGTACGATGCCATAAAAGTCCAATTGGTTCAGGAGTTGAAGCCAACTGACCATCCAATGCGTTTTCGCTTCGCTAAGTGGGCCTGCGATCGACTTACAGAAGATGCCGAATTTGCAAAAAAAAATCATCTTTTCAGATGAAGCTCATTTTGATCTTGGCGGGTATGTAAACAAGCAAAATTGTCGCATTTGGGGCACAGAAAACCCGCACGCATGCATTGAAAAGCCGATACACCCAAAACGAGTCACTGTTTGGTGCGGATTTTGGTCCAGAGGTATAATTGGCCGTTACAGTCAATGGCGATCGTTATCGGGCCATGTTGAACGAATTTTTGTTCACAAAAATTGAAGAGGAGGATATTGGCAACATTTGGTTTCAACAGGACGGCGCTACGTGCCACACAGCCGAAGCTACGCTCGATGTTTTACGCCCTTTTTTGAAGATCGCATTATCAGCCGCAGAGCTGATGTCGTTTGGCCACCTCGGAGCTGCGATTTGACACCGTTGGATTATTATTTGTGGGGTGCCCTCAAAAATAAGTGTTACGCCAACAAGCCAGAGACAATTGACGTTTTAAACAACAATATTCGTGAAGCCATTGGAGAAATACAGCTGCACATAATCGATAATGTGCTTAAAAATTGGACCGATCGTGAATGAAATTATTTCCCATTATTATTCGGAAGGATTGTACTTTCAAATAAAAAAAGAAATTTGGGATAATATTCAGTAGTTTTTTTTATAGCATTTTCAAAAAAAAAAAAAAGTTATTTGGCGGACCCTTTATATAATAACATATCAGTCCTTGGTCAAACCTGTCATAACCTACGGTTGCCCAGTATGGATCAACATATCACCATCATACGTGGAAGAAGGATATGTTTTTCATTATATAGATCTTCACATAGTAATTATATTAAGTACATTTCTAATAAGATGTTATACAATAGTGCAAATATTATTATAATAGTCAATTTTATAATACAGTTAATTAGAACTAATATTTTAAAATGTACTCAGTGTACAGAAAATAGTTTAATTTTGATTCTAATTAAATCTTATTCTAATTGACGGGATTTGTTCCAGCTGAGGACTTAGTTTGCCTCGATAAAAAGCAAATTATTCAAAATAAAAATAGCATACCAATCTTCTGTCACGATCATAGAAGAGCCAATATAAAAGCATTGAATTATAATACAGGGTCAATAAATATAAAATATGATACGAGCATATCAAATAATGATTTAAATTTTATAAAAAAAATTTAAATACTAAGACATTTTGGTGGTTATCTGTATAAATTAGTATATCGCCTATGTATTTTTTTTTTTACTATTTCTTCTGTTATAAAACTATTTCTATGACTATTTCTTCTGTTATAAAAGCAATGTTTTTTAAAAAATCTTTCATTGCAAAAATCAATTATTTATTTTTTCATTTAAAATAAAGAAAATTATATTATTTGTAAGACCTAAATATTTATTATATAAATAATACTCGAGAGCCCGACTCAGGAACAATGTATATCCAAAATGTTATTATTAACAGTTTGTTATCGCAGTTGGAGGCTGCAAGTCCAATAGCCGAGGAATGACGTACGAAAATGTGAAGATACTCCGATAATATTTCATATTAAAACTAGGAATTGTGAAAAATATTTATACATGTGCATATCGATACGTGTACGCGATGCATACACATTTTTGATTGCTCTTGTTGTTTTTTTTTTTTTTTGTACATGTGAACAACTTTTAATAATTGCCTTTAATAATGGTAATTATCCAATTTTTGTAAATATCTTATTAATCATTGTAAAAATCAATGATTTTTAGTGTTAACAACATTGTTCAGAATACGGGTGGATTCGCTACAGCCGAATTTAATAATCTTACTTGCTTTTTAGATAAAATTGATTTCACCAACCCCGACCGACCTACAAAGAATCTTAAAAATTTCTCAAAAATCTATAAGAATTCATATTCCGCTTTAAAGGTTGCAAGAATCGAAAACAACAACCTTCACCAAAAAGCTGTATAGGATATAATTATATATAAAAAAAAACAAACTAAAATTTAATTGTCCAGCCAAATATAAAATAATTGCGAATAAATTTCGGGCATGTTTCTTCCTCTCAAGCACTGCATATCTTTTATATATATTTTATTTTATTTTTCGAACCTCTTTAATTTGTACATGACAGTCGCCCAGTATTTAAAAATGGAGAGAAATTTGAAACAATTTGGTTTATTAAGGTGTTGCGTATCAACGACGTTGCCTCTTTTGCACTTATTGATTGACTTTGAGTAGTAACATATGGACATATCCGGTAAAACTTAATTAGAGACCTGAAAGGGTCTAGCGAGTGGCAACTATTATTAAAAACATATTTTGAAATATTTTTCCCTATACACTGTGATAACTAGAATATTAGCTAAAATTTGAAACTCACAAAGGTAGCTTAAAGTAATTATGCTAGATACCCCTTCAATACACATTTCTTTTTAAGCAAATACTAGCAGAGCCCAGCCCTCGAAATTCGAGTGCAAATTCTAGGAAATTTTATTTTTTCATTCAATTTATTTCTTTTAATGTGTTTTGATCTATTTAATTCATTAAGTTTATTTCATTATAAATATTTGTTGAACACACAGAAATAAAGGCCACCTTGTATGCCACCTAAAGATATTCAAATTTTCGGTAATTCACAATTCAACACAGGGTATGTGTTATGCAATTATTGTAATGAAATCTGTACGTTAACTTTCGTGTTGAATAATGTAAGGTTGATTGTAAATGCATAACTTTCCTCAAACTCAACGAATTTAAACAGTTAATAGCTCAAAAGAAAGAGCTTGATCCACTGAGCGTTCTAAGAGTGAAACGATCAGGATCCATTCATTAAAAGAGGAGCTATGAGAATTCGAATTGCTTGAGTGAATGTGTCCCATAAGAAATGTACAGGGAAGAATCGTATAACTTGAGTAAGGTGGGAGTTGAGTAAATTTCAATTATTGATGACATATCTGTGTCTAAATACCTTTCATTAAAAAAAAATGAAGAAAATCGGCCGTATAGAACGGCCAGACGGACTGACTTTAGTTTTCATAAATATTTTTTAATAAATAAGATATGTGTATTGGCACTTTAGTAGAAATACTAAAAAATTTCAGAAAGCTAAATCAAGGCAGCCTGGGGCCTTTACTATTTATTGAATGGCATAGTTAATTTAAATCTCAATGGCCAATTGTATATGTTTGCATATGATGTGTGTCTCTTCCACCCGTATAAATACGATTTGGTTTTAAAAACTAATATGGAACTGGATGTTTCCTTGATTATTACATTTGCTCGATTTAACAAACTATGCGAAAAACAAAAAACTAATTCGATTTAGCATATAATTTACCTGTAACCTTGTCAACATTATCCCTTTACAGGGATATTTGCAAGTCAATTTTGCCGATCCATGGTTTATACGAATATCAACTGGTAATGTATGTATTTAAATTATTACAAAATTTATGTTATCATACTATCAAATTTGTTCGGAATCAATCAGCTTTTAACGCAAGAAGTCAACAAAATCTGAGAACAGCAAAATGCAGACACGAAACAAATAAGCAACGTATTGATATATGGGTGGTTATCATGAATAGAATTTTATTTTTTAAAACAAATCTTAGAAAATACTTATTTCAAAACATTGAAACGCTTCTTTTGTAAGATTAAGTTATTATTTTTATACCCTATACCACTAATTGGTTTGGGTGTAATGACTTTGTGCTGCTGTTTGTAACAACCAAAAATATTTGACCTACACCCATCTTTAATTATACCGATCGAATCAGAATCACTATCTGATTCGATTTAACGATGTCCGTCCGTCCGTCCGTCCGTCCGTCTGTGTGTCCATGTAAAGCTTGTAATCAAACTGCAGGTCGCAAATATTAATATATTTTAATGAAATTTGGTATTTAATCTTTTGTCGGCCATGGGATGAACGCTATTGAAATTGGTGAGAATCGGTCCATGTTCAGACCTAGCCCCCATACAAATGACCCCTATGAAATCAACATATGTATATTGCCATAAGATCCAAATTATCATACAAATCTTAGTCAAATTGGGTTTGTATGTATATATTACATCCATTAATCAGTAGTCCAAAAATGATCCCTATTGGACAACTCTTAGTCATTGGCCCCATATAGAGCTGCTTCCCGATCTTCACTTAAATCTATCAAAAAACAAAAATATTGCCCTGATTCTTCTCAAATTTTGTTCGTATATATTTTTGCAAAATACAAGAGACTTTACCAAACATGGTCAGGATCGGTCCATTTTTGGGCCTAGTCCCCATATAGATATAGCATCCGATATGAACTTTTTCATTTCAGCCGAAAAAATTAATAACAAGTAAGAAAATTATAGTCGGTCTAGACCGACTATATGATACCCTATACCATGGTTTAGAGACCCTATCTTTCGGTCCAACTACTTCGATATAGAAAATAAGCATACACCAAATTTGAATGGGATTTTTATTAATTTTTTTGGCTGCAGATATGAAAAAGTTCATATCGGATGCTATATCTGTAAAGGGACTAGGTCCAAAAATGGACCGATCCTGATCATGTTTGGTAAAGTCTCTTGTATTTTGCAAAAATATGTACAAACAAAATTTGAGAAGAATCAGTGCAATATTTTTGTTTTTTAATAGATTTAAGTGAAGATCGGGAAGCAGTTC
This sequence comes from Cordilura impudica, assembly GCA_963682025.1. NCBI lineage: Eukaryota > Metazoa > Arthropoda > Insecta > Diptera > Scathophagidae > Cordilura > Cordilura impudica. The sequence continues at coordinate 131,405,233 of OY821517.1, forward strand.
TATATGGGGTCAAAGGGATCATTTTTGGACTACTAATTAGTGGATGTAATGAACGCATACAAACCCAATTTGAGTAAGATCTATATGACAGTTTGGATCTTATGGCAATTTATGTCGATTTCATATGGGTAATTTGTATGGGGGCTAGGTCTGAACATGGACCGATTCTCACCAATTTCAATAGCGTTCATCCCATGGCCGATAAAAGCTTATATACCAAATTTCATCAAAATATATTCATATTTGCGACCTGCAGTTTGATTACAAGCTTTACATGGACACACAGACGGACGGACGGACGGACGGACGGACGGACATTGTTAAATCAACTCAGAAAGTGATTCTGATTCGATCGGTATAATTAAAGATGGGTCTAGGTCAAATATTTTTGGTTGTTACAAACAGCAGCACAAAGTCATTATACCCAAACCACATAGTGGTATAGGGTATAAAAATCCCACTCAAATTTGGTTTATGCTTATTTTCTATATCCAGTTAGTTGGGCCTGAGGGAAAGGGTCTCTAAACGCATGGTATAGGGTATCGTATATTTTATTGATTATCTAAATATATTAATAATAGCAATTATAAATTGTACATTTGACTATATTGGCAACTCGTCTCAATAATGCCTTTAATGCGATGAGACCAACTTAATCTTGAAATGTATTGTACTTGAAATATAAATGAATTTAAATAAAAAAATAATAATAAATAATTGTGTATGGACAAAGTTTCAGATCGTAGTACCTAGACATTTCAGACATTTAAGAAATCTTTTGAGCATTAAAAATTCGTATTCCGAAAAAAGGAAAAAAAGTTTTGAAATGTCTAACGGAACACATAGACAGATGGCAGGACGCTCATCAACTGAAAAAGTGTCGATTGGTAAAATAGAGAAGGGTCAGGTAACTACGAACATCATTTGTTCAGACAAAAACAAAATATTTTGAATAAATTTCGGGCATTTTTCTTCCCAATAAACTCTACACATCTTTAGCGTTTCTTATTATACCCTATAACACTATGTGGTTTGGGTATAATGACTTTGTGCTGCTGTTTGTAACAACCAAAAATATTTGACCTAGACCCATCTTTAATTATACCGATCGAATCAGAATCACTATCTGATTCGATTTAACAATGTCAGTCCGTCCGTCCGTCTGTGTGTCCATGTAAACCTTGTAATCAAACTGCAGGTCGCAAATATGAATATATTTTGATGAAGTTTAGTATATAAGCTTTTATCGGCCATGGGATGAACGCTATTGAAATTGGTGAGAATCGGTCCATGTTCAGACCTAGCCCCCATACAAATTACCCATATGAAATCGACATAAATTGACATAAGATCCAAATTGTCATATAGATCTTACTCAAATTTGGTTTGTATGCGTTCATTACATCCATTAATGAGTAGTCCAAAAACGATCCCTTTGACCCCATATAGAGCTGCTTCCCGATCTTCACTTAAATCTATTAAAAAACAAAAATATTGCACTGATTCTTCTCAAATTTTGTTTGTATATATTTTTGAAAAATACAAGAGACTTTACCAAACATGATCAGGATCGGTCCATTTTTGGACCAAGTCCCTATATAGATATAGCATCCGATATGAACTTTTTCATATCTGCAGCCAAAAAAATTAATAAAAATCCCACTCAAATTTGGTTTTTGCTTATTTTCTATGTCCAGTTAGTTGGGCCTAAGAGATAGGGTCTCTAAACGCATGGTATTGGGTATCGTATAGTCGGTCTAGACCGACTATAATTTTCTTACTTGTTTTCTTTCATTATACCCTATACCATTATGTGGTTTGGGTATAATGACTTTGTGCTGCTGTTTGTAACACCCAAAAATATTTGACCTAGACCCATCTTTAATTATACCGATCGAATCAGAATCACTTTCTGAGTTGATTTAACAATGTCCGTCCGTCCGTCCGTCTGTGTGTCCATGTAAAGCTTGTAATCAAACTGCAGGTCGCAAATATGAATATATTTTGATGAAATTTGGTATATAAGCTTTTATCGGCCATGGGATGAACGCTATTGAAATTGGTGAGAATCGGTCCATGTTCAGACCTAGCCCCCATACAAATTACCCATATGAAATCGACATAAATTGCCATAAGATCCAAATTGTCATATAGATCTTACGCAAATTGGGTTTGTATGCGTTCATTACATCCACTAATGAGTAGTCCAAAAATGATCCCTTTGACCCCATATAGATCTGCTTCCCGATCTTCAGTTAAATCTATTAAAAAACAAAAATATTGCACTGATTCTTCTCAAATTTTGTTTGTACATATTTTTGCAAAATACAAGAGACTTTACCAAACATGATCAGGATCGGTCCATTTTTGGACCTAGCCCCTTTATAGATATAGCATCCGATATGAACTTTTTTATATCTGCAGGCAAAAAAATTAATAAAAATCCCACTCAAATTTGGTTTTTGCTTATTTTCTATGTCCAGTTAGTTGGGCCTAAGAGATAGGGTTTCTAAACGCATGGTATAGGGTATCGTATAGTCGGTCTAGACCGACTATAATTTTCTTACTTGTTTTGTTCTCACTTTTTTTAGTTTGTATTCGAAAACCGCCCAGTATTTAAAAATTGGCCGAAGTTTGGGGCAATTTGATTGACTAAAGTGTTGCGGTATAATAACGCTGACGTTGTCTTTATTTCACTTACTCATACGAGTAGAATTTTACTAGTGACATGTGGACATATCCAGTAAAACTTGTGATGTGTAGTGAGTTGGACATATTCTCACAAAACATATGTGCACTTATAATTTATTGTATACTAGATTAGCAATTTCTTTATCTCCATGGACTAGCCAACATAAAAAAGTCAACAAGTAGTTTGCCTACAAATTAAATTTAGAATTCGTTATTGGATTCGTGATCATCTTTAATATGACTTTTAATTTGGACACCTTTATGTAAGTGAAATTTTAAACAGTATATCAATATCTTTCACATTAGATTTGGTATGATTTTTGGACTAATAAATATTGCAATTAAAGCCAATTATATGGGACCAGTTCAATGACATTTAAATAATATTTTCAGTTTAAAAAGGTTAAATAATGATAGAATATTCTAAGCAATCTTTTTCCAAAACTTATCACTATTTTTGAAATTAAACGTTAAATAATTACATAATTATTTAGAGTAATTTTTTTAAAGAAAGAATTGATGCCAATTCCTGGATTACTTATTTTTGCCTTACTAGAAATTTATTATGCAGCTTTTAGGCTTTTGGATATATGAGAATGGATTATGATTATTTTGAAAGCAAAGTTTTGTCGAGACATGCTAATACAAAAGTATTTAACGATTACAACTACACATTAGGGTTACAGATTATTTTTCAAATTTTAATTTAGAGGATCTTGCATTGCCAAATATTCAGCTATCTATTTTCTCACAACTTTTGAAATATTTTTTGTATTTATAAGATAATGTTTAGCTTTATAAACGACTTTTCATAATGACAGCTTTATAAATCATCTCCGCGAATAAATTTGCCCATGATCATTTGTCCATTACTGCTGGCATTAAATTAAATGAATTGCTATTTAAAAATCTTTTCGACAAGGCTTTTCTTTTCCCCGCCACTTTTAAGGATGAACACTTTTTAAATCTCTCATAATATTAAAGTTAAGAACGAGCCGCCCAAATATTCATAGATACTCGTATGTATGACATAAAATTAAAATGTGTTCCTCCACACATCTCAACTTAAATTGTATACATTCATTATGTTATTTATTTATGTATGTGCTGGAAAAAATTTTTGATTTTTATTAAACAACCAAACAATGGTCATATGTTGTATAGAATACAATTATTTTATTTTATTATTTTTATTGTTGTAATATGTCGGCAATGCAGGGATGTCATGTTCTAAGTGGCAATCCATGTCAAAAGCATAAGGGCTTTTTGTTTATTTTTGCAGATGTATTTTAATATAAAATTCTGAAACAGAAAAAATAAAGCCTCGTGTTACTCATTTTATTATTTGCGCGATGTTCAGAAAAAAAAACAAACAAACCAATCACTTTTCTGCATTATAAAAAAATAAAAGCAACAAAGTAATGACTGTAACTATTTGCTTGTGTAATAAACAAGTGAATGTTTACATTTGCCAAAAACATATGTTAATAAATTCTGATTTTATTTTATGACATTGTTGTAATTAAACGATATTTGAAAACAGCGATAAAAAAAACATACAAGAATTATTACAAAGAACATCGCAAATAGTTTTAAAAATTAATTAATAATAATTTAATTTTTATACTCTCCACGGCAGGGCACAGAGGGTATATATAAGTTTGTCGTATCGTTTATAATAATTGAAAGAATATATATTCATGATCCTTATAACAAGTGGAGGTGATATAGCGATGTCCGTCTGTCCGTCTATGGAAATCACGATCAGACCTTCAATAGGTCAAGTAGATTACCAATTTTTAGTGAATTACTGACGTCCTTAGCAGGCTGCTGTTTACTATCATCAAATTCAGTTTAATAAGTCCCGAAATTTCAACGAAGACCTTAAAAAATATGATTTTTCTATGTTGTTATTGTTATTGTTGTAATTCAAGATTTTATATTTTGTATATGGTAGCTGTAGTTGTTGTCGTTGTCATCGTTGTGTTTACAGCATTTGCTTAATGATTGTGTATGCAATGGTTTTTTTAACGTTGTCTTGAAAATGCAAAAATCAGCAATATGAAAGAAAAATAGTAATAATAATTAAAAGTAAATTTTCTTAAAAAAGCTTAGTTATTTAATAAAAATAGAAATGATTAAGTTTTTCATAATTTTTTTTTTAACAAAAACTCAAATTTTTCTTTCAAGAACTGCAACTAAATTTGTATAAGTTTTTTCATTTCAGAACATTTCCATTTAAACTTTTAAATTGCAACTAAATTTCTATAACATTTCCATATTTCCCAATATAGAATTTTTTGTATACATTTTATAATATTTTGATTAATTAAAGCTATTTTTAGTGGAAAAAATCACAGATTAGACATCTAAAAATATATGTGTGGTCACAAGAGATAACCGCTTAAGTCGATTTATTAACGATTTGAGTTCTGTGTGCTATCATATTCTACTAACAATGCTTTATATATACGTTTAATCCCCATTGCCCTGGTACTATTTTTTAAAAAGTTATTCATGAAACCATACTGACGTAAGCCGCAATGAAGCCCCACTACATTTGCATTAAAAGTTATTTTTCTCGAAAGCATGATTTTCGACTTAGGCGATTAATGCTTGTAATCACAGGTATTTCCTATTAAATATTTATTATTTGTCAGACTCTAATAATTTTTCCTATATCATCACCACAAATTTAGCAAAGCTTAAGACAAGTTATGAACAAATTCTTTCTTGAAGTCTAGACAAAAATTCTCTAGATACGACAGTAGAGTGGTCCTTGAAAAAATAAAATGCAATTTTGGGTATAGACGGGGTCCAGTTTTTTACCTTTCCATATGAAACTAATAAATGTGAAGTTTGGGGGCAAACGGATAAAGAAAAGTCGCGCCGGAAATCGACTGAAAATTTCAAGTGTGTTTATAGGGGGAAAATATGACTTTTTTGAGATTTTACGAAAATTTCGTTCTATAGCTTAATTTTTCTGACAAGTTGTTGTAAGAATCGGGATCAATATTAAATTATCTATTCAAAAAGCTATAAAAATTCAAAATCGAAAAAAAATTCGCCAAGAAATAGCAAATGCCCCAGACCACTTTTGTGCCAAAAAAAAAACTAGGTCATGAAATTTTATAGAAATTTTTCCAACTTTGAGAAGTTGATTAAAGCCATAATTTTTTTTTTGTCGCTATATATTAATCAGTTTCTCAAAGTTGAAAAAAATGCTGTCAAATTTCATGACCTAGTTTTTTTTTTTTTGGCACAGAAGTAGTCTGGAGCATTTGCTAGTTCTTGGCGAATTTTTACTCGATTTTGAATTTTTATAGCTTTTTGTATACATAAAATTAATAGCATTTTAATTTTTTCAAAGACTACTCTAATGTGCAGTTGCATGATTTTTCATAGACAGTAATGTGCAAGATCAAAATTAAATAAGAAAATAAGTAAAATGAGAGAATTGGCGGTAAGCAGCGGAATATAATCTTCTTATTGTAAATAACGAAAATGAAATCTGATATATAATTAAGTAATTGCACACATATCCCAAAAAAAAACTGTATCTTTCTAAGAGCACTACTTTTTTGGCAGTGTGGAAATATGGATAGATCTATCCTAATATGGATAGATCTAGCCTAATATGGATAGATCTAAGCAGTACGACTCTGCGACTCGACAAAACATTTACAATTTTTTTTAACGCAGGATATTCTTATATACAGGGATGCTCGGAATTTCAAAAACAATGGTAGAAAATGGGAACCAAAAAAGGCAACACGGAGTTGAAAATCAAAATTACACCTGCAGAAAAGAAGTTTGTGCACTGTGTAAATTATCCTTATATTTTCATTGATGTTAAAACATCAACTAATCACTGGTAAAGTAGTATCAGACCTAGTAAAATGCCCACATCGAACAGTGGCGCCATTTGAGTTTTTCGCTGCAAAAATCATAACTTTTGAACCAAAAAATTTATTTTCCAATTTTTTAAAAAATATTGCTCCCAATCCGTAAAGGAACTAATAATTTCTGAACTATAATTATTTCTAACTCTTTTCGTGACTTTACATGCCGAAGTGATCAAATAAGAGAACGGAAGATGCTGTTACCATGTTGTCTCACGCTTGATGGTTTGAAAGTGCTCAGCAATATATATTTGTTATAACATTTGTTTCGAGACTCCTGTGCTTCTTCAGAAAGCTCTTCAATTGGCAAAGTCTGATATTAAATTATATCTTTGCCATCCGACAATATTTTATGAACTGTCGGGGTCCACTTTTTCTGTGATGCAGTTTTCGAAGCATTTTCTCCATATTTTTCGGAATGAACTTTTTCCTCGCAGTCTAAAACATTAAGGATCGTTCCCAATCTCTTAACGATTTGATTATTTATTCCAGTGATTCGAGTTACAGCCTCATCATTTCCAAAAAGTCTTCTCGATGTATTTCCATCGTTTGAGTTTCCGTATCCGTACTTGGCGAATAACAGCAGGAATGGATTTTCACGGCTATATGTCATAAATTTATTGCCCAACACATTTCTGGAAAATGGAGCAAGGACGGGCAACTGGAAATTTTTGCATTAGGTAAAGAAATAATCAAAGAACTTAGTTTGTAAAATGCAAATATAGAAATTTAGTTTTTTTTTATTTTCCATCAAAGCTGAGAAATATTGAAAAAATGGATAGTTGGTAAATACCGATTTACATGGATAAACACTAAGTAAACAGGACATTTTTTTGTTCTTTAATGACGATCCGTTACCTAGTTTTCGAGATACTGTATCTGAAAGCAGAGCAAATTACCTAAAAATGATGTGGTTTTCTGAACACTGAAAATCAGTCAATTTTGAAGGGCTGTATCTTCTGAACCAAAAATCTGATTGTAATAAGGGTAGCATATTTTAAATCGTTCGACAATTTTCTGTAAAATAGGTTTATACAAAGTATAAACGTATTGAAATAGCAGCTAGTGCAGACCTACTTTGTTTTGTCAGAAGTGACATTATTGTTTTCACATAAAAACTATATATAGTTTACCTATATAAAATTATAATTAATTCATTATAAAATCGCAACGGTATCTGCTTTCGTTGATTATAAGCAAACATATAAATTCTTTAAACTAGCGTCAATTCTCTCATGTTACTTGCATCACATGTGTGTCTTGCATATTACTGTGCCAATTATTTTTTACATAACTGAATATTCTCTAACTGTCATGTTATTTTTAGTAACACATTCAATTATTTGATGGATAACTTGTGAATTGGATTTTATAAATTGATTTTTATTATCTGTGTTTCTCAAATAAAGATATATTATCCTAGTAAAAAATAGAAATAACAAAATTGCCATATAGATTTTTTCATAGCCCATATAATATTTGGTTTTGAACTTATTTGTTTTGATTTTGTGTACATCGCTATTTTATTTTAATGGTTTAATATTTATTTCTACTACATATTTGATAAAATGCTCATTTAAATTATTAAAATTGTTTACGCCTTCGCGAATTCTGTGTGTTTATATCAATAATTACAAATATACATGGTACAAGGGCAAAACTGTGGTTACTAACAGTAGAGATGGTGAATACTTAATTAAATTACTAAATGAACGTAGTTATCAGGCTGATGTATGCGTTAATGAAGTACGTCAAAATAGTGCCGCAAACAAGGAGAATACTAGCTCACAATAGCAATTTAATCTATGTAATTTATAATCCTATAGTGTAGCAAATTTAAAAAGTTCAACAAATTTTGGAGACTTTATATCATACATACATAAATAAATTTTATGTATTTTTCCTATATGAAACACACGTAGTAGCGGATAAGCACCATCAATTTTCAAATTTTTTACAAAATTATTCTCTGCAACGGATTGCTGCAAAAAAATTACATAGATCTGGCCGTGCTAGTGGTGGTTGCTTCGGTGGTTATAGAAAGAATTTACAGAGAAATAATTTTATATCGATTTTTTGCATCGACTCCAACTACGATTCCGGTAATTTTTCGATATTTTGTTTTAAAAAAATTAAATGTCAAATTTGACATTTGACCTTAAAGAGGGACACTTTACAGTGTTTCAATTTAACCTTAATTTACAAGAATAAGAACTTATATCAAGGAGTATAATATTTTGACAAAAGATATTTGAAATATTAGAACACCAAAAAGATGTAAACTTAAAGTTGAAAATGTATGAAAAATCACATTTTTCTTCAAATCCGCTGAAATGAAAAAGCTGCCCTCGCCTAATTAAGAAGAGGATACCTACAATAGTTAGCATTTTTAATCACATGTATTTTGTTAATAAGAGCTTAAAGTCCAATCGTTGATTTCGGAAAATTTCTTAAACAAAATTTTTGAAAACAGTAAATTGGAGATTTTGAAATATTGCTAAAAAAAAAAAAATACGTACCGTTTTGTCATTAATTTAGGACAGCATAACAACAGACGAGATGCAAAGTACTTAACATAAGATCAATTTGGGATCAAGAGAATGCAAAAACGTTGTTGTTGTAAATTATTTCAATGTCTTTAAAAATATGAGCTAAATTTTCTAATCAAGTGGGCTGCGGTGCATTTATTGCCTGAAGAACTCTATATAACTTGGCTGTGTTGCAACCGATAATAGATTTTTTTGTTTCATTAGAAAGTTAATTTGCTCTATATTATGCCTTAATTATTAGTTTAGTTGAAGCGCAATTATTAATATCAAAATTTTTGTGAAAAATAATTTTAACTTTGAACTCAATGCGCGTCCAGAAAGTTTTAGATCCAATGTCACAATAATCCTAACCACACGTCCTGAAATTAAAAAAAAAATGGCTGTCACCCTGATATCTTAATATATAAAAACGTTGGTGCGTATGTTGGTACTCTAATAACTGTTGAACCACTAATGCTAGCGACTTCGTATTCATACCATATGTTCCTTTGGTTCTCCGATTTGCATAACTTTTTTTTGTAACCGATAGGTGGCGCTGGGCTCGAGATTTTCCCAAAAAAATTATTTACGGTCCAATTTAGCTCAAATTCGCAACATATATTATGTACATAAAACTAAAGTTGCTGACAAAGTTTTTCACCTGTAGGTGGCGTTGGTGTTAAAATATTCAAGAAAACTTATATTTTTTTTCAGTCGTATTCATAATATTATTATGCTTTACTTTTGCCCGACACTCGGTATTAAAGTTTAGATGCAATATAAAATCCAGATGTTTTCTTCGGGCCAGCAACTCGGACCGGACTCAGCTAGTATACATATATATTTATATATACTAGCAGAGCCCAGCCCTCGAAATTCGAGTGCAAATTATAGGAAATTTTATTTTTTCCCACTCCACAGTCCAGATTTTAACGATATACGACAAAACTGAAATTGCTAAGAATTTAATCAAGACTAAATTTATGTTTTTTTATTAAACATCGCATAACTACTAATCTCTCAAAATATTGCTAAAGCTAAAGCTAAAGCTTTGACTTTGAGTATTCTAACGCCACATAGTGGACCATATCACGATAAGGCCGTCAAAAATCCATAATTTTTGATTGGATTGGAATTTTGGTATGCGGTTTTTTGGTTTGGTAGGTGGGACTTTAGCTTTTAGTTGCTATAAAACGTAAATATCGGCCGATTAGAAAAAAGCTATGGACGGTTTAAAATACATTTTCATTTTTAGTTGAATTTTGGTACAAAAGTGAAGTGTTAAAGGGTTAAACAAGGTTTTTTATATAATATTTTATTTTTTCAGCTAATTTTACAACTAATATATATCTATATATATTCCCGTCATCCCTATAAGGAGCATTGGACTTCAAGTAATACTTTTTAAAAATTTTGTGAATAAAATTTTGTCAGAAAATGCCCGTAAACTTTTTAGCCCTAATGTTCACAAGGGCCAAAGGTTGCCTTCTTTGTTAAAGAATCCGTGTTAAAACGCAATTTATTAAGTAGCGAATGTAAAAGTTACCTGCTATTGGTTCAAGATAGAAAAGTTTCAATGAAAAAGTAGTATGGAGTATTTTTAAATATTTCTATATCAATTTTTATCGTTTATTTATAAAATACATAAATTCTTAAATCAAGCAAAATTGTTCACTATATAAAAAAAGAGTATAACTTATTGTTGGTGTACTGAAAAACTGATTTAAATCAAACAATTTTAAAAAATATTTCTTCTAAAAATCCTTGATTTTCATCTTCTAGAAGTTGTTTAGCTTCTTCGTCTAATTCAATAGAGGTAGTTTTCCATTTTTGTCGAATGCTGGACATACATGGATCTGAACTGAAAAGGCCTTCATTAGTGCAACGTCTTTCCCTGTATTGTGCTCGCGAATGAATCTATTGTCTTTGTTCCTATTTTCTTGTGCTTCTTCAGACAGATCTCCTATTGGTAGCATATTGTTTTGAATTATTTGTTCCCCATGGCACAAAATTATATGAACTCCAAGAGTATTTTTCGTTATAAAGTATAGCTGTTTTATTGGCGTACTTTCCAAATTTTTTTGCATTTATCTTTCTGCTAATCTATCACAACTGTGATAGATGCTACAGCTTCCGGATCAGAAAAAAGTCTCCTAGCAGTATTTCCTTCTCCTTGTTTTGGTTGGTCGATTATGAGGCCTAGCTTCAGATATTTTTTTGAATTTGTTTTTTTTTTTTGCTTTCTTTTTTCTTAAATTTCTTTATTGTTTCTCACTGTTTCGCCTAACGCATAACTCAATTTAAGAATATGCTCCATAAAACATATTCTAGCATAAAGAGGGGACATTCCAAATTCGTAAGCTTCCTGAAAACTATCGTCTTGTGGTGGGGGTTGGCTTAATTGACTTGATGTCTTCTGGAATATAATGCGGGTTGACGATAGCTTTGTTTCGGTTAAAGCTTGTACAACTTTTCCATCAATCATTGTGAGACACAATTTAAAATTTACTTCAATATCTTCGTCATCAAATTTAAATATTACTGCTTGAAGTTCTTTAATTTGATCTCTTATATTTTGAACTTCTTCAGTTATGGCATCCTTGATTTCCTTTTTGAATGCAAATTTTATTGGTCTGCAATACTTTGTTGAAGAAGGAATTTCATTTTTCCATATATCAAGTTGAATGAATTTTTGGCATTAAGTTGCTTGTATTGTTTCTGACCAGAGATCCATCACATCCCAGTTTAAAAATTAAAGTAATGCTGTCTTTACCAATTTTTTTTTAAATGATCAGTATCAAGCGTATTTAGCAATCGTTCTGCAGTATGTTCAAGGAGATCTTGCAATTTTATTTCTGATGAACTTGAAGTGACACTCGTAGCAGATTGTGAAGGTAAACATTCTTTTTTGGCAGAAACTAAATCTCGATACTCTGGAAAAATCACATAATTCTTTTCATTGGTTCGCTTCCACAATTCCTTATATTGATTTTCGGTCTACTTCAAATCCAAAAAGTTCTGAAGTAACTTTCCTATCTTCAATTAGTGTAAGAATGCTTTTCAAAATTCTCTTCGTGCGCCTTGGGCTCGCTTCTACTATTTTTTCAAATATTTCAATTTTATTTTTTTTATTTTGGGTTGGTTGACTTTGGTGCAAAAATGAATCCGTAATAATTCTTTGAGAAATTTTTTCATTGATGTTCTCCAGCTTGCGCCTTTTAGATCTTTCACTGCAACCGTCAATTTGCTGCTCGACCCTTTTTTGTAGATGAACTTTCAAAAATAAGTTCCTTTAATAACCAGTCTTGGTGACGTTTGTACATCTTTGCCTTGCTATAGGAGCATTCAATGCACCGTTTTTTCAAATTTGATGCAAAATTTGTAATTTTTTCTTTGTATATTTCAATTTCTTGCAGGTTGCAATTCTTAAAGAAATGGTTGCTCAGTATGTGCAAAATTATATCATCTACATCTTTTTGTTAAAAATAAATATCAGCGAGATCTTTATAAAAGCAAACAGTAATGAATGATAATTGTGGAAACATTATTATAAATGCTCTTTCTTGCAATTATGTAAAGTACAATTTACAAGTTACCACTTTTTGAAGCATAAAAACCCCAGACCCTAACCCCTTTTAAAAGGTGGAGCATACTGGTCATATCTTAAAAGGTTGTGTCGCAACAGTTTTTTTTACCATTTACGTGCTATTGAAATTTTTCCCTATTTTGACAGGTATTTAAATTATATAACACAAGTTTCGACTATTAGTGTTTTTGAAAAAAACCTATGTATATGCACCTGTCAAAATAAAAAACATTTTATCCATTAATATAATTTTCCAATTAAGCGCATTATGTCTCAACCAACTTTTGTATTCATAACACAGACGGACGGACAGACATCGTTAAACCGATTCAGAAAGTGCATTTGAGTCGATTCGTTTAATAAAAGATGGGTAGAGATCCAATATTTTTTGTAGTTGCAAACATCAGGGCAGACTCTTATACCCTAACCACATAGTAGAAAACTTTTGCATTCAAAAATTTTGCGCAAAGTATCTGACCTTGGGTCAGAAAAATTGTTGAGCTACACACGGGCGGAAACTGCCAGATATATAATGGGGTACAGGAGTATAGGGGAGGGTTCGAACTACAGAAGAGTGCAAGATTTTTTCTGATAGCTTCTGATGGACAGGAGTTATGCTCTATTAAGTAGGAGATTTTCGGTAAATTTTGACCTTAAAAAAATTTTTTTTTTTAATTTCTGAACGACTCAATATCTTTATATTTCAAACATTAACAGCTGAGAAGTTACAAAATTAAACAAAACTTATTTTACTTTAAAATCTTTTAAATCAAAAAAGTTTACAATGAAATTTTATGTTAGCTAAATACCGAGAAAGTCCATTTTCGAAGACCCTGTTCGCTGTGATATATTTGAAATACAATCGCAGTTTTTGACTCCCGAGGTTTACTTGTATTTACTTTCAAACGAATGACATAACTTTAAAATCGGTAATCAAGAAAAAAAAAGATTTTTGGCCGCCTTCTCAAAATATGGTCCACAGTGCGCCGGTTGAAGCAATCTTAATAACAGTTTTTCTACTCTAGTAATAAAAAAATGATAGAATTTTTCAGATAGAAGTTAATTCTTTCTATAAATAAACCATCAATTATTTTGTAAAACAACCAAAGATAAGAAATAAATACTGCTTTAGAGGGAAATACCATTAACTTTAAATTTAAATAGTATTATAGTTTAAAGGATTACAATCGGCAACTGTACAAAAATAGTAACCATACCGAACGAATAGTGGTTATAATATTGAGACGAATTTAGCACTCTTACTTGTTCTTTTCAATACAAATATTTCGAGCCATGACCACGAAAGTCACATGATATCCGATTTTATTTATTTATTTTATTATTTATTTTTTTTTTTTATAAAAATCGATCATTTCAAAAGCAATTTTCAGTTTAGAGTACAATCTTAGCATGTTTACATTTAACCTTCACGAATATATGAAACAAGTCAATAGCAGATTATAAGTGGGCGTTATTCAATTTCTCACTAAAAAAAGATCCAATGCAAAATTATAATTTCCCAAAAATTGTTTGCAAGTAATAGTAAGAAAAAATTCTTAAAAACTCATTCGAAACCATTTTTCAAACTTTTTTTTTTATGTAATTAGAAATTTAATTTTCAATTCTGCCTCAAAAACAAACATAAACTTTTTCTTCATTTATACATACATATGTTCACGTAAATGACTACACATACATATACACACATTTTTTTTATTCGCATAAAGTTCATATGACCAACTATGGTAATAAACTTGGAAAATTTGGAAATCTACTACCACGTTTACAAACTACTATTTTCTTCAGCTATTAACATGCAACTGCTACATGTATTTACACTATGCTCATATAATTTATGGATTGTACGAACATACATTTTAACAAAATTTGATCATGTGCTGTGAACATGAGGTGCTTCATGGCTATTCTTTTTTGTGGCTCTTATGAAGTGTATCTTTTTTAATAAAATTTATTTTCATCCAATTGATAATATATAAATTTGACATTTTAAACTATTAAGCATTGGATGGTTTTTCAGCTTGGAATAAGCCCCCAAGCCTCTTAAAATAATAACCGTTAAATCAAAAATAAACTGAAGAAGAATAATTTGAAGTAGCCTTTTTATAATAATTTAGTGGCCTTTTTATAATAATTTAGTGGACAAATATTACTTCTAACATAATTGTTGTTGTATAACATACTAGATGTAATCCGGTGTGCTTCGCTACACCCTCCCCTTTCCCCACCCATCCGAATCGTTATGAAAGGGTTCACACAAAGTCTCAAGGCACTCACTAATACAGTAATTCAGATATATCATATTTAATATTATGTTTGTGTGGGGGTACCACGCGCATTTGTCTAACACCGCCCATTTCTTTGTCTGACTACTCACGTTAATAATAGATGACCTGAGACAAATTTGCATAGCTTTCTCTATCATAGTATTTAATATATATGATATTAAAAATTTACTGTGTATGGGAGGTGTCACGCTCATTAAAAATATTTAAAAAATTAAAGCCTGTAGAACTCCCATTTCCGCAGTAAGACTATGTGAAAATTTCAGGAAGATCAGATGAGTAGTTACGGAGATTACCTCCTACAAACAAACAAACAAATATTACCTCTTTATTATGTTAGTATAGATTATTAGTATAGATATTTTTATTTCAATGCCTGGTGATGCTGATATACAATGTTTTTTGTTTTTTCATTCGGTACAACAATTATCAGATTTTTCGGCGTTCCTACCCTGGAGCAAGGTACATGTAGCTGCCCATGAGAAGAATATGGATTATCCATACTAGATCTGGCAACACTTAACTATTGGCCTTGAACTTAGAATATCATTTGGCAATTTTTCTTTTTAGCGATTTTTGATTTTGCCCATATTTGATTTTGAAGATTTTTGTTTTTTGGGCGATTTTAATTTTTCGGGATTTTTGGGTTTGGCGATTTTTGATTTTGGCAATATATTTTCCACGAAAAATCACATTGATAACTAATGAACTTGTCAAAAGACTGTCGGTTTCGTAGTGCTCCACATTTTTTACATAGAAGGTGCCACGCCCACTAATCCAATACCGCCCAATTTTTATTGGACTACTCACATTAATATCTGATGGCCTCATGCAAAGTGTCGAGTCTTTCCCTTTTATAGTACACCAGCGGTGCTACGCCCACTGCTCCGATCACGGCCATTTTTTTGTTCGACTAATCACACAAAGAACCTATGGGCTCACGCAAAGCCACAAATCTCTCTCTTTTACAGTACTCCAGATATATGACATTAAATAGTTACTTTGCATGGGGAGTGCCACGCCCATTGGTGTGAACCCGCCAATTTTTTGTTCGACTACTCATACCAAGACGAACACCAGTTATATGATATCATATATTTACTTTGTATGGGTGGTGCCACGTCCACTTCTCCGATCACGCCCATTTTTTGTCTAACTAATCAAATGAATAACTTATGGGCTCACACAAAGTCCCAAGACCCTCACTATTACAGTACTCCAGATATATGGCATTTTATATTTACTTTGTATGGCGGGTGACACACCTATTGGTCCGATACTACCCATTTTGCATCCGACTACTCACATTAATAATAGGTGACATCAGAAAAATTTGAAAAGCTCTCTCTATCACATTACTCGAGATATATAATATTGAACTATTACTTGTATGGGAGGTACCACGCCCACTTATCCGATCCCGCCCATTTCCGGCGTAGCTACTAATATTAACAATAGGTGACCTCACACAAATTTGCAAAGCTCTCCCTATCTTAGTACTCAATATATGTATATGATATTAAAAATTTACTTTGTGTGGGAGGTGCCACGCCCACCAAAAATATTTAAAAAATTATAGCCTATAGCACTTCCCATATCTGCAGTAAGACTCTTTCAAAATTTCAGGAAGATCAGATGGGTAGATACGGAGATTACCTCCTACAAACAAACAAACAAACACACATTACCCCTTTATTATATTAGTATAGATACATTTTTTTTTTTTTTTGTTTTTATTATAAGTAGTAAAATAAGTCCAGATGTTAATATAAACATAAAACTCAGGTGGAAGGTATCGAGTATTCGGTGTAGCCAAATTTAGCCCTCTTACTTTTTTAATTTTTTTTTAACTTTTTCACAAAAATACGATCCCATTACACTAAAAATAAAAATAAAAACTGTGTCTTCTTATACTTTCTGCCTTCCGGAACGTTCTTTATTTTCTATGTCAAATTTCTCCATTCTTAAACTATCGTCACCACTCACGACAACTTCTCTTTCGTAAGGCAGCCACATTAATTTTGTTATAGCAATCGATACACGTCTGCTGCAGATTTCTTCAAATTGAAGAAGTAAATCAAATGTTCCCACAAATGATGCATTTTCGTTACAAAACTGATCTGATAAGAAATCACATCTCTTTATTTTAGCATAGCCCTCTTTTTAAACGGAAACTTATTTGAACACCTGATAAATCAAGGTGTTTATTTCTTTTTTGATATCTATTTTGCAGAAAAAAATTTTGTTTTAATTTTCTGACGTACATTCTGTCTAGAAAGTGGTTTGACTAATAAAAATTTTGTCGTTCCCACTTTTTAGCTTAAAAATATAATTCCCCTTTTTTTTTAATATACTTTTTTTATTTCTAATTTAATTATTCATTTCCTGAAAAAGAGTAAGTAATATGGAACAAGCTGAAAAAAGTGTGGAAATATTGGGCAATTTTTTTTTTAAAGGTGATTTTACAACCTCCCGTTTTTATTATAATGATTTTTAAAAAATGCGTAAACTCTCATTGGCTTTATTTTCTTAAAAACGTCATTCTGGGGGGGTGACTATTTCAAGTTAGGGTGAAAGTTCTATGGCAGTATAGAATAATAGAGAATGAATAAAAAAAATATGTAATTAAAACAAATCAGGAGAACTATATATTTAATCATATAAGTCATAGCAATAGAATTAATTTTATTTCAAAACACTTTCACTACTGACTGTATCCATACTTTATTAGCAAAGGCTAAAATTGCTAGTAAACATATAATTTTAAATAATACTACAGCATTCTTTCACATCTGCTACTAATACTACCAGTATATTCTCAAACAATTACAAGAACTTGACACTAACACTAAAGTTTCGTTATGCCTTAAAGTTTCAACTGATACAACCATTGCTACAACCAGTCATCGTCGGTGTATGACTACTTCTGCCATACATGTCTGTATATGCATACTTCATAATTTCTTTTGCCACTTTTTTCGGACATACACATTTCCATTTGTTTTGTATGTTTCAAAAGAATTTACCCTCATAAAAAAACTAGAAAAACTTTTCTCGCAGGATCTAATTCAATAACAAAATTGCACAACTTTGTGTAAGTTACTCGAAATACAAAAGAAAAAAAAATGGACCTCAGAAATATTTTGTTAGACCAAAAAAGTAGAAGGACTATATTAAATTATTTTATGTTTTTATACGAAAAAGTTTATTGAAGTCATGCAGAAAAATAATACTTTGTTAGTAAATTAAATTTACTCAGTGTCTTTTTTGGAATACCTTGAAAAATGTAGCAAGTAATTCATATAAATCCTTTTCTATACGAGACTCGATTATTGATGCATAAAAAAACTAAAAGTAATAAGAAGAAATGTTTTCAAAAGTTATAAGTTTATAAAATAATTACTTCTGTTGTTAATGGTAATTCCAACCAATCAGCTATTGTATCCAATTTCTTATTTCGAGAGCTCATAATTAATTAATTACTTAATGTTTGCAATTACAATTTAGTTAGACTTCTTAAACCTGCTACAAAATGTTTCCTTCGGAATATATTTATAACTATTTTGTCAATGTTTGGATTATATGTAGTATCATTATTTTAGTATGTGAGACATCATCATGCGGAGGAACATTAATTAACCAGAGCATTTTTCTTCTAAGCATATCGTATACTGTCCCACCCTTCACTTCTCTCTTTGTAAAAAAGTAAGAAAATTATAGGTAAAAAATCGTATTCATGTTAGTTTCTAAATATATTTAGGCGAATATCGGAAGACTGCTATACATGGCGACCATGCAAAAACTTTATCATATAATTTTTAATTTTGGAGTGGTGAATTATGGATATATTAATCACACATATGACAAATGTAATTCCGATATGTATAATAATTTGACCCTAATGCAATGTAAGTCGATCTGAAGCAGTTTTGATGAAATTCAATAGCAGTCGTCCTATGGATATCTTTAAATCGAGCTAGAACTGTAAGAATAAACATATAAAAGATAGCTGTGAAGGAGAGTTAGACTTTTCTAAATGCCTACTGGAGCATTGTTTCGCAAAGCGTGTGTCGCGGCATATTAGTGTACCGTGGTAATCTGTTTATGCGCCGTGGAAAAAAAGTCAAGTTCTTGTAAAGATAATACCTAAAAATAGCTAAGAGTTATAAGACCGAGTAGTTTTGTTGTGCAAAGGGCTGGACACCCTCAACCATGTGGCACGCCTCGCTCACATGCTATCACGGAACGAAGCGTACGGAGTAAGTAGCGACCGAGTGGCCGCTGCGTCGGTTTCGCCAGTATCATCAGATCATCAGTCACTTTTCTTACATGCAAAAGTACAATGGCTTTTTCGCTGAAAGGTGTTATATCGGATTTACGAGCTAAAAAATTAGACCCAGCTGTTTTTAAAGGCCCAGGGTTCAGATTTTGCTTCTATGTTTAAAAAAAATAGAATGGGTAAAAACTTGAATATCTTATTCGCTCATTTAAATGAGCTCAACAGAGAAATGCAAGGCTGTAATTCTAATATTTGAACATCTTCAGAAAAAAACTGAAAGCTTTCGCACTAAGTTGGCGTTATGGATCAACCACTCTGCCAATGGTAGTAATGAAATGTTTCTAAATGTTATGGCTGCCGATTCAGGCTGCAGGCTTTAACAGTAAAAGTATAAAACTGATCGGACATTACTAAAATTGTCCACAGTAGAGCTAGCACATTTTTGACTGCATTTAAAAAATGAGTATCCGCTGCTTTCAAAGCGTGCTGTTGAAAATCTTATACCATTTACCACAACCCACTTACGTGAATTGGGATATTTTAACTCTGCTATTAGATCGAAAAAAAAGAGAAAGGCTGAGAACGATCCTTGAATAGTGGAGAGCAGCCTTCAGTTAAACAGTCTCACATTTCTATATCGATATCGCAATAAATATTAAATAAACATTACTTTTTTCTTTGGTGCATATATAAAATTTCTTGATCCGATAGGTGCACCTTTAACCCAAAAAGTTTGCGGAAGACTGTACCACAGGGTTCACAATGAGTTAGCTGGTCAAAGTAGAAAAGGAGATGAAACACTCCACTAATCGCTATCATAAATCGTAATCATATAAAAAAAAGTTTAGAAAATTATAGGCAGTCTAGACTGACTATAAGATTACCTGTACTGTAAATTTAGAGAAATGGTCCTAGGCCCAACTAAGCAAAACCAAATTTCAGTGGCTTTATTAATTTCATATCTGATGCTATTTTCATATGTGTACTAGGGTGGCCTTCATTATATTGGGAAATACAAAGTTTTGGGTCAATCAAACAAAATTTAGAGGTGCCTTAACGCGACTGAAAATTTCAAGTGTGTTTATATGGGGAAAATATGACTTTTTTTTCAGATTTTACGAAAATTTCGCTCTATAATTTAACTTTTTTGATAATTTGTTATATGGATCGATATCAGTACTAAACTATCTTCCCAAAAAGCTATATTAATTTCAAAATCTGTTAAAAAGTCACCAAGAAATGACAAATGCCCCAAACCAATTTTCTGCCAAAAAAAACTCTAGGTCATGAAATATGATGAACTTTTTTTCAACTTTAACAAATTGATTGAAGCCCTAATTTTTTCTATACCTCTGTACCTATAAGTGCTCAGACATGATGTATTGTTTTATTACCACGTTATTAACTTATTGCGACACTAAGGATGGAAAATTTTTTTGATAAAATTTGGAAAACTCCTTTTTTAAGGTTTAAAAAATTTTCTTTAAAAAAAAATCAAAAAACGGTTCTGGCACGGATCTGTGTGAATTTTTCAGTAAATGCCTTTGCCAGAATTTGTTTTTACAAAGAATTTTTTTTAAAGATTTTTTTTTTCGGAATTCTAGAAAAATTAGTTTTGTTGTAAAATATTCAGTAAATGAACTCTTTCTAAATACTTTTTACAAAAAATTGTTCAGTTTTCTAATTTTAAATGTTATATATTATCTTAATAGCCTAGGGTTTCAGAAAAAAATATATGACCCCATTATCTCTTTTGTACTTGCGGTCACATATGACCCCAAGCTACTGAAAGACAATTTATTCAATAAAAACAAATATCTTTTAAGTGCTGTTGCATTTTTAGATGCGACACTCAAAATATAATAATCAAATATGCAAGGCTTTTATGTTAAAAATTTGGAAAAAATCGAAGAACGTTAACCCATTCCTTGCCGAGGCCAAACCTTGAATTTTGGCATATTAAAAAAAATTAATTCTTCTTGTAAACTAGATGAAACCCTTACTTTGGGTTGGGAAATAAAGTGCTATATTTTAGCGATTTTTATGATTTGGTGATAATGATGATTTTATAATTTGACGTCATTTACCCTTTTGGACTTGGCGCCACAAATGACGCCAAGCCAGTATAGGACGATTAAGTCAAAAAATTCAAATATTTTGCAAATAATGCCGAATTTTGGATCATTTTAGCCCTAGGAGCACATAAGGGTAAGTTTTCTTAAAATCGAAGAGGGTAAATGGGGTCATATTACATTGTAAGAAACCCTTGGCTATTAAGATAAAAAATAACATTTAAAAGTAGAAAATTGAAATTGAAATTGTTGATACAAAGCATTTAGAAAAAGTACACCTACTAAATATCTCATAAAAAACTAATTTTTCTCGAAATCCGCACAAAAAAATCTTTGTAAAAAAAATTCTGGCCGGATCCATTTTTTTAAGTTTTGTTTAAGAAAATTTTTTAAAACTTAAAAAACAAGTTCTCAACATTATATCGAAAAATCATGTGAGTCCAATCGCAGGGGTGATGTGTAAACATCTCATCTTTTTAAAAATTAAACAGAAAGCGTCATCTAGTATCACTTATAGCAGTCAACAGCAGGGGCTCTGCTAATATAAAAATACATATTATTATATATTGTTTCAACCGAATTAATTTTTAGTTTTTCTTTTTTCATTTTTTATTTTTAATTTTTTATTTTTAACTAGCTGTTTTTACCCGGTCTTGCCCGGGATAAAAAGGCCTTTGACTTGAAAAATGGTTCAATATGCTTACCAGGCGCTGAGTACTAAAAAATTTGTATGGGCAGTAAATTAATTTTTTATTTCAATTCAAAATTTTTTGATTTTCTAATTTAGAAGTTTTTTAAGATGCT
The DNA here is from genome assembly GCA_963682025.1 of Cordilura impudica. Lineage (NCBI taxonomy): Eukaryota > Metazoa > Arthropoda > Insecta > Diptera > Scathophagidae > Cordilura > Cordilura impudica. The sequence goes on from OY821517.1 coordinate 131,427,398, forward strand.
GCAGCAAAAATGCTTCAAAAATAAGTTGCGAAACCGCTTTAAGTATTTTTTAAGTTTATTTATAAACATCAAATATAACGGAATCGTTTACAAATTAAAGGAATCAGAACTTTTAATAATTGAATTACTTCATTCAATAAGTGATCATCATTGAGCAGAGACGTCAAATTCAAGTTTCAGAAATGAAAGACTAATGCGACGTTTAATATTGTGTCGCAAGGTTTCTTTAAACAACTGCTTATAGTATATGTGTGGCCCATTTTGATCGACAGATAATTATTTCACATACGTAGATAAAATTTATCATAAGACATTTCACTAAGCTGTGTTCCGAGAGCGAGTCGCGTCAGCTTCCTCGCGTTTGGCAGCACACCCGTGCTGCCGCGCAGTTGTTGTCAACTTATTTTAATCGCCAAAATATATTTTTCAGATCATTGCGATATTTTAGCTCAGCTGTGTTCCGCGAGCGCATCGCGTCCGCATCCGTCGCGTCCTCATCCGTCGCGTCCGCGCCCGCGCGCCGCTTCCTCACAGCTACTACCCGTGCTGCCGCTTAGTTTTCGGTAACTTATTTTAATCCCTAAAACATATTTTTCAGCGCATTCCGATATTTTAGCTGAGCTGTGTTCCGAGAGCGCGTCGCGTCCGCATCCGTCGCGTCCGCGTCCGCGCGCCTCGCGCCGCTTCCTCGCAGCTACTATCCGTGCTGCCGCTTACTTCTCGTTATCTTATTTTAATTCCTAAAACATATTTTTTAGAGCATTGCGATATTTTAGCTGAGCTGTGTTCCGAGAGCGCGTCGCGTCCGCATCCGTCGCATTCGCGCGCCGCGCGCCGCTTCCGCGCGTTTGGCAGCCACACCCGTGCTGCCGCGCAGTTGTTGTCAACTTATTTTAATCGCCGAAATATATTTTTCAGATCATTGCGATATTTTAGCTGAACTGTGTTCCGCGAGCACACGTCGCGTCCGCATCCGTCGCGTCCGCGTCCGCGCGCCTCGCGCCGCTTCCTCGCAGCTACTACCCGTGCTGCCGCTTACTTCTCGTTATCTTATTTTAATTCCTAAAACATATTTTTTAGAGCATTGCGATATTTTAGCTGAGCTGTGTTCCGAGAGCGCGTCGCGTCCGCATCCGTCGCATTCGCGCGCCGCGCGCTGCTTCCGATCGTTTGGCAGCCACACCTGTGCTGCCGAGCAGCTGTTGGCAGCTTATTTTAATTGTCAAAATATATTTTTCAAATCATTCCGATATTCTAGCTAAGCTGTATTCCCCGTGCGCGTAGCTTCCGCGCAACGAAATGATGCTATTGAAAAGAATTCTCATTTTAAATGCATTTATTGTAGGACATATATTGAGAGGAGTATGCAAATGTTTACTAAAATAAATATTTAACAAAATTCATTAAATAAAAATATGTAAAAATTTAAGAAAGAATTTGGGGAGTAAGTTAATTTTTTCTTTCGATTAAAAAAAAAAATGGGGAAGTTGTTCATTTCTTTTCGGTACCTATTTTTTAAGTTTGGGGAATTTGTTCACCATGTAGCTATTTCCATGTAAACCAAATTTCAGAGAAATCCGTTGAAAAGTAAAAATTTGTATAGGGAAGAAATATACCACACAACAAAATATGAATTTTATAAGAAAATTGGGCGTAAAAGTAGGCGTGGTCGGTAAAAATCATATGGCGACCTTCCCTGGAATATGTACTAAATTTCGGAGAAAGCCATTGAAAAATAAAAGTTTGTATAGCAATCAAATAAAGAAACAAATAAAAGGAAAAAAATAAGTTTTATATACATAGAAGTTGGCGCAAAGTAGGCGTGGCCTGTAAGAAGCATATGGTGACCTGCCCTGTAGTATAGAGATCGTGTGACCAACTATACCAAAATATACCAAAAAACAGAAAATTAATTTTGTATAAAAAGTGGGCGTAGAAGTAGGCGTGGTCCGCAAGAATCATATGGCGACCTCTCTGGAGTACAGAGATCGTGTGTAGCAAATTTCAGAGAAATCCGTTTAAAACAAAATTGTCTAGCGAACAAATGTACCAAAAAACAGAATATGAATTGTATACAAAAAGTTGGCGTAAGAGTAGGCGTGACCGGTACGAAGAATATGTCGACCTTCCCTGGAGCTGAGAGATCGTGTGTAGCAAATTTCAGAGAAATTCGATAAAAAAAAAAATTGTGTAGCGAACAAATGTACCAAAAAACAGAATATCAATTGTAAACAAAAAGTGGGCGTAACAGTAGGCGTAACCGGTGCGATGAATATGCCAACCTTCCCTGGAGTAGAGAGATCGTGTGTACCAAATTTCAGAGAAATGCGTTGAAAAATATAAATTTGTATAGCGAACAAATATACCAAAAAACAAAATGAATTGTATGCAAAAAGTGGGCGTTAAAGTAGGCGTGGCCGGTACGAAGCATTTGGCGACCTTTCCTGGAGTACAGAGATCGTGTGTACCAAATTTCAGAGAATTCCGTTGAAAAATAATAATTTTTATAGCGAACAAATATACCAAAAAGCAGAAAATGAATTGTATATAAAAAGTGGGCGTAAAAGTAGGCGTGGTCGATAAAAAGTATATGGTGACCTTAGGTGGAGTACGGTGATAGTGTGTACCGAATTTCATAGAAATCTGTTGACAAATAAAAATTTGTATAGTGAACAAATATGAATAAAACAGAAAATGAATTTTACATAAAAAGTGGGCGTGAAAGTAGGCGTGGCCGGTAAAAAGTATATGGCGACCTTTCCTGGGGTATACAGATCACGTGTACAAAATTTCAGGAAAATCGGTTGAAAAATAAAAATTTGTATAGCGGTCAAACAAACAAACAAACAAACAAACAAACAGAAAATGAATTTTATATATATAGATTTTTTATTTTTAATTTTTTTTTTTCATTTGTCATTTTTTATTTTTCATTTTTATTTTTCATTTTTTGTCTTTCATTTTCCATTTTTTATTTTTCAGTTTTCATTTTTCATTTTTCGTTTTCCGGTTTTCGTTTTTCTTTTTTTCATTTTTTCATTTTTAATTTTTTTATTTTTAATTTTTTTTTTTTTTCAAATAGATTATTACATATCATAATTTTTTCACCAAAACAATCAGTCGTCACACCGATTTTGTTTTACGGCTCACATGATACGCTGTTTTTGTGATTATATTGTGATATAGAAATTTACCCCCCTGCGCCTATAGATGTTTACACATCAAAAATTTTCCATCTGTGGTCTCATCTTGCAATAGGTTAACAACGTGGTAATAAAGCATATCTGAGTATTTATAGGTATAGAGACTAAAAAAAATTATGGCTTTACTTTGCAAAAGTTGAAAAATGTTCATCGCATTTCATGACCTAGAGTGTTTTGGCACTAAAGTAGTCTGGGGCATTTGTCATTTCTTGACGTCTTATTATTAGATTTTGAAGTTATATAGCTTTTTGAAGATAATTTAGTACTGATATCGATTCTTATAACAACTTGTCGAAAAAATTAAACTATAGAACGAAATTTTCATAAAATCTCAAGAAAGTCATATTTTTCCCATAAAAACACATTTGAAATTTTTAATCGCATTAAGGCACCTCTATCTAAAATCGAGGTCATAGAGGTCATTTGTATTGGAGCTAAGTCTGAACATGCACCGGTCTTCACCAATTTCAATACCGCTTACGCTATGACCGACAGAAATTTATATACCGAATTTCATCAAAATAGATACATATTTACGACCTGTAGTTTGAATTCAAGGTTTACATGGATACACGGCAGGCGGACGGATAGACGGATGGACATCGACTCAAAAAATGAGCCTTCGATGGTCGGTATAATAAAAGATAGATCTGGGTCAAGATTTTTGATAGCTACAAACATCATCACAAAGTTCACATAGTGGTATAGGGTATAATCAAAAAAACAGGCTGGCTTGAAGACGTACAAGTACCGAATATAAATAAAAAAATTAAAAATGTTGAGGCAAAAAAGTGAACAACTTTGCTTTCCAAACAATGGGGTAAAAACATATGAAATCAACCGAAAATATTAACATTTGTGACCTCATCACCTCCAAATTTGATAAGATTTTGTACACATGATCTATGGATCGGCACAATAATATTTGCCAACTTTCAGACATATAGCCTTCGAACTTTCAGAATTATGGCCATTCCAAGTTGGCAAAAATCAATAAAAATGCACTCAGATGCCTTAACACAATTTTTAATTTCTCGAAAAGTATTCATTGCACGTTAATAATCAAGGGCTCATTTTACAGACTAAAACATGCGCCATTCCAAAAAAAAATTTTTTTCAAATTTTCGATCAAGGATAATGTAAATAAAAAAGGACTAAAATTTCCAAAGGATATTTCTCGAAAATCAATATTTTTAAAAATTTTAAAAAAAATATATGTTAATTCTTATTATGTTTTGTACAAGTCTGTCAAATTTCAATGTGGAGTCTTTATTACAACATGAGTTATTAAGAAAAAAGCAGGCGAAGGTTTATGTATTTCATGAAATGTACCAAAATACAAAAATTACAAAAAGAAGGACAAATCAAATGTAACGGAACTTTTTCGACTTTTCTTTGCTTAAACTCTTTTTCTCCATTGCTAAACCTTTAATAAAAAGTACAACATAATGTATTATCATTATTAAACACTTTATTACAGCATATTTATTTATTTCTGAAGGATTTCAATTAAAAAATCTGCATCTGCCGCGTATCGCTTAACTTTAATTTTTTTTTTATCTACAGGTTCAATATAATGCAGCTTTTGAGTTCCAGGAATAGTACGCAAATCATTAAAACGAATTTGAAGGAACCGTGCTTCTTCTTCGTGGTCTTCTAGAGTTAAAAACTCGAAATTACAGTTCAAAAGATTTTGCAGGCACCATTCATATAATTGTTTTGGAGTAGTTATTTGACCTTGTAATGGACGCTGTAAACTAGCTCGACGTGCCTCTCTCTTTACGGTACCTCCAAGACCGTCACTTGGGCCTTTTCCATGGCTTGTTGCAAAAAAATGCCACTCAGCATTACATCCAAAATCTTCCATATGATAACATAAATTGATAAAGTTCTTTTTATTTTTAAACTGGGCAGCACTACCGTCTGAAAAATACGTGATTTTCTTCGGGGTTGTTTTAAACTTTTTTCTCAAAAATACATTCAGGTGGCGATGGAACAGGTGAACAGCTACAGAATCGTGTACAAGACAATCAGATATTATTATGAAGTTTGTATGTTGTGTTTTTCCATCTGATTTAAAATAAATAGCAATTGGGTATAAAGTGGCCTGAGAGTTGTTCCAGTGAAATCCCTGGACTGCATCCTGAATAGTAAAAGAAGCATTTTCTGAAAAATCGCAAACTGCTATATACTCATTTTCTTCCAAATTTGATTTTCTTTCGCTCAGATATGCTGCCTGCTGTTTTGCAATAAATGAATGAGGTAATAGAATTTCAAGTTTTTCACATAGGGAATCCACAAAAACGTCGGCTTGGCCAATCATGGTCTCCAAATTATCCCTATCTACACTTACCCATTGTTTATATGTTATTTCATCAATATCATTTTGCTCTAGTAATTGATTTAGTTTTGCTTTTAAATTTTCAATTCCTGGACACTTGTTACATTTACGTAGGTGACACTTTGAAGAAGATGGAATGCATGTCATTTGTTTCAAACAATCTTTGTAACATTCAAGCTGATAATTCGGAACACCAGCAGTTAATTTTTTTAAATTTATGGCATCAATCATCAGCTTCACATTTTGATGCTTTGTACAAACACACACGTTATGAGATCCACTCGCATTTGCTAGAATTATATTCCTCGGACGAAGTTGGCAAAACTTGGAAATACCTATTTTTATTCCATCATGTCGTTCCTTGAATAAGGCGTACATTTCTCTTAAGTTTCCAAGCAAAAGTCTTTTATTTTTCCTGACTTTTGTACCATTTTCAAAAAAAGACACGAAATCTTTCTGTCCGGGCATACACCTGCTGACGTCATCGGATTCATAAAAGGATTTTACTAAATTGCTTGTCACTGGTGAAATTGGACTTCCCAGTTTTGGGTTAGGCGTACTCATCACACCCTTTGTTTCAACCAAATGCTTAACTTTTCGCGCGATATAGTTTGTAACCAGGAATTCTTCCTCAATTTTATGTATTGCCCAGCTTTTTGGTAAAATTGTTAGCAGTTGGATTTTCTCGCTATTTTTTGTTAATGTTTTAAACTTTTCTTTTAATTGTTCTATTATTTCGGATTGTGGGCACATATGCGAAGTTGATTGTGCTGAACCGTGGAAAATTTTGTCTTGAATCGAATCACTTATTTTCCTGAATTTTCCATCTCTGTACCGTTTTTGATGTAACTTCTTCTTTTTTATCGGAGATTGTTCCAGATACGGTAAAGATTGGTTTAATTTTGAAATAGCAACTTCTTCCGTGCCTGACGCAATGTCATCTTCTTCCGTGCCTGACGCAATGTCATCGAAAGTATCTACATTTTCGTTTATGTCTGAACCTTCTTCCAAATTAGATTTATTAGATTTCTTCAGATGCGAAAATTTTATTCTACATGTCCCACAAATTTTATTTGAGATCGTAATGTTTTTATCCTTAGTATACTGTAGCATCCATTCTTGGACTTGTCTTAAACTTTTATTGCACCCAGTGTGACCGGATTTTATAAAAGGATTACAGCAAAATGTTGAATGGAATGGCATATTTTTTTTATTTAAATACCACAACCGAATGAATTGTGCACGACTTTTTTGTATTGACAATAATTATAATTTATTTAAATATTTAGTTTCTTTTTTTTGTTTTTTCAAACGATCAAGTCACTTTAACACTATAACACTTTGACGTTTAGCACTTATGAAATCTAGTATTCAACTGAAGTTTGACTTACAGTCTCTGAACGATTTATACTGTTTTTTTTTGGTACAAAAAATAGATTACTGGTAAAAAAAATACACGCCTTGCTTTTCTTGAATTGGAAAATTTGCGTGAACTACGGATCATAAAATGTTTTTTAAATAGGGACTGAATTTGCTACTGCCAATAAGCCGACCACAGGTCATAAAATATTTGTAAATTTTTTGTGTGAACAGGCAATAAATATTTCGTCTAGGTTGTAAAGTCGAAAAAGTTCCGTTACATTTGATATGTCCTTCTTTTTGTAATTTGTCACCTTTTTGTATTTTGGTACATTTCATGAAATACATAAACCTTCGCCTGCTTTTTTCTTAATAACTCATGTTGTAATAAAGACTCCACATTGAAATTTGACAGACTTGTACAAAACATAATAGGAATTAACATATATTTTTTTGAAATTTTTAAAAATATTGATTTTCGAGAAATATCCTTTGGAAATTTTAGTCCTTTTTTATTTACATTATCCTTGATCGAAAATTTGAAAAAAAATTTTTTTTGGAATGGCGCATGTTTTAGTCTGTAAAATGAGCCCTTGATTATTAACGTACAATGAATACTTTTCGAGATATTAAAAATTGTGTTAAGGTATCTGAGTGCATTTTTATTGATTTTTGCCAACTTGGAATGGCCATAATTCTGAAAATACGACACTGAAAGTTGGCAAACGCTATTATTATGTTTAACTTTCCCTTCGTACTAAAATTCATCCAATTCGAAATCGGTGCGGTCAACTCATTGGTTGATTTCATATGTTTTTACCCAATGACGAAACGTAAGTGCTGGTCGACTTTTTGCAGCTGTCTGGTCAGGAATTATATTTCGCAAATGCAGGAGGGAGTGTTCCAGCAGACTGCCGAGTTATAAAAATCTAAATTTTCAACGACGTTTTTGTTCGGGCAAGCCGTTTGTGCTTGTCAAGAGAGTCGTTTATTTACAACCACACGTTCAATAAATACAGATGTGTACTTAATATAGTGCCTTAAGAAACGATTTCTTCCAGTTCTTCCAATAACACATAATATGTACTCAATCGTGTTGCCCGACCTCGCCACTTGTTATTATAGTAAAAAAGCTATTGAGTGGTACCAAACAAATGGTGTTATATTTGTGTCAAAGGAAGCTAATCCTACAAATCGTCCAAAACTAAGACTCATTGTACAATTACACTGTCCAACAGCATTTTTGGAACAGAATAGCGACCCTATAATTCTGAAAGGGTATGTTGAGTAGAAAATTTTTTTGTAGAACAAACTTATGGTCCAGCACGTCTGAGTATTTTTTTTACAATGGGTCAAAATTTTAATTTTTTGGTCGAAGGGAGCATTATACTTTATGAAAAAAATGCTGTATGTTAATGTCTGAGAGAATTCTTATGGTCAGAGTTGTATTTTGGAATTGTATGAGGATTATTTTTGTGGGAGATCCTAACCCTCTAACTGGTCTCTTAATGGGTCAATTTGACCCTTTTTTCGAGAAAATCAAAAATATCCTTTAAAAAAGGACATTTAACGATTAAAATATTCTACGAAAATGTTTGCCGAAAAATTTCAGTGGGGGTCACCAAAGACACCATTTTGGAAATAAAGTTCTTTATGCTTAATTAGTAATATTATACACCAACATATACAAAACAGGTAAAAACGGCGTCAAGTTCGGCTGGGCCAAACACTGAGTTCTCGCGTCTAGTCAGCTGTGACTTACAAATCGGGTGTGATATTTATTAAAATTAATGATAAAAAATAAAAGAAAAAATTCAAGCATAATTGAGCTACTAAGCAGTACATATCGGGTGTGATTTTTACTAAAATTAATATAAAAAAAGAAAAATTAAAGCTTAAATAAGCATGGCGGATTCTGATTGCAAATTAAGAGATTGGTTTTGTTTTATTTGTGGACATTTTACGCACCATCAAAGCAGAAGAAAGATATTGCCTACAATTGAAGAACCATATTTTCTTTTCTTTGGAATACGATTTTTATCTGAAGCTTGGATACCAAAAACCGTATGTACTACTTGCGAAAGTGGTCTTTTGACCTGGTACAAAGGCGGTACTAAGGCGCTGCCATTACATGGATTGAACCTGAAGATCACAAATCAGATACATGCTATTTCTGCGTAAATTACAAATTTGGTAGAAGCCAAAGGCACTACGCGACAATGACATACGAAGCAACAAATAATGTCATTTTACCAGAATTGCGCTGTGAAGGTGTTCCGGTGCCTCAACCGCCTACACATACATTTTCGGCCAATATGACAGTCGCCAATACAGAAATAACAGCGGCGGTTGAAAACATATCAGATATAAGTTACTTGCCTCTTGATGGTTTAAACATATGTCCTAATTTGGTAGACCAAGCTTATTTTGAAGATCTTGCAAGAGATTTAGGACTAACAATAGAGAAAGCTGAAATATTATGTTCCAGATTGAAAAACAGGAATTTGATAAAAGCCGATGTAAAAGTTACATTTCCAAGAAAAAGACACGCTGATCTGGAAAGTTATTTTAAAAAATCAGAAGAACTTGTATACTGTTGCAGTATTGAAGAGGTTCTAAAATATCTAAAGCTTCCACTGGACTCTTCCGCTTGGCGACTATTTATAGATAGTTCAAAACACAGCTTAAAAGCAGTTTTACTGCACAATGGAAATCAGCATCCATCAATACCGGTTGCGTATTCCACAAAAAAGGAGGAAACATACGCAAATATTTCAAATCTCTTAAATAAAATTGAATTCAAAATGATTGCAATATTGACTGGAATGCAAACAGGATACACAAAATATATGTGCTTTCTTTGTAAATGGGATTCACGTGCTACCAGCAGCCATTATCATATTAAATATTTCGAAGAACGTAGAGAAAATATTATTGGTGACTTAAATGTAATCCATGAATCCCTTGTCCCAAAAGATAAGGTCATACTTCCACCGCTGCATATTAAGTTGGGCGTGGTGAAAAATTTTATTAAAAGCTGAAATACACAAGGAAATGCTTTCAAACGCATTCAAACAATTTTCCCCAGATTACCTGCAGCAAAATTAAAAGAAGGTAACATACGGTTTTAAGAAATAATTTATTTCATTCAATGTACATTACCTTTTCTAGGAATGGTCGTTGGACCCGATATAAGAAAATTATTACAAGATGAAGAATTTTATGGTCATCTGTCGGATATGCAAAAGACAGCATTTGACTTTATGCAGCTGGTTATATCAGAATTCCTTGGAAACTCAAAAGCACAAAACTATGCAGAAAATATTGAAAGCATGCTAATCAGTTTTAACAATATTGGCGTTAAGATGTCACTAAAGCTGCATTTTCTGCACTCTCATTTCAATTTTTTTAAAGAAAACCTTGGAGCGGTTTCAGATGAACACGATGAAAGGTTTCATCAGGATATAAAGGTATTGGAAGAAAGATTCAAAGGGAAATCCCAAAGTGTAATGCTTGCTGAATACGTATGGGGCTTGTACAGAAACCTTGACCCATCGGAACATTCACGTCAAGCTAAATACAGGAAACCGTATTAAGTTTAATCTTTAATCAATTGTCATACTACTGCTATTTCCTAATTCCCTTTTACTCGAAAATTTGAAGCAAAAAAATAAATATGTACATACTATAATAAACCAGTATTAAAACAAAATTATAATTTTTTTATAGAAGTTGGCGTGTAATTTTGCCAATTAATCGTAAAGAGCTTTATCTACAACAATGGTGTCTTTGGTGACCCCCACTGAAATTTTTCGACAAACATTTTCGTTGAATATTTTAATCCTTAAATATCCTTTTTTAAAGGATATTTTTTGATTTTCTCGAAAAAAGGGTCAAATTGACCCATAAAGAGACCAGTTAGAGGGTTAAGATCTTCCACAAACATAATCCTCATATAATTCCACAATACAACTCTGACCATAAGAATTCTCTCAGACATTAACTTACAGCATTTTTGTCATAAAGTATAATGCTCCCTTCGACCAAAAAATGAAAACTTTGGCCCACTGTAGAAAATTACTCAGACGTGCTGGACCATAAGTTTGTTCTACAAAAATAATCTACTCAACATACACTTTCAGAATTATGGGGTCGCTATTCTGTTCCATTCAAAAAGTCTTAATTTGTTGGACAGTGTTATTATTAAGAATCAACTCGAACAGAAAGAGAGTTCGGAATTAAGTGGGCAGCTTCTACTAAAAAAGCGTATAAAGATACCATTTTATCCCTGATGGAAGGCGTTCCGTAAAAAATTAAAAATTTTATCATATACATGATATTCTAGAATTGTAAATTTAAAACTTAAATTTAACAAATATAAAAAAAAAAATTAACTTTTTGGTTTTAATTTATTACGACAAATGCGTGCAATATTTATTTTGCTCGCACTCTTTAAATAGATAATATAAAATAAATAAACTATTAATTTCATATATTTATGAACTATAACATAAACAAAATGAGAACTATATTTTTAAACGTAAAGGTCAAACCAACAAAATTTTTATTGTGTCAAAACACTTTCTTTACATACTGTATCTGACGTTTTTAAGTTTCTGTTACTTTAATTAATACCACGTGTAAATAACATTACCTATTTTTTTATATTCCTAGAACTCAAATTGCTATTAACTAAACACTGGAATGTGATTGTCATTTAGGTACGTACTCCTCAGTTTTAAATTACAAACAAATACAATATTATCTTAGCTAGAACACTCGTTCATAAATAAAGTTTAAGTAGCAAAAATTTTTAAATTTTAATGAAATGTTTGGGAAATGTAGCTTATATGCTAAACGAGAATACATTTACATTAACAAAAAGCCATAAACAGACTTTAAGTTTAATGACGCCTTGTCACACTCGCACGAAATATCAGCTTCATTACTTACTAAAGCTACATTTTCTTTTCTGTAGAACATTAATGAAGGTACGAGTATAAGAAATTTAGCTTCAAAATAAGAAAATGTAAATTATAAATACTCGGGTTCTTGTCACTCCATATAAATATTTTCTTCTTTTATTTCCATAGATATGATTAGCAGTGCCTTCGAGTCATAACTTTTTAAAATTATAATTTTTATATAAAAAGAAAACACAAGCACATATATGAAAATAATATATTTTTTTTCTTCACATAAAACCGCTTAATTTTATGTTAATACCACTAATAAGTTAAACAAAAATTTGAAGAAAATTCCAAAGAACTTACAGCTCTATTTGGTAAAAAAAAATATGCTAAAGTAAGGATGAGACATACATGCATATAAAAGTGTGACGAGTATATACGTAGATATTTTTTCACCTTTCCATATATTCATTTCAAAAGTAACGCTTGGTGATATAATAGCGCCGCAAATTTATCACTGAATGCTGGTAATCGGTACTTAGGGTACAAATTTTTTTAAGAATTTATTAAATATAAATTAAATTCACATATTCGCTTCAATAAAACAAAAAAATTTGTAAAAAATGTTCTCTATTTCCCAACGTACTACCATTTCAGCATGATACACTTTTCCCAGCGATATTCAATAGCTTCGATACTCTGTTTATTGTAAGATCCCGCTAGCCCCTGCTTCGAAATAGTAACTAATCCGAGATAGCTGAATCTGGCGAATAGTGTACGTGATAAAGTAATTTGAACTTTAATTCATGGATTTTGGTTATCGCAATTGTGGACGTGTGAGCTGAAGCATTGCGTTGATGAAGCAACACTTTCTCTTTTGCCAAATGCGGCCTTTTTTCTTTAATTTCAATACTCAGCGTTGATTGTGTTTCCCTTTTGAAAATAATCTGTAAAAATTATCACACGCGCATCCCCCCCAAAAAAAACCAAACGTCATAACCTTGCCTGTACATGTAACTGTGTTCGCCTTCGATTATCACATTTGATTCGACTGTTCTGACTGTTTCTGTATCTTAGGTGGTGGACCTCATTATTACGAGACATCGGCAAACATTCTATTGAAACATTTTCACGTCGCACTGTGTCTGAAGTTTTGATTTCATTGGCCAAAAGTCAAATTTATTTTGTCAAAGAGTTTTAAAATTTTAACGTCATATTGTAGCTACAATATCCAAATTGAGGTAGCCAACATATTTGGTTAAACTATTGCTAATTGTAGGCGTGGCATGCTGTCAAACTCAACTGGTTTTTAATATCGGAAAAAGATTTTTTTTTTTTGTTTTTTTTTTTATCAAAAATAAATGGTTACTACTCGCAAGTTATCATCGATAATGACCTGCGGTCCTTTTGAAAAGGTTGGTAGGATTGTAGTCTTTAATTGTTGTAAGTGGTCTCAGCCCTACCGTTTAATATTAAATTGCTATATTTGTGACAAATTTCAACTTTAGTGGAATAGAACTTCTAGGGAACAAACGAGAACAAGAAACGTATACACCTTGAGAAAGGCGAAAGTGTCCTCTTTAACCATATATATACTTTTGCACCCGCTACGACCCTTCAGTAGAACACTTTTTTCATTTTAAAAAAGTTATATTATATTATAACTTAAACAGCCCTATAAATATACATTGGTGTGTTAAATTTGTGCTTTAGGTATTTTATTGCTTATAAAAGTCAATATTAGTTCTATTACCAGTAATGATATCTGCTTACACAATACACCACCCTTTTTATATATTTGTACGTAAAAGTATCAAATGGAAACATAGAAGTAATTCTTTTTTATAAATGGGGATGTGATGGAAAATATTTCACACTCAGATATGTTCATGGTATCATTTGTACCATTGTGATTGAAAAAAATTTTGGAAGATTCAGAAACATCAAGCCAATTAAACCAAGTCCCGAAAAAATCATTAAATAATACCGAAGCATATGAATTTTGATTAGCTTCTTTTCAGATACACAACAGCATCTGATATAACAGGAGTAGATTGAAAATAATCCTAGAACTACTTGCGTCCAATGAAGAAATTGACTCTAGAAAATTTGGATGTTGTGCCAAGGAAACTGCAAAAATATATACAATCACAAGATCTATCAGAGGAAGCTCAGGAAAAAAGGAATAAGCATCATAGATTTTATAGAGAGCCAATACTAGAAAAATTTCACAATTATCTATTTTATATATTATTTGTAACGTCAGACCCGCTCATATCCAATATTCGAAATCGATGTAAAGTGGAACATCGGGATTTATATGATGAAGTCAAAAGACTAGTAAAACAAAAATAACACAGAACAAAATATGGAATATTTACAATCAACATTTTTTTTTTTTAATTAACCAACACTCAGGGGATGCCCCCTACAAATGCAGTGCATTGTGTTGATTTCCGGAAAATAGGTTGTGGGAAGGAATCAAATGAAAAAAAATTATAATTGTCTTTCATTGTTATTTAAGTACGAAAATATAGTATTAGTAAAAAAATAATAATAAACGGAACCTCCAGTTGTTACAAATGCTATTAAAATCTTTTGAAGTTTTTATTTTTAAAAGGACTTTTATCCACATTTGTATGAAATGTTTTAATAGATATGAAAGATTCAAAAAATAAAAACCCTTATTTTCATATCAAAATCAGATCATTGCGCTAATGTTTAGCAGATTTATTTTGCGAAAATTTACAAATTTGACAGTAAAAAATTATAAATTTTTATGTAGTAATAGCAAGACTTCTATATAATATTGCTAACTTTTTTTTAAGTGGAAATATTCTTTGAGTCTAAACAAAAAAGGATTTTAATTTTTGTGTAATAATAGCAAAATTTTCTGTTGATTTTTGGGTGTAAAATTTTTTTGACTGTAAACATTTAAAAAAATCCCATTATTTCAAAATATGTTTATAATAGATTTTATTATAACCTAAATATGACATTTTTTAATAAATAAAAACCCATATATCACACTAAAAGTTAAAAAAACAAAAGTTAATCTTAGACCTGGAATTCTTTAAAAAATTCTCAATCTATTTTAATGAAATTAAAACTGAGTTAAGTTCAACTAAATATCTATCTATTAAAAAAAATACTAAAATATTTTGATCGATTCAAAAGTTACATAATTTTGGCCAATGAAAAACTATTTTCAGTCACTGTGCGCCGCTGTTTCCGTTATATTGTAAGCAGCTTTTTCATCTCCAAAATTTCCAACAATATGCACTTTTTAAAATGCCCATCACTTCAGCCAGCTTTCGCCCCTTAAGTCGACAGTCATGCAATACCACTTTATGGATTTTCTTAAGCGTTCTGGCGTGGCAAAATCAATTGGTCGACCACTACGGTATTCGTCTTGGCAGCTTGTGCGGCCTCGTTTAAACTTTGCCACCTATTATTTTATAGTCGTAAACTCAGGAATAGACAGAGTCTAGCTCGGTTTTAATATTGATTGCACTGAGATTATATGAAATGAAAGTGCTAAATTTCATAACGGTGACCAATTTTTTCTACGTTTTAAAAATCACTGAGATCGTTTAGTTTTGATGGCTCACCAAAAAATTTATTAACCAGCGTGACGCCTTGAAACTTAAAACATATTTTTTTTATAACCAAATTATTTTTTTTAAACTAGTGCCGCCATCTACACGTCAGGTGTGGTTGCTCTGGGACAGCTCTAGTATATTCGTGTAAGACTGTTTTTTTTTTTATATAACAGTTATTAACTGTAAAAAAAGAAACGACTAAGTTAAAAATGTTTTCCATTGCTGACTACCTTACCTTTTCACATCAATAATATTTCTGATGTAAGAGTGTAGAATTTCCACTTCAAAAGTGTTTAACTGCGTACTCGTGTGAGAGAATGTTTAATAGTAAAACTTTTAGCTGTGAATTTCTTCTGAGTATGAGTAGAAATATTTAGCTTAATTTTAACGACTTTTTGTTTTTTTTTTTTGCTATACCCTCCACAGCTCAGTGGCAGAGGGTATATATAGGTTTGTCATTCCGTTTGTAACGCATCCAAATAAATTTCTGAGACCCCAAAAAGATATATTTTCTTGATCCTTATAACAAGGGAAGTTGATTTACCGATGACCTTCTGTCCGTCTGTCTGTGGAAATCCAAAAAAAAAAAAAAAAAATATGAAAAATGAAAAATGGAAAATGGAAAATGAAAAATGGATTATGAAAAATTAAAAATGAAAATTGAAAATTGAAAATTGAAAAATGAAAAATGTAAATTTAAAATTGAAAATTGAAAATTGAAAAATTAAAAATGGAATATGAAAAATGAAAAATGAAAAGTCGAAAATGGAAAATGGAAAATGCGAAATGGAAAATGCGAAATAAGAAATGGAAAATGAAAAATGAAAAATGAAAAATTAAAAATGAAAATGGAAAATGAAAAGTGGAAAATGGAAAATGGAAAATGGAAAATGAAAAATTAAAAATGGAAAATGAAAAATGAAAAATTATAAATGGAAAATGGAAAATGGAACATGAAAAATGAAAAATGAAAAATTAAAATTGAAAAATGAAAAATGGAAAATGAAAAATTAAAAAAGGAAAATGAAAAAGGCAAAACGGAAAATGAAAAATTAAAAATGAAAAATGACAAATGAAAAATGAAAAAATGGAAAATGGAAAATGGAATATAGAAAATGAAAAATAAAAAATGGAAAATTGAAAATTGAAAAATAAAAAATGGAAAATTAAAAATTAAAAATGAAAAATGGAAAACGGACAACAGAAAATGAAAAATTAAAAATGGAAGATGAAAAATCTAAATTGAAAATTGAAAAATGAAAAATGGAAATTGAAAAATTAAAAATGAAATATGGAAAATGAAAAATGGAAAATGAAAAATGAAAAATGGAAAATGAAAAATTGAAAATCGAAAATGGAAAAGGGAAAATGAGAAATGGAAAATGAAAAATGAAAAGTGGAAAATGAAAAATTAAAAATGGAAAATAGAAATGAAAAAATGAAAAATGAGAAATGGAAAATGGAACATGAAAAATGAAAAATTAAAACTGAAAAATGAAAAATGAAATTGAAAAATGGAAAATAGAAAAAAAAAATGGAAAATGAAAAATGCAAAATGGAAAATGTGAACTTAAAAATGAAAAAAGACAAATGGAAAATTAAAAATGAAAAAATGGAAAATAGAATATGGAAAATAAAAAATTAAAAATAAAAAAAATGGAAAATTAAAAATTAAAATTGAAAAATGGAAATTGAAAAATGGAAATTGAAAAATTAAAAATGAAATATGGTTAATGAAAAATAGAAAATGAAAAATGAAAAATGGAAAAAGAAAAATGAAAAATTGAAAATCGAAAATGGAAAAGGGAAAATGGAAAATGAGAAATGGAAAATGAAAAATGAAAATGAAAAGTGGAAAATGGAAAATTAAAAATGGAAAATGGAAAATGAAAAATGGAAAATGGAAAATGTAAAATGAGAAATGAAAATTGAAAATTGAAAAATAAAAAATGGAAAATTAAAAATTAAAATTGAAAAATGGAAAATTAAAAATGAAAAATGGAAAACGGACAACGGAAAATGAAAAATTAAAAATGAAAAATGAAAAATCAAAATTGAAAATTGAAAAATGAAAAATTGAAAATCGAAAATGGAAAAGTGAAAATGGAAAATGAGAAGTGGAAATTGAAAAATTAAAAATGAAATATGGAAAATGAAAAATGGAAAATGAAATATGAAAAATTGAAAATCGAAAATGAAAAAGGGAAAATGGAAAATGGAAAATGAGAGAAGGAAAATGAAAAATGAAAATGAAAAATTAAAAATGGAAAATAGAAATGAAAAAATGGAAAATGAGAAATGGAAAATGGAAAATGGAATATGAAAAATGAAAAATGAAAACTGAAGAATGAAAAATGAAATTGAAAAATGCAAAATGGAAAATAAAAAATGGAAAAGGGAAAATGAAAAATGCAAAATGGAAAATGTAAACTTAAAAACAAGTAAGAAAATTATAGTCGGTCTAGACCGACTATACGATACCCTATACCATGCGTTTAGAAACCCTATCTCTTAGGCCCAACTAACTGGACATAGAAAATAAGCAGAAACCAAATTTGAGTGGGATTTTTATAAATTTTTTTGGCTGCAGATATGAAAAAGTTCATATCGGATGCTATATCTATATAGGGACTAGGTCCAAAAATGGACCGATCCTGATCATGTTTGGTAAAGTCTCTTGTATTTTGCAAAAATATATACAAACAAAATTTGAGAAGAATCAGTGCAATATTTTTGTTTTTTAATAGATTTAAGTGAAGATCGGGAAGCAGGTCTATATGGGGTCAAAGGTATCATTTTTGGACTACTCATTAATGGATGTAATGAACGCATACAAACCCAATTTGAGTAAGATCTATATGACAATTTGGATCTTATGGCAATTTATGTCGATTCCATATGGGTAATTTGTATGGGGGCTAGGTATGAACATGGACCGACTCTCACCAATTTCAATAGCGTTCATCCCATGGCCGGTAGAAGCTTATATACCAAATTTCATCAAAATATATTCATATTTGCGACCTGCTGTTTGATTACAAGGTTTACATGGACACACAGACGGACGGACGGACGGACGGACATTGTTAAATCAACTCAGAAAGTGATTCTGATTCGATCGGTATAATTAAAGATGGGACTAGGTCAAATATTTTTGGTTGTTACAAACAGCAGCACAAAGTCATTATACCCAAACCATAATGAAGAATGACAAATGGAAAATGAAAAATGAGGAAATGGAAAATGGAATATGGAAAATAAAAAATTAAAAGTAAAAAAAATAAAAATGGAAAATTAAAAATTAAAATTGAAAAATGGAAAATGAAAAATGAAAAATGGAAAATGGAAAACGGAAAACGAAAAATTAAAAATCGAAAATGGAAAATTGAAAATTAAAAATGAAAATTGGAAAATGGAAAATGGAAAATGAAAACTGAAAAATGAAAAATGTAAAATTAAAAATTAAAAATTAAAAATTAAAAATTAAAAATTAAAAATTAAAAATTAAAAATTAAAAATTAAAAATTAAAAATTAAAAATTAAAAATTAAAAATTAAAAATTAAAAATTAAAAATTAAAAATTAAAAATTAAAAATGAAAAATGAAAAATGAAAAATGAAAAATGAAAAATTAAAAATGAAAAATGAAAAATGAAAAATGAAAAATGAAAAATGAAAAATGAAAAATGAAAAATGAAAATATAAAAAAGAAAAATGGAAAATTTAAAATGAAAAATGGAAAACGAAGATTGAAAATTAAAAATGGAAAATGAAAAATGAAAAATTAAAAATGAAAATTGAAATATGAAAAATGAAAAATCGAAAATGGAAAATGGAAAATGAAAATAGGAAAATGGAAAATGAGAAATTAAAAATGAAAAACAAAAGATGAAAATTGAAAAGTGAAAAATGGAAAATGATAAAAAAAAAAATTAAAATTGAAAATGAAAAAGGTGGAGGGTATCAAAGATTCAGCCCAGCCGAATTATCACTCATAGTTGTTATTTTATAAAATTTATTTTCTTATGATGGAAATACTTATATCCATATATCTCATTTTGTTAAAGTTGCTATGTTACAAAATTAATACTGAATTTCTAATGAATTGTTTGTGACATGTACCAATTTTTTTCTGATGTTTAATCTAAATAACATATTCGTATATAAAAAAAGAAAATAATTTAAAGATTTCTGAGCAGCTAATCGCAATTTAGCACATTACCTGTTACTACCTGAAAACGTTGGAATTTTTTTTATTAAACTATCAGTTCTATTAGATCCATTGAGAAAATTTGAAAGTTCAGAATTTTCCCATTTTCCTTAATAGGAAAATAGAAAAATTGAGCAATAACTAAATGTAGTCACAAAGAAGAAGAAAATTTTTAATTGCACTGCTTTTAAAAATATATAAATTACTAGTTGTTACATTTTTATTAACACACAATACTGTGCTAAAGTGAAAACTTGACTTTAAATTAAAACTTCGCGAACTTGTCGATTTGGGCAACCAATATTTTTCAGGTTGCAAATATTGTTTTTAACATAGTTATTTGCAAAATTTAAAGTCAATACCCTCATTCGTTTAATATTGACGCTCGCTTATGTGAACAACTAAAAGTTAAATTGGCGGTTTTAGCAATATTTTAATATGTTTAACTAAGAAGTTTATCTAATTTTTTTTTAAAGCCGATAATTTTTATTTCAATTTATTGTATCTAAACAAAACCAATTTTTGTAGTGTAAATATGAAGTCAGTTTTGATGAGTAGTCAAATGTCGAAAGAAACGGGACGTGTTTTCATAAGCTCCGTAACATTTTTATAAATAAAGTACATTTAATTTAATAATCAGTTAGTTGATACCACAAAAAATCTCAAAAACAATAAGTTAAAAACAGTGCATAACAACAATTATTTTCAATTTTATTTACAAAAATACAAAAACTAAACAAAAATACAAAAACTAAACTTTCAATAATCAATAAACAATCAATTGCCTTAGTGAATATCTCACAAAAATAAGCAAAAAAAAACTCCATTTATGAGAGTTTTATGAGAGTTTTTTTATTTAAAAGAGTTTTAAAACTTTAAAGATCAGGTTTTAAATGTGCGTAACAAAGTCTAAAAAAAAAAAGAAATTGCAAAAAAAAACCCGCAAAAATATTAACAATAACAATAAGAACAATACCACAATGGATGAGCAATTAAACAATACACAAGAAGTTAGAAATACAGAGACAACAACAACACTAAATAAAACTCCCGCGGTTAAAATATTAAGAGAAGTTACACAATATACTCTTACTGGTAATGCTCACAAAACACCAAAATTGACTGATACAGAGTCCCCGCTGAAATTTATTACAATTATGGATAAACGTTTTGATAAACTCTCTGAACACATAAGTACAAAATTTCTTGAATATAAAAATAATTTCTTACCTGAACTTGATGAAAGATTTAATGTAATGATGTGTGAAATAACTACACTCACAGCCAGAGTGAATAAATTAGAAACAGTCGCGTCTGAAGTAATAAGTATGAAGAAAGATATTAAATCATTAAAGACACAATTAAAAAGGCATGAAAACAACACCGTAGCGTCTGATATACGTATAAATGGAATTCCGTTTGATGAAAGAGAAAATTTAATAGATATTTTTGGTTTAATTTGCTCTAGAATTAATTTGTCATTGCCCGCTATCAAATCAATATATCGTCTAAGCAATGCGAACAATAAAAATAAAAATAATTCGCCAGATGCGCCGATAATTGTCAAGATGTGGTCTCCTTATGACAAGAATTTTTTCTTAAAATCCCTCGCCAACTTTAGGAAAACACATAAAAATTTTGCCTTTACATTAAATCATATTGGCCTCGGTTCAAATCATAAGTTTTTCGTTAATGAAAGCCTCACGGTATCAAATTACCAAATTTTTCGTAAAGCAGTACGTATGAAAAAGGATAATCAAATTCATAGTGCCTTTACAATGCGTGGATTGGTCTATGTGAAGAAAGCCGCTGACAGCCAGGTATTGATCAAATTGATGATCATAATTTCTTGTTTCGTCCACCTGAGGGAGCCGACAGTTTTTCATTTTCCATCAATCACCAAAGTGGTGATGTTATATAATGTAAATTCTTTACCACAACTTATTTCATTAAAATTTTTAACTTTTCACAAAATTTATCTTGATTTGTTTTGATAATTTTATTAACTGTAAAATTTTTTTATACCTTCTTTATTATCTAAATCTAATTTTGTATGTCTTTAATTTCACCTTTAGTATAATAATGTTTTTATTGGCTTGTTTAAATATTACTTTTTGTGATAATTTTGGGGATATTTTTCTCCAGTTACTCATGTATATTAATGCACAATCTCAATAACATCAGGTAAATTCCAAATACGGCACAGCAAATATGATCAGAATCTTGACCAAACAATGTGATGGTTTGCAGATTTGCCATACTAATCCTCAAAGTTTGAGAAACAAGATGGACGAATTTAGATTTATTTTTGAAAACTGTGGCATACATGTTATATGTGTCTCGGAAACGTGGTCAGTCAATTACATATCGTGATTTCAAGAATTTAAATTACTCATTTCTTGAAGATGAATTTTCTAAAATTGATTGGCAACAAATATATTACATGATTTCGGTGAATGATCAACTATCATTTCTTGAAAGCAATATACTAAATTTGTTTAATCAATCAGTACCACTAAAAACTAATATAATACGTCCAACAAAAAATCCATGGTTCTCATATAGAATACAACAATCCATTAATCGAAGAGACCTCGCTTACCCTCGCTGGAAAAAGTTTAAAATGACAAATTTACATACTGAATACTGTGCTGCAAGAAATGAAACTCACAAGATGATTAAGCAAGCTAAATCGAATTTCTACGCCGATAAATTCTCATCAGCTTTAGGATCCAGAAAAACGTGGCAAACGATTAGAGAAATTGGCATCGGTAAAGATATGAAAAACGAACCTGTGTCCTTTGATCCTGACGTTGTAAATGAACAGTTCGTTAATATTCCTATGGTGGCAGCAGACATGAGTTAACACAATAATTACTTTTTTAATCACTTTGATCCCTCAATTAACCAATTTAGTTTTGATTGTGTAAATGAGATTGTTGTTTTGAAAAGTTGTATGTCTATTAAATCAAATGCTGTTGGAGCGGACGAAATTCATCCAAAATTTCTCAAAATTCTTCTCCCTCAAATTTTGCCATTCGTAACACATATATTTAATAGCATTATAACTACTAGCTGCTATCCTACTAAATGGAAAAATTCAGAAATTATCCCAATACCCAAAACGAAATCCGATTATAGACCAATTGCAATATTACCATTTTTATCTAAAGCTTTTGAAAGAATCATTCACGAACAAATATCACTTTATCTTAATACATACAATTTATTAACAGATCGTCTGTCCGGTTTTCGAAGAAAACATAGCTGTATTACTGCTTTGGTAGATGTAGCGGAGGATATAAGGAAAGAGATTGATGCAGGGAAGACAAATTTTTTAATACTCTTAGATCACTCGGAAGCTTTTGATACTGTTGATCACAATATTTTATGCTATAAGCTTAAAAACATGTTCAATTTCTCAACTACTGCCACACGTTTAATATCGACCTATCTTGATAATAGATATGTTCAAAGTATTTCAACCCGATCTAAATTACTGCCAGTTAGAAGAGGTGTTCCGCAAGAATCAATTGTAGGCCTTTTGTTTTCTCTTTATGCGAATGATCTTCCGAACCAACTTCAGTATTGTAAAGTAAGAATGTACGCCGACGATGTACAACTTTACATCAGCTGTAACGTTTCTATGATTCAACAATGTATCACAATTTTGAATGAGGAACTTCAGAGGGTTAAAGCTGGGCTACAGTAAATGGACTTAGCATAAATCCAAGGAAGTCTAAATGCCTTGTTATTCAAACACGATTTTATTTATTTTTTATTTATTTTTATTTATTCAGTCTATGGAATCATCCTTACAGACTACTTAAAGTATATGTACATTTATATTATAATTTATATATATAATTAAACATTTAACAAAATTGATATATAACATTTATTTAATTCAGTTGATTTAATGCATTTAAGTGTAATATAATATCTCTTCTCACAATATCCAAACTTTTATTAAAATCAATAAACTGATACAGCATATTAAACTCATCACAAATTCTACGTAGTGGCTTAAAATTAGCATAGTTTGTACAATAATATTTGATAGTTAGAAAGTTATAATTTCTTGACGATCGAAAAGGAATATTTATATTTATTTTGTTGATAAGAAATTCAGATTTAAGACTACCATTTAACAGTTTTAACAGGAAAGTAACATTTAGCATATGTCTGCGACTTTTCAATGTAGGAAGCTTAATTAGAGCCAGACGATTTTCATAAGATGGCAACCTCATATCAGGATCCCAGCCCAAACCACGAAGACAAAATAACAAAAATTGTTTTTGAACTGATTCAATTTTATTCGAATGTATATGATATTGCGGATCCCAGACTACAGACCCATATTCGGGTATTGGTCTTACCAAGGTAGTAAACAATTGTTTTGTCGTATACGGATCCGAAAACTCTTTAGCCCACCGTTTAATGAATCCAAGTACACCAGTAGCTTTATTTATTGTTAGCGAAATATGACTTCTAAAGTCTAATTTTTTATCCAGAAGTACGCCAAGGTCGTTGAATGAATCCACTAAATCAAGCACAGCATTATTCATGATATACCGACCATTAATTGGAATTGATCTTGTAAAAATCATATATTTGCATTTTTTGACATTTAGGTCCATTAGATTCATATTACACCAAGTAGTTAAACGATCAATATCATTCTGTAAAAGTGATTGTTGATCAAGATTGTTGAGGGTAAAAATTAACTTTACATCGTCTGCATACATTAATGTAGTTGAGTGTTTAATTACAGAAGGAAGATCATTTATAAATAGCGTAAATAAAAGAGGTCCCAAGTGACTACCTTGAGGTACACCAGATAATACTTTTATGTTGTTGGAATACGAGTTACGAAACTTAATACATTGTGTTCTGTCTTTTAAATATGATCCAATCCATTTTATCAGCAATATACCAAAGCCCATACGGTCAAGCTTAAACAACAATAGATCATGATTTACTTTATCGAATGCCTTGCTAAAATCATTATAAATAACATCTGTTTGTTTCATATTAATAAAACCATCATTTACCAAAGTTGTAAGCTCCAAAAGATTTGTTATTGTAGAGCGTGATTTGCAGAATCCATGTTGCGTTGGAGATATGATAGAGGACACATGATGTGACAACGTGTCATATATAAGTTTTTCAAATAGTTTTGGAATAGCACTTAATTTAGCAATACCTCTATAATTCGAAATACCAGCTTTAGATCCAGACTTAAAGAAGGGAATAATAAATGATTCTTTCCAAATGGGAGGAAAGTAACCCAATTTAAGGGATATGTTAAACATATAAGTCGAAGGAATATACAATAAATGTGCGCAGCGCTTTAAAATGCAACTAGGAACACCGTCAGGACCAGCAGCATACGACAATTTTAATTTTGTCAGGGCATTCAGAACTGTATGTTGATTGATGGATGGTATATTAATAATTGAAGATTCCGATATTATGTATGGATACAGATTATTAAATACTGTCGAAGAATAAGTTGATGCAAAAAAGTCTGCAAACATATTACTTATGGAGTTAATAGAACTGTTTATATAGCTGACCTAAATCTTAATAATGAATGTGTAGAAACTATAAATTCAGAAAAAAATCTAGGAATCTTCTTCAACAATACTCTTACATGGTCCGACCACATTAACTATGCATGTGGTAGAACTTTTTCGATGCTAAGAACAACGCAGCATTGCACACCCATCGATATTAGATCACTTATTGCAAAAACCTATTTAATGCCAATTCTGATGTATGGAAGTGAATTGTTTGC
Source organism: Cordilura impudica (assembly GCA_963682025.1). Classification (NCBI taxonomy): domain Eukaryota; kingdom Metazoa; phylum Arthropoda; class Insecta; order Diptera; family Scathophagidae; genus Cordilura; species Cordilura impudica. The sequence goes on from OY821517.1 coordinate 131,452,822, forward strand.
TGAATGTGATGCGTCTAGTAGAGATAAACTCAACTCTGCATTTAAAAATATAACACGTTACGTCTACGGCAAGAGAAGGTATGATTTCATTTCACCATTTACAACAGCTAAGCTCTATGGTTTTCAGTTTGATGAATTACTCAAAACCAGAGTTTTAATATTTTTGCATAAGGTAATCTACACTAAGGAGCCGGAACATCTATACAAACGTTTAACTTTTTCCAATTCTAATAGAGCAAACAGAATTATACCTCTCAAACGTCGTTATTTAATTTCCAGCTGACAGTTCTTCATTAATGCTGTCCGTCTTTGGAATTCAATCCCATACCATATACAAACTATAAGTAACGCACAAATTTTCAAAAAAAAGCATTGTTAGTCTGTTCTCGATTTAACTATTTTGAACTTTATTGTTTGATTGGATAAAAATTCTTTTTTCTCTTTTGTCATTTGATCATTGTGAAAACTTTGATTTGTAAAACTTTAAAGCTCTATTATTACTAAGTATTTTAATTTAGTACTTTTTTTTTAATTTTTTTGAGTCAAAATTAAACTTATGTCTAATACATTTACATTTACGTTAATATTGTAACTATTTGTAATTTGTTTTTTCTTTCTTTTTATAAATTATTTGTAATGTATAACTTTTTTTTTCAACAAATTAATAATTCTATACTGTAACAAGAGACATTAGTCTTGTGTATAGAATTCCAAATTAATAAATAAATTAATAAATAAATAGCCACCATCCTGGCATTAAATTTGGGCTAAACGTGAATTCAAATGTTATATTATAGGAGCAGAATCAAGTTCTTAATTCTGCAAGCTTTGTTTTAACCGATTCTTAAAAAGCCAAACGATACATATAGATATGCGATTGGTGTCAGGTGTCCAAAAATCATTTTCCATTTTTGGCTGATTCGGAGGAAAAATTGTGACCGTAGGCGGCATTAAACTCCTCATCAATACTAATTTGTCGGCAGAAGACCAATATAAAAAGTTAGGTCAAGGTGATAACGAAAAACTTCACTCGATTAACTACGATAATATTCCGAACAGAAACAGCACTTGACGCCCTTCAATATTGCTGTACACCAGGCAATGCAAATAAAAGGGAAAACTAACGCGGAACTGACGCAATGGGTTCTTTTTACTTTTAACAATTGTTTTCTCGATAACTTGCTTTCGCACTTAAATCCCCTTTTCATACATACAGACTTTTTCCCCATTGAGATCATTATGATGAACAATATTTCAGAGAAAGCTAATTACCTTGATTTAAAAAGATTCTTAATTTGTACTGACGAAAATTTGAACAAATAATTAGTGAACAAAATTTATGCAACTTTTTCGAAAAAACTGCTAATGGTTCCTGCAAAAACGACATAGCAAATTCCCTTAAGCAATTCAAACCGAAAATATTTATTCGTTTTGGAAAATATCATATATGAAATTTTTATACCACAACTCCAACCAACAAGAAGTCAGTCATGTCCAGGGTCCAGGTGGCGGTAGATGTACACTTTCTTTGTTTGTAATTAGAACTGTTTATCTTTATTTATCTTTTCAATGTATTTATAACGCGGCTTCATCTCGGATTCTCATCGAACTCAAAATTTGGGCAGAAAGGAAACAATGTACCAAAAGACACCGTAACTGTCATACAGACTCTCCTAGAGAGGTAAACTGTAGGACCGACACCCCCCAATTTTTCCTCCCCAACATTTCTTCCCATTCCTTAATTGGGCTCCTATATAAAGTTTAAAATTTTATGAAATTTATGAAAAGTATTGCCCTCACATCACCATATGTATGACTGACTCCCATTAGTTTTCCACCATAAAAAATTTTCAGAATATACAGTTAGGAACCAAAGTATAACATGGTCCACAATATTAGGATATGATGCTCAATATTTCTTATAATGTATGAAAATGAAACAATTTTTTCAACTTACCTTATTTCTTGCCATTTCTTAAAATTATAACAATAAGACACTTAATTCTGTTATGAGTATTTAATAAGATAATTATAATTAAAGTAAAGTATTCATATGTTACAATTTTGCATCCAGCTTATTTTTTAATCCATTTTATCGTTGTTTTAATATTTTTTTGTCGACAAGCCCCTTTTCTCTGTAGTTCTTGCAGTCTGTTTGCCATACTGTTACAAAAATTTGCAACCATTTCGTTGGGAATCGACTCCCAAATTTTCTTAACTCGGGTCCATAGCACGTTCCCGCCGTTTGAAGGTCGGCGTACTTCGATACTTTTGTCTTTATATAACTCCAAAAATTTTCGATTGGAATCATATCCGGCGACTGTGGAGGCAACTATAAAATTGAAACTCTTGGTTTTCTCACCAATTCCTAACCATTTTAGAAATATGTTTTGGGTTATTATATTGCTGAAACACAACGTTTTCAGGAAAAAGACCCAATTTGTCAATTACAGCTGGTATATTATTTTGAAAAATTTCTAGGTTTTGCTCGTTTTTCCTAATACCATCAATTTTAACTAAGGGACCATTTTTTTGTAATACAACCACAAACAATTATCGAACCACCACCGTGTTTCATTGCTTTTTTGTTTATTTATTAACCAACACTCAGTGGATTCCCCCTACAGATGCAGTGCATTGTGTTGATCTCAGAAAAATAGAATATGGGAAGGAGGAACGAGGGAGTAGTGTTTGTGGATATTTGACTTACATTTTGTTAGATTATAACTGTCAGGAAAGCCCTCTGCGAGGAGTTTATTCCACATACAGCTAATTCGACTGATAAACGAATTCTCTCTGTAATGCGTTGTGCGGTCAACTGCACAATAGATTACAAACGGATGTGATCTACTAGCGAACCGAAACTCGGGCACTTGGAATAAGTTCGCTAATGTTTATATGTTTATAGTTGACCTTTGTGTTTGTTGTGTGATTATTTTGTCTGACTTTAGGTCATGTATGTATTTAAAAACAAACAAAAACTCACTAATTTAGTTAAATTTTGGTCAGGTTTTTAATCTTTGTTGTGTTTTTTTTTTTTTTTTAAGCTAGTCAGACCTATGTTTTCTTTAATATAAATAAAAATGCATTTATTTTTTACAAGTTTTTCTCGACGTTTCGTCAATTATTTGTTGACTTTCTCAAGAGACGTCTATTTAAAATTATAAAACAATATGTTAAAAACAATAACATCACACCAAAATTATATTTCATTTACTTACAGTAACATGAATATTTTTAAATCACATTTAAATTAATTCTAAAAAAATTGTTTAATCAAAAATTAATATTAATTACAGTAGTAATTACAATATGTCTGAAAAATGACTATAAATCTAACAAACAAAAAATTTCTTCGCTTCAATGCGTCATCTCAAATATATGTAAAGTGCATATGTAGGTATGTACAAAACCGTACAGCACATATGAAAACTCTTACAAAAACTGAGAATAGTGGAAATTAGAAGTGTAGGTATTCAAAAAAATTTAAAAATAACGATTGTTTGTTTGGACAGAGTTGTATCTTCTGAAATTAATACAAAGTAAAGCTGTATGGTAGAAAACTGAATCTAACCACACTGCTCGTAGGCCTGACTTTAGGTGAGTGTGTTAAAGTGCTGACCAAAAAGTGCAAGTACGAGTGTATGTGAAGGTTCATGGTTCAAACCTCATGGCCGCCCTAAGTAGAAACATTTTCATATAGAAACAATCTATTCAATTAAAAACATAACAATTATCACAATGTTCAATAAATCGCTGATGAAGGCTGAAATGCCAGAAACCGGTCCGATTAAGAATACAGTGCAGTTTTGAATTTTTGTAATATATGCTTATTTCTCTTTATTACTTCTGATATTTCGATTAGCTTCGCTAATCATCTTCCGGGATACTTTATTTTATATATTCTAATTGTGGAGTTGAAAAACGTCTGTTTTTGTCGGCTATCTTCTTTCAACTAATCTTCAGAAGAACATTTCCCGTGGTAGTATCTAGAGTACTGTGCTACAAAACCAACATTCTGACGATGTTTCAATGAGTTTGAGAGATGGATACCCTACTGTCATTGATGTGCATCAACGCCCTCCTTTGCACACGGTCCATTAGCTCCAAAATAGACTTTGAAGCTCTTGCCCATTTATGGGAGTTGTATTCCATTTTCGCTCGTATGTAATTGGTATAGCTTTTAAGGAGATCAGAAGGAGTGAAGTAATTTTTGCACCATTTTAAAAAAGCAAGACACTTCAATGCTTCTTTCGACACCTGAAAAACATGGAAAAGAGAAGGAGAAAGAACGGAACCTTGGGGTACCCCTGAATTAAGCTGAAACTCATTAGTAACAACACGTGTGTATTGTTCGGTCCCTGAGAAAACTTGATAGAAATCGAGAAAAGTCATTATCGACCACAAATGCAATAAGCTTTGATATCAATGCACCATGCCACACACGATCGAATGCCTTGGTAATCTCTAGAGCAAGCTTTGTCCAATTTTTATATGTTTGAACAAATTCCTTTCGCCGCTGTATGTTTTCTTTGGACGAAAATCTTTTTTTCTTTTTTTTCAGCTGCCAATATTTTTAAACTCCGACGAGTCGTCATCAATTTTTAATGTTTTTAGGGCTTCAGTTAGGGTGACGCAATTGCCACTTGTTACTTATTTTGCAAGATGCCGACTAATACGGTCATTATTTATTTCATAGTTCAGCTTTATTCTTTGCACGGTCATATGAATTATTTTGAATTTCTTGGGTCGAAATAGACCCATATGTGGATATATCAATATATTTTATATATATATATATATATATATTTTTTTGTAATTTTTGTTAATAAAAGAAAGCAAAATATTTTATATAAATTCGGTATGATAAAAGGTACATAAACTAAAAAAAAATATATTATTTTACAGAAATTTTTAGTAATAAATTAATTAAGTTCATACACTGAAGACACCCGGATTGGGATTTTGATACGTGGTTTTTTTTTGTTTGGTAGGTGAGACTTTAACCTTTAAGTTTTGCTATAAAACGTAATTCTCGACTGAAAATAAAAAAAGTTACGGAGGATTTAAAATATATTTTCATTTGTAGTTGAATTTTAGTACAAAAGTGAAGTGTTAAAAGGTAAAAAAGGTTTTTTTTTAACATAATGTCTTATTTTTTCAGTTAATTTTACAACTAATACTTTTTAACAATTTTTTAAGTTCATTTTTTCAGCAAATGCCAAACTTTGGCCCCCGTAAACTTTTTAGTCCTAATGTGCACAAGGGCCAAAGGTTGTTTTTTTTTTGAAAGATCCCGAGTTAAAATATAATTTATGAAGCAGCAAACGTAAAAGTTACCTTATATTGGTTCCAGATAGAGAAGTTTCAATGAAAAACTCGTATGTTTTTGCTTTAGTTAAATTTTTTTTATTGTCCTTTTAAATATTTCTATATCAATTTTTATGGTAAATTTCCGAAATATAATAATTTTTATTGTAAATTTACAAAATATATAAAATTTTAAATCAAGAAAATTTTTTAACTATATAAAAAAATTGTAACTTATTGTTAGTGTAATGAAAAAAAAAAAAAGTACTTTAAATCAACCAATTTTAGTAAAAATTTCTTTTAAATAGCCTTGATTTTCATCTTCTAGAATTTGTTTAGCTTCTTCGTCTAATTCAATAGAGGTAGTTTTCCATTTTTGACGAATGTTGGACATATATGGATCTGAAGTGTACAACAAAATAGTGATAAGGTCTTCATTAGTACAACATCTGGACATTTTCCTTGTGTTGTGCTCGCGAAAGAATCTGTAGTCTTTGTTCCTTTTTTCTTGCGCTTCTTCAGATAGATCTCCTATTGGTAGCATATTGTTTTGAATTATTTGTTCCCCATGGTACAAAATTTTATGAACTGTGGATGGCATATATCTCCAAGAGTATTGTTCATTATAAAGTATAGCTGTTTTATTGCCGTACTCTCCAAATTTTTTTGCATTTATCTTTCTGCTGCATGCTAGAACTTGTAATATGATTTTGAATCGTCTTATTAATTCATGATCTACACCTGAGATAGATGCTGCAGTTTCCGGATCGGAAAAAAATCTCCTTGCAGTATTTCCATCATTCGTGTTTCCTTCCCCTTGTTTTGGTTGGTCGATTACGAGGCCTAGCTGTAGATATTTTTGTTGAATTTGTTTTTTTTTGCTTTCTTTTTTCTTCATTTTCTTTGTTTTTTCTCACTGTTTCGCCTAACGGACCAAATTCCAAATCATAACCCAATTTAGGAATATGTTCCATGAAACGTATTCTAGCATGAAGAGGGGACATTCCAAATTCGTAGGCTTCCTTAAAACTATCGTCTTCTGGTGGGGGTTGGCTTAACTGACTTGATGTCTTTTGGCATATAATGCAGCTTGACGTTGACTTTGTTTCAGTTAAAGCTTGTACAACTTTTCCATCAATCATTGTGAGACACATTTCAAAATGTACTTCAATGTCTTGGTCATCAAATATAAATATTACTGGTTGAAGTTCCTTAATTTGATCTTCTATTTTTTGAACTTCTTCAGTTATCTTTGGTTTCCTTTTTGAATGCAAATTTTATTGGTCTGCAATACTTTGTTGAAGAAGGAATTTCATCTTACCACTTTTAGACGCATAAAAAACCCACACCCTAACCCCTTTTAAACGGTGAAGCATACCTGCTCATATCTTAAAGGGCTATGTAGCAATAGTTTTTTTTTTTTACCATTTACCTGTTATTTAAATTGTTTCCCATTTTGTCAGGTATTTAAACTATATAACTCAAATTTAGACTATTAATGTTTTTGAAAGATACCTATGTAAATGTACCTGCAACAATTAAGCGCACTATATCTCAACCCTTTTTTATAAGTATATAACAACTCCTGACAACTTTACCGACACGCAAAAAAATACACCGCGGTGCACCCGTACGACCAACTTTTGTATTCATAACACTCAGACGGACGGACGGACATCATTTAATCTTCTCAGAAAGTGTTTTTGAGTCGATCCGTATAATAAAAGATGGATAAAGGTTCAATATTTTTGGCAGTTACAAACATCACCTCAAACTTAATATATCCTAACCACATAGTGGACAACTTTTGTATTCATAAATTTTGCAGAAAATATCTAACCTTGGGTCAGAGAAATTGTTCTGGTGCACACGGGCGGAAACTGGCGGGTGTATAATAGGGTATAGGAGTATAGGGGAGTGTTCGGTATATAGAAGAGTGCAAGATTTTTTCTGATTGCTTTTGACTGGAAGGAGTTATGCTTTACTAAGTAAGAGATTTCAGAAAATTTGGACCTTTTTTAAAAAAAATTTTTTTTTTACATTTCGGAATGACTCAGTGATTTTACGTTTTAGCATTAATAGTATGGAAGCCACGAAATTCTACAAAATTTATTTCACTTCAAAATCTTTTAAACCGAAAAAGTTACAGTCATTCAAAAATAAAAATTTGCAAAGAAATTTTTAATTTTAGCATAATACTGAGAAAGCCCATTTTCGAAGACCCTGTTCGCTGTGATATAGTAGAGATAGAGTCGCAATTTTTTGGCTCCCGAGGTTTACTAGTATTTACTTTCAAATGAATAACATAACTTTAAAATCGCTAACAAAAAAAAAAAAAAAAAAATGATTTTTGGCCGCCTTCTCAAAATATGGTCCACTGTGCCTCGGTGAAGTGATGTTGGTGTCAGATGGTCTTTTAAGGGAGATTCTCCTAAAGTTTCAATAAAGAGATGTCGTCGATAATGGTTGTTGAAGTTCCAATTTAGAAAAATACTAATGAAAAGTGCATTGTTTATTGACACATCTAATATATTGGTGAACACAACAACTGGCCACCTGTTTCTTTTCCTTTTTACTTACAAGTATAGATGGCTATATTTCTATCTACTGTGTCATCATCACATTTTGGTCTGATTATAATCTGAAATGATGAATGGTATTTTATCGAAGTCGCTTGAAACTTCTTTATTTTTGTGTAAAGTGTTTTTAAGGATAACACACTTGTTATTTTTTTCGGTATGCAAGACTCCATAGTGGTATCCTGAGTAAAAGAAAACGTTGATGAATTGGTGGAATTGATGTTTTATTTTTTCGATGTTCCCAACCGTAGTCAAGTTACATTTCTGGAACAGTTGCCCTAGTTCATATGTTGTAAAAAAGTTATCATTTCTACCTTTAAGCTATGTTGAACATAAATCAAGAACTACGTGTAAGCCTTGCTTTTTTTAGGCACCGCACCATATATCTTTCCTGTATACACTTATATATTCCATACATATGTATTTATACTATCGAAAAGTACCCAAAATTTATAGCCATATTTTGCAGGTTTGTTTTGCTATATTGACGAAATGGACATTTACCTCGAAACCGTACCAACTGCTCGTCAATCGTAACATTTTCACCTGTATTGAGTAAGTTTGGTAATATTTCCACACATTAATCCCCCAAATCCCGAATTGGGGCCATCTTATCCGTGTTTCTGCGAGCAGTTCGTGTGCTGCTATCATCAAATCTTCTTGAAGTACCTTTGAATCGTTTGCTATGCTGTCTAAAGGTTCCCAGTTTTCTTGATATAGTCGTTGTGCTTACAAGTTTTGTCTTATTAATTATAATTTTTTTAATGTTTTTTATAATTAGCAATTTAAAAGCGGAAATTTCATCATTTATACGAGTAGCATATCTCGAAATTCCTGAAGTAAAATGCATTACATTTGAGGATGAAGCTTGACCACTCTGACTAAATGACTCAGAAAACCATTGAATATTTCCTTGGTAATTCTGATAGTGGTAGTTCTAACTAACGTCATCATCAATATAATAAGCGCTTTCATTAAAATTCCACATGATCAGAAGCCTGAGCACATATCGTCATTTTTATCCAATAATGCAGCATGTATTTCATCTTCCTTTCGTAACATCTTGCAAAGGTTTATAAATGTAGTTGGCATGGCAAAAACTAAATTTGAAAAAAACTGCATTTACCTCTTCATAAGACATATGCTTACTTGATTTACAAAATAAATTTCTAAAACAAGAATAATATATATCCTAAAATCTTTTGAGCTATCACAAGAAAGAAATAAAATATAAGCATTTATATATACTTTATGGTTCGGAATACAGATTTTTAATGCGCGATTGCATAATGATGTAAAAATAAAATTATATTTCGGGTAATCCTCTAATTAGATATAAATATTTGTTACAAAAATAATATAAATAATATTGCAAATGTACTATGTATGGAATAATTATGTTATTTATTTTAAAACCATTATAATGGTTAGTCATAATTTATTGAAATTTTGCATAACATTTGTTTAACTCATATTAGATAAAGTTATTGAATCACATATTTTGTAACCGTTATAGTTAATAATATATTTTCAAGTACGTTTTGCTCTGGTTCGAATAAGACCCGAGGGAGGGAAGAAGGATAATAGAATAACAAAATTTTTGCATTTTTTTTTTTAAATAGAGGACAATGCATAATTCGATATATTGAGCATTATTTCACACAACATTTAATAACATGTTAGACTTTTGCTCCTGTATTTAAGGGGCTCCCATACAAAATTTACACTACAGACTAGAAATATATAGTAGAAAAAGTCCCATATGAGTTCCCCTAGGAAATGAATGGAATGAAGGGATGGTGGTAGGGTTAGGAATATTTGTTTATTTATTTATTAATTTATTTTCCATTTGCTGTACAACAAGATTTAATCTTATATTTAAAGTACAGGAATTCAATAACCAAGAATTACATTAAGGCAAACATATAGTAGAACAATTAAAAAAAAAAAACATATATAGTAAATTACATTTAAGCTTGTTCAAAAAATTTAAATAAAAACTGCTTAAAACTATTTGCGTTGCTATTAAGTTGTTGGGTATGTGGAAGAATATTCCAAAGACGTGAACCATACAAGTAAAACTGCCATTCAGATACAAGGAAATGGTGAAATGGAATAATAATGTTTTTTCCTCTTTGCGATCTGGCAAACCGAATTTTTTCGAAAAGGTATAGTGGGGTTTGTGTATAGATAATTTTGTGTAGATAACGAAGTACACGAATCTTAAGAAGGCTATCGAACGAGACGCCATAAAGATTTGTTGATATGTGGGAGACTTGAGAGTGCTTTCTTAATCCATACACATATCTAATAATATTGTTAAATATAACGTTAAGTCTTCTTTTGCTGGTAGAATCGCAGCTTGCAAAAAGCTCACATCCATAAATTAAACTTGGAATTAGATATGTCTTAGCGAGTAGAATTCTTATTCGTAAAGGGGTGAAATATTGTGATGACCAAAGCGTCCTTAACTTATTGTAAGTTTGTCCGACTAGTAGGTTTACATGATTTGTCCATGTTAAATTGCTGTTAAAAATCAACTCAAGGATATTGGCAGAATTTACAATTGAAATTGTTTCCCCATTTATTAAAATATCATCACTTATGGTAGGATCGATTGTTCTTTTATGAATTATCAAGCACTTTGACTTATTTGGATTAAGACAAAGTCCATTTGCTGTTGCCCAGAGAAAAATCCTTTGTTAATCATCGTTTAGCCTAGCTATATTAGCGGCAACAGATTGCATTGGACTACTTAGATATAATTGAACATCATCTGCAAACATGTGAACTTTGCAATGTGAAAGCTGTTTTGGTAGATCATTTGCATAAATTGAAAAATGTAAGGGTCCTAGGATTGACCCTTGAGGCACTCCTCTGACAAATCTTATTCACATTAACAGATTGCCAACGATTTGTTAGGTAAGAAGAAAGAAGCCTCGTTGAGGCATCAGAAAACTTAAAAAAGTGCATAAGTTTCATGCAAAGTGTTCTATGGTCAACCGTATCAAAGGCCTTCGAATGGTCAAGAAGCACCAAAAAATTTAAATTACCGTTATCTAGTTCACTGCGTATGTTTTCGGAGACATCCAACAAAGCAGATACGCAACTATGATTTGAACGAAATCCTGACTGTGCATCAGTTAACAAATTGCTTTCTTCGATATATAAGCTCATTTGCAGGTGCAAAAGTTTTTCTAGCACTTTTGATAGATAACATAAAATAGCTATGGGCCTGAACTCCGTATTTGCTTTCGGTAGAGGAACTATTCTTGCATGTTTCCATTTAGATGGAAAAGTACTGGACATAATGATAGTGTTAAATAAGTACGTCACATAAGGTAAGACTAATGGCAGTAATATTTTTATAAACTTAGGAAGCATATTATCACAGCCCACAGCGTTAGATTTCATAGACGAAAAACTTGAAAAGACATCAGATTGGCTAACGCAAGAGAATTCAAAATTATTAACATTGTTTGAGGCATAACTTGTATTCAAGCATGAAAAGTTGTAAAAGCTTTTATTGATTGGTATCACAGGTATATCAGTAAATGAGTTATTTAGTGCATCAGCATCGACTTGGCAGCTATTTGTCTTGTCTACACTAACAATTCCAATTTCACGAATTTGTTTCCAAGTCTTTCTACTGTCAACTGCGGCACTAAAACGACTCGAAAAATATTCAGTTTTTGCACTTCTTATGTTGGCATTAACAATCCTTCTAGCGGCTATATATTCTGATTTCAATTCAGGTGTTCTAAAGCGCTTCCACCTTGAATAAGCCAAGTCCCTGCTGTGGATAAGTTGTTTTAAGGCATTAGAAAACCATGGTTTTGATTTTTTTGTTAGAATCTTTGATCTTAATGGAACAATATCATCGTAAAGACGTTGAAAATTTTCTTCAAAAAATAAAACTTGCTCATCAACAGAAGCAATGAAATACATATCATTCCAATTAATACGATAAAAGTTTTTCTTGTAGCAAATTATAATCTATTTTTTTAAAATCACGATAGCTAATTGTTTATTGTGCTCGTTTAATCTTAAAATTATAAGTTAAAAATATCAAATCATGTTTTGAGAAACATGGGGCAGATACCTGATATATTACCCACAAAAAAAAATATCGAGCAATGTTCTACTAGTGGCAGTGTGATGTGTTGGGTTTATTGTATTAGCGGGTGTAAGAACAAAAGATGACATATTGTCGATTAATTCGGTTTCCACTAGTATGTTGGAATTAAAATCTCCACATATAACAACGTCATCGTATGCAACAGCAAGTATTTCCAACGTCGAAAACAAATTCGAAAAAGTGACCCTTTTATTTGGCCGGTATACACATCCCAATAACATTTTCTTACCGTCGGATAAAATATCAATAAAAACATATTCTACTTTTTTCTCATTCAATGACATATCATTGGATGATTTAATGCAAACTTTGCACGATATGCTGTCTTTCACAAAAATAGCTACCCCGCCGGCATGTCCAACTCTGTCCTGTCTAAAAACTTTATAGCCATTAAGGCATATAAGACTATGTGGTGTCCCATATGAAAGCCATGTTTCAGAGACACAAAGAATATCGATGTTGGATTTTTCAAAAGCTAGTCGAAATTCATCAATTTTGTTGTTCAAGCTCTGAGCATTTATGTGAGTCAGCGTTAAACCGTTTTTATATTTAGCTAAAATATGTACCATATTCATCGTAATATCTCTGGAACTTCCACATAAGTTATCAATATTATCTATTAGGATATACAATTACGTATAGAAAGACCCTAATAGCAACGCATAACAATTTAGTTCTTAAATATAAAAGTTGCGATCGAGTTTTAAAAAAAATATGTTATGTACAAAGCAATTATATATAAGACTAGATGTAACCCGGTGTGCTTCGCTACACCCTACCCCTCCCCCCCCCTCCCCGCCCTTCCGAATTGCTATGAAAGGGCTCACGCAAAGTCCCAAGGCTCTCACTACTAATACAGTAATTCAGATATATCACATTTAATATTAAGTTTGTGTAGGGGTGCCACGTCCATTTGTCCAATCCCGCCCATTTTTTCGTCTGACTACTCACGTTCATAATAGATGACCTGTGACAAATTTGCAAAGCTTTCTCTATCATATTAATATATATGATATTTAAAATTTACTTTATATGGGAGGTGCCACGCCCGCTAAAAATATTTAAAAATATTACAGCCTGTAGCACTCCCATATACCCGCATGGCCTTGAACTTAGAATATCAATTGGCAATTTTTCTTTTTAGCGATTTTTGATTTTGCCCATTATTGATTTTGAAGATTTTTTGGGCGATTTTTACTTTTCGCAATTTTCGGTTTTGGCGAATTTTTGATTTTGCTTTCGTAGTACTTCATATTATTTATATAGGAGGTGTCACGCCCACTAATCCCATCCCGCCCAATTTTTATTGGACTACTCACATTAATATCTGATGGTCTCGTGCAGAATGTCGAGTCCTTCCCTTTTATAGAACACCAGTTATATGATATGAGAAATCTAATTTGCATGGGCTGTGCTACGTCCACTGCTACGATCACGCCCATTTTTTTGTTCGACTAATCATATAAAGAACCTATCGGCTCATGAAAAGCCACAAAGTCCTCTCGTTTACAGTACTCCAGATGTATGACATTAAATAGTTACTTTGCATGGGGAGTGCCACGCCCGTTGATGTGAACCCCTCCAATTTTTTGTCCGACTACTCATCCTAAGATCTGATGGTGCCGTGCAAAGTGTCAAAGCTTCCCGTTTTTAGTACACCGCTTATATGATATCATATATTTACTTTGTACGGGCGGTGCCATGCCCACTGCTCCGATCACGCCCATTTTTTGTCTAACTAATCACATGAATAATTTATGGGCTCACACAAAGTCCCAAGACTCTCACTGTAACAGTAATCCAGATATATGGCATTTTATATTTAATTTGTATGGCAGGTGCCACGCCTATTGGTCCGATACTGCCCATTTTTTGTCCGGCTACTCACATTTATAATACGTGACATCAGACAAACTTGAAAAGCTCTCTCTATCACAGTACACGCCCACCTGACCGATCCCGCCCATTTCCGGCGTAGCTACTAATATTAACAATAGGTGACCTCACACAAATTTGCAAAGCTCTGCCTATCATAATACTCAATATATGTATATGATATTAAAAATTTACTTTGTGTGGGAGGTGCCACGCCCACTAAAAATATTTAAAAAATTATAGCCTATAGCACTTCCCATATCCGCAGTAAGACTCTATTAAAATTTCAGGAATATCAGATGGGTAGTTACGGAGATTAGCTCCTACAAACAAACAAACAAACAAACAAACAAACAAACACACATTACCTCTTTATAATATTATATTATTATTAGTATAGATTGAATAGAATGAAACAGAAAGCTAAATTTTTTAAAATAAATTTTTTAAATATATAGTACGATTTTTTAAACTGTAAATACAGATAAGAATAATAAATAAAAGATAGCATTAAAAATCTAGCTTGTTCGAAAAAACTGCTTCAGCTGGTCTGGAAAATCAATTTTAATGGGTTCATCACTTTCGTGCTTTTTAACATATACAGTCCCACGTAGTGTATAAGCTGCTGATAAACAATCATCATTTTTTAGGCCTACTGCAGTTTTAAAAATTCTATGAGTGTGCGGGATTAAATTTCCATTTATATAAAAAGGCTCATTACTTTCGTAGCCTGCATCACATAAACGTAGAGGTGATTTATTTTTGCGACGATATGCTGTAGCGACTCTAAGGAACATGTTTTTTTATATGGAGAATCCAATTTTATAATAATAGGCGGATCATTTGCGTCTCGTATGCTTTTAAAATGTTTAACACGAAATATTGATTTGTAAAAAGGCACTGCTATGTTTAATGTGCCACAGATATTTTCAAAAATATACTGCAAGTTTTCATTCTCATAGTATGGTATACCTGTAATCCTAATGTCAGAAGCTATTACATAATTCTCATGTGTTAATATTTTTAGTTTTAAATTTTGCAAATCAGTGTTTAGCTGATTAATATCGTTGTTCACTGTCTCTAACGCAATTGCTCTTTCATTTAATTGATTTATCTATTTTTTCACATCATTTAATATTTAATTTTTTAGAACACTAAATTTATTTTCTATTTCAGCTATTAAGCTACTCTTATTGTTTTCAATCATTGTTTTTATTATTTCTGATTGCTCTTTTTTGTACTTATTTTGTTTGGTAAATTCGCTGTCCAGCCAATTCCACAAGCGACTGCGGTTAGTTGTGTCATTTGAGTTTGAAAAAACCAGTTCTGAGAAAACGTTTGTTGATGAATCACTTAAATCTGCTTCACGTGCATTTCTCTTTGATCTACGTGGACTCATGTTTTTTATTGTTGAGAGTGCAGGATAACTTGCTGTTGTTATTATTATTATGTTTTTTAATATTCTTAGTTTGTTATTTGTGTTTTTTTTTTTTGTTCTGTTGTCTTATCTCACTTTTTTGTGAATTTTTGTTACACAGCATATATTGTTTGATACATGTTGATTATTTAAATTGGATATTTTCTTTTCAGTTTTTATCGGAACTAATAAATGTTGTTTAATAATTTTAGTGTATTTTGAATCGGTGCAAAAAATTCTTTGATTTGGTATAAGTTTAGATAATGATGTATTTTTTAATTCAAAGAAAACTGAATTATTTAAGGAGTTAAGAAAAAACACGTCCGATTGCTACTAGCGAATATAATATTTGGAAAAAATTTCTTGGAGGAAAAATTTAGGAAGGTTAGTCCTACACTTTACCCCACTAGGAGTGACTCTGTGGATTTTTTTGTACATTTTTATTTTTTTCCTTTTTGCCCCCACTCTGAGGTTGATGAAAAACCACGTGTCCTCGTCCAACCCCCCTTTTTGTCTTACGCAGTTCTTTCTCGAACCTCACAAAATTACTAATGAACTCCATACAACACTAAACCACACCTAATGGGCACACAGATGGAAGGACGGACGGAAAGTGATTTGAAGTCAAATATTTTTGGTAGCTAAAAACAATGCCATTATATTTTCAGCACGTAACAGAGAATTTCCAATTAAACTACTTTGATAACTTTTTATATTTTATAGTAATTACAAAAAACAATCAAACGTTATTTAATTTATCTATTACTTATATTGCGAAATGAGTATATATGAGTACGGCCAAGTGTTAGAAAACTTCATTATAAATCTTTTATCTTTACTTATCAAGATGAATCTTTAAAAATAACTTTACGGCACAAAAGTCAAAAAGTCATTAAATTATAAAAGCATCAATGAATGATGATCAATGACACATTCATGTGCAATGATTCTATACAGCCAATGATGATGTCATAACAAAACAAAAAATTAACTTAAAAGAAACCTTATAAAGTAATCAAAACCATTATCTGTTGGCCAATATAGCAATAAAAAAAATACCACAACTTTTCACCCTCGATTATATATATATATATATATATATCTGCACGTTTCTAGTTCAGTTTTCATTGTGGTCGGCAGCAACAGCAACAGCATAGTCATCATCAGCATAAGTACTATCATGAAGCGAAAAAAATGTGAAATTGCCCTTAAATGGTGAATGTATTAAACAAAAAATAAAATAGCAAAAATATATGATGTTTTTAATTCAGATATTATCTCTGGTACTATAATTTTGATGAGAATGATAACCGCAGTGATTTTTACACCATCACATAAAACAATGAATACATGCTTCCCAGGCCTCAGTTGGAATAAATGTTATTTTTTTTGTTTACTTTTTCTCATGATCTGGTTCTTAAATGCATTAATATGTTAACCAGTTGCTAAAATCCATTAAAAGGTAATTAACAGTTATGAAAATTGTAGAAGATTTTAATACCAGATGAGTTAACTGCAGTAGTATTGTGGCCTAAAGCACTAACTATTACGTAAGGAAATAGCTTTCGAGCTCAGTCAATAATATGATCTTAAATTCAACGAGTATTTAGATAATTTGTTTTCAAATGTCAATCAGGAAAAGGAGAGCCATTTAAGGCAGCGAGCAGATCTCAGATCTTTAGATTATCGGATATTTAAGAACCATGCTTTTCAACCAATACTCTAGTTATTATCTTTTACTGTATGCTGGGTTTCAGACTCATACTTGCCACTCATATTCATCATTATCGTTATACATACTCGTATCAGAACATTAAATTCACTCATACATTTATGAACATTTAGAAACACATACTCGTACTTCATTTATTTCATAATTTGTTATGGTGGTTTTGCTTCTTCTCCATTTTTTTTTCTATTATCTAATTTTGTGTTCATTTATTTCTATTCTCTTCTCTACTGATAAGCATGTGTTTATAATCAGTTTTATAAAGGACGACTATGTATATATTGTATATGTTTGTTTTGCCCAGTCAGCATTTTAAGAAATTAATGATCATATTCGAGTCTTTTTCGACTCTTCTGCGCGATTAAAATAATCACATATGCGCTCATTTTCTGATCATAAAAGACTCTTTTGTCGGGAGAAAATGGTGAAGAGTATTTTATGAGCCGCTCTTGTGACTCATTTTCGAGTCATATTTTTACTCATTAGGCTCGCAGCCTTTCTCGAGTTATGTTTTAGTCATTTGTGAGTTTTTTGGTAGTCATATTAAATTCAGTAATTTTTTTGTCGTATTTTTAGCCATTTTGGTGTCTTTTTCGAGTCATATTTCAGTCATTTACGAGTCATTTTCGAGTCACATTTCAGTCGTTTTTGAATCATTTATTAGTCCTATTTCTAATCGGTTGTCCTTGAAAAATAAAACAACTAAAATTATATATAAAATTAAAACAGAATTATTCTATTAAATGATAAATAAATTAATAAATGGCATAAAAAGCAAAATCTATTTGTTAAATTTAGAATACATGTGTATAAAAAAAAAAAAAATCAATTTGGACGTTTCCCCTTTAACACCCTGTCCTTAGCATGCACAAAGTTCTTTTATAGCACAGCGTTCACATCTTTTCTGAGCATTTGAATTTGAATTTTTCAATAATGCTTGTTATTAAGGAGCAGTTTTTGGTGCTTGGCTTATTGCTGGTTCCCTGTGTAAAGTAGCTAATTGGTCCGAAAATGCTCTGCACCGCCTGTTTTTGCAATGAATTGTTTCTGAAATTTTTTTATGATTTACATATAACCAAATTGCTATTCTTACAATTTGCATAAGCTTTTCCTCATTTTCTTGTAGTTCGTCACCAAATTTTTCCAAACCATGCACAGCATCGGAAGGAAATTTTTTCACGTCTTTATATCCATCGACAGTTGTGTTGTCATTGTTGTGTTTTCTGTTTTAAAGCTTCACAGCTATCACCTCCTCTGTCAATTTGGTAAGCATTCAATTTGTTCCTTCCTTGAATTCTTCACTTTCTTTTTTCATAAGGGTAATTTCAGACTTCAAAGATTAAATTTTATCACGCAATTCTACTAAAAGACTTTGAAGGCAGTCGGTTTTGGGGTCGTAAACATTCTGGACTAGTGAAAAAAAAAAATGGTTTGTTTAAATGGAAAAATAATTAATTGAATTTTTCACTTACAATTTTTAGTTAGTGTATATTGAAACTCTCCAAAGGTATATGAATTATTTTGCGAAATTGCTGTGTAAACATATAACCTTTTTATTTATTAGATTTGCAAAAAAGCTTGTCTTCACACCACGATTAAACTGTTAATACTAAACAGAAATTCACTCTATTCAAATCTGGAATACTTGTTTCAAAAATAGTAAAACATCGTCCCATTATAAACAAAAACAACAGCATATGAAGAAGTTGATCATCGTCCAGCTGCTAAAAATATTATTCCAAAATAATGTTAAAAGCTGTACATTTTGTTATTGTATTTTCAATAAATCACTTTTGAAACGTAAGCGCGAGTTATTTTCGAGTCTTTTTTAATTGCGCATGTGATTAATCAGTTTTTGGTCATCAATAGGGATCGAAGAAGACTCAGTTGAATGATTTTTGATAAAACAATCTTCCAAATGCTGACTGGGTACTTATATATTACTGCACATGTTAGTGTATGTGTGTGCATGTTTGTATATATTTGTTTAATGTCTATTGTTCATTAAATTTTTAAGTGTTCTTTTATACTACTGTCCATTGTGCCATCAGAAGTAGTCAGAATGAAAAATATTATAACCACAGCAATAACATGTACATAAGTATATAAATGAAACGTACAACATCAAATAGAATCTCATAAAAAATAGTAGTAAACAAATGTATGGGAAAAAAATTTCTAGAAAAAATAAAACACTTACCATATAATTGAATTCACAAAAATTGGTTATATCTTTTGTATGTGTGTTTTTTTCGTCTTCTTGGCTACTCGCTTTGATATATAGTGCTACTATGCCTTTTTAAAGTGCAAAGAATTTAGAAAGATTTAGTTATTGCTTAAATTGGCACAAGAAATTTTAGTTATATTCTAGGGCACGAAATCTTGGAAAGATGTGTTTCCATTTAGCTCAATACACTTCCCAGCGAAATATAGTACGAACTGTCTAGCTTCTTGAATTAGCCAGCAACCACAGACTCCACCTCTTTTTCGTAAGCAAATCTTTTGCTATGGAGCCATTTTTCAAGATTGGATATAATATTAGGGAACTAAATCTGGTGATTAATGTGCGTGGTTTCATAAATTTTGGTCATCGCAATATTGGATGTGTTTGAACTGATACATTGTCTTAATGAAACAGCACTTTCCTTTTCACCATTTTTCCTTAATTACATCCCATAAATGCTACAATAACTTAGCATAATACTCGGCGTTTATTTTTTCTCCTTTTTGAGGATAATCAATAAAAATTATACTACGCGCATCTCAAACAACAGACACCCTAACATTGCCTGCAGATCGAACTGCTATCGCCGTCGTTGGACACGATTCACCACATTTAGTCCACTGTTTTGTATGGTCCTTTGTCTTAGGTGTGAAATGGTGGACTCGTGGTTACGAACCGACTCTAAAATATCGATTTTATTGCGGTGAAACACCGCCAAGTACTCTCTTGAAAATTCTTCACGATGATGTTTTTGTTCTATTGTGAGCAAACGCGGAACCCCTCTTGCGGACAGCTTTCTCATCTTTAAATTTTCGTTCAATATGCGGTGTATGGAAGGCACTGCAGCCGACAATCATCCAATATCATTTTCTCAACCATTTATAGACCACCTCAATTGGTCGACCACTTCGGTGCCTTGGCAGCTCGTATGGCCTTATTTAAACTCTGCCACCTAATATTTTTAATCGTAGACTCAGGAGCTAACTCCCCCAGAGTAGAATCTAGCTAAGCTTTATTACTGGCTAGACTGAGACCTCTAAATGAAAGTATTGAATTATGTGTCTATGACCAATTAAACACGGAATGTTTAAAAATTCACGGATATCGTTTAATTTTTATGGCCCAAAAAAAAGAAATACGAAATAACGGGGCGCCTTGAACTTTGGAACCAAAGAATTTTTTATCAAACTATTGCCGCCATCTATATGTCATTTCAAGTTGTATTGGCTCTGCCCTTGTATACACAAAATTCGTAAGTAAACGAAATTAATCCCCTAATAATTCCAACAAATTTTAAGGAAAAAAAATCCAGATCCTTAAACCAGAAATATATGTGTTTTCAAAAAAAAAAAAAAATTTCCCAGTATATGAATAAACCCCCAAAACTGCCGACCCTGATCCCAATACAAAATAATTTTACCTAAATGAATGGCGCATAAAAACATTTCATCTTTTCACAATAGTTGCTTGAAAGCGAGGAAAGAGTGTGCCAGCATTGACTCAAGATTTAATTTAAACAGAAAACACAGGTTTTTTTGCACGGCCTTGCTGGCGCACACGCCCCCTTTTGTTAAAATTTTCCATGACCTTTTTACATAAATTTGGCTGTGGTACGGATCGTTGTGGGCTTACTGCCATAGACCTTTGACTTCAAATAACCAAAAAATAATAAAATCCAATGGTAACGCGATCACATGAGCAATGAATGAAATCACAGCGAACACGAATCGTTGGCATTGTCTTGTTGAAACTACAACTACAAGTCGGCCACATCAGTATCATCCAAGCTAGGCAGAAAGAACTCTGTTATCATGTAACGATATTGAGCACCAATAACAGACCAGCCACATTTTTGAAGCAGTACAGCACAATAATGGCTTAAG
This sequence comes from Cordilura impudica, assembly GCA_963682025.1. Lineage (NCBI taxonomy): Eukaryota > Metazoa > Arthropoda > Insecta > Diptera > Scathophagidae > Cordilura > Cordilura impudica. The sequence continues at coordinate 131,473,977 of OY821517.1, forward strand.
CCCAAAACAATCACGAAAGAGTGACAGATCATGAATGCATTTGTTTTCGCACAAATGTTTGTTGGTTCTCTGACCCCCCAAATGCGGCTACATTTTGAACGAAATTTTCAAGCTGTATTCGCGAAGTTTTGTTTATTTTTAAAATATTTTTTAAAAATGAAAATGCTTCATGCTTAAAGTAATGCTTCAATTTGAGTGGTACTAAAGTGTCAGCTGTCTTTTTATTTTGGTTTCCATCACTTTACTAGACAAATGGCGATAAATTCAAATCTTACCAGAATTTTGGGACACCCTTTGATTGAAATATTTGTGTTAAATGAATTGAAGAAAATCTTCTATGAACTATATTCACATGTTTTATTTATTTATTTATTTTTTTCTTTTTTTAAGTGTTTTTATTCGTTTCCGTCAGTTCTTTTTTCTTTATCATTGAAAATGTGGAGTAGGTGAAGGTTAATTAGAAATAAAAAGCAATTCGCTAGGGTTTTAATTTGTCTGTATTCATCCATTTTAAAGAAAATTTGTTTTGGTACCAATTACTAAAAACTTACTACTGAGAAACTTACTAAAACTTACAATATAGAGACATTCGTCAAAACTTGTGTGAAACGCTAAAGTTAACCGGTAGTTAAATTTTTAAATTCCAGGCTCATAAAATAAATTTAATTTCTAGTGCAGAAATTTGGTTAGAAAAAAGGAATAGTTGTAAAACCAAATAGACCAATTGCTATGTTTGTTGATTGACACAACAAATCTCCATTTTATAAGTAGAACAAAACTTACACAGAGAGTCTAATGGGTTCACTCGCAGATCACAATGAAACTTGAATCGGTGACCAGTATTTTTTTTCGCTACCCTCATATAGAAATGTACCAAAAACGGCCGAGTTTTCATATTCGATCCAAGCAAAGCATATACAAATTGGTCATCATACGAAAGGTATTTTCAAGATATACCTAATAGTATATAAGATAATTATCTAATAAAAACTTAAATATTTAGAGGGATATGTATGGTGGAAGATACTAACTTACTTATTCCAAACCTATTTCTACCTCGCAATGTAGAGGTTTTTGCAAAGACTTCTTTACTTCGATCTATCTTGTGGCGCTGTTTTGGCTGTTCTAGGCTCGATTTTTTGTTCTGTCAGAATATTGTTGAAAGTGTCCTGCAAAGTTGTTCTTCTTCTTCCTCTGCTTCTCATACCACTTGGTCTTGCTTGTGATACTCGTTTCGGCAGGCGGTTCTCTGCTATTCTAGCAACACGTCGACATCATCTTAGCTTATTGCGTTCGATTTTGTTGTTCAGCGGTTCTGAATTTAATCTGGCTCATATAGTGTCGTTTCGTATTCTGTCTCGTATTGTTTTGCCGACCACGCGTTGTAAATATTTCATTTCTGATGCCTGAATTTTGCTTTGATTTTTTGTTGTTCGCAGCATTGGTATATACGTAGAGTTGTATACAGCAAGTTTTGTAGCCGTTGAAACTTCTCTTTCTTTGGCTATTCTGCGATTTGAATCCCTGTCCGCTTTTCCGTCTTCGATAATTGTGAATCCCAAGTAGCGTAAGTGTTCAACTTACTGATCCTATGTAAATTTGATGATGATTTTTATCGCGGCTTATTATCATGGTTTCTGTTTTCCTTGTATTTATACGGAGGCCTCTTCCGGTCATTTCATACACAAAAATATCAACGTTTTGTTGGAGAGATTCCTCGGATTTGCAACAATGGTCACGTCATCTGCATATGCTAACGTTGAAACTTTCGCTGGTTGCATGTTCCAATTTCCTACCGTCAATGGGATAAATGAATCCATGCAAGATTTGATTACGTCGTCCGTAAGTATAATAAACAGATATTTACTTAGGATATCGCCTTGTCGCACACCTTGTGTTGTCTTAAATTCTTCGGATGTGGTGTTCCCGGTTCTTACATAACTTCGGCATTGCATAGTTGCAGCAGATGGGTACCTTTGTTATTTAGTTCATTTTCTCCATATATGCCTATAACGTTTTCATATTTTTCGGAATTGTTACCGACTCTTCCGTTGAGATCTCCAGCAGCATAATATCTGTAGTTATATCACCAATTACGTTATGGAATGTGTCAAAGAATCTATCTCTTTCTTCCGCATTTTCATCTTCCGTAGGTACATAGGCTACAAGCAAGGTCAGAAATTTATTTCCCTCCTTGATTTTAAAAGACATAATTCGTTTATCTATAAATTTTCATTCGCATATGGATTCCTCTATTTCCTTATGGATTAAAAATCCAACCCCAGCTTTTCTCTGTCATTCATTGATACTCCTGAGTACAGTAGGAAGAAACCATTTTTAATAATCTCACATTCTTGTCCCTTCTTCTTTGTTTCGGTTATAGCAAGGTGTTTAACATTACTGTTCCTAGTTCCGTCGTTGAGTTCAGCTTTCTTTCCTTTAATACTTCTTTCGTTCCATGTTCGGTAATCGACAGTCCTGTTTCGGAACCAGGTCGGTAGTCTGTTTTTCGGGCCCTTGTTATTTATTTTTCTTTGCGTTGTTTGTTTAATTATTGTTTTAAATTTGAAGAAGTGAGGGATCAGCCCTCTTTCCCCTATCCCGGTTGAGAGCGCTACGCCAAATTGTGGTTCCGCAGGATGAACCATTCGCAGACTTGCACGATGTTGATGGCATGGGTAGTTTTATAGTAATCCACTGCGACGTTCCCTCCTCATTTCTCACTTCTCCTAATTTCTGCTATCCAGAACCCAAAAAACTAGTTTCAAACTCTTCTTTTAACATTGTATTCCAGAATGCAAATAGAGAAACACTAAGTTCTCTACATATTCCATGTAGTGGCTATATGAGAAATAATCAAAACTACGATTTTGATTTACTATTAAAATTTTTTATTATTAGTTATAAGCAACACGACTGTACTAGTTTTTGTTTTTGGTTTTAAATGTGCAGCAAGGGACTTTTCCATTTACTTTGCAATTTCAAGGTTAATGCAAGAATAGCAATATCCATTTTTATGTTACAAAGCAAAGGCAAATTATTATTAAGAACAAAACAAAATAAAGTTATAAATTTGGAGTATTTATATATAACGATATAAGAGTACAACTTAAGATATTAGTAACAAGCAAAGAAATTAAGGTAACAAGCAATGGAAGTTAGTGAGAGAATGTTAAACCCCCTATTGAAAATAACAAGTTCTTCATAAATAAATATAATACAAATCTCGAACAGTAGCTTTTACGGAAACCTTATTTATAACTCCAAAATATTGTGTGATAAAAATCAAATCTGTAGGCAAGATAGAAGTACAAAGCTTGGTGCCGGTGTTTTAACCCTTTGAGGATCATACATTTTTGACCGAAGCGATTTTTATTTTATCTTTATGATAGGGGACCCAATCATGGTTACACAAAAAGAATTGGCCCCCAGGTCCTCCCTTGTCCCTGATTTTGCTTGGCCTTCGGAATTTTTTACCGCAAAAAAAATTAATTGAAAAAAACGATATTTTATATGTATTTTGTTAATTTAAGTATTTAGAAATTAATTTTTAAAGAATCTGAACAAATTTTTAAGGCAGTAAATGTTATTCGTGTATTCGCCAAAGCAATCACGCAATGTAGTAAAGCACAGGAACACATTGCATAGAGTGCAAAATATTTTTGTGCGGCTATATATGGTATTGGCGGCACAATTGACGCAGCGTTTCCAATTTTCACGCTTTCCCATTTTATAAAATGACTTCCAGTTCTGGTCGCCTCTGGGAATGTACGCGTTCTTGAACTGTAGTCACTAATCAATTATGTTGCAAAAGCTGCCCGAAAATCAATCGAAATCAAGTCCTGTACGAAGCTGTCGACCTACAAACAGTCGAATATAAAATCGGCATTTGCTTCTACGTTCGTACTTATAAGAAACTTTTTTTGGTCCATCCTCCCATTCTCTTGTTATAATGTTGTACAACTAATGGGCAATCGATATCAATTTTACTACATGCCGCTTTACTTTGAATACCGCAGTTGGGTCGATAAAATTTGAAGGCAGGTAAACAGCACGATTATTGATCCATTTGTCTACAGAAATGCTATTGGATGCAGAATAGCTAATGCGCCCTTGGTTCATATCCTTATCGGCCAGAAACTTTTTGGCTTGTTTTTCTGTTGCTTCCAATTGTTCCGCATGCCATTACAATCTTTTTCTGTAGAATTTCCATCAAATTCAAGCTCGTAAAAGAAGTTGTCCCAGTAAATTTGAACTCCTTGTTTTGCTAGAGGTTCACGTAACTACAAAACAACAGACTTACCAAGACCGTACTCAACAAACCCCTTTTTTTCGATTTATATGTCCACATTATACAAGTATCCAGTGTCCGAATCACATAAGCATCAAAGCTTGAAGCCGCGTGACACGGGCTTGTTCTTTTGTTCTTCATGTACTGCTTCATGGCGTTATATCCCTCTAACAAGTGTATGGTTAATAATTTGTCGCTGACATCAACCTGATAATTGTTTCAAAAGTGTAGATTAGAAGTAATTTCCTCAAATCGAAGCCGATTGATGAAATGTTGGATCTGCAGACCAATATAAACGAATGTTGGGTAGTTTTACTAGGCTCATAACTGTGATTGGACCCATGTAAGCCTTGAGCTCTTCCATGGTCAGAGTAAAAACGCGTCCCTTTTGCCTGTCATATAGGTTGGACTGCTCTGCTATCATTCTGTACAATTTTAAAACAAACAAGTAAGTAAATTATAGTCGGTCTAGACCGACTATACAATACCCTATACCATGCGTTTAGAGACCCTATCTCCTAGGCCCAACTAATTGGATACAGAAAATAAGCATAAACCAATTTTGAGTGGCATTTTTATTAATTTTTTTGGCTGCAGATATGAAAAAGTTCATATCGGATGCTATGTCTATATGGGGACTAGGTCCAAAAATGGACCGATCTTGACCATGGTTCGTAAAGTCTTTTGTATTTTGGGAAAATATATACAAACGAAATTTGAGATGAATCAGTGCAATATTTTTGTTTTTTGATAGATTTAAGTGAAGATCGGGAAGCAGCTCTATATGGGGCCTAAGACTAAGAGTTGTCCCATAGGGATCGTTTTTGGACTATTCATTAATGGATGTAATAAACACATACAAACCCAATTTGATTAAGATCTGTACGACAATTTGGATCTTATGTCAATTTATGTCGATTTTATAGGGGTCATTTGTATGGGGGCTAGGTCTGAACATGGACCGATTCTCACCAGTTTCAATAGCGTTCATCCCATGGCCGATAAAAGATCAAATACCAAATTTCATCAAAATATATTCATATTTGCGATCTGCAGTTTGATTAAAAGCTTTACATGGACACACAGACGGACGGACGGACATTGTTAAATCAACTCAAAAAGTGATTCTGATTCGATCGGTATAATTAAAGATGGGTCTAGGTCAAATACTTTTGGTTGTTACAAACAGCAGCACAAAGTCATTATACCCAAACCACATAGTGGTATAGGTTATAAAAATAACAGAAACTAAGAAACTAGTATTTTGTAATTGTAGAAAGTTACCTTCAAAATCAAAGGCAAACATACTTGCCAAACTTGATTGAAACATCCCCCGAATATTTTTTTCACCGGTAAGGGGTGCCCCCAAAATATAACCGAGTCTTGGACAGGTGCACGCTACGCTTACCCCAGAGCAGCGCCCTAAACTTTGCCTACTTTTTGACTAATTTTAATGTCCCTAGCAGGCAAAGGGGCCAGATACGAACTTACCTCCTACAACAGTTTTATTGTCCCAAATCTCCGCCACAGTTAAGGTATGGATCTATCTCTTATCTGGACAATTGTAGAGCCAAAAATCCCTGGGCAAGTATGTTTGCCTGTGGTCGTTAAAATGTTAATTGATATATTGAGTATGTATCCGGCTGAGGGAATCATCGTTGAAACTTCTTCAAGATTTGAGCTAGTGATAGCGGTCATACAACTTGCAAACAATACTTATTACTTACTCATATATATATCCCATCAAATGATTTCTAAACCACCTAACCTACCAAATCTGCTGCAAATAAACTTATACCAGCTGACTACCAGATCTTACTTGGCAATTTTTGTAACCCAACTGCATCCTGGTTAACCTTCAATGACAATAATTTCTTAGCTCTTATTACCTAAACTGATTGGAAATTAAACTGTAATAATAGAATGCTGAATCACACATTCGTAGATAACGCTGCACTATTCAGTGATATTAGAACAAATCCGTTATGGTATCCTGAAGATTATCATCATCCAAAACTTTGAATATCCACACAACTTCCACACAGACTTCAAAATTCAAAATCATGCTTTAAAAGCTTCCAAATGCTAAATCAATTACTAACCGATTTTTAAATATAACGAAAATTATTCCTTTAATAGAAATAGTTCAATACGAACAAACTGGCAACGTTGAAAAATCGTTGGAACAGACTATAAAAAAATTTAAGAAATGTAATAATCAAATTGATCAAAATCTATAATTAACAGCCAGAAGCCGTTATAACTTACGATACCTATTTTATGATATTTATCTTGGCAAACTGTTACGATACTTAATTTTTAAACCACTATGAAAATTAATGGTGCTGTTTTTTCCAACTTTGTTTATTTTGCAAATGTTTTTTCTAAATTCTTTGGTTTCAAATTTTCTACAATGACGTTAAATACGATATCCATATCAAATTTCAATTCTAACATCAATTAATACTTTGCCTATTTTTAAGAGCATAAAAAGCATAATCCGGGACCAGATGAACTGTATCTTAAAAGGTTGTGACGAAGTATCTCATACATAATAACGTTAATCTCATACATAATAACTCTTTAAATTTGGCTTCTTACCAAAAAGATGGAAAGACTCTTTTATTATTCCGTACTATAACTCTACCGACAGCGACAGGGGGCCACCAGTCCCACCATGTTTTTGAGGGTAACGGATAGGATCCGGACTCGGCCCTGTTCGTCTATGAATCCTTAACAAAGTTGCTAAAATGGTATCACGGGTGTGAAGATAATTCGTGGTTTCTCTTGATGGAGATGATCCGAACAGGAACATACACAGAAACTGGTTGGCTGGAAGGTATTACAGCCTCCCAGATGTATAAGTTTGCTCACAACCCTTTAATTGAATCCCTTTTTAGATGCTAAGCGAAACTGATATTCAGTGGAGATAGTTATGAATAGTGTAGTAAACAATAGTGCTGCTGGGTGGTTGATGTCATAAACATGAGTGGAACCAAGTGTTAATGGGTGTCAATCGATTGATGTCATACGCAAGGTTAGAAGCGTATGTTAACGGGTGTCAACGGTTGGTTGGACATGAGTTGAAGAGGAGTCCAGGAGCCTTAATACCAGCCGGTGTTAAGAGCACCGTGCGGTTATGTCTACTCAAGACAGGCACGCATGTAAATCACAAGAGACTCTGGTACCCGTATTGATGCTATTAATTATAGAGCAATTGCAAAACTAAATGCTATACCCAAACTTTTTTACAAAATTACACACACGACATGTAATAAATTATATCACCATTTCTACATGGTTTTTGAAGAAGAACAGACTCTTCGGTTTAATTGATTTATCCATTTGTGTTGACATAGTTAAAATAAGATTAGCAACTTTTAAAATTTGTAAATTTTTTGCTCTGTTGTTGCCGTACTGTAGGTGAATTAAATAAATAAAAAATAACGAAAATAATTGCCAGAAGCATGCGGCTCTATACATCAAGCAATGGTTTATAAGCAACTAGATTTCATAGAGTGCTGATCTCAATGAGATTGAGAGCATATGACAACTTGTAAAAGCAAAAATTCGCTTTGTGCCGAAAAAAAAGTTTTGGGAAGCCATGAAAAAGAGCACATTTGAAAATTTGGTGGCTTCCAAGTCTTGTGTCTTGTAGATGTAAAACAGTTATAGGGAACAAAGGTTTCTCAACAAAATATTTATATTTTGTTTAATAAATATTTGTTTTTTTAATAAAAATTATGATGTGTTCTTTATTATGTGCATGACTGATATCAATAATATCTCAAAATATGGATCCTAACTTTCTCAATATTAATTTATTTGATACAATTAGCATGTCGTTTCCAAGTTAAGGAATTAAATTAACAAAACTTGGAAAAATTATACCAAAATCATAGTACATTTTGTTTTATTTGCTGGAGGTTCACATATAGGCATTGTGTTTCTAATTAGTTGCACTCAGCTGTATATCCTTGTCACTTATTGTGAAAGGCTGGATAAGTTTTAAAGACATTATCTATGTACGCCTGCAAATTAATTTTTTCACATGTTTGAAACAATACCTTTGAATCAGGCCAAATCAATCAATTTATTTTTATAAATTTATTACTGAAATCATCAGTTTTCTTCTTTATATTTTATATTTTTTATGAAGTGTTCCCTTATTACAGTTTGCTAGAAGAGAGAGTATTATGAGAGAAAATATCTTGATTCCCGTACTACTTGTGGAAGTGATAAAATTTTTTACATAAAAACTTTGTACTTACTTACTATATTTATATATTTTTTTTAATATAAAATTTACAGTAAATTTGCATATTCCTTTTAAAAATTAAATTTTAATTTTTTTCAATATCATTTTAAACCATTTAAAAATTTAAAATGAATGGAGGCGTATGATTTACAAGTATATAATTAAATTAATATTACACAAACGTACCCATATACATATTTTTGTTATGTACAAAACCAATGGTGCTCAAGCCCTATGCTCTCACTGCACTTTTGTTTTTGTAAAAGCACTTAAGGATAGGCAGTGTATTCTAATACACATACACAGCACTCAGCGCCAAGCAATACAAAATACACGAACAATTTTGTCATTTTCGTTTTTTGTTTTTTTTTTTCATGGTTAAGTCAAAGCGCAAAACAACAACACTTCAATGTAGATTTTGTTGCTGTCCAACGCATGATTCCGCTAAAAAATAGTTTGCAGCTGTGAATTATATAATTTACATACATTCAGACGAGAACTGGGAAAGAGATTTTTTTTTTTCAATTATAACTTTAAGGCTGAACCAGGATGTTTGATAGGCTTTCAAATTAACACAAAATATCATATTGCAAAGCATTTTAAGACATTTCATTCCAGATAAATTTTTTAATTTTTTTTTTCAGTGTACACGTAGCCCATAAAATATGAAAAAAAAAATTGTTTTCTTTATATGTGTCAGAGTTGTAAACGAATCATTCATTTTTTAATTAATTCGCGAATCATTCATGCAATGAATTGGTAAAATTTTGAATTAATTCTTTTCGTCAAAAAACGAATTGAATGAAATTTGAATCAATTCATTTGAAACAAACATGAATTGCAATTCATTTCCAATTCAAATGAATTGGGCAAAATGAATTGTAATTCATTTCTAACTCAAACGAATTGCTAAAATGAATTGCAATTCATTTCCAATTCATTTGAAATTAATTGACTTTGAATTAATTCAAGTGAGTTAGAAAAACGAATTGCAATTCATTTCCAATTCATTTGAATTGAATTTGAATTAGTTCAAATGAGTTAGAAAAATTAATTGCACTTCATTTCCAATTCATTTGAATTAAATCAAATGAACTCGAAAAATAAACGTGCAATTCATTTCCAATTTATTTGGATTGAATTGATTTTGAAAAAAGACTACTGTAAATAAATGTAAAGAAGCATTACTCCCGTTTTGTTATCCAACTCATTTTATTATATCAAAGACAGCATTACTCTCATTTCGGATATCACCTAAAGTGTTTGTCATTGAATGCTCGTGTGTCACAAAATTTCATAAATTATTAATAGATTTTAAATATTAATGTTATTCAGCGTATGTCAAAAGCGAAATAAGTAGTACTTGAAGAAACAAATTCCAAACACCACGTTTATTTCAATTGAATGCAATTCATTTTTGATTTGATAAATATGAATTACAAGTTACTTTTGTAATTCATTTGAATTAATTCAAAATCAATTCAATTCAAATTAATTGGAAATTAATTGCAATTCATTTGAATTAAAAATGAATTGCAATTCATTTTGCCTAATTCTTTTGAATTGGAAATGAATTGCAATTAATTTTTGCAAATTCAAATGAATTGATCCAAATTCCATTCAATTCGTTTTTTGACGAAAAGAACTAATTCAAAATTTAGCTAATTCGTAATGAATTGAAATCACAAAAGAAGGATTCATTTACAACTCTGATATGTATTAGTGTTTGCGCTGGCGTTGAGTACTTAGGCGCCAATGAACAAATAATCAAAAAAAAAAAAAAAAATATTGGGGCGTAAGTTCGCGATGAATAAAAGCCCAGAATCTTAAAAAAAGGCCCCAAAAATGAACAAATGCCCCAATTTTTCAAAAAACCAAATAAAAAAATTAACTAACGCCCCCAAAAACATTCCTCAAAATTTTTCACATATTTTTATTTAATGGTTTTTTTTTTGCCAAATATGAAAATTTGCATACTGCATACTCAATATTGCTCCTATGATAAACGCATTTAAATTCTGTATTCTTTTCGGCAGCATCATTGCGGAGCTTTAGTTCGCAACCCCATAGCATATCTCGCAATGCTTGCAAAACTTTCATAGCATTTTTGCGTTTTCTTATCCATCAAAATGTAAAATATCTGAATGATCTGCAAAAAATCTGTTTTGCTCCGATTACAAATAAGTTAACGACAACTGAGCGGCGTGGGTGTAGCTGCCAAACCCGGATGGAAGCGGCGCGTCGAAGCGGGCGCGACACGCTCGCGGAATACAGTTACGATAAGTTTTATTTACTGATTACTTCAATTTACAAACGATTCCCGATATTTTTTCAGTTTACGAAAATAAATAAACTACAAAGAAAACAACAACATAAACCGGTTTCGTAGTTTATTTTTGGAGTATACTTGTTCTTCAGTCTTGAAAAAAAAATTAATTTAGGCCACAAACTCACAAATCAAAAATGAACAAATGCCCCAAAATATTTCAAATTGAAATAAAAAATGAACTTGTCCCCAAAAACCATAAAAATTGGGGAATTTGTTCATCAGGAACAAATGCCCCAATCCCATACAAATTTTTTGAGGCATTTTTTAATTTTTTTTTTTTTTTTTGGGCCATTTGTTCAGTTTTGTTAAGTACTCAGCGCCGTTTGCCCTTCCATAAAAAATCCCTGGGCATGCCTGTACTAAACCATTATATACCATTCCTTTTTTAAATATTTAAATAGTCTCACCAAACTAAACTGTATCTTTCTTACTTTTTAAGCGGTAAAGAGCTTAGAAAATAACGTTGTTTTATAATCATTCCAATTTCTCCCATGAACCATATAATTAAGTTTCAAACTCTAACTTGTTTTCATAATAACATGTCACAATAAAGTTTTTAATTTTAAAGCAGATTTCCAACCTTCATTTCTTTATACATTTATTTTTTTTTTATTTTAAATTTATAACAATTTTCTACGGCGCAGCTGAAAATTGTCACTTACTTTTTTTTTTTTTGCTCAACAATTATAGTCATTATACAAATAACTTAAATTAAATTACGCGCGAAAATGTAATCCCATCAAATAAATCAAAATTACGCATAAACTGATTTTCAGCCCAACAGGCAAACTATTTTAACACTACACACAGTGTTTGTGTAAGAGTATAGGTAAACATTGATATAAATGGATACAACTGTATGCACATACATTCGAACATACCCAGTCATCATTTTGAAGACTGTTTTAACAACAATCACCTTACTGAAAAAGACTCGACAATGATCCGCGTTTCCGCTTAAAAAGTGACATGGAGGTTAATTTCTGAAAAATCATCTAAAATGATCAGAAAAGCGAGTAATAAAAGAAGAGTCACAGATACCACTTTCTCCCGACAAAGTCCTGAGCCATTTATGACAAGAAAATGAGCACATTTCTTATTATTTTAGTCGCGCAGAAGAGTAGAAAAAGACTCAAATATGGTCATTCATTTCATAAAATGCTGACTGGGTATGAACACATTATACATATACATATGTATGCGTTCATAATACCTCAGATCGTATGGAATATAATCAAGGTATAAATCAAACACTTGCACAACTAAATATTTCTCGTATATTATTTAAGTTATACACCTACAAACCTATATGCAATAATGAAAAGAAAAGGGGAGTATTTATATACATTCTATTGTTTACACGAGTGTACACTGTACAATGACTTGGGAAGAGGTAATACCAGCAATATGCGTGTAAGCTTGATAATATTTTTAATCAGGTTCGGCTTTATAGATAGCATCTGGATATAAAAAATATGTCAAAAATTGAAATTAAAATCACGAAAGCAGAGATAATTATCACCATGATATTTATAATAAAAATTATAAGATGATGCGTGTGGACACATCGTATAAGAAATATATACATCCTTTACGCTAATGTAAAAGTGTACGTATGTCGAATATTCGTAGAGTGAGCCCAATATTTGTATGATATTCTATTGAAAATAAATAGATTCTTTTCACGAAATCCATATAAGTAGAAGTTTGTATTAAAAATACATAGATACATATCCCAAATGTTCGTTATAGAAAACCCTATTTTTCGAAACGTTTAAAAGGAAAATAATTTATTAATTTTAAAAATAAAATAAAGATTAAATTCATGAGAAAAGAAAATTTAACATTAACAAAAAATTTTACATAAAAAATATTTAATATTATTATCTATACTAATATAATAAAGAGGTAATGGGTGTTTGTTTGTTTGTTTGTTTGTTTGTAGGAGGTAATCTCCGTAACTACCCATCTGATCTTCCTGAAATTTTCACAGAGTCTTACTAGGGATATGGGAAGTGCTATAGGCTATAATTTTTTAAATATTTTTTATGGGCATGGCACCTTCCACACAAAGTAAATTTTTAATATCATATACATATATTGAGTACTATGATAGGCAGAGCTTTGCAAATTTGTGTGAGGTCACCTATTGTTAATATTAGTAGCTACGCCGGAATATTATATATCTCGAGTAAAATTTTAAAATTTTTCTGATGACACCTATTATTAATGTGGTAGTCGGATGCAAAATGGACAGTATCGGACCTATAGGCGTGGCACCGGCCATACAAAGTAAATATAAAATGCCATATATCTGGAATACTGTAATAGTGAGAGTTTTGGGACTTTGTGTGAGCCCATAAGTTATTCATTTGATTAGTTAGATATAAAATGGGCGTGATCGGAGCAGTGGCCGTGGCACCGCCCATAAAAAGTAAATATATGATATCATATAACTGATGTGCTAAAAAAGGAACCTTTGACACTTTGCATGAGCCTATCAGATGTTAGTATGAGTAGTCGAACGGGTTCACGGAGCAGTGGGCGTAGCACCGTCCGTGCAAAGTAGATATCTAATATCATATAACTGGTGTACTAAAAAGGGAAAGACTCGACATTTTGCATGAGTCCATCAGATATTAATGTGAGTAGTCCAATAAAATTTGGGCGGAATGGGATTAGTGGGCGTGGCACCTCCTATGTAAAAAATATGAAGCACTACGAAAGCGACAGTCTTTTGACAAGTTCATTAGTTATCAATGTGATTTGTCGTGGAAAATATATCGCCAAAATAAAAAATCGCCAAACCCAAAAATCGCGAAAAATAAAAATCGCCCAAAAAACAAAAATCTTCAAAACCAAAAATGGGCAAAATCAAAAATCGCTAAAAAGAAAAATTGCCAAATGATATTCTAAGTTCAAGGCCAATAGTTAGTGTTGCCAGATCTTATATGGATAATCCATCTTCTTCTCATGGGCAGCTACATGTACCTTGCTCAAGGGTGGGAAAGCCGAAAAATCTGATAATTGTTGTACAGAATGAAAAACAAAAAACATTCTATATCAGCATCAGCAAGCATTGAAATAATAAAACCTATACTAATAATCTATACTAACATAATAAAGAGGTAATATTTGTTTGTTTGTAGGAGGTACTTTCCGTAACTACTCATCTGATCTTTCTGAAATTTTCAAATAGTCTTACTGCGGATATGAGAGTGCTACAGGCGTGGCACCTCCCATGCAAAGTAAATTTTTAATATTATATATATTAAGTACTATGATAGAGAAAGCTTTGCAAATTTGTCCCAGGTCATCTATTATTAACGTGAGTAGTCAGACAAAAAATGGGCGGGATTAGACAAATGCGCGTGGTACCCCCAAACAAACTTAGTATAAAATGTGATATATCTGAATTACTGTATTAGTGAGAGCCTTGGGACTTTGCGTGAGCCCTTTCATAATGGTTCGGAAGGGCACGGGAGGACGAGGGTGTGGCGAAGCACACCGGGTTACATCTAGTTTTTTATAAAATTAGAAAATCTTATTATCGATCTTTATCATTTTTAATCATTGAGTTAGAATTTAATCAGGCTCAATATAACATGTTTATACTTGAAATAAGGCGAAAAACATTGGTACATTTGTTTCAAAAATTTATCTATATTCTGCATGATAGGTTATACAGCTATTCCGGGAAGAGCCACCAACCCTCATCGGTAACCAAAAGCAGTAGTTTGTTTGGTAAAAAGTTAAATTCATATACATTTGCTGAAAACAACCAAATGAGAATTCAAGCAAAAGTTATACTATTTAAGCCTCTTCCAATATAACAAACTAAAATGTAGAACAACTTTGAAACAAATATGTTTGTATACAAGTACACATTGCATACTACAATATACATGTTTGTTTTTGTCTTGAAAAAAACAAGAAAAACAATTTGTTTTTGCTAGAGTAACAACTTTATTGCAAACGTCGCGAAGCGTCGGCGCATTATAATAGATTTGTATAGGGTATATAAAATTGGATGCTATTGTTAAACATATGTTTAATATATTATAAGTATGATCTATTTTTAACATTTAGATAAATAAATCTATATTTATGACATTTAATAGCGTCATGTCATATCGTATTTTATAATGATTTCGGAGGATACAATTTGCATATATATGTGGTCACAAGCGATAACCGCCTAAGTCGACTTAAGAATGATTTGAGTTACGTATGCTATCATATTCTACTAAAAACGCTTTATATTTACGTGACATCCCCATTACTCTATCACTGCTTATTAAAAGTTATTAATAAAAATATACTGACCTAAGTCGTAATGAAGACCCATAACATTTATATAGAAAGCTATTTTTTTCAAAAGCATGATATTCGACTGACATAAGCCTCATTGCATATATATAAAAAGTTATTTTTCTCGAAAGCATGATTTTCGACTTTGGCGGTTAATGCTTGTGACCACAGATATATACATCAGTTATTTTAAAAACTTTTTTTATATAGTATTCCATGTCTAATCTCTTCTGCGAAAGAGTGATTTAGATATGCTCTCCTTCCACATTCTTAAAGTAACCAGCCATGACGGTATTATCCAAAATTTTGCAACACAATTCTCCCCGCAGGTTCCTTGATAAACCAGAGACGTTAGTCTCGAATGTATCAAACCCTTCATAATAGCGACCTGACACATGTTAAAACAATTTATTGTTGACAATGGTGGAAGAAAATTTCGCTATTTATTATCTGGTAGTTTAGTGATTGACAGAGCTTAAAACCCGTCTTAAGCAGATACCATGTTCTATGTCAATTTTTGGTAGTCGTTCTTTAACTTATCTAATAAAGTATAAAATATAGTGGAGCTCAAAGTAAGAAGTACTTCCTGGCAGCTCGATTGCATAAATAGATATTAAATATACTTTTACTGGACAAATTTAATTTGATTAGGATTTCTCCAATAAAATTTTGGGGTATTAAAAAATGGATCTACACGTGAAGCCAGTCATTTGTTGTCAGTAAAGAACTCACAAAAAATTGTTACTATAACCTTAATTGAAAGTACGTGTGGAAATATAGTTAAGAAATCCATTGCAGATTTTTACAAGTTTATTAAATTTTTATAGACCTTGGCGATTACACGGAAAATAATATTACAAATTTTTCTAGAAACGTATGCGACCGTTTGTTATTTCCATATACTCATAGCTTTATAAATTTATTTTTTATTGTTGTTATAATACAAGTTGAACATGACGGCGAATTTTTGTATTTGTTTATTTAATTATTTTCTATTATATTAATTTGTTTTATAAATAGTGAGTGTCAAAAAAAGTGTACACAAAATGATAATTAAAAAAAAAAATATGTAACGGAAACTAAAAATACTCCAAATATAACGAGTCAAAAGAACGTGTCGTTCAATACTTTGAGTAATAAAAATGTATCGCTTTCTTTATTATTTGTTCTGATTTAGTTGCAGTCGGACGAAATTAATGAGTTTTTGAACATTTATTTCCTTTTCAAAATTTATTAAATATCCACTGAAATACGGGAGCTTGTGCGTTTACTTCATAGTGAAGAAAGAAATTGCCGTACTTATTAACAGAAGCCACAATTCTGTGAAAAAAAATAATAGCTTAACATAAAAAATTCGGAAATATAGACAATCAACCAAAATCTGGCAGGCCCAAGAAGTTGAATGAAAGCGAAATGAACATGTCGCAGGATGTATCTGAATTACTGAGCACCGACGCACAGTGGACCATATTTTGAGAAGGCGGCCAAAATAATTTTTTTTTTTTTTTTGTTACCGATTTTAAAGTTATATTATTGATTTGAAAGTAAATACTAGTAACCCTCGGGAGTCAAAAAACTGCGACTCTATCTCAACTATATCACAGCGAACAGGGTCTTCAAAAATGGGCTTTCTCAGTATTGTGCTATAATTAAAAATTTCTTTGTAAATTTTTTTTTTTGAATGACTGTAACTTTTTTGATTTAAAAGATTTTGAAGTGAAATAAATTTTGTATAATTTTGTGGCTTCCATGATATTAATTTTAGAAATGTAAAATCACTGAGCCATTCCGAAATTTAAAAAGAAAAATTTTAAAAAAGGTCCAAATTTTCCGAAAATCTCCTACTTAATAGAGCATAACTCCTGCCAGTCAAAAGCAGTCAGAAAAAATCTTGCACTCTTCTATACTACTATACCCGCCAGTTTCCGCCCGTATGCACCAGAACAATTTCTCTGACCCAAGGTTAGATATTTTCTGTAAAATTTATGAATACAAAAGTTGTCCACTATGTGGTTAGGATATATTAAGTTTGAGGTGCTATTTGTAACTGCCAAAAATATTGGACCTTTATCCATCTTTCATTGCACGGATCGACTCTAAAACACTTTCTGAGTCGATTAAACGATGTCCGTCCGTCCGTCTGAGTGTTATGAATACAAAAGTTGGTAGTACCGGTGCACCGCGGTGTGTTTTTTTGCGTGTCGGTAGAGTTGTCAGGAGTTGTTATATACTTATAAAAAAGGGTTGAGATATAAAGCGCTTAACTGTTACAGGTACATTTACATAGGTATCTTTCAAAAACATTAATAGTCTGAATTAGAGTTATATAGTTTAAATAGCTGACAAAATGGGAAATAATTTAAATAACAGCTAAATGGTAAAAAAAAAACTATTGCAACATAGCCCTTTCAGATATGAGCAGGTATGCTTCACCGTTTAAAAGGGGTTAGGTTGTGGGTTTTTATGCTTCTAAAAGTGGTAATAAAAGATAAAAATTTTTATTTTACATAATTGCAAGAAAGAGTATTTATAATAATGTTTCCACAATTATTATTCATTACAATTTGTGCAATGGCTAAGTACTGTTACAGAGATCTGGCAGATATTTATTTTCAACGAAATGATGTAGACGATGTAATTTTGCACAAAGTGAGCAACGACTTCTTTAAGAATTGTAACCTAGAAGACATTGAAATGCACAAAGGAAAAATTACTAACTTTGCATCGAATTTGAAAAGACGGTACATTGAATGCTCTCATAGCAAGGCAAAGATGTACAAACGTTACCAAGACTGGTTAATAAAGGAACTTATTTTTGAGGTGCATCTACAACTGCCAACGAAAGTGGAAAAAAGGGTCGACCAGCAAAACCAATTGACGGATTTAGTGAAAGATCTCGAAGGCGCAAGCTGGAGAATATCAATGAAGAAATTTCTCAAAGAATTATTAAGGATTCATTTTTGCACCAAATTCAACCAACCCAAAATAAAAAAACAATAAAATTGAATTAATTGAAAAAATAGTAGAAGCTAGCCCAAGGCGCACAAAGAGGATTTTGAAAAGCATTCCTACACCAATTGAAGATAAGAAATTTACGCCGGAAGAAGCGTTCGCCCTATTTTTGGATTTGAAATTGACCAAAAATTAATATAAGGAATTGCGGAAGCGAACCAATGAAAAGAATTGTGGGATTTTTCCAGAGTATCGAGATTTAGTTTCTGCCAAAAAAGAATGCTTACCTCCACAATCTGGTGTTAGTGTCACTGCAAGTTCAGCAGAAATAAAATTGTTAGATCGCCTTGAACATACCGCAGAACAATTTCTTAATACGCTTGATACTGATCATTTAAAAGAAATTGGAAATTGCAGCATTACTTTAATTTCTAAATGGGGATGTGATGGATCCTCTGGTCAGAAACAATACAAGCAACTTAATGCCGAAAATTCATCAGATGTTAATTTATTTATGGTATCTTTCGTTCCATTGCGCTTAACAAAAAGGTATAGCGTCTTAGAGCCGTCAACTAGTAGAGCAACATAAATTGATATATGGAAAAATGAAATCCCTTCTTCAACAAAGTATTGCAGACCAATAAAATTTGCATTCAAAAAGGAAACCAAAGATGTCATGACTGAAGAAGTTCAAAAAATAAAAGATCAAATTAAGGAACTTCAACCACTAATATTTAAATTTGATGACCAAGACATTGAAGTACATTTTAAAATGTGTCTCACAATGATTGATGGAAAAGTTGCACAAGCTTTAACTGGAACAAAGTCAACGTCAAGCTGCATTATATGCCAAAAGACATCAAGTCAATTAAGCCAACCCCCACCAGAAGACGATAGTTTTAAGGAAGCCTACGAATTTGGAATGTCCCCTCTTCATGCTAGAATACGTTTCATGGAACATATTCTTAAATTGGGTTATGATTTGGAATTTGGTCCGTTAGGCGAAACAGTGAGAAAAAAACAAAGAAAATGAAGAAAAGAGAAAGCAAAAAAAAAACAAATTCAACAAAAATATCTACAGCTAGGCCTCGTAATCGACCAACCAAAACAAGGGGAATGAAACACAACTGATGGAAATACTGCAAGGAGATATTTTTCTGATCCGGAAACTGCAGCATCTATCACAGGTGTAGATCATGAATTAATAAGACGATTCAAAATCAACATGTAGTTCTAGCATGCAGCAGAAAGATAAATGCAAAAAAATTTGGAGAGTACGCCAATAAAACAGCTATACTTTATAATGGAAAATACTCCTGGAGATATATGCCATCCACAGTTCGTATAATTTTGTACCATGGGGAACAAATAATTCAAAACATTATGCTACCAATAGGAGATCTATCTGAAGAAGCGCAAGAAAAAAGGAACAAGGACTACAGATTCTTTCGCGAGCACAACACAAGGAAAATGTCCAGATGTTGTACTAATGAAGACCTCATCACTATTTTGTTGTTCACTTCAGATCCATATATGTCCAAAATTCGTCAAAATTGGAAAACTGCCTCTATTGAATTCGACGAAGAAGCTAAACAACTTCTAGAAGATGAAAATCAAGGCTATTTAGAAGAAATTTTTACTAAAATTGGTTGATTTAAAGTACTTTTTCATTACACTAACAATAAGTTACACTTTTTTTTATATAGTTAAAAAATTTTCTTGATTTAAAAATTTATATATTTTGTAAATTTACAATAAAAATTGTTATATTTCATAAATTGACCATAAAAATTGATATAGAAATATTTAAAAAGACAATAAAAAAAAATTAACTGAAGCAAAAACATACGAGTTTTTCATTGAAACTTCTCTATCTTGAACCAATATAAGGTAACTTTTACGTTCGCTACTTAATAAATTATATTTTAACTCGGGATCTTTCAAAAAAAAAAAAAAAAACAACCTTTGGCCCTTGTGCACATTAGGACTAAAAGTTTAAAAAATTGTTAAAAAGTATTAGTTGCAAAATTAACTGAAAAGATAAGACATTATGTTAAAAAAACCTTTTTTTACCTTTTAACACTTCACTTCTGTACTAAAATTCAACTACACTTGAAAATGTATTTTAAACCCTCCGTAACTTTTTTTTCTTTTCGGTCGAGAATTAAGTTTAATAGCAAAACTTAAAGGCTAAAGTCTCACCTACCAAACCAAAAAAAACGCATATCAAAATTCCAATCCATTCAAAAGTTATAGATTTTTGACCGCCTTCTCGTTAAATGGTCCACTGTGCGACGTAAGCGCCAGCGCAATACATGATAAGGGTCTACATTGACGAGTGCCAAAGAGAAAGCAAAAACAACGTCTCAATTTTGGGAAATTTATGGAAATAAAAATTATGAAAAAATGTTCTAATTAGAAACTAGAGCAAATTTGAAATTTTTGTTAAAACAAAACAAGCAAAAATTTGGAGAAATGCAAAGATTGCGTTTTCAGAAAAGACCAGCGTTTCCACAGAAAGGATTTTTGCGTTTTGTTAATGGTGCAACCCAGCATATAAATAACAAGACACTGGTAAGAGAATTGTTTGCTCTAGCACACGCCCAAACCAAGTTCACACCCGCCATAATTACCAGACCTCAACCTCATCAAACATTTGTGGCAACACCTTGATCCCCAAATTCGAAAACTGGTAATCAAGTAGCAGAGAAATGCTTAATCTGTTTTAATGGATCGATGTTATAGCAAATCTATAACATCTAATGGAATTGGTGCCTCGAAGATTATATGCTAGCATTAAAGCCAAAGGAAAAGAAACGAACTATTAAAATATTTTAATTAAATTTTTGTAGATTAAGACAGAATTAAAAACCACTTACAAAAAAAAAAAAAATAAAATGTTGAATTAACATCCAAAATATATGACTGAAAATAAAAAACCTAAATGCACACTCTCTTTTGACACTCGCTATACGTACAAATTTACTAACTATTGTTTCACAATACAATTTCTACACACACAGACCCATAAATGTATCTACGAGTATGCGGGAAGCCGTTTTTTTTATGTTTGTGTTGTTGGCATGTGATGTTGCTCATTATTTGCCATGACACAACACAGTGGCTTTAAAGCCAAAAAGTCGAAATAAACATATGAACTTCTTATAAAGTACTTAAACTTAGATCGATAGCAACAAAGTTAATGTAACAGTGTAACATAGTGTAGCAGTCATTTTATTATTCAAATAACTTCAGTTAATATAGACTTATGGACTTATTTTATCGAGTGAAATCTTAAAAATTTTTATTTTTTCTCCTCTTTTTATACACTTTTTGAATGACAACATATTCACGTCGAAGGGTTATTATTTAATAATAGAGTGGAAGTGACATACACGTATAAGTGATATTTTAAATATTAATTGAAATACACGTCAGTATTTGATTTCTATTTGCAAATCATTTTTTCAGGAATGAAATGAGAAACCATCAATGGTTCTTGAGCTAACAAACATCAAGATAAGGAAACAAATATAAAAAGTCATAAAAAACGTTTGGCCTTTGTAGGTTTTGTTACACTGGCCTAGTTATTTCACCATGACTTGGTATTTCTCATCCCTCAGACAATGACCCCCCAAAAATTTTGCACAGTGTAATTAATATGAACCATAAATTTTATAATAAAGCTATTTACACACAGAAAGCAGAGTCGTTGGAAGCAACTAAAATTCTTCTTTAGAACACAATAAATAGTTGATTGAATCGTTGTTTTAACTTTTTATGTATCTTTAACAAATAATGCTATGATCAAAGTTTGAGTTAAGAGAACATAATTTTAAGTGTGATATAAAAACTTCGCTGTGAAAATCAAATGTTTAAGTTGTTTTAGTTTTGAAATATTTTGAATATGTTCACATGTGTGTATTAAAAGTATACATTAACTATTTATCTTTTTAAAAAAAATTAAAATCGATTCAAAACTAATTTATTTAAAAATATTTTAGTCCGTGAAGTATTGGAACCCCGACGTTCTGCCGATAACTTCAGATTTTTAGGGTTTATTCAAAATTCTTCAAAACATATCTAATTATGCTGTTATATACTATATAATATTAAGTTTGTCTTTATCGTGAGAATCACAAGTTGGAAAAAGTTCACATCCGCATAAAATGCCCCTTAAACATGAGAAGTGTTCTCATATATTTAAGGGAGTGAAAGATTGAGTGTTCAGTAGAGTTTTAAGCTTCATATAGGTTTGAACAATAGACGTATTAATGTGGGCCGACCAAGTTAAAGTATTATTAAAAGTTAAACCGATATTTTTTGTTGTTCAAACATAGTCGATTATCTTGCCCTTGATAAGAATTCGTTTGCGTATTAGTAGACATTTTAAAAAGTAAAAAAATTATATTTCTACAACTGTTATCGATAATCGATACCGTTGCCCGGGTTGTAATAGGATATTTTACTGAATTTATTAAATTCGTGAAAAAATAAATATTCTGAAATAAACATTCGAAAACCAACGTTTTATTTCCAAAACCTGAAATATGAGCCATTGTAGAAATATAGTTTTTTTTACTTTTATTTTTTTTTAAATCAACAAAGCACATTGTAAGTCATATGATATATTATTTCTGAGTAGAAAAGTACGAATTTTTAAATGGCGTTCTTATTTTCTCGGTATCATATTTGGTTAAGAAGTTAATATACGATGAAATTGAATTTTTATCCTGCATCAAATTAGCTTACACCCACTGAATATATATTGTATTATATATTGTATTATGTATATTATTATTATATTATTATATATACTATGGTATGCCCTATCACGCTTCGCTACGACTCCCAAGACTGATTGTCATGTTTTATTTTATAATCAATTTTTCCTACTAAGTTCGTATTGTGCAATTTAAATATATTATTTTAATTGTTTTATATTTTTTTCATTTTATTTATTGCTGATATACAATATTTTTTGTTTTTTCATTGGAGCAAGGTACATATAGCTGCCAATGAGATGAACATTGATTTTCCAAATTAAATCTGGCAACACTTAACTATTAGCCTTGAATTTATAATATCATTTGGAAATTTTTCATTTCACCGATTTTTGACTTTATGTATTTTTGATTTTGGCCATTTTTGACTACATACATTGATAATTAATGTACTCGTCAAAAGTTTCAAGACTGTCGCTTTAGTAGTACTTGATGTTTTTCGTATAGGGGTGCCACGCCCACTTATCCCATATAGCTCAATTTTTGCCAGACTACTCATATTAATATCTGTTGGGCTCCCGTAAAGTGTCAAGACTTTCCTTTATTAGTACACCAGTTATATGATATTATATATTTACTTCATAGGGTCGGTGCCACGCCCACTGCTCCAATCATCCCCATTTTGGGGCTTGTGGGCTCATTCAGAGTTCCAATCCTTTCACTATTACAGTACTCCAGATATATGATGTTTTATATTTACTTTGTATGAGAGCTGCCACGTCCATTGGTTCACCCATTTTTTGTCTGACTCCTCACATTAATAATAAATGAACTCAGATAAATTCGTAAAGCTGCCTCTGTCATAGTAATCGAGATATATAACCTATAATATTAATTGGCTGGGCGATTTCTTGTGACCGATGTTTTGTTCTACCGTTTTATCCCGATTTTGACCAAACGTATATTATTTGAAAGGTGTTTCTTTTTAGCCGTTTTCAAGATTTACAGATTTTTTAATTTTGTCCTTTATTTTAACTAATTGCAATGATTTTGTTATCTTCATTCACAATAATAATAAATCGTAAAAGTGTTGGTTTGTGAATTGGCTAAGATGAAAAATAAAGCTGCCTAGAAATTGCTATCGCGATTCCGCCCATTTTAAGCATGGCTACTAACATAAATAATAGGTGACAGCACACACATTTGCAATGATCTCTCTATCATAGTACTCAATATATGTGATATTAAAAATTCACTTTATATGGGAGGTGGCACGCCCACTAAAAATATCAAAATATTTGTAGCCAATGTCCATACTTACTGACTGTTCTAAATATTGGAACCCACACTTTTAAAATCAGATGATTAGTTACGGAAATTACATCCTACAAGCAAACAAATGCACAATTATTATTATTATTATTATTATTATTATTATTATTATTATTATTATTATTATTATTATTATTATTATTATTATTATTATTATTATTATTATTATTATTATTATTATTATTATTATTATTATTATTATTATTATTATTACTATTATTATTATTATTATTATTTCTATTATTATTATTATTATTATTATTATTATTATTACTATTATTATTATTATTACTATTATTATTATTATTATTATTATTATTATTATTATTATTATTATTATTATTATTATTATTATTATTATTATTATTATTATTATTATTATTATTATTATTATTATTATTATTATTATTATTATTATTATTATTATTATTATTATTATTATTACTATTATTATATTATTATTATTATTATTACAGACTAGCTGTTTTTACCCGGTCTTACCCGGGATCCAAAGGCCTTTGACTTGAAAAATGGATTATTATGCTTACCAGGCGCTGAGTACTTAGTCCCCAATGAACAAATTCCCAAAAAATGAACTTTCTTCCCAAAAATTTGTATCGGACTGGGGAATTTGTTCATTATGAAAAGATTCCATAATTTTTGCGTTTTTTGGGGACTAAATTAATTTTTTTATAAGACGCTACAGCAAAAATTCTTCAAAAATACGCTGCGAACGCGATTTATTTATTTCTTTTTTTTTAAAGTTTATTTTCTAAACATCAAGTATAACGGAATGGCTTGAAGTTAAAGGTATCAGAACATTTAAAAATGAAATTACTTAATTCAAAAAGTGATCATAATTGAGCAGTGGAAACTGGATGCGGCGTTTAAAATTGTACCGCAAGGTTGCTTTAGGCAACTACTTGCAGTATACGTGTGGCCTATTTGGATCAACAGGTATTTATTGCACATATGTAGATAAAATTTATCATAGGGCTTTTCACTGAACTGTGTTCCGCATCTCCGTCCGCGCGCCGCTTCCACGCGCTGCCTCCGCGGGTCTGGCAGCCACACCCGTGGTGCCGCGCATTTGTCGTCAACTTATTTTAATCGCCAAAATATATTTTTCAGATCGTTCCAATTTTTTATCATTTTGATGGATAAGAAAACGCAAAATACTATTAATGCAATTGTGCGCTGTCTTTTTTACCGTGCAAACATTGCAACATATGTTATGGTTGTGAGATAAAGCACCGAAATGATGCTATTGAAAAGAATACAGATTTTAAATGCGTTTATTGCACGACAAACATTGGGTGCAGTATGCAAATTTTCACTTCAATAATTATTTAACAAAATTAATTAAATAAAGATATGTAAAAATTTGAGAATGAATTTAGAGAGTAAGTTCATCTTAAGTTATTCCCCTAGTTTTTGGGGAATAAGTTAATTTTTTTTTTTTGGGAATTTGTTCATTGGGGACTAAGTACTCAGCGCCTGCCTACCATTACAACTAAATATGTTTATGCATGGATTATTTTGAGTGTATGAGACCTAAAGTTATGAATTTTAGTTATTATAGAGCTTTTGAATATACAACATTTCAGGTTTTTCCTCTGAAGCAGGTGTAATATAATTGTCTATAATAAAAACAGGGAGATTCTAAGTTGATACCTGCTACCGTAAGAGATTGCCCTCTTATGTAAGTTATGTTAGGAAAAACTTTTCTTTTGCCATCTCTTGCAATGAAGGAACCAAGTAACAAAAGTTTTCTGGTAGGGATATTAGAGTCATTTCAGGAGTTTCACATACCCTGGAAGCAGCTTATCTTATCCGTTGGGCCTGAAGATGTTCTTGAATCGTTTCAGGAGTTTCACATTCCCTGCAGTCAGATTTCTTTTCCGTTGGGCATTAAGACGTTGTTGAGCTTCTCTTAGCCGCTGGTTTTTTAGACGCACTTGAGTACGTTCAGGCATTTCCGCTTCTCTTAACAAAGCTTGCCTTGATCAAGACGTTACTGGGTTTGCTGAGGTGTTTCAGCATTTCTCGACTCAGATTGTCTAACTCGTTGAGACTTGATACTAATTTGGGTCTGATCGGGGGTCTCTAAAGTTCTGTTTAGTCTAAGCCTTTTTGCTTTTGAATTAGTACGGTCTATATAATTTCGTTTTTTAGGAGGTGCGGTTTAATCAAAATAACTAAATTTATCAAAAATATTTCGTGGATGTGGTAGCGATATTAGAGTCGTTTCAGGAATTCCACATACCCTGGAGTCAGCTTGTCTTATCCGTTGGTCCTTAAGACGTTGTTGTTTCGTTTCAGAAGATTCACATTCCCTGGAGTAAGCTTGCATTTTCTGTTGAAACGTTTCAGGAGTTTCAGATTCCCTGGACTCAGATTTTCTTTTCCGTTGGACCTCAAGATGTTGCTGAGTTGTTTCACGAGTTTCACATTCCCTCGACTCAGCTTGTCTTAGCCGCTGGATTTCTAGACGCACTTGAGAAGATTCAAGCATTTCTCAACTCAGATTTTCTAACTTGTTGAAACTCGATACGAATTTGGGTCCAATCAGGTTCTATAGAGTTCTGTTTAGTCTAAGCCTTTTTGCATTTGAGGTAGTACGGCCTATATAATTACGCTTTTTAAATATTTTGTTTTCCAATGTAGTTAAAAAGGCGATATGGAAATATTTGTACGAATTGACTCCATCGGACTAATCCTACAGCGGTAGTCACTTGTACCTATTCACCCATGATATAAATCTGCACTAATTTTGGGGTATTACTACGTATATAGTAAATAATATAATCCATAAAACAAAGTTTTTATTAAAACCATTTCTTTCCTTATCCATATGAGTTTTGAATATATCCGTGACTGTGCATGACTATGTTGGACTATCTTAAAATTAATATTTGGCCACAACAAGTCTATAGATAATGCTTCAGATCGATCGGATGAGGGTAAGTGAGATCTTAATCTCTCCGTGACTGTGCGTGACTATGCGTGACTGTGCTTGACTATATCAAAGTTAATCTTTTTTCACAGCTAGTATATGGACCAAGCTTCAGATTGATTGGATGAGGGGAAATCCATTTTAAATCTCTCCGTGACTGTGCGTGACCATGCGTGACTGTGCGTAAGTAAGTCAAAGTTAATATTTTTTCACATCAAGTGTATAGACCATGTTTCAGATCGATTGGATGATGGTAAATGTCATTTAGATCACTCCGTGACTGTTCGTGACTACGCCAAAATTAATCTCTAGTCACAACAAGCCTATGCGCCAAGTTTCAGGTCAAGTGTATAAGGGGGAATGGGGTTGCCCCACGACAGACAGATAGAGAGTATGAGTTAAAAGAAAGAGTTTTAAAAGGCAAGACGGGAATATTTGTTATACGTTG
The DNA here is from genome assembly GCA_963682025.1 of Cordilura impudica. NCBI lineage: Eukaryota > Metazoa > Arthropoda > Insecta > Diptera > Scathophagidae > Cordilura > Cordilura impudica. The sequence continues at coordinate 131,501,578 of OY821517.1, forward strand.
ATTTACTATTGGGCAATTCACAACAGGTGCTGTATGTTGTATTTTGTATTAAAATACACAATACAATCATTTGTTGTGAACAGTTTTTATAATGTAAAACGATTTCTTTAGTAGTTATCGACCCAACGAGGAAAGGTAGCTTCGTCACTTCTGTTAATTCGTACAAGAGAAAGCACGTGTCGGTGTTTGCTTTTTGGTCACAAGAGTTTTAGTTACGTACATCTTTCATTTTAATTTAGAATACAAAAAATATTTTAAATGTTTTGGTTGAGACTGAAATACATTCTAAAAATATAAACATTAATTTTTATATAAATAAACCTATCGCTATTTGCATTATTTGTCATTTTTATTTTATAATTATTTATGCTGTTAAAATTGTATGTATTCGTTTTTTCTTTTTCATAAAAACTGGCATTCACTTGGGACTGATATGTTATGATACAATATACTACACTTACTAAACACAGCAAATGAAGTTGTATCGCTGTATCAGATTTTTCAATGCAAATTACCAGTAACAATATTACACTATTGTAAAGTAATACACGATACAACAGATACAACGATACAACACCTGTTGTGAATTGCCCAAATATTTATTTCATTATGGTGTAAACAACTCAAGAGCAGTAAGTAAAGAAATTTATGCACAAAGTTTTAGGGAAGTCCACTGGAAATTTAGAATATGTATAACAAACACTAAAACCGTATATAGAAAATTAAAGAAAGTGGGCGTCGCCGATAGAAATATATGACGACCTTGCCTGGAATATGAGAATCATGTGCAGTAAATTCGAGCGAAATCCGTTACAGTATTTCAAAAAAGCGGGTGTAAAAGTATGAGTGGCCAGTAAAACGGATATGGAGACCATACCTGGAGTATAGAGATCGTGTTTCAGAGAAATCCGTTGAAAAGTAAAAATTTGTATAGCGAAGAAATATACAAAAAAACGGGAAATAAGTAGTATAAAAAAGTGGGCGTAAAGGTAGGCGTGGCCGAAAAAAAGCATACAGTGACCTTCCCTGGAGTGCAGAGATAAGTGCACCAAATTTCGGAGAAACATGTTGAAAAATAAAAGTTTGTATAGCAGTCAAACGAACAAACGTACATAAACTGAATGTTATATATGTAGAGGTGGGCGTAAATGTAGGTGTGGCCGGTGTACCTAACTGTAGAGAAAAAAAATGTGTACAGCGGTCAAACAAACAAACAGAAAATGAATTTTATATATATAGATTATTATTATATTTTCAATTAAATAAAAATACTATTTATCTCAAATTTCTATCCAATTTGTATACCTTATGGTTATTTTGAAGGATCTTTAGTAGGTCCAATTCGAATTCTTTTTTAAGCATCTATAAAACGAGGCATATTTTTAAATAGATGCGGTGATAAAACCAATGTTCTTAACTATAGACCCATAGATAAATAGTGTACTATGGCAAAAATTTTTGTAAGAATTAAATAAAAATAATTTTATATTAAACTTATTTAAAATATTTAATTAAGATATATATCAAATATATCATCTTTATTATAATAATTTTATATTAGTCTGTAAAATGTAACTAAGTAGACTCAATAAATAAATGATAAATAAAATAAATGAAATTATGATATTTTTAGTTCATGCGATAAATTTCTTACCAAATGCATATTATACTAAATTCGTGTACAAATCATTGCAAAACACAGCTTGAAACTTCTTAAATCATTCTTTTTCACTGTGCCTCATCAGACACCATAGAGCAATATATTTCATTTATAAATTTACGAATACATATTACAAGAACTAGAATTTAAATGTACTAATAAAATTTCTTTATGTCATTTTATACATTTAATTCGTTGTAATGGTTTTTTTTCATTTAATTTATCATTTTGTTACATATGTTTAAATACTTAGTTTTGCTGTTAGGGGTTTCTATTTAACTTTTGATGTATTCTCCTACACTCACAAGTACACATCTTCCTACAAATACATACATGGTATGTAAAAAAAAAAAAAAGCATTGCAAATAAAACATAATATATTGTTCGCCCTTTAAATATATAGAAAATTGTATCTAATGTCATTATTTTTTCTAATGGTTTCATTTGGTGCGTGTGTATTCTCCCCCAAAGTCTTTACAGAAAATATTCTCTAAAAGTCACTAAAAGCTTACTAATTATAGTATTGTTTTTATACCCTATACCACTATATGGTCAGGTTATAATGACTTTGTGCTGATGTTTGTAAATGCCAATAATATTTGACCTAAGGCCATCTTTTGTTATACCGATCAACTCAGAATCTCTTTCTGAGTCGATTTAGCGATGTCCGCCCATTAGTTCGTCTGTCCGTCTGTGTGTTCATGGTAACCTTATAATCAAACTACAGGTCGCAACCAGGAATATATTTTGATGATATTTAATATGTGAGCTTCTCTCGGCCATGGGATGAATGCTATTGAAATTTGTGAAAATAGGTTCATGTTCAGACCTAGTTCCTATGAGATCATATCCAAATATCATATAGATCTCAGTGAAATTGGCTTTGTGTATGATTATTACATCGATTTATCAGTTGTCCACAAATAAGCGCCCGGGTAGGTGAATAGGTAGCGTGCTCGTCTATCATGCGGGGGTCGTGGGTTCGATTCCCACCAGAGGCTTTGGTCTGTCGCTGCAAAAAAAAAACCTCATAGGACAATTCTTTGTCATAGCCCTAAACTAAAACTGAGTAATTCTGAAACTAATTCCCGATCTTCGCTTAAATCTATCAAAAAGCAAAAAATTGCACAGATTTTTTCAATTTTGGTTTGTATATGTTTTTCCAAAAAATAAGCGACCTTACCCAATACGGTCAGGATCGGTCCATTTTTCGACCAAGTCCCCATATAAATATATATATATAGTTTTTCATATTCGAAGGCAAAAAAAAATAATTACAATCATACTCAAAGTTGGTTTATGCTTATTTTCTATATTTAATTAGTTGGATATAAGAGATAGGTTCTCTAAACGCATGTTATAGAGTATCGTATAGTCGGTCTAAATCGACTATAATTTTCTTATTTGTCTATTGTGGCTGCTGTTGTATCTTCAAGTAAAATAGCATAAATAAAGTTGGCTTTAAAATTTGCGTGCGTTTATTTAAAAATTAGAAGAAAAAAATTAAGCAACAAATGTAAAAATGTTGCGGCCTGTGCGTGATGTTTTAACGATGACCCTGATGTTGTTTTTATACCCTATAACACTATGTGGTTTGGGTATAATGACTTTGTGCTGCTGTTTGTAACAACCAAAAATATTTGACCTAGACCCATCTTTAATTATACCGATCAAATCAGAATCACTTTCTGAGTTGATTTAACAATGTCCGTCCGTCCGTCCGTCTGTGTGTCCATGTAAAGCTTGTAATCAAACTGCAGGTCGCAAATATGAATATATTTTGACGAAATTTGGTATATAAGCTTTCATCGGCCATGGGATGAACGCTATTGAAATTGGTGAGAATCGGTCCATGTTCAGACCTAGCCCCCATACAAATTACCCATATGAAATCGACATAAATTGCCATAAGATCCAAATTGTCATATAGATCTTACTCAAATTGGGTTTATATGCGTTCATTACATCCATTAATGAGTAGTCCAAAAATGATCCCTTTGACCCCATATAGAGCTGTTTCCCGATCTTCACTTAAATCTATTAAAAAACAAAAATATTGCACTGATTCTTCTCAAATTTTGTTTGTATATATTTTTGCAAAATACAAGAGACTTTACCAAACTTGGTCAGGATCGGTCCATTTTTGGACCAAGTCCCTATATAGATATATTATCCGATATGAACTTTTTCATATCTGTAGCCAAAAAAATTAATAAAAATCCCAATCAAATTTGGTTTTTGCTTATTTTCTATGTCCAGTTAGTTGTGCCTAAGAGATAGGGTCTCTAAACACATGGTATAGGGTATCGTATAGTCGGTCTAGACCGACTATAATTTTCTTTCTTGTTTTTTTTGTTTTTTCCTTTTATTAAAATAAAGTTCTACATTTAAATACCACAGAATCTTTATGCTTAATTAGATTTTTTGTGTGGTTGTTACGCAAGAAGAAGGTCGGAATCTTAGTTTTTAAAGACTATAAAAATATTTCCCTTACATTTTTAATCACTTAAAAAAATTTGTTTTTTCTTCACATAGAGAAATTAGTTGTATTAAAATATCCTTTCCGAACTTAAATTTATGCTATAAATTCTGCATAATAGAGAAGAAACCAGTTTCGCTAATTACATTACTTATATAAAAAATATGTACTCTAATAAATTAAAAAAACACATTAACAAAATAATTGCGCTTCCGATGTGTGCTCAAATTTATATTCATTTGCAAAACCAATTTATGTCGTTACGAGATATGTATGGAAGTCTAAGTTCCAAAAAAAATTATTAAAATACTTATACCCATTTTGTCATATCGATACGCAGATCGAGCGGGAGAGAATATTCTCTCCTCTAAAAACACTGCGAAACATTATTGGGGGTTATTGTGGGGGGGGGGGGGGGTTGAGAAAAACTACATACTGTTTGGTGTTCTCAGGCCAAACGGAGATTTCTCATTTCATCCTTCAGCAAACTTGAAGCTAATGCTAAAATAAATAATGGAAAAAATAGCTTCAGAAATACTGATGTATATTTTTGATTTAATATTCTGAATATTTCATTCGATAATATTAGTCCAACTTGATTTGCAGAAGTTTTCTGAAGAATAAAATGAGAATTCATCCATGATACCGGAGTTGAAAAACTAAGCCAACGAACAACAATATATGGAAAAAAAATATAAAAGGGCATAAAAAAGATTTCGGCCTGAGAACGCCAACTCCTTTGGAGGTATTACCATACCGACCAAATACTTTTACTCTGACCTGGAATTTCTCAACCGCAAAATGGCTGTTGCACTGTAAATCTAAAATATTTTGATTAAACGTTCTTCTGTTTGTATTCTTAAGCAAAACACGACAGCTAAACCTTGAAATTAAAACCTAGTTTGTTCAACAGCCGCTTTCTAACTCAAAGCTAATTACGCTTAAATCCAAATAGTAATATATATTTTGTTCCTAGGAAGTCAGTTCCCGTCACAATCTATCTATAGACAGCAAAATAGTTGTAACTTTACTCATTAGGCTAATGCCATAGTGACAGACATGATATTCAGTGACCTGTTTAATCCAATTTTATACAGTAAACGTGTTTTATTGTTCGCAAAAATATACAAAATTGTGCAGACCGGCCTGAACAATATATTTACCATTAGAAAAAGTGAGAAAGTATTACTCTTATTAATTATTGGGGGCAAAAATCAATCGTGACAGACATGACAAGAATTGACATAATTTTAGGGGATGTGTGTAAAACACAGAAAAGCTCTGCAGTTATTTGTATGACAAATAAGAAACAGTTTTTTATAGCTACTATAAGGGCTAGTTTATTAATGAAGCATATAAAAAACATGAATTCTTAAATAAATTATAGTAAAAAGAAGTATTTGGTAATGTGACAGATATGACACTACCTGAAAAAATAGGAGCTATAAAAATATTCAAAATTATATCTAATACCAGCCCTCCATCTTCGGATGAAATAGAAATAGCTATTAGAAAAATAAAAAACAACAAAACGCCAGGTTTTGACCAGACTCCACCTGAAATTATAAAATGCTGCCCAGGTAAAATGGCTACAATATTTCATCCACTCTTCGAAAAAATCTGGTGCGAAGAAAAATTACTATATGACTGGCTTGAAGGAATCCTTATAAAAATACAATAAAAAGGAAACCTTTCGCAATATAAGAATTATCGTGGAATTTCACTTCTTTCTATACCATCCAAAATACTTACAAGAATCATCCTAAAATATTGAGGTCCTATGCTCCACTGGGAGTTAAGCGGATGGAAGAGGAATAAAAAGAAGACATCTAACATCTAAGTTGTGCCTATTGGCAAAAATATTTCGAATAACCATAGCAATGATTTTAGACCAATTGTTCCCATTCTTTCAAAGATAGTGGAACATGTTATGAAGGTGCAAATGATGAAATACTTAGATGAAAACTGTTTAATTAATTCTTAACAATCGGGGTTTCGTAGGGGTTACAACACCTTTTCTCTTTTATTGGGTCTTACTGATTCTATTAGAAGAATTGTTGATAAAGATCACGTAGGAGTTTTATTATCGATTGATCTATTTAAAGCCTTTGATCGTGTAAGTCATTCAATTTTAATTCGAAAGCTTTGCAATTTTTTTGGATTTTATAGAATGTCATGTCAATTAATCTTTTCATATTTGACCAGTAGACGTCAGTTCACACATCTTAAATATTCTGATTCTGATTGGATGGTTGTAACAAGTGGGGTTCCGCAAGGGTCTGTTATATGGCCCTTACTGTTTATGTTATATATTAATGATCTTTTTTCAATCATTGAAGGGTTTCCTTGTGAAGCTTAAGTCTCTGCTGATGATATTCAGCTATTTTTTTCTTCAGAACGTCAATTTATTGATGTGCTTGAGAGGGTAATAAATGTGTTGTTGTCTGACGTTGCTGAGTGGGTTTCTAGTTCGAACCTTTACATTAATACTTCTAAGACTAAGGCAATAATTTTTAAATCCAATTTATCGGAAGTTAATATCTCGATTATGATTGATCGTGATCCTGTTGAATTAGTTGAGTCTATGAAATGTCTTGGAATCTTAATAGATTCTAATCTTCGTTTTTACCGCCATATTAATGGGTTGTCTTCAAAAGTGATTTTCATTTTAAGACGGGTGTATTCTCTAAACCTTCATTTACCACTCCATTTTAGGAAAAGCATCGCACATGCACTACTTATGTCAAATATTCTTTACTGTGCTGAAGTATTTACGGGATCTACGGGTAGGGAGTTTCGGAAATATAACCTTCTGCTTAATAAAATAGTTCGCTTCGTATATCGTTTAAAGGTTCGTGTACCCATTTCCTATTATGTTGTGGATTTTTTGGGGTGTAGTTTTAGGAAGTTTTTAAATATTCGAATTCTATTGCACTTGTAAAGTTTTGAAATCTAATTTTCCTGAATATTTACTTCGACTATTCATTTTTTAACGTTCTACTTGGCATCCTCAATTAATTTTCCCACGTATAAGAACCTCCCTTCTTGAATTCTCTTTTCAGGTAAGAGTTTCGAGAATTTGGAACTCTTTACCGCGTGAACTCAGGTCATTTTCTTTTTCGGCAAATGTATTTAGAAACAAACATGTTGAATATGCTCGCCTTAATAATGTTTAAATTATGTGGCCTTTAATTTGTTAAAGTGATTTATTTATTTACCTTTTTCATTAAGAAAGGATATGACATTTTTTGTTCCTCTTTTCCTTTGCAATCATACCATATTATTTTTGATTCGGAATTTTCAATTTCAATAATTCCTATACATCTCATCTTGTTAAATGAATTCTTTGTTTATAAGCTATAAGATTCGTGTAATAACTTTCTTGTAATAACTTTTTTTTTTCTTTTATAATTATAATTATAATTTTTTTATAATAATAATATTTTATAATAGTACTTAAGATATCTGTTTGTTAGCTCACTAACCGTATATGGCCCAAAGGGCTCGGTTAGTTTAATAAATTAAATAAATAAATAAAATAAATAAATAAATAATACCCTATTATCGTATTTTCATACCCTTTTCTTTGAAATTGTATCAATAAAAATTATTTAAATTAAATTAAAATATTTTCCTTTATATGGAATTTAATGTTTTTAGTGTTCGTAGCACATTTCACCAACTTCGCCTATCAAATGTCTTTCGAATCCAACTATTAGCCTTCTATTTTGCCGGTTGGATTCAGAAAGTTTTCACCGTATTATCATCAAGAAACACAAATGAAAAGTTGATATTTGTGTAGCTTTAAAGTTTTGTTAGAATTTTTGTTTTATTTTTTTTTTTTTTTTTTTTGTTAAAAAGAATTTCTTACACCCTACCTATGTTCTCAGAGTATAAGGAGTTTGTGCTGATGTTTGTCACTACCAATAGTAGTTCACCTATACCATATTTTATCATATCGATCGAATCAGAATCACTTTTTTTATTTGTTTTTCCCATACAACAAGTTTTACATCTTTTAAATTATAGTATGGGAACTTTTAAAGAAAAGCACATCTTACAGTATACAAAAGTATTTAAATAAATTATATAAAATAAAATAAGAAATAAAGCATATTACCAAATTAATGAATGAGATGACATTATTTAATATAAAAAAATCATGTGAGTTCGATCACAGGGGAGATGTGTAAACATCTAGTAATTAAAGAGTTTTTATGGCACTTTTTTAAAATCAAACAGAAAGCGTTTTCTATGTATCACTAAAAGCAATCAAATACAGGGGCTCTCCTAATATAAAAGTATTTATTATTATTTATTATTTCAACCGGTCAATTTTTAATTTTTAATATTTCATTTTTTATTTTTAATTTTTTTTTTTATTTTTTTTTTTTCATTTTTTATTTTTCATTTTCAATTTTTTTTTAATTTTTTATACCCTATATCACTATGTGGTTTGGGTATAATGACTTTGTGCTGCTGTTTGTAACTACCAAAAATATTTGACTTAGACCCATCTTTTATTATACCGATCGAATCAGAATCACTATTGAGTCGATTTAACAATGTCCGTCCGTCCGTCTGTGTGTCCATGTAAACCTTGTAATCAAACTGCAGGTCGCAAGTATGAATATATTTCGATGAAATTTGGTATGTAAGCTTCTGTCGGCCATGGGATGAACACTATTGAAATCGGTGAGAATCGGTCCATATTCAGATCTAGCCCCCATACAAATGACCCCTATGGAATTGACATAAATTGCGATAAGATCCAAAATGTTGTATAGACCTTAGTCAAATTGGGTTTGTATGTGTTTATTACATCCATTAATGAATAGTCCAAAAACAATCCCTATGGGACAACTCTTAGTCATAGGCCCCATATAGAGCTGCTTCCCGATCTTCACTTAAATCTATCAAAAAACAAAATTATTGCACTGATTCTTCTCAAATTTTGTTTGTATATATTTTTGCAAAATACAATAGACTTTACCAATCATAGTCAGGATCGGTCCATTTTTGAGCCTTGTCCCCATATGGATATAGCATCCGATATGAACTTTTTCATATCTGCAGCCAAAAAAAAATTAATAAAAATGCCACTCAAATTTGGTTTATGCTTATTTTCTATATCCAATTAGTTGAGCCTAAGAGATAGGGTCTCAAAACACATGGTATAGGGTATCGCATAGTCGGTCTAGACCGACTATAATTTTCTTACTTCTTATTGTTCAGTTTTTATTTTTAGTTTTTCAATTTTCGTTTTTCATTTTTAATTTTTTATTTTTCTTTTTATTTCTAATTTTTTCATTTTTTATTTTTCATTTTTATTTTGCATATTTTATTTTTGATTTTTCATTTTCTATTTTTCATTTAATGCTATGGCTACTTATATTAAAGCATGTTTGTAATCTGTGTACTTCTTTTTATTAAACTATGGAAAAATCTTCCTATCAAAATCATTATTAATATCCGAAATGTTGTAGTTTTTGTAAATATTACTAATTTCCCGCAAGTGACTCTATTAAACAAAAGTATACATCCTGCAACAAGAAACCTTCACAGGCAATCTTATGCTATGTTCACATGGACAGCAAGATTCGCGGTTCGCTCTCTCATTCACGGTTCGCGCCCCAATCATGATTGAATCTATATGAATTGCCATACAAAATTTTGAGAGCGAACCTGCTTGGTTCATTTTTAGTTGTGAACCTAAAAAAATTGACTGTCATCTCCAATTTGGATAAAAAATTATTGCTAGTTTATCTGAACTAGCAGTTGAAAATATTTAAACAAAGAAAAAACAAAAAATCAATGTGTGCAATAAAATAAATAGAAACATTTAATAAATAAAAAGTATATATTTACATATGTATATATATTCAAATAAAAATGGAAAAAATTAAATAGTGACACGTAAAGTGAAAAAGGATGTCTTAAAATATTTGCACAAAAAATATAAACGTCAAAATGAAACAAGAACACCCGTCTGAACACCAAGGTTCACAATCATGATTCAGAGAGCGAATTAAGTGGTTAATTTTGCCGTCTGAACATGCTGTTAGGGAATACGTTTAAACAAATGTGCAAAGTTTCATACAAATCGGAGATGGTGTGTGACATGACCTGGGTGATTTCTCATGGAATGACTCTCGAACACGTTGAAAGCATCAAAGGTGCGTTGCGTTGCATGACTATCTTAAAATTAATCCCTAGTTACAACGAGTATATGGACAAAGTTTCAGATTGTTTGGATGAGGGGAAATGGAGTTTAAATCACTCCGCGACTCGGCGTGACTATCTTTAAGTTAATATTTGGTGACAACAAGTCTGTGAACCAAGATTCAGATTGATTGCATGAGGGGAAATGGTGTTTAAACGATTTCGTGACTATGCGTGACTATGCGTGACTGTGCTCGACTATCTTAAAATTAATATTTGGCCACAACAAGTCTATGGACAATGTTTCAGATCGATCGAATGAGGGGAAGTGAGGTTTTAATCTCTCCGTGACCGTGTGTGACTACGCGTGACTGTGCGTGGCTACCCGAAATAATCTGTAGTCACAACAAGACTATTAGCCAAGTTTCAGATCAATTGGATATGGGAGAATGGGGTTACCCCACGACAGAGAGTATGAGTTAAAATAAAGAGTTTAATATATGGGGGGTTTCATGTCAAGTGCACCAACTTTTGAAACCGATGTCTTCCGATCACGATGAAATTTGCACCAAGGTTAGCCCTATCGGATATTACTTTAGACACAATTTTTCAGCAAGATCGGTCAAGATCTCTCTGAGTTAGAGGGGATCAAAATTTGACATTTTGGCCAAACAGGTGTTTTTTTATCATCCATGTAACTTATTACCTATTGTTCTTAGAAAATTTTCTCCCAAATAGTTTATATAGCTATTTCTTCAATATTTCGGAAAAAAATACTTAAAAAAAAAAATTTTTTTGCAGACTTGTTTTTGCTAAATCAAAGCATTTTTTGCCTTTTTTCAAAAAGGGCATTTTTTTTTATACGAAAGCTTAGGACTTTTCCTTTAAGAATTTTTTGGTCGCTTAGTGGGATGGGAGTGGGATATCTATCAAAATAAATGATTTGTAACTCAAGACAACGGTTTTTCAATTTTTCACAAATGTACTATTTTGAATTTTTCCTTATTTGTGTGTAAAACCTTACAAATTAAACTTATACTGAGAAACTAGACAAATTAAACTTTCCGAAGGTATGTAACATACCCAACTAAGATTTCATACCCTCGATACTGTAATACCCAGAATATGTTAACCTCAGGAAAAAAATCAATTTTTTTCTAATAATTAAATTAGTGTTTAATAATAATAATATTAAAAATAAAAAGATAAATAATTTGATAAAATTTAATCTTAATTACATTAGATCCATTTATATCATAACTATTTTTATACTAAATTTATTGTAGCTGATGAAGTATTTAAGTCTTGTAAATTTTTAAATACCCAGTCTTTCATCCAGCTTTTTGGCGCCTTTTTTTACTGCGTTTTTTTTTTGTCAATCCTTTCTTGGCGTTACTAGGTTCTGTTGTTGATTTCGCTGCAGGTTAATTTGTTGGCTTTGGAAAGAAATCGCATTGAACAGGGGCAGAAAACTTTTTCAACTGGAGTCTTCCATCGACAAGCGGTATAAAAGCATGGTATTGAGCGGTGCCATCGATTGTTACCGCAGCATCGAATCTGCTCTTCAGTGTTTTCAATGTTTCCTGATGATCCTCTTTGCTACTAAAAACTATTTTAGTTTCTTTACAATAATTCTTTGCCCAATGGAATAAAGCAGTCGCATCTAAGATGCAATCTTGATGAGAGCACTGTAGGCTATACTTCGCTGCATTTCATTTTAGGTTTGCTCCAATACCATCACATGCTCCTTTACCATGAGCAGTAGGATGAAAATGCCACTCAGCTGGCATTCCAAAATCTTTTTCGTGAGCCATAAGATTTGCCAAGCTACTTTTATTTTTAAAATGTTGACGAGCTCCTTCCGAAACGTAGTATAGCTTCTCTACTGTAAATTTAGATTTTAGATATTTTAGTATTATCTTCTGGTACTCATAAACTGCAACGGTATCATGTTTTAAATCGTCGGATATGATTGCCATACTTTTGTGTTCCAGTTTTTCATCTTTCATGTAGTAAATAACTACTGTGAATATAGTTACTTGGTCGTTATTGAAGTGGAATGCTTGTATGGCATCCTGAAGAACATATTTATAGTTTTCTGCGAAATCATTTGAAATAACGAATTCACCAGACTTCAAATATATCTTCAAATCCTTGAAGAATGACCATTGCTCTTTGACTAAAAAGTCATGGTTTCTCAAGTTTAGCAATCCTGTACACATTTCTTCCACAAAATCATCCACATTTAAAATGATTGTTTTCAATGTGCATCTGTCAGTCTGAATCCAAGAATCAAATTTGACCTCCTCTATATATTCTCGATCTAAAGAGTTGATTAAATTTTCTTTGATGAATGTGGTTTTCGGGCAATTGGTACATTCACCTAAGTGGCAAGAAGTTGTTGCATTAGGACACATAGTCAATTTAAGGCAATCGCGGTAATCGTGTAAATCTTCTGCCGAATCATCTGTTAAATACTTTAAGTTGATTTCCTTCAACATCAGTTTAACATTTTCATGGTAAATGCAAACGCATAATGTGTGAGTTCCGCTGCTTTCTGCCAAAACGCAATGTTTTGGCCTCATTTGGGTTAATTTCGTGAAGTAAATTTTAATATCCTCGTGTTCAGATTGAAATATTGCAAATAACTCTTTCAGGTTACAGAGAACCATTCTCTTCTGTTATGTTATGAACGTATGTTACATACCCTCGGAAAGGTTAATTTGTCTAGTTTCTCAGTATAAGTTTTATTTGTAAGGTTTTTCACACAAATAGGAAAAAATTCAAAATAGTGCATTTGTGAAAAATTGTAAAACCGTTGTCTTGAGTTACAAAATATTTATTTTGATAGATATCCCACTCCCATCCCACCAAGCGACCAAAAACCTCTTAAAGGAAAAATCCTAAGCTTTCTTATGAAAAAAAAAAATTCCCTTTTTGAAAAAAAAGGCAAAAAATGCTTTGATTTAGCAAAAAAAAGTCTACAAAAAAAAAATTTTTTTTTTAAGTATTTTTTTCCGAAATATTGAAGAAATAGCTATCTAAACTATTTGGGAGAAAATTTTCTAAGAACAATAGGTAATAAGTTACATGGATGATAAAAAATACCTGCTTCGCCAAAATGTCAAAATTTGATCCCCTCTAACACAGAGAGATCTTGACCGATCTTCTTGAAAAATTGTGTCTGAACTACTATCCAATAGAACTAACCTTGGTGCAAATTTCATCCCGATCGGAAGGCATCGGTTTCAAAAGTTGGTGCACTTGACATGAAACCCCCCATATATAAAATGGTTAAAAATCAAATTTTTGAGTTAACATAAACTTGATGTCTTCATAACGTCAAAAAATTTCATCTTTGGTAACCCATTGCATCTATCTATCACATGATTTTGAACTTATTTCATTATTTCAATTGGTTCTAAAGTTATGATTTTCGCAACGATAAACTCAATTGGCACCACTGTGCGCCAGCTGCATTAAGAAAGTATTTCTTTTTGTTCTGTTATGAATAGATCTTAATAGGTTTTCCGCTCTAATGACAGATATAAGTTAAATATTTATATAAAAAACACATCACTGTTTATACCCTATACCACTATGTGGTTTGGGTATAATGACTTTGTGCTGCTGTTTGTAACAACCAAAAATATTTGACCTAGACCCATCTTTAATTATACCGATCGAATCAGAATCACTTTCTGAGTTGATTTAACAATGTCCGTCCGTCCGTCCGTCCGTCTGTGTGTCCATGTAAAGCTTGTAATCAAACTGCAGGTCGCAAATATGAATATATTTTGATGAAATTTGGTATATAAGCTTTTATCGGCCATGGGATGAACGCTATTGAAATTGGTGAGAATCGGTCCATGTTCAGACCTAGCCCCCATACAAATTACCCATATGAAATCGACATAAATTGCCATAAGATCCAAATTGTCATATAGATCTTACTCAAATTGGGTTTGTATGCGTTCATTACATCCACTAATGAGTAGTCCAAAAATGATCCCTTTGACCCCGTATAGGGCTGCTTCCCGATCTTCACTTAAATCTATTAAAAAACAAAAATATTGCACTGATTCTTCTCAAATTTTGTTTGTACATATTTTTGCAAAATACAAGAGACTTTACCAAACATGATCAGGATCGGTCCATTTTTGGACCTAGTCCCTTTATAGATATAGCATCCGATATGAACTTTTTCATATCTGCGGCCAAAAAAATTAATAAAAATCCCACTCAAATTTGGTTTTTGCTTATTTTCAATGTCCACTTAGTTGGGCCTAAGAGATAGGGTTTCTAAACGCATGGTATAGGGTATCGTATAGTCGGTCTAGACCGACTATAATTTTCTTACTTGTTTTTATATAAAAAAGCAATATAAAATAAATATAAAAAATACTTGTTTGAAGTATATATTAAAGCAATAAACTTTAAATTTATATGGTATTTTAATTTAAAGTATAAGAATCGGCAAAAGTGGTAAAGTGGTAGCCATAGCCTAAAATGGTAACTTTGCTTACAATATTGAGTTTAAGACACTGGTGGAGGATGTCAAAGATACGGATTACACAATTATTTGTTTTTATTTACATATATGTCGCAATATAGCATATATAAAATGCAATCTACATAAAAGACTTTTCTTTATTGAGTGACTAAAGTTCTGTTAATATGTTTATGTTGAAAAACTCAATTAATCCTGTAAATCGACTAAAAATATCTAGGTATGAGACAAACTTCCGGAATAATTCTTTAATTTGTGTAATACCACAAATCTGTGGTTTTCTGAAATAACCGCGTGTGTCCATTTTTGACAGTTTTGAGTTAACGATGCCAAATATATTAATTTTTAAAGCTCTTTACATGTGTTAAATTTAAAAAAAAAAAAATATTGACCATTTCTGAGTTTTTTTTTTAAATAACGACGTAACTTAAATGTTTATTAAACTAATTTGCAACACCATCGACGTATGTCAACATACATTTGATCGCTGACAAATTATTTTCTCAGAAAACGACACATAGCGACATACGTTGTTATTAATGAAAAAAAATTTCAAAATAATTTTGGATAATTTTTCAGTTTATAACCACTTATAAAAACTTGTGTGTTTATTTCTGTTATTTTTTGTCACTATTATTCTTGATACGTTGTCATATTCTCCCGTTAACTTTTTGCTGATGAACAAAAAAATCCATTTTTCAAGCAATGACAACTTATGTCTACATGGGTGGCTGCGTTGGTAGTTTTCTTTTTCAAAGAAAACGACTTTTGTCGACATAAGTTGTTTTATCTGCACACACTTTAAGTGTTATTTACATATTGTTTTTTTCGTTCTTCTGTAGGATCTATTCCTCTGAAGATTTTTGACTTAAAATTTTATATAAAGTATTTAGTGCCCATATCTACAGGACTGTTAAATAAAAAGCTCTAAAAACTTTATATCGAGCCCATAATTTCAAATATAACGTTTTTTGGCTCCGCTGAACATTTTAATTTTATGACATACGCGGTTATTCTAGAAAGCCACAGAAATGTTATCTGGAGTGTTTTATCATTTGAATGTGTTTTCTCTTTTAACATTGCCAAATGCAGAATGTGTGAAATAAATCATTGATTTATGAAAAATTTTTTATTTATTTTTTTTTTTTTTTTTTGTTTAAAGAGTAAGGTACTCGTAATGTGTTTATGTTGAAAAACTCAATTCATCATGTAAATCGAATAGAGATATCTGGCATCAGACAAACTTCCGGAATAATTCTTTATTTTTAATGATTCCACAAATATTATCTTGAGTGTATGCATCATTTAAAATGTTTTCTCTTTTAACATTTCCATTAGTTATATTCATCAAATGCAGAATAAGTGAAATAAATCATCAATTGATTTAATTTCTTTATCATAAAGTGCTGATGATTTCTTTTGATTTCTGCTTGCCTCTAAATACTGCATAAAAGAAAAATAAATACTCAATGCTAATAAAACCTTCATTTCCTAATTCAATTAAAACATCAACAAAACCAATTATTTTAAAATTAACATTTTATTATTTAGTTTTACACATCTTCAATATCAGTTTATCATCATACTTTTACAATCTGCATATTAAATTAATATTTATTTAAATAATTTATGAATATACAATGTTTTTTGTATCTTTTTTGTGTTATAATTATACTTTCAATTATTAGCATTACAATAATACATAATTTGTTTTGTTTTTTTTTTTTTCTTTTAATTTTTCTGTTCACATTTAAAATGTTTTGATTTATTACATTTAGAGGACATTTTTATTTTATGTATTTTAAAACATTGACTCATATTATCTATTACATATTAATTTCATCTCATTTCATTAACTACACTTTTCCCAAAAAAAAAACTTTTTCAAGTTTTTTTTCGTACTTAATTTAACTTAATTTATACTTTTTTTAAATACACAATATTTAAAAAAAAAACAAAAATATTAAACAATTATTAGATTTTTGTTTTAGTTTTATTTATTAATTCATTTATTTATTTTTTCTTCTTAATAATACCTATAAAAATATAATTAATAATTAACCTACAAAAAAGTTTGTTTTTCCTCTATATACTCTAGCTGCAAAGAGCATAACGTTGTACACTAAATATAACACATCATTGGTTTTTCATATTTTAAATACAATTTTAAAATAGTTATTTTTGTAATTACTTTAAATTTTTATCAAAGCCAAAAAGTTATCTTTGAGATAGCAATCGTAAAGATGAATAAACATTCTTGGAATGCTGCGAGAGGTTAAGAATATATTTGTGACTTAGTATTATTTGTAAAAATGTAAAAACTTGTATGATAAGAGATCCTATTGATGATAAATGACACATGCCGGTCAGTAGCAATAGTTTTGTAATGTCCATTGCAGATATTCCAGATTTTCCAGATGATAGAAATGAGAGAAAATTCCTTACAGTAGAACCAGACGATAGTGTGACTGTAAATAAAGATTAATTAAAATATTATTTCACATGATTATCAAAAAGAATTGAGTGTGAAAACTAAATTTAATTTTAGATAGTCGGTGTAAAATTATAGGATTTTTCTTTCAAATATACCTAAATCCACAAATCGCTTAATTTAAATCAGATTCATACTTTTTCGATACCCAGCACTTCTTACTGTCAATATGTGTAATCCTAGGGGCAAATTTTGTTTGAGAAAGAAGATTTTTGGATAATCACACTAAAAAAGGGCATCCAAAGAAGGGAAATAGAGAGCCAATACCATGAAGATAATCGATCATTTACGATTATTTGCAGCCATCAAGAAATTTTAACATGACAGAACATTATTCGTTTGCTTGCACATTAAAGATAAAGGAAATATAATGAAAAAAAGAAAACTTTTTCTTTAAAATTTTGATTTTGGCTCTTAATTGAAAATATGGCAGGTTATAAAGCTGCTTTAGGTCGAGCAACCAACCCTCATTAGTAACCAAAGCAGTAGATACTTTATTTTGGCAAAAAGTTTAATTCATATACCTTTGCTATTGCACCAATACAATGAGAATCCAAACAAAGAGTTATACTATTTCACAATATAACAAACCAAAATAAGCAAATAAGAATATTATAGTCGGTCTAGACCGACTATACGATAACCTATACCACGGTTTAAAGACCGTATCTCTTCGGCCCATCTAATTCGATATAGAAAATAAGCATAAACCAAATTTGAGTGGCATTGTTATTAATTTTTTTGGCTGCAGATATGAAAAAGTTCATATCGGATGCTATATTTATATGAGGACTAGGTTGAAAAATGGACCGATTCTGACCATATTTGGTAAACTCACTTATATTTTGAAAAAATATATACAAACCAAATTTGGGAAAAATATGTACAACATTTTTGTTTTTTGATAGATTTAAGGGAAGCTCGGGAAGCAGCTCTATATGGGGCCTATGACAAAGAATTGTCCTATAGGGATTTTATTTGGACTACTGATTAATGGATATTATAAACACATACAAACCCAATTTGACTGAGATCTATATGATAATTTGGATCTTAGGGCAATTTATGTCGATTTCATAGGGGTCATTTGTATGGGGACTAGGTCTGAACGTGAACCGATTTACACCAATTTCAACAGCGTTCTTCCTATGGAAGCTGTAAGCTTATCTGCCAAATTTCATTATATTATATCCATTTTGGCGACCTGTAGTTTGATTTCGATTTTACATAGACACACAGACGGACGGACGGACGGATGGAAATCGATAAGTCGACTCTGAAAGTGATTCCGAGTTGATCGGTATAATGAAAGATATGTCGAGGTCTAATATTTTCGGTAGTTACAAACATCCGCACAAAGTCATAATACCCTATATCACTCAGTGTTTAGGGTATAAACAGTGGGTCAATTAGTTTAACTCCATGGTTTCATCACGATTCTAGTACTATGGGACATAACAAGTATATTTGCCCAAGGAACCATACTTCTAGTATTTGATACCATGCCTCTAAATCTTGATATTTTCCATAATACTCATTCAAATGTAAAAAAAATTAATGAAAATGTGTAAAGCGGAGATTTTTGGGTCGGGAAATCCATTTTTCGTATTTATTTTTATTTTTAACAGCCGCGTGGGGGCGTTTTAATGCATTTTTGTGGATGTTTTTCAACATTTTGGGGAAATTTGACGAAATTGTTGTACAAATCGACGATCTTTGACTTTCCCGTGTTTAAAATAGCCCGAAATATTCAGCGCTAAAAGTTATGTGGGGTACCCATATACGACCTGTATCGATTTCATTCAATTCAAGTCATATAATTCGTTTTTTTTTTTATTTACTCTGAATGAACAAATATAATAATCTAACCCATAAAAATAAAGTTTTTTTAAAAACTCTTTCTTTCCTTATGCATATGAGTTGAATCTTTCCGTGACTGTGTGTGACTTTTCGTGACTATCTTAAAATTAATATTTGGGCACAACAAGTCTATGGACAAAGCTTCAGATCGATCGGATGAGGGAAAATGGGGTATAAATCACTTCGTGACTGTGCGTGACCATGCGCGACTGTGCGTGACTAAGTCAAAGTTAATCTTTTTCTCACAGCAAGTGTATGGACCAAGTTTTAAATCGATCGGATGAGGGAAATGACATATAGATCACTCCGTGACTGTGCGTGACTACCTGAAAATTAATCTGTAGTCACAGCAACACTATTGGCCAAGTTTCAGATCAATTGGATAAGGGGGAATGGGGCTGACCCACGACAGACAGGCAGAGAGTATGAGTTAAAAGAAAGAGTTTAAAAAACGAATTGCAATGTCCATGACTGGTTGACATATAACTGTCCCCATGTTTGGGAAATGCCATCCCAATCCCTCGACTTAAATATAATCGAGCATAACTGGAGTTATATTTAGGAAAAATTAAAAAATTATGGCATATCTTATCGTGACCAATTGAAAGCTCCTTTCATGAAGGAATGGTAAAAAATTAAATCTAATTATTTCTGAAAATTTGGTCATTGCCAAACCATTTGAAATTTTTTATTAAGCAAAAAACATTTACTGACAAAATATTGATTTTTTCCAAACATTATGATATTGATCTTAGTAACATATTGTTCCATTTTTACTTTGAGTTTAGTTTACTAATTTTTGTATTTTTTGTTGTTTTTCTGAAAAAGTTACTTACAACCTGCTAATATTTTTTTTTTGTTTTGAAAATTCTATTCGTGCCCTATCTTTAATAAAAAAACATTGATTTTGCAAATCTGTTATATGTGTTTATATTTCTATTTAAATATGTTATTAGTGACTTTGAGCCACTGCATTTATAATTATATTCCTTCCGCTGTTTGATACATCACTTAATAGTAAATGTAGTTTCCTAATGGTACTACATGTAGTAATGGTACTACATGGAGTGAAAAGTACGAGGCCTCACGTACGAGCACAAATGTTGGATTCCAATAAACAGTCTGCGGAGTGATTACAAGCGTGCCATAGCCGACCCAAGCGGCCAAAGACTCAACAATAGGCTGGAAAGTAATAACCACTGTTTTTGGGGATGCACGTGCTACAATATTTATTGATTCCTTAGAGAAAGGAAAAACAATATCTGCCAAACACTATATTGAGTTATTGGACAGATTAGATGAAGAAATTAAGAAAAACCGACCCCATTTAAATAAGAAAAAAATCTTGTACTATCATGACAATACACCGATTAATTCATATACTTTGGCTTCAGATAAATTGAAGTCTTTACATTAGAAATTACTTCCCCGGCCCCATATTCTACATATCTGGCACCCAGCGATTACTATTTGTTTACAAACTTGAAAAGATGGCTTCAGGGAAAGAGGTTTTCCACAAATAAAGAAGGATGGAAGAGGATGGAAGAGTTTGACAAATCGTAATTTTTCAAGCTATCAAAATATTAGAGGATCGTCGGAAGAAGTGCATTTCACTTAACGGGGAATACGTTGAAGAATAAAATTAATTTCAAATCCAGAAAGGCTGGTTTTTCATTGTTAGGCCGCGGAGTTTTCACTCTATGTGGTTTATAAAAATTAAGGTAAAAAATACATAATTTGCGACATTGTAAAATTTTTATGAAAAAAAGGTATCGAACATTAATCCTATGGAATTTAGCTTCGAAATGAGCTATTTCCCCCTGTATACATATGTGATTGGGCAGTTATAATAAAAACTATGGATCCCTTATTTTTCAGTCCTCTAAAACATATTTCAGTACAGATTGATCTGTCTTTTCTATACATAAATCAGAGCTCAGCGTAGTACAGAATTTAATTATAAATGCCATATAAAGCAGATTCCTGATATTCACTTGAATTTAAAGGAAGGTTTCCAAAAATAATATAATTTGGTTTTCATTTTATTTTATTTTATTTTATTTTTTTTTTTTTTTTTGGGCCTTTAACATATTTTCTGTCAAAAAATGATCACACACTCTCCCCAATTTGATTTATGTGTTATGTTCATTTATCATCTCATCCGGCATAGTTGGACCTAAAATTATTTTCCAAAATTCACTATATAAGTATAACTTTCTGATCGGCTTGGCCTTTTAAATCCTCCATGCCACTATGCAAAGGAATATATATCAGTATGTCATTCCGTTTGTAACGCATCAGATAATTAATTTGCGATCCCATAAAGTATATATATTCTTGATTCTTATTATTACAACTCAAGTCGTTACAGTGATGTTCGTCTGTCCGTATGTCACTCTGTCTGCCTGCTGAAATCACGCTCAATCACAAAATAAATCATTTAACTGTGTAAACTTGGGATACTATTGTTTATCATTATTTTAAGCATCATAAGGCCAAGATATGTCTTACGATTCGGCATAGCTGAAGTTAACACACTCTTACTTTTTTTATTATATTAGTGAACTAAATACAGAGATGTCAACTTAGTGCTTTTTCCGCTAGATTTGACGCTTTAAATACAACAGTTCATATTTAAAAAAAATTTTACATATTTGAACGACTTCCCTCCAAATTTAAAGTTTTTGGTCAAAGCGATACATAATTCTTTTCATATTGTTCTAAGTTGATTAACAAAGATTCCGATATGCCAAGCAAAATTCCGCTGGTAGCACCAACCAAATGACTTTCTATAGAAAGAGTCATTAGTACAATTCTAGAAAAGTGGATTGATTTGAAAATTCATTTTATCGATATTACTGAATCGGATGAGAAGACGCTGTTAAAAAATATGTCCATTAATTCTAAAAATTACATTAATGACGCATTTTTCTCTTTTATCAGAAGTCCAAGGAGCGTGACTTATAAAGCTATTAAAACCTTTAAAAATAAGATAATTGCACCTACGCTTAAACTTGATTATTGGGAGGATGCGAACAATACTGTACTTAATTTTATATTTATGTTACAGATTTGCAAATGCTTTTTTGAAAATAATATTAAATCAATTTATAACACGAAAAGCTATTGTAGGATATTAGTGAACTACGTCAAATATGGACCGGGTCATTTAACTGTTGATGACACTTCTCCTAAATTATTATAAAGGATGCATTGTATACAAGCAATTATTAAAAAAAAAAATGCAACATAATTCAATGTATAGCCCTAAAAATTCTAATTATACCCTGTATCGCTATGTGGTTTGGGTATAATGACTTTGTGCTGCTGTTTGTAACTACCAAACATATTTGACCTAGTCCCATCTTTTATTATACCGATCGACTCAGAATCACTTTCTGAGTCGATTTAGCGATGTCCGTCCGTCTGTCCGTGTGTCCATGTAAACCTTGTAATCAAACTACAGGTCGCAAATATGAATATGTGTTGATAAAATTTGGTACATAAGCTCACGTCGACCATAGAATGAACCGTGTTGAAATTGGTGAAATGCGGTCCATGTTCAGATCTAATCCCCATACAAATGCCCCTATTAAATCGACACAAATTGCCATAAGATCCAAATTATCATATAGATCTCAGTCAAATTGGGTTTGTATGTGTTTATTATATCCATTAATTAGTAGTGCAAAAATAATACCTATAGGACAATTCTTAGTCATAGGCCCCATATAGAGCTGCTTCCCGATCTTCACTTCAATTTTTTTTCAATAAAATATTCTTCCTTTATTTACACATTTCAACAAATTTTGATATTTACATATGAGATCTTATCTTTACATATAGATATTGCAACAAATAATACATAGGATCTAAAGATATTAAATAGTTTTTATATTATTTTTAATGATTTTTAAAAGAAAATGGGAGGAAAAAAACCTTTATATGATTTAATAAATTCAAATACTATCTGAAAAATATTTATGTGCTTATAGGAGGTTTATTTGAAATAATAGACCTCTATAAGCATATAATTTTCAATTTGGTGATTTCTTTTTAATTTTACGTTATTTCTCTACATTCTCTTATCAGTGGGTAAGAGGAATTTTCAATTTTGGCAAAGTAATTGTTATTAATCCTTGTTATGAAATCGATAATTTTTTCATAACCTGTTTCTTCATGAAGAAGATTTGTAGGATACCTCCAGTGCTTTTTATTTATCATTTTAAGACATTTGTTTTGTATAATTTGTAAGCGTTTTAGGTGGCAGTTGGCAGCGTCACTCCAAATAGGACACGCGTATGTTAATATCGGCCTTATAACACTTTTGAAGAGTAGATTTTTGTTTTTGGGGTTTAGAAATGAGCTTCTATTTAGTAGTGGCCATAATGCTTTAAATGATTTTATAGCTTTTTGACACGTAGCCATAATATGTTGTTTAAATGTAAGCTTTTTGTCCAAGACAACTCCGAGATATTTGACCTCGTTAAGTACATTTATGGTATTATTTCCAATAAGAAGATGACGTCTTGGCAGTCTTTCGGGAGATTTGTTGAATGGGAAAATTGTTGCTTGGGTCTTGTTTGGATTAATTTTGATTTTCCATTTGTGAAAATATTTACTGCAATTTACAAGTCCCTTTTCCATTTTCTTCAGGAGTGCGCTTGTAAGTTTGTTTGAAGAAATTAGTGCAGTATCATCTGCGTAATAAGCAATTTTCATATATTTCGGGACTTTAAAATCGGATGTATATATCGAGTAAAGCAATGGCGACAAGACAGATCCTTGAGGTAACCTTGTGGTAATGGTTTTTGGAGATGATGTTTCATTATTAATCGCAACTTTAAAATTTCTGCCGTGAATGCAATCTGAAATAAGTTTGCATAAATATTTTGGAATATTTGCATCAAGAAGTTTAAATACTAGGCCATTATGCCAAACGGTGTCAAACGCTTTTTCAATATCTAACAATATTAGACCCGTTGAACGTTTATTGTTTTTATTTGTGATTATTTGATTTTTAATTCTGCTTATTTGGTGCGTAGTGCTATGCCCTTTTTTAAATCCAAATTGTTCTTTGGTAACAATAGAATTGGTCGTTACAAATTCACTAAGACGAGAATGTAGTATTTTTTCAAATATTTTACCTAAGTTACTTAATAGACTAATAGGTCTGTAGATGTTTCGGTTATTTTTTGGCTTACTAGGTTTGTTTATGGCTATAACCTTAGCATTTTTGAAATGGTTTGGGAAATAGTTGAGTTTGATACAGCTGTTAAATATTATAACCAGTAATTTTAGAGCTTTGAGTGGTAGTTTCTTTAAGAGCAGGTTGGGAGTATTGTCGAAACCAGGGGATTTTGAGGGTTTTATTGACGAGACAATATTCATTACTTCTTCAAGAGATGTATAAAATGCAGATTAAGAACTGGGGTTTTCCTTCTTAAAATTATTTACTGTTGTATTTATTAGTGTATCTGCCGAGTGGTTATAGTTCGAAGTGAGGTTATTTGCTTGGACAAATGTATTTGCCAGGACTTCAGCCTTGTCCTTATCAGATGTTATTTTTGTATTTCCAACTTTAAAGTGAGGGATTTAATTTTTTTCCTTTTCCTCGCAAGTTCCTGCTTATTTTCCAAAATGATTTATCACCTGGTTTTAAATTGGATAATAATTGAGACCATTTCTTATTACGCTCCGAATTAATACTTTTATCAATCATGTTACTTAGAAACTTAGTACATTGATTATAAAAAGTTTGCTCGGCTATATTTGAAGATCGTTGGCTTTTTCTTTTAAAGCTTCTTCTTAGTTTTATATATTTCACAGTACTTTCTGGTAATGTGTAATTATTTTGTTGAGTTATTTTAGGTGTGGACACATCCCTTGCTTCGAAAACTACATTTATAAATTTTTGGATTTCCTGATCAATAACTTACCTTGGTATTGTATATATCCGAATATAACGTGA
This sequence comes from Cordilura impudica, assembly GCA_963682025.1. Taxonomy (NCBI): domain Eukaryota; kingdom Metazoa; phylum Arthropoda; class Insecta; order Diptera; family Scathophagidae; genus Cordilura; species Cordilura impudica. The sequence goes on from OY821517.1 coordinate 131,526,711, forward strand.
TTTTAATGTCTAAAAAATTCATATTAATGTTCCAGTTGGTTGAACTATAATCATAATAATTGAGGTCAACCTGTGAGACCGTTGATCTTTTAAATGTACATATAATGGGGCGATGGTCTGATGGTATTTCGTAATCCATTGTTTTTACGTCTATATTTAAAGCGGAGTTGCTTAAAATAATATCGAATGTGGATGCTTCGCGATTGCGTTGATGGGGGAATAGGGTTGGACTATTTGGATAGTGAATAAAAAAATTGCTTGATTGCTGTCGGTTGTTTAGTGCGATTCCTGCAGTATTATTTGAACGACAATTCCTTGAACAATGTTTGGCATTTAGGTCACCAAAAACTATATATTCTTTGGTGGAAGGTGTTAGGTTCAATATATCAGCACAGAAGTTATGGGTATATCTTGGTGAATATAACGAAGATACAACAATAGGTCTATTATTTATAATAACTTCAATTGAGATGTTTTCGATTGATGAGGTGTTTGATATAAAGAGGTTTTTATGAGCGACAGATTTATGAATTAACAGAGCTACTCCTCCTCCTCTTGCATCTGTTCTGTCGCTTCTATATAAATAATAATTTTTAAAGTAGGGTCTATGATTTTCTGAAAAAAATGTTTCATTCAAAGACGCTATTTTAATATTTTCTCGTTCAATTAGTATCTCAAATTGTTTTAATTTAGAAAAGTTTGAAATGCCATTAGCATTCAAGTGAAGCATTTTGAATTCGTTTAAATTATTAGTATAATCCATGGGTGTATTTTACCAATGACATTACAACTTTGATTTGTTATACTTTTGAAGTGCACCTATGTAAATCATCCATAGCTGTAGTGAAAATATCAAAAAGCTCATCGATGCTAAATAAATCGTTGTTTGTTTTCAGCTGGTTATCATATGTAGCTTTGCTGTTATTATTGATGTTATTGTTACAAATTGTGTTGTTGTTGTTTCTTAAATTAGGGAAATCTCCCACTTTAAATTGAAATGAGTTATTTTGTTGTTGTCTGCTTTTATTCGGACTTTTAGAAGTAACTCTTGTTCTAGTTTCCAAATAGAGAGAACGTAGCGGACAGTTGATATCGTTTGCAGAGTGATCAGTTCTCTCGTTTCCTTGTTTTTTGCAATTAAAGCATGTAAAAACAGCTGGTCTTTTTTCATTTGTGTTAAACGGACACACACTTGTATGATGTTGTTCTGCACATATCATACACGCTGCACTACGATGACAATGTTCACCGCCATGGCCATACATTAAGCAGTTCCAGCATTGAGTTGGTTTATTTCTGGATCTAGATTTGTATTTTTTCCAGGAAATTATAATATTTGAAATTGTTCTTACGTTTCTTAAGGTAGTTGGGTTAAAATTTTTACGTACAAATTGAACTTTGTAAACTTCATTGTTGTTCGAACTGAATTTGGTGACTATTTCAGCTACGGAAGAAGGGGACAGGTTGTAGTTTTTTAGCTCTGCGATGATGTCCTCAGTTTTTATGCGGGGTAAACCGTGTAAAAAAGTGGTGTATAATCTATTATCTTTGGAGCCATAAGAGTGAAACTCTAACTTACTGTCTTTAAGAATTTGCTTGTAGCATTGGTACATTTCTTTACTTGGAGCAAAAATTTTAGTACCAATTGAAGTACGTTTGAAAATACAATCTTTACCAAGTAGTTTTTGTATTTCTGTAAATGAGGCGTTAGCTTCAACAACAATAGGTGGAGGTTTGTGTTGTTTAACCTCGTTAATATTTGATACAGGAGTTACGTCCATATCATTAAGGCCAGCAAGCAGGCTAAATCTGTTGCTTGAAGTTGACGCGATGTTCGGGTTAAAACCCGGAGGAAGTTTTGTCATCTTCTTGTTGGCAAGGAGCTTTCTTTTTGATGAAGATTTGGCCCCTCGGGCCATCGCTAGATTTTTTATTCCTGTTTTAAGCTGAATTGACTACCACGTGAGTTCAACTGAGATCAAAAATAGGCAATTGCAAAAACAAAAATATACACTTGTTATTAATTTTAAATAGTTGTACTCTAAGCGCTTTAATTATTTACACGACCGTTCGTAAAGAGAATTAGATTCGAACTGTCCCGATCTTCACTTAATTCTATCAAAAAACAAAAATATTGCACAGATTTGCTCAAATTTGGTTTGTATATCTTTTTTCAAAATATAAGTGACTTTAAGAAATATAGTCAGGATCGGTCCATTTTGCGACCTAGTCCCCATATAAATATGGCACCCGATATGAACTTTTTCATATCTGCAGCCAAATAAAATTAATAACAATGCACTCAAATTTAGTTTATGCTTATTTTCTATATCCAATTAGTTGGACTGAAGAGATAGGGTCTCTACACCATGGTATAGGGTACCGTATATTTATTTTCTTACTTGTTTTAATTATAGAAATGATGAATTTCCTTATGTAAACGATACAACCAATCTGAACGATAACAATAACAATTCTTATTCTGCAATTTTATATACTAATCAGTCAAGTTCACTTGACAAATTAGAAAAATTACTTCAAGATCAAATGCAGTTAGCCAACAAATTTTTAAGCATGGTGACAGTTTTGATTACCAAACTATGCAAATCAGTTTAGATATTGCAATATGGAATGTTAACGGGCTTTCTAACCTTTTGCAAGAAGTTGAACTATTTCTAAAAAATACATTACATTGATATAGTGGTAGCGCCGGAGACACATTTTACAGCTAAACATACAGACGACAAAGCACACGCTGGAGCCGCAGCAATAATAAAATCCTAAGCAAAATACGAACTTTTAGATGAAATAAGGCATTCATATATTCAAGCCTGTATTAAGGTTCAATCAAATTTGAATGACATTTCCATCTGTGCCACTCATTTTGCACCCAGATATTCTGTCAAAAGTCAACAATTTCAAACTTTTTTGAATAAACTAAGAACAAGATTTTTAGTTCTGGAGACTTTAACTCTAAACGTCCGTGGTGGGGATCGAGGTTAGTTAATCCTAAGAAAAGCGAGTTATACAAATGTATAACAAATAATAATTAGTCTGTGTTGTCAACGGGAATTCCAAAATATTGGCCAACGTATCCAAGAAAAATACCTGATTTATAAGACTTTGTCGCCTACTCTTCTATTTCAACACAGTTATTACATATTACACATGTTGATGAACTAAGTTCCGATAGCATGCTTTAGCACCATTTTAGAAACTCATATTGCAAAACAGAAAATTCTTGCTAGCAAAACTGACTTAAAGTCTTTTGGCACTTGGATTGAGAGAAATGTGAATCTTAATATTTCAATAAAAACTCCAGATGAAATTGATGATGCAATTGAGTTTTTCAATAATCTAATTCATAATACAGCATTTTTATCAACTCAAAATAATACAAACCAGAAAAATTTTGTCGAGTACACAACATCTCTACGAAATAAATTGTCATGTAACAACAATAATTTGTAAATGGAAAATAGAAACAGAACTGTTTTATTTCTCATAGTACTTGTCTTCAAAAACTCATTCAATAAATACCATTTTTTTAGTTATAAAATTTTGTATAGACCAATAAGTTTACTGTCCAACTTATCAAAATTATTCGAGAGAATTTTGGTAAACACTCTTACAATATCCATAGATCAAAGTAATGTCATTCTAGCTCATCAATTTGGTTTCAGACGAAAACACAGCACCACTGAGCAAGTTCACAGAAGAAGAGAAGAAGAGAAGAGCTTTTGAAGAGAAAAGGTACTGCTCTGCACTTTTTATAGACGTCTCGCAAGCCTTCGACCGAGTTTGGCACGAGGGATTCGTCTATAAAATTAAACAGTTGTTGCCCCCCGAACACACATAAGCTAATGGAAAGCTATATAATTAATAGAAAATTCTCTATAAGAGAGAAAAGCTTTGTGAGCCCTCCACAGACAATACATGCTGGTGTACCAAAAGGTAGTATCTTGGGCATACTTTTGTACATCCTTTACACATCAGACATGCCAACAAATGAAAACACACTTATGTCGACTTTTGCAGATGATACTGCAATTTTAAGTGTACACGAAAACCCCTCTACAGCATCTCTCCTTTTACAGAGCCATATTGAACAGCTAGAAGATTGGCTAGATATGTAGAAGATTAAAGTAAATGAACAAAATGGTTTCAGCGTAACTTTTACCCTAAGAAGGGAGACTTGCCCGCAAATTCGAATTTGGAACCAGCCTATACCTCAACATTCCTCTGTTAAATATCTCAGACTACATCTTGATCGTCGACTTACCTGAAAAAGCCATATAGACGCTAAATTGACACAAATAAAATTGAAATTTGTCCAATTCACATGGCTAATTGGCAGGAACTCAAGGTTAAGTCTCGATTGTAAGCTCTTGATTTATAACTCGTCCCGGTAGGTGAGTAGGTAGCGTGCTATGGTATTCAGTTATGGGGAACACCCTCAGTTTCAAACACAGAAGGAATACAAAGATGCCAAAACAAGATTTTTAGAATGATTACAGGCGCACCATGGTACGTAAGAAACTCACATTTGCACAGAGACTTAAATCTTTCTCTAGTAAAGTACGAAATCACTAGATATAGTGCAAACTATTTGGTAAAGCCAGCGAATCCTCTAGCACGTAACTTAATCAACAATCGTATCCACCAACGCTTAAGAAAGGGGGGACTGCTAATCTCATTGGATGAAAACTGGATTGATATACAAACAATTTTTTATCATTAGATTATGTATATAGAAAAAATTAAATTTTGTGTGGCACTGGCTGGATTTAATTTTTAAGATTTAGTTTTAAGATCAGAATAACTTATTGTTAACTCACAAACCTATATGAAGATTCAATAAATAAAGATGAATTATAAAAAAAAAAAAAAAATTTGTTGGGGATATATTGGCTTTTCCTTACTCAAGCGCTGAATTCGAAGGAGTGTTCAGAGTAATGACCTTTTTAAATAGATAAGGAATATTTATTTATTTATTTATTTATTAATATATAATTACAAATTAGGAGGGCTATGATAGCGTAGGCCTTCAGCTCACAAAATTTTGATTATTAATTTCATAAATATATGTGCTAAGATATTAAATTCTATTGTATAGTTTGGCTTTTTTGAGGAATTTTGATATTGTTATGATATTGTTTGGGAAGGGATTTGAAAGAAATAATTTGGAATGTTCGTTTTTAAATAACTGTAAATGAATTGTATTGAATTTGGGACATTCTGAAAGGATGTGCAGTGGATTATTTGTGTTAACAATGCAGTTGCAGTAAGGTGGATCCCGTATCTTTATTAACTGTCCATGTATTAACCTGGTATGCCCTAGTCTAAGTCTTGTTTATTTTGTGGAGTCAGATCTATTTACATTTGGTGTTAATACATTACGGATTGATCTACGGTCGGTGTTGATTGTCTTGTACCAGTCAGATGTACTGTTAAATATCCGCTCTCTGTCAAGAGTGCGGTAGTGATTGTATATGTATTTATTGAGGTCCTTGTGTTCAAAATTATGCGTTGCATAGATACACGCAGTGGCTGCGTATTTGGCGGTTAGGTCTGCATATTCATTTCCGGTAATATTGCAGTGACCGGGAAGCCACAGAAGTAATATGTTCGGATGTTTTTCTATTAATATGGAATAGAATGTTTTTAACAACAGTAAATTCTTTAATTCAGGTTGAATATTGACTAAAGATTGATAACGCTTATTGTATTGATTATAAACTTCCATCAAATGTTTCTATTAAAATTAATTCTATTCCAACATATAAAAAATTAAAGTGTTATATTGAAACATTTTTATGTTGAAACAATTATTGCATAGATTTTACTCATATTTGGTCTGTATGTGTTGGAAAAAATAACGGACTTTACCAAATATGGTTAGGATCGGTCCTTTTTTTTACCTAATCCCCATGTGAATATAACATCCGATATGAACTCTTTCATATCTGCAGGCAAAAAAAAAAAATAAGAAATAAAAATTAATTGGATCTGAGACCCACTCTCTAAGCGCATGGGATAGTTATATTTTTTTCAAACATATGACCAGATCATTTTAGCGCTTTTAGTTTCATTCTAATTAAGTGTCATCTACCGCTTTACGTGGTATTGTTTTGCACTTTTTGCTTCAAAAAAGTTGCCATCGCTGAAGAATATATTGTCGTTACGCAAATCGATGTAATCATAGGTTTTTTTAATAAAAAAGTAAACATGTCATTTTCGAAATTATTCATTCTTAAACTTACCTCTAGCTGGTACTGGATCTTTCTGTGGTGTACCCAATTCAGTTTCCTTATATTCTTGATACAATTCACCTATTGTAGCCGTACAACGCAACACTAAGCCACCACCATGTACTGAATTCATACCATAAACGCCGTGACTATACACCGATGGATTAACACTACTAAAATGTATACCCTGTAGTTGTAATTTTAAACTAATGCGAGATGCAATCAGATTATCAATAGTGCGTATATATTGAGTTTCGGCATTTACCTAAAAGAAAGAAATACAATATAATAATATTTAATTAAGACAAGTTGCTTTGTATACTTTTCAAGCTAAAATTAGATTTTATAATTTACAGTTTTACTTCAGACTTACATCTTTTCTAAAGAAAGTAAAACAACAACATTTAAATCTAACATAATAAACAAAATAAAACTGTTTCTGTGTTAGTTCTGAGAAACGCTAGAAGCAAAACTGCAATGTTGCAAATTGTATCAACAAAAGCCTAAAGCAATAAGACTCATCAAAAACCTCAACTCTCTTAGCACCAAAAACAAAAAACAAAAATTATCACACAAACACACACATACAAACACACACACTTAATAATAAAACGCCAGAAGACTTTACAAATACTCAAACACATGCAGATGCTCAGTAACAACATACACTAAATAACGGAATATTTGTATCTGCTTGCAAACTTTTATAAACAGACAAAATACACTCTAGGCATTTACTTGAATAAAGTGTTATATAGTATATTTAGCAGCGCTAGTATGTGTGTACAATTGAACGTGATTCTCTACTGCTTAATACTTGCTACGTTCTAGTAGTTGGTAATACCTCATCTAGAACTAGTATACATTTTTAACAAAGAGGTTCAAAAAAAAGGTTCAAAAACGAAAATATTCAGTGTAAACTGCTGAAAGCATTAGCATTAAAAAACACACACACGCTAACTTACTTATACTGGTGTTTTGCGTTTTTGTAACTTGTTGTTTTTCTATATTTTGTTTTATTGTGATTTCATATGCTTATAAGCCACTTACACACACACACACACATGCTAACGGGCAAAAAATTTAATTTCCTACAAATGTTGTGTAGCAATATTGATGGAACCAATATCATAATATACCTCACCATACCTCAGAACAGAATTCAATATTTTTTCTTGTAAGCAAATTATTAATTACAATTCGTGCAGGAAGGTAAACATTAAGAGAATCTATTATTATTCAATTTTCTTATACTAAACTTGTTCCAATTCCCCATTTAAACTTAATAGCTTAATACAATGAGCTTACCAACAATAAATATTAAACTCATATAAAAAAAAGTAAATGAATAAATTATTGGGTATTCAGGATTAGACAGGGCTGAACTACGTCGATCAATAATCTTCACTAAAGCAAGTTTTCGAACCAAGAAATTTTTAAATTGGCATAACTTTAGATTCCGTCCTACATTATTATACCCCTCACCACTATATGGTCTGATGTTTATTACTACCAAAAATGTTTCACCTGTTATACACCGATCGACTCACACTCACTTTCTGAGTCGATTTAGTGATGTCCGTCCGTCCGTCTTTGTGTCCATGTTAACCTTGTAATCAAACTATAGTTCGCAAATATGAATATATTTTGCTATATAAGCTTCTATAATGCCATAATATCCAAATAATCATATAGATCTCGCTCAAATTGCGTTTACGTGCGTTTATTACATCTATTTATCAGTTCTTAGTCATATCCCACATATGAACCCGATTGCCGATCTTCACTTAAATCTATCAAAAAATAAAAATATTGCACAGATTTTTCTCAAATTTGGTTTGTATAAGTTTTTGTAAAAAAATAAGTGATATTATCAAATTTTGTCAGGATCGGTCAGTTTTTCAACCTAGTCCCCATATAAATATAGCATCAGATGTGTAATTTTTGACACAAAACAATTAATGAACATTTCACTTAGATTGGGTTTATGTTAATTTTCTATACCCAATTAAATAGTTGGATCTAAGACTAATTCTCTAAAGCAAGGTAAAGGGACTGTCTAAACCGACTATAATTTTCTTACTTTTTTTGGAAATGGTTTTATTTGAAAGAGGAATAAATTTGCTTTTATGCCCTACATTTTTGAAACACTATAACTTTTGGGCAATAGCTCAAAAATTGTTTTTGTTTATTTAACGTGATTGAAAGTTATGTAGATAACATAGTGCAACGGCCTTCCTTAGGTGGGTAAGAAATTCCATTTTAGGATGAAAGTATTAGCCCAGTATAGTAGCATCTCCAAATGTTTTCGCGTTATCAGGCAAAATTTTTTCTGACTGATCTTTTATATTTGAACACACTATTTAAAAAAAAAAAAAAGCTTTTGATTGTATTAGAGTATATTCATATACAACTTTTGATTTTATTTATATACATATTAATAAAATTATTCAATTTAATTTAATTAAGACACCTAATTGCATATGCTAACCCTGAACTATGTTGTACACCCCTAAATGAACTCTCCAACGAAATTTTTTCCTATTACTTCGGCGTCTCACTTTTATCGTTTTGCAAAATCATTCACTTTATTCTGGTCATCTTAACGATCAACTTGTTCTAGCACAGAAATCATTTAATTTCTCATTCTAATAATCAACTGGGTTGATCTTGAGCAAAGTTAAATTTATACCTAAATTTAATCCAATTTAACCCTATGGTCCATAACCAAGTACCCGGTTAACAAGTGCTGCTGTTCCTATAATATTGAAGATATCAACATGAAACTCTGTATCATCAGACATTTCGGCTAAACTTAGAGACTAGAAAAAAGTTTATCAAATTTGGTTAAATGTATTAACCAAAAAATGAGTTTAATGTTTTTGCATACAGGGGTCCATGACCAGGGTACCCGGGTACCGTAGTGCAAATTACCTTATATTTCAAAGAAAAAACGCGTGTTTTATTTTTATTTTGTTTCATAATGTTTATTGATGTGTAAAATATGAAATGTAATTGTTTCTTAGTTGAATTATTTATATTTTATTCATTTTAACTTAGTTCTAATATTTGATGTCTTATGTTGATTCATTGTTGAAACCATTGTGGAAACCATTTTGATATTGTTTTAGTATGTTGATCGCAAACTCGTTTCTTGCAAACGCTGCAGACTTTTCTCGTCTTTCTTCTCCTTTTATCGGGCAAAGAAGGCACAGATAACAGCTTGCTGTTATTGACTTCCTGCCATCAGTAGAAGCGGCCGTAGAAGTAGATGGTTGCTCGGTATAGGTCTCCACTGGTCTTCCCAAAAAAGCTCTCAAAATCTGTTTTGGTGGAAAAGTGGCGCATTACTTGCCAATTGGTTACTCTTTCTTCTATTATTGGCACACACAAATCTTCAACAAGTTTACGCAAAAAGCGTTTTCTCCGTGTTATTCTCATAAAATATAGTGCATGCCGTGAAAGCACTAACATCGAGCATATTGTAGAAAAACGGCAAAGGCCACCTTTTTGTGTGTCTCTGTGTGGTATACTCCCGAAGCGTCTGGTCCATAACATCCAAGCCACCTTTCGTTTTCTTATAAAAATTGACAATTTCTGGTTTGCCGTTTTCTTCTACAGTTGCATCATCATGCATAGTCGACATCATTATTACGGAATTTGTTTTCCTCTGTTTGTATGTAACCATATGCACCTTCTCGTAGAAACCAAATTTGCTTGTCCCAATGGTCCACCTCTTATCGTCTTTAATTTCTGTTGGCATATAGGCTTTGTTTCGCCGCAGTGTTCAACCAATGCTATGTTTGACGGATATCAGCTGCTTTGCCGGTGGCAGCGTCGTAAAAAAATTGTCCATGGTGATATTACGAACGCTACCATGGTATGGCCCAACCAAATCTCTGACTACTCTTTCGCCTACACCAATTTCGCGACCACTGTCTTGTTTGCCAGTATATAGTTAGCCACGAAGAGGATATGAATTTTTAGCATCGCATATCCAGCATACCTTGATACCGTATTTCGCAGGCTTCCATGGAATATATTGGCTAAATTTCGTTCTGCCGCTATACGGATACAATTGTTCGTCGATTGTTAAATTTTCTGTACGCACATAATATTTTGCGAGATTGGCGTTCAACATTATCCAAATATCTCATATTGGAGCAGCTTTGTCTGTGCGCTGCCTCTCGTTTCTTGTTCTCGCGTCATCAAAACGTATAAAACGAATAAGATCCCAGAAGCGGTTTAATCCCATTGTTGCGTGGAATAGAGGATGAGACAATTGCATCCATAAGTCCCTTGCATTCCAATGAATGCATATATTTCTACCACTGTCGTATCCTCCACTTCAAATGACGCTTTGTTGGGTTTGCTGCATTGTAGACATCATAAGTTGAATTGGCTTTTTTGTTGGTATGACGCACGATTATATCGACCATTTCTATTGTAAAATAACACTTGAAGCATTGCATACCAGTCATACTTTCCGTCATTCGTAATTGACCACTGCGAGTTCTAATGATGTTGTGACTCCTTATTTGTTGACAAACAGGTGGTGTTGGTTGCCATTGAGTGCCATCACGTGCAATCATACTTTCTGTTGTGCTTGATGTTGGTGCATTTTCTTCAACCATATCAGTTTTACTGTCACTTTCATCTTCAAATACATCTTGCTCAATTTGCATTGGTGAGTAAATAGCGGCTGGAATTTCGTTGTTTTTTTTTTTTTTTTTTTATTTATTTTATTCATAATAATATTAAGTTAACAATGTGTTGTGCCCCAGCGTCGTTAGACATTATTGAGGCGAGTTGGCAATAAATAATAATATACAACTTTAATAATATAATATATATCGTCACCTAAAATGCAAAAGGCCGTAACTAATATTTTTATTTTTTTACAGGAAAAGCAAGAAACATCATAAAACAAAAACTACTTTAAACTTAATACCCAAATTTTAGAATCAAGCTGAAAAAAAGATGGATTTTTATTTATGAAAACAAATTTATGGTAAAATAGTAGTTTTTAAGTAAAAGGCCGTAACTACAATACAAAAAGTCAATTTTGAACTTTTTGTTAGTTACGGCCTTTTGCATTTTAGGTGACGATATACAACTTCAAAAATAACAAAAAAAAAAGTAATAAAATAAAAAAAAATATAAATGTTCATTTTATATTATATTTAAAAGGAAAAGAGAGAAAACAAAAAAAAAATAACTATGTACATACAAATATGTATTACAGTAGAAGCATTTCCAAATCTTGAAATATATGTTTTTTTAAGTTAGTCTTAAACTCAGAAATTCGCTCAATATTTTTAAGATATTGGGGAAGATTATTATATTCCAAACTACCAGTGTATTCAACTCCTTGCTTTGTTTTTTCCAATCTACGCCTAGCAATTCTCAAGTTCTTATTATTTCTTATGTTAAAAACTGTTTGATTCCTTGAAAAGCAAATTGTATGATAGCCAATATTATATAAGCCATATATTGGAAGAATTGTCAACGATACATTTTTATACAGAGATACCGTCGAGTAAGTCAAGTTAGATTAAAAACCGTTTTCAATGCTCTGTTTTGAGCTCTTTGCAGCGATTTAAACACATTTGTTTTTTTGTGACCATATATAATGGGCAAATAGTTAAGGTGACTATGCATTAAGGCTTGATAAATAACTAACTTAGTTCTTATGTTAAACCTATTTTTAAATTTGTATAAAATTCCAACAACAGATAATACTTTTAACCTTAGGTTTGCAATATGAACATCCCATGAAAGATTACTTTGTAGGTGTATACCAAGATATTTTATAGAATCACTTTCAAGTACTTGCTTTCCATCTACCCAAATGCTAAATTCTTGGTTGTGGATTAAGTACGGCCTGAATCGCAATAACTTTGTTTTTTCTGCATTTAATACCAATTTATTCAACCATGCATACTCCATAATGATCGCAGCATCGTACTCCATGTGAGCTCTTAAGGCAACTTCGTGTTTGTAAGGATAAAAAAGACTTATGTCATCAACATACATAACTATTTTTCCAAATAAATTAAGATTTATTATATCGTTAAGATAAATTTTAAATAACAATGGGATCCAACACACTTCCTTGTGGAACTCCATATTCAACATAACCTATAAAACTTCTTTTGCAGTTAAGCTCAACATACTGTTTCCTATTGGTCAAGTAGCTCTTTAATAAAACTAAGCTTTCTCCATTTACACCATATTATTTGAATTTCTGAATCAATATATCATGATCAACAAGATCAAACGCTTTGGAGAAGTCATAAAATATGCCAGCTACACCACTAAAACCATCATACAAACCTTTGCATATACTATTTACTACGTTTATTACAGCTTCTTCTGTGCCACATCCCTTTTTAAAGCCATATTGGCAATCATATAGCAAATTGTTTGTATCCAAATATGTCGACAATTGCTTATATAGTATTTTTTCAAATATCTTGTCAATTATTGGTAATAAATAAAGCTATTGGCCTAAATTTTTCTATAAGTGTAGCATTGGATTCTTTCGGTACTGGAACAATTTTTGCCATTTTCAGATTATCAGGATACGTTGAAGTATCAATCATTTGGTTAAAAATTTTTGATAAATATGAAGAAATGACTCCTTACATACTATCATCATTGTCATTGTCCCAGTCTTCACTCTCTGTATCTTGCACTTCTCCAGTAAATACATCTTCTTCTTCCTCAATTGGCACTAAAGCGTCGTCATCCTTAGTCATATCATTAGATAAATATTCTATTTTTCGGTTCATTTTTCTTCAACTTCACTGTTCAACTTAGAATGACGAAATAATTGAAATCTATTCTTTTTCTAGCGTAGCTGAACATTTGCTACCTAAAAACACAAACAATTCACAAGCAGGTACCAAAAACAAGCAAAAAACCTAGCCTTATAAAACCAGTTTCGGTTTACTTTTGTGTGGCTGTTAGGTACAAAATGCCTATAGACCCCAGTATTATCTTACAAACAAGAAATTTTACAGTTGAGATGTAAAAACTAAGCGTTTCTAATAATCTGTGCAGATATATATTATTTTATTTGAATATAAACGAAAAAACTGCACTAAGTACCCGGGTACCCTGGTTATGAACTCCCGTTCATCCAGCTGGTTATGGACCGTACGGTTAAATCGAATTAAAATCAAAGTAAAATTCATTCAAATTTATTTAAACTCAAATAAATTCTTAATCTTTTGTATAAAATTAATTACACTTATTTTTGTAAAATCAATATCATTCAATTTAAATCCTTATGAAACTAACCCTAAAATACTTGAATTATATCTAAATCTAAATCCTAGAACTAAACATTGAATAAAATATTATACCTGTTTATGAAAAGAATTATACTTTTCATTGGAACTTCAATGTAAGGAAAAAAAGTATCTCTACACAATATTAGCATTAATTTCTCCCACAAACTAATATAATATTTGTTTAATTTTTCAACTATAACTCAAGAACCATTGATGGTTTCTCATTTCGTTCTTCATCCAACTAAACTAATTTTGAACTAATTTTTATTATTCCGGTTACTCATAAACGTCACACTAGCAACAAAGCGGTTAAAGTTTACTTTTTTGAGCATGCTAAGTACAGCGATCTGGATCAATCTTTATATATACAGTTATTCCAGACCAACTGTGAATGCCTTCATAGTTGGTTACGTTCATCAACCAATTTGTAATAGTCACTTGTGCAAATAAGTGTGTTATTTCCCAAATTGAGTTTAAATGCCAAATTGTGGTTTTATTTTATTTACATGATTATTATGAATTGCTGAGTGTGTGTGATAGTGTTGTAATGCAAATGAGATGGTCGTTATATTTCGTTGTTTTTTTTTTTACGAAAGCACGCGTGTTTTATATGCAACATTCTTTGTTGCTTTCGTAACTGGGCTTTACCTGTGATTAATTTGCTTTTGTTTAATCAGACTCTAACATGCATAGACATTCATAAAAACACACGAATATGCATAAATAATCATGTGCATGGCTGTGTGCACGAATTTGTGCATGTGTGAATTTTGGTTTTTCGCTTCTTTTTTATGTACTCTTATTAGGGGCCACAACACATAATTTGTGTTATTTGATGGTTTTTAGCATGTTAGCTGTATTAGCTACAACTGTTATTGTTTTTTTTTTTTTTTTTTTGCCCTAAACATGTTTTATTATGCATGGGATAGAAAGTAGTTTACAGATATTTTAGCAAATTATTTAATCATATGTAAATTTTAAATTAATTTTATTTTAAAGTGCATGTTCAGTTTTTTGTTTTTTAACATTGGGATAAGTAAATTTGTTTTAAGGCTGCAACATTTTAATAAGTAGAATTAATTGTCAGTATTATGATAATAAAATATCCAGCAGTTCAATTAGAAGGTTGCCTTATTTGTTTAATTAATGTTAAATATTAACTATACCAGTAGTACTATTAAATGAAGTAGCAAAAACAAAAATTTCCCAGGAACATATTTTTTTATTATTATTTTTATAATTTGAACAAATTTGAATATTTTTAATATAGCTTACAGGAATGGTTTAATTAGCTGTTATCGTAACCGGATTTAATTTACATATGTTATTCTTTTTTTCTTTTTTCTTTTTTGTTTGACCACAATCTACCTTAGTTATGTATTTAATTTGAAAACTAACGAGCAAATTATGGTCGGTCTATAATACCCTATATCATCTGTTCAAGGAAGGGTCTTATTTTCAACTAATTTGATATTATATATAAGCATGAACCAAATTTGAAAGGCATCGTTATTAATTTGTTTGGCCGAAGATACAAAAAAGTTTATATCGGATGTAGAAAAATGGACCGAACCTGACCATATTTGTTACAGTCACTTATTTTCTGCAAAAAAAAAAAGTATAAAAAACAAATTTGAGAAAAATCTGTGGAATATTTTTATTTTTTTCCATAGATTTCAATGAAGCTCCGTCCACCAGATTTATACGGCGGCTATGACTAACAGTATTCCAATAGGGTTTATTTTTAGACTACACACACAAACTAAAACCCACACAGACGGACGGATGGGCGGACATGGCTAAATCGGCTCAGAAAATGATTTTGAGTCGCTCGGTATAACAAAAGGTATACCCTGGCCACATAGTGGAATATGATATAAAAATATAGGAATTTATCTTATCTTTTATTTTATGCCGGTATGGCAATTTATCAACCAATTGACTTAAGAACATATGTTTATGAAACGCCAACACAGTATGAGAACCGCAATGCGCAGAAAATGACGCTAACATTGAAGAAAGTCGTTCAGTTGTGTTAACTCAACGTACATATCGTCGAAAATATTGTGGCCACGAAGCACCGTCTGACAACACTATTCGTCGTTTAGTTTCGAATTTTGTTGAGTACGGGATAATGGGAGATCGTTGCAATAAACTGGCATTGAGGCGGTAAGAGAGAGTATTGCCGAGAACCCAAATGAGTTGTATCGTCACCGTTCTCAGCGTTTTGCCATCAGTGGAACTACTTTGTGGTGCATCTTGAAGGATGATTTGCATTTGTTTCCATATGAAGTGCAATTGACTAAAAGCATTTTTCCGGCAGGCCCTTACAATACGGCCAGACAGTCACTCGAATGGTAGACACTGAGCCTGATTTTTTGAAGCAAGATAGAAGATAATATTGATGGATGCTGGCTCATTACGTTTGCCCGAAAATGTGTGCAGACGGTCTGGAGGGATATTGGTTTTAACAAGATAGCGCATCATACTGCCACATATCAAACAATGCAGTCTCTGCAACAAAAATTCACTGCACATGTGATATCAGAAAAAGCGATATTGACTGAACACTCAAATCTCCATATCTAACCACTCCGGACTTCTTGTTGTGGATTTATTTGAAAAGCCATATGTACAGCAACAAGCTTCAGACCATATTAACAGGCAAGGCGATTTCCTGTGACCGATGTAAGTTTCACAGTTTTACCCCGATTTTGACAAAGAATATATCATTTGAAAGGTATTTATTTTTAGCTGTTCCGCAGATTTACAGATTTTCATCGTCTGGAACATTTTTTGGAGTTATGATCGTTTAAAGTTTCTGCTAACACATACATAAAATTATACAATGCTATGTGTGTGTTTATTAAATTTGCTAATGCGTTAGTGTTAATGTGTTGAGTTTGTTTTATTCATTTAAAATGAGTTGAATTGTGAAGCATACCTAAGTCTTTATTAAATGAAAAACTAAAATTTCCTAGAATTTGCACTCGAATTTCGAGCGTTGTAATCTGCTAGTAATAATTTATATGTTAAAAAAAATTATTGCAATAAAAGTCTTTACTTTATTAGTGATCTACTGTTGTTTGATAACACTAAACTTATTGTTTTCTACGTTAGTTTTATTATTTATTTATTTTGTTATTTTTTTTTTAGTAAAAATCACACTAACGTTTTATATTTTAAATAATGTTTGTTTTGTTTTTCCTCTGGCTTATGTTTCCTACTATTTAAAGGATTTACTTCTATCGGGGGGGGAAAATGCATTATTTGTTTCACACCAATCAAAAGCTTTATTACTCTAGTGGTAAAATTCAGAATATTGCCAACAGTGGGTTCATTAAGCTGTTGCCAGAATGACTACAGCCTCTTTTCGAAATATTATTTAATGTAGAGCATGCAATTATTTTTTTGTGGATTTTTTTTTTTTGGTTTTTGCCAACAATCTCATTTTTAGACTCATTATTGGACAGTTTTATACAATATACTTTTCTAAATTTCCTTGGAAAATCGGAATATATCAAAATTTAAAAGTTTGGACTTTACTTCACCGCAAAACAAATTTTTTCAAAGAACATTTTAAATTGTCTGAAAATAGTATTCTTATCACTCAAAAAATTTTTTCAAAAAAATTAGCACTTTTCTAAAGAAGTAAATCATAGTTTACATTCGACATCAGTACAGTACCATTTAATTCAGCCCCAGCACCCCAAAGACCTTTAGTAATGTATAATCCTCACAAAAAAATGTGTTGATAGCCAATTTCGTAAAAAGTACAAAACATAAATCATATTATCAATTGTTTTTTAAAAAAACACATTGTTAGGTATTATACGAGGGCGGATCAATAAATCCATATATTTCACAACATAATATCCTTTTAATGAATACGTTTTTCGAATTTTATTTATGCCCTCAAAATATGTATATATTTCGTCAATGGTCTCATCATTGGCGCTAAATCTCTTTCCGCCGAGGCATTTCTTTAGGCTTGGAAATAGAAATAGTAACTGAGGGTTGAGGTAGAAATTCACGGAATTTTGCCATGATAACCTAGATAAGATTTTATTCATGCACTGTCGTCATAAAAAAGCAATTAAGTTTTAATCAAATGCAATTGTTTTCCAATCTCCGTTTAATCGGTCCAATAATTTTACATAATATTTTCCATTTTGATGGCACTCAATCTGGATTATGCCTTGGCCTTCTTGGCCACCGGTTAGCCTGAAGAAACCTATTATCCATGATTCATTCACCTTTATAAAATAGTGAACAAACCACAGCAAATACTCCTTTGAAAATATCATACAATTGCGTTTATAACCAGTTGTAAGAAAACGCGTCATTTTGCGGACAGCTTTCTGAAATCCAAAGGATTATTTAAAATCGGAATCACTGAGCCACGTGATATGCCTACGGCATCAACATTCGAGGGCCAACACCATATTGGGAGCTTGTTTTTAGATATTTTATCGATAAGTACCGCAATTGGCCGTTCAGAATATTCGGCGTCACTAGCGCGGTGTGCGAACACAAACTATATAAAAATAAAGATTGTTTGTTCGGACAGAGTTGTATCTTCTGAAATTAATACAAAGTTAAGGTTGTATGGTATGAAAACTGATTATTAACCACACTGCTCATAGGCCAGACTTTAGTTGAGTGTGTTAAAGCGCTGACCAAAATGTACAAGTACGAGTGTATGTGAAGGTTCAGGGTTCAAACCTCACGGCCGCCCTAAGTAGAAAAATTTTATATAGAAACAATCTATTCAAATATAACTTAACAATTATCATAATGTTCAATAAATCGCTGATGAAGGCTGAAATGCGAAAAACCGGTCCGATTAAGAATACAATGTAGTTATGAATTTTTGAAATATATGCTTTGTTCTTCTCTACCACGCACCATATACTATATACCACTATATACCACTATGTACTCAGGGTATAATTAATATTTGGCCTAGACCCATTTTTTATTATACCGATCGACTTAGAATCAGTTTCTTAGTTAATTTAGTAATATCCATCCGTCTGTCTGTTTATCTGCCTGCCTGGATAGTAAAGTTATAGATTGGCGAGGTAGTTATTGATACATCCCCAGTATCGACTCTGATACTCTACATGTGCCGATAACCGACCTCCTCATGATTACATCCGGGCAATGTTAGGCATAGCTAGCTTTATCTTGTGATTATTCCTAATGTCTTGCGGTTAGCGATAGGTCTACCAGGACCATTCTTTCGGGGGGATAACTGGTAGTAGCATGAACTGATTATGATATGCAGCCTCACCAAAGGCTCTTTACAACATAAACTGTTCTTTGCCACTATATGTTAGGAAGATAGTGGCCCACGCTACCCTAATGCCTACTTTGCTATATGGACTAGTGGAATATTCAGGAATGTCGTGTACTAATCTGGATCGATTGAGAAGATACTTTAGTAGGATCATACGGTATGTATATAGACTTCATGCAAGGGAACATGGCTCTGCCCATGTGATTAATTCTTTAGGTTGCCCTTTTGAAGATTATGTGAATGTCAGGCTTATGACGTTATGTTATAAAGTTTTAAAATGTGGATTACCAAACGACATCATAACGGGATTTCAATTTGGAATTTCGTCTAGGTCGCACTCCTTAATATGTCCACGCTTCAATTCATTAATAATGCAGAGCTCTTTTAGGGTAAGAGTTTATCGAATATGGAACTCTATTTTACCCTATGGAGACAGACACTTTGCGTTTTCAGTTACAGATTATGAATAAGGATGAAATTAAATTAAAATTAAATTTAATTGGTACCACGGGTAAGTCAGACACGTTAAGAGTATGATTCCTAGATTCTCTTGGCGGAGATGATCGAAAAAATAACATATGCAGATAAAGCTAGCTGAGGAGGTGTTAAAGCCTCCCAGAAGATTTTGTTGATCACTACCCATAAATTGTGTGTGGGGTAGTGAAAGGTGAATGGCGATGGGTGAGTGGTCCAGGAATGTCTGTGTCAGCTGATTACTGACAGGATCACAGGTTCAATAGAGGTGTCAGAAAGTAGTATGTGTTATTGTGTATGGGTAAAAAATCATCTTCAAAATTACTTTTTGGGAACCGCTCCTTTGGCGGAGTTTTGTGGTGGCTGTGGTTGCCCACATCGCTCCTGCTCTTCCTAGAGCACAGCTCAATGTGGAGTTACGTTCAACCGGGCGTTGCGACTCAGAGAGCAACAGGGTTCTAGGTATGTCCAAGCCTTTAACAAAGGATGGAGAGTATGCCCATAAATTGCAATCCTGGGCTCTGGTGGATGCATAGTATACCACCCGGTGCTTGGAGCACCGTGCGTTTAAGTCATTAAGGCAGGCACGCAAGAGACTTTGCCTGTCTGCCGGGCTGTTTTTCTGTCTATCTGTTTGTCTGTTTATCCGTCTGCCTGTCCGTCTATGTAAATCTTGCAATCAAACCACAGGTCGTAAATATGAATATATTTCGATACGATTTGGTACATATAGTTGAGCACTATTAAAATTGATACATGTTCAGATCTAGCACCCATACAAATAATCCCTATCAGACCGAATGAAATTGTCGTAAGATCCAGATTATCACATATATGTATATCGTTAAAAAGTGGAGAAGTGTGTGTATTATACGCGCTAATTATATATGTTAAATATAAACCATGTAGTACCATTTATGATCAGAGTCCACATGTAAAGCTGATTGCCGATCTTTATTTCAATCTATCAAAAAGAAAAAAATATTACATAGATTTTTTAAAAATTTGGTTTATATATGTTTTTGAAAAAAGTAAGCGACTTTACAAAATATGCTCATAATCATTTTTGGACTTAGTCCCCTTATTAAAATAACATCAGATATGAACTTTTTCATATCTGCACGTCAGAAATTATTAAGACGACCACTAATTTGCAGTTTATGCTTATAGTCTATATTAAGTTATTGCCTTAGCAAATTTAGTGTTGAGTGTTGTATAGTCGTTCTAGAACTAGTTACTATAATTTGCTTACTAATTTTCTATTTCAATTCTATATATAAACTGCTTTTTAATGTTTTATTTTTACCTAATCATAAAAATAAACTGCTCCAAAATTCGTTGAGTAATATTTTTAAACCAAAAATTATTTTTTGATTTTATTATAAACATTTTTCTATAGTTTATATTTATTTCCTCTTTCCATAACACTTTTCATCTCGGTCAATCGAAAAGTTGTATGCGATGTGTTGTTTTGCTTCATACAAATAATCGTTGCATCTCTTTAAGTATTATTTATTTAGTAAGTACTTCTGTAAGTCGTATATTTTCTAGAGAATTAAAATCTGAAAATATATTTACATATAAGCCTTTAACATATGCCGCATACGGTGCAATAAAATAAACTTTAAATGCTGTATATAATGAGCATATCCATTTAACAATAAACCACTATATTTTGGCAACAGTTATTTCTATGCGCTACACAGTTTTAAAGACTTAATTTCATTTTTAGATCGATTGGAAAATTCACAGTATAATAAAGTCGTGCACCTGTTAATAATCTATCTAGTATTTTGTTTAATGGACCAATAAAATTAATAGTGGGGGAGATATATGATTCAGCTCCTCGAAAAATTTAACCAAATTCTTAGATGCACTAAGAGAGTTGAAATTCATTTAGATCCTGTTTTACAAATACATGTGTGCCATATAAACGATTTTGACAAAGTTTTTGCCTTCATTCACCATTTTACTAAAAAAGACCAAAGTACCGTAGAATTTTACACAACAAAAAAAAAAAATCATAGAAAAGAAACAACTTGTTATAGAGTGCATGTAGCATCAGAAACACTACTTCAACACAATTACACTTACATACTTGTAAGTGTGTTGAATCGAAATAGCAAAAAAAAAAATCAAAAAACTAGTTGAGGACAGTTTGTGTCGCCAAAAACACCACATATTTCATGTTTGGGATTTTTAGTTTTGCTTCCAAATGAACTTTATCTGCACTTGTATGTATGTACTCGTATTGTGCAGTTTTAGTGGTTTTAGAATTGTTGCGTTTCGCCTGAAACTGGCGTCTTTGTGTTTTCTTACCAGCGCATTATTTCGAAAGTTTTTGGAATTCTCATTTTATTTTCTAGGATTATTCGTATACTTTGTGCCAGAAGTAATATTTTTTTAGGCTCCTTTTAGATTAAAGTGTTTAGAGAGGAAGTAGAATTTGTCACAATTGCTTACGTTAGTGACATTTATAGGATATGAAACCCAGATTTGAAAAAAAAAAAATGTTACAAAATCTTTATGCATTTTCGTGGTAATTTTTTCACACAAATAGATATACAACCGCGCGTTATTCATTCATATGTTCACATTCCGTATTCGATTTGAGTAAAGTGTTTTTTTTTAGGTTGAATAAGTTCTATTCCAATTTGTTTTAGCACTCTATGGCTCTATCTGTGATATTGCATGTCCTATGTATTGTTGAACACCTAAGTCCACTTGATTGTCATTGCTGTTATTCTAAATATGTATAAGATGCTTAAACTTGCATTTGGCTTAAAATGCTTTGCAAAAGTCTTTCATGCGTAAAGAGCTTTTATACTTAATGGCTGTTATTTAGTGCAATTCACTGTAAAGTTGTAGTCATAATAAAATTGAAAAATTTATTCGAAAAGACTGCAGGGCAGCAAATGTATGAAATGTTATGTTGGTGATATCTTTTTGTAAAAGTATTTATGTCAGCTGAAAGCTTGGGATTTCAATATATCTCTACAGCTAGGAATGTAGTTTCGGTTTTGCTTTAATCTAAAAATAATAAGGTACCTCTTCTAGCACATATTCAAGTTTCAGCGCATCTGAATATTTCCCCGCGTCATTGAATCTGGAGGTGGCGGAACACAACACAGAAGCACTACTTACAAGTGGAAAAAGAAGGAGATAAACCCTAATTTTTCAAGTCGAAAGTAACTTCATTGTTAAGTACTAATGATGAATGACCGCTTGAATCGAAGACTATTACCCTTGCAGGTGACAGACTCGCTCTTAAAATTACAGCTACGAAGAGCATGATGTCCATCAAAGATGAGCAATGAATCATTTTCACACTACTCATAATCATTTATGAAATTTCAAGTATTAGTGAGTAGAGACCATTTACATATAACTTCTCTTACATACTCATACTCAGAATAGCATTGATTTATAAGTATGAGTAGCAATAAATTTAAATACGACGTTGACATCACACTCATACCATCCGAAACGTGTTTGATTCATAAATCACATCAGTTTGATTAATAATTTTAGGAAAATTATTATAATACTTACACAATTCGAGTCACTCAACTCATCCATGTACAAATACATTTATATTTATACATGCATATACATAAATATATTTACCACAGTAACGCAACAAAACAAACTCACAACCTCCCAATGAGTATTTTAGTGTTCGTAATCGAGTGGTCCTACGTTATATGGACATTTTTCAAATTGCGATTTTTGGGATAGGCGGGGTCCAGCTTGTTACCTTTCAATATAAAACTAATAAATTTGACGTTTGGGGACAATCGGATAAAGAAAAGTCGCGCCGGAAATCGATTGAAAATTTTAAGTGTGTTTACCTGGGGAATATATGATTTTTTTTTTTTTTTTTAGATTTTACGAAAATTTCGTTCTATATAGTTTAATTTCTCCGCCAATCTGTTGTAAGAATCGGGATCAGTATTAAATTATATTTTCAAAAAGCTATAAAAATTCAAAATCGAATAAAAATTCGCCAAGAAATAGTAAATGCCCCAGACCACTTTTGTGCCAAAAAAAACTTTGAGAAATTGATTAAAGCCATAATTTTTTTTTTGTCTCTATACTTATAAGTAATCAGATATGAAGTACTGTTTTATTACCACGTTGTTAACCTATTGCGCATTGAGACCGAAAATGGGAAATTTGTTTGATAAATTTTGAAACTACGTTTTCAAGGTTTAAAAAATGTTCTTAAACAAAATTTAAATCCCCATGCTAGAATTTTTTTTAACAAGGATTTTATTTTTGCGGATTTCGAGAAAAATGGGATTTTTATAAAATATTCTGTAAATCTACTCTTTCTAAATACTTTGTATCAAAAATTCATCGCTTTTCTACCTTTAAATGTTATATTTTATCCTTATAGCTTAGGGTTTCTGGAAAAAATAATATGACCCCATTAACCCCTTTGAAATTAGGGACACATATGACCACACGCTAATAAAAGACAATTTAGTCAAAAAACTCAAATATTTTGTAAGTGCACTTGAATTTTTAGATGCTTGAGATAAATCCGAGAACGTTAAACCATTAGTTGCCAAGGCCAGCTTTGGATTTTAAGATATTTTTAAATAAAACTTACCGAAAACGAGTTTTTCTATTAAACTCGATGAAACCACTATTTAGAATTTAAGAAAAATAATTCGGTTAATTCTTATTTATTCAACCCTTTAGTGCTCCTGGTATCAAAATAATCCATTGTGATATATCTTTGGCGCAATTATCTGCTTATTGTTCGCGAATATAAATTAAAAATGCATGAAATTATTTTATGTACATATAAAAACTATCTATATTTTTCTAAATAAAATATGGAAGACCCACAAATGACCCAAAGCTAATAAAAGACAATTTATTCAAAAGAATATGAAATATAAAATTAATTTAGTGTGCGATTCAAATTGTTTTCTGTAATCACTTACGACTTGCAATAAGTATTGCTTTTCTTTAATTTTATATTATTATATTAAAACCAACAACGTCAAAAATGTTTTAAGTGTGAGTATCATGTGTATCAATAAGTATGAAAGCGTATAAGTACAAGATATTGTGACAGATGATTCAACTCTACTCACTTTTTCAGTACTCATTGCAAATTTCTGGTGAAGCTATTTAAGTGTAAGTTGCGGTTATCTTAAATTATTGTCGGAGGTAGTTAGTTAGTTATAAAAATTATGATTTTATGTATGATCTCGGAAAACAGATTCAGACTCTAAAAATCAAAAGTATTTCATTTGAATTTCAAAAGTACTGATCGTGAATTTATAAAAATTATGACTTGAAGGACAATTCTGAAAACAGATTTAGACTTTAAAAATCAAATGTATTTGATTTGCAGACCAAAGACAAAATTTTTATAAATTAATTTAATAATATTTTTCCTCCAGAAAAACTTTAAAAATGAATTAAGAAATTAAATATTTCAAGTTCCTGGCGTAGTGCGTTTTATGGGTCTGCATTTAAGTGTGTATTAAAGGATTTACGCTTGAATATTTTGTATTTATTCAAACATATCTTTTTTCTATTTTATTATTTTTTCTTTATATATTCTATATACAATAGCATGTGTTTGCGGATTCCTTTTGACCATGTATGAGTATGCATAAATTTTGAAAAAAAATCAGTTTTTTCTTATTTGATTTAGTATTGAGATAGGATTACATTTTCTTTTTTTTTTTTGTTGCGTTCTTAAAAATATAAAATTTTCCTATTTTTTTCTCGTTTCTAATGGAATATTTGTGTAGCAGTATTTAAGCATCAAAGGATTATTTCGATAAAATGATAATGTGTGATATTTAGCAAGTGGTATTTTTATTATTGAAAATAATATCGACAAAAAAAAAACTGCTACAATCTACTCAAATGGTATTGTATTCAGTTGATAATAAGTTTATGATCAATACAACAAAAGAAAACTTTTTCTATAGATAAATCATTCCATTTGAATAACATTTAATTAAAGTTGTTGCCAATTATTTATGTGTAGCAGAGACGAAGCAAACATACATTTGTCTATAAATCAGATAAATTCTATGATTTTTTTTAATCTCAAAGTATCAGCGTTTTAGTCTCACTAAGAAAATTTTTGAAGTATTCGAACTATCCCTCCGTCCGTCCTTCTGTGTGCCCATGTTAACATTTTAATCTCGCAAATATGAATATATTTTGATGAAATTTATTATATAAGCTTTTATTTACCATAGAATGAAACTTATTAAAGTTGGTGAAATTCGGAGCGTATTCAGACCTAGCCCCCATAAAAATAACCACGATCACATCGATTTAAATAGTCGTAAATTTTAGACTATCATACATATATCCTGATAAAAGTTAGTGTAAATATTTGCGTTGTAATCCACTAAACATTTGGACTCTGTAGGACCATTTTTAGTCATTGTCCCCTTATAAAGCTGACTGACTTATTTTTATCAAAAAAATAGTTTTTTCGCTTTGCCTGGGTTGTTATCAAAATAAGTTTAAATGTGGTCTCGGAAAGAGTAAATTAATAAACTAAATGTCGTCATGATTGGTCCATTTTTTGACCCAGTCCCAATATAAAAATAATATCAGATATAAACTTTATCATATCTGCATGCTTTAAGTTAGCACTAAAATTGGTTTATGTTTTTTTCTATATCCAGTTACTGCCTCAGAAAAATTGGATCTAACACCCTCTCTCCAAGTGCATGGTATAGGGGGTCGTATAGTCGACCCAGACCGACTTAAATTTTCTTACTTATTTTTGTTTTATTTTTGGCATTTTTATTTTTATTAATTTATTTGTTTTTTATTTTTTTTATTTATTTTTTTTTTAAGTGCCCACACAGAGTTTTCATAAGCGCTGTTCAGCAATTCTGCGATCCTGCTAAAACCGATTTTTGCAGCTCTTCTGATTTAAAAATTCGAATAGTAAAAGCAAATGGCTTAATCGGGCATCAGGTATTCTATTCAGAAATAATTATGATCTTACAAATGATTGGATAATTCTTTATGCAAATTTCAAAAAGTGCGGCCGCAAGTCTTGAATTCCGTCTAAGGAGTGAGGTCGAAAAAAGCTAACAGACATGCACTTTTTCGGGAAAGCCTTCCATTATGGATTTTATTGTGGTTTGTGCCATTTTTTTGGAAAAAGTATTCCAGGAAGTCCATTTAAAATCTACCAAATTTGGGGACATTTTATTACGGTCTCCCACGAGAGCCCAGTATCCCCTCACTGATGTAAGCTCCAGACAATTTGCAGGATTTGCCTCCCTTGACACAAAAACCAAGATATGGTTCATTTACCACTCAAGAGCTTTCTTATAGTAGTTACGGGCTGTCAATGTGTGCGCATTTTGTATTGGCCCATACAAACACTCCTTAATATAACTTTCGTTGTTTAAAGAGCCCATTGTAACAAATGACTTGCTTCTTTTGTCGCATCGGCATATTGCATACCATAGCAGAAGTTTTTGTTTTCATCTGCTTTTGGGTCCTAAACTTATTTTTCTCGATTTTCTCGATTTGACAAATCTTCAACGGCACATACATTTCGTCGTCCATTATGCAGTAGAAGTATTTTTTTTATGAAATATGATTTAAATATTCGTGCTATACATTTTTTGCCGCGTTTCAATCTAGAAATTTTTGGACTTTGTGTGTTTTCAAACCTGCATTGGTTTTAACTTTTCGCAATAACCGGGCTAACCGAGCTGCTTTTCTACCATATGTATTGGGAGCTCTTTTCTATATGCTTGCAATGTTCTTGGCCTTACAAACATCATGTGGACCTTTCTTTCTCCCCGACCCAGGTTTTCTATTAATGACCAAATTCTCCTGGTACTTTCTAACAGCATTGGAAACAGCACCATGTTGGATGTTGTTTAAAATATTTAATACTTCAATTTCATCAGTCATTCTAATCAAAATAACAACAAACGAATAGGATTGTCATTAATCACAATAATTGGCATATTGTTAAAGATAACTTGTTTAAATAATAACACTGTACAACACAAAAAAAAATTACAAAGTCTGGTCTATAAATTTTGATAGAGGAGACAAAAAAGAGACACGTGTATCGGCGTTTTGAAAGTTTACATCTGAATTTTATTTGAGGGGGGCTTAAAGTTTCCAAGCCCTGGCACATTCCTAAAAGAGCAGAAAACACAATTAAAATAGGGATTTAAGGGGTTAAAATGATCCGCAAAAATATTCGCCGTAATATTGTAAAAAATTTGATTTTGTTGTACAGTGTAATTCAAATAATACTTGCGAAATAAGTTAAGTGGAAAGACATGTGTTAAAGACATGTGTGTTCGATCTAACTCCTTATCTCACATACACTTTGATGACATGTAACTTTTCTTAGTCATCTGTAATCCACCCGGTTGTTCACATGAGGTTATTCTGTCAACTGCAGCTAATTTTTGTAGCAAAAAAAAAAAAATATGTTGTTTCCATTGTTCGGAACGTGTTTTAATTTTGAATCTGAAATGATACTTGTATTTTATAAAAACAATAATTCAACGGGGTCAAACGAATTGTAAATATTTTCAGCTGGAAGTAGTGGGATGTCAGCTAATAAATTAATTATCTATAAATTCTAAAAAAGCTAACAAAAACTTTGTCCTCAGATAAGTTTTATTTATTGTAATCATATCGACAGCTTAATTCCAAAACATGCT
The DNA here is from genome assembly GCA_963682025.1 of Cordilura impudica. NCBI lineage: Eukaryota > Metazoa > Arthropoda > Insecta > Diptera > Scathophagidae > Cordilura > Cordilura impudica. Next base: position 131,554,735 of record OY821517.1, read on the forward strand.
AAGTCGAAAAAGTGAGTTTTCAGGAAAAGCTCTTAAAGTTTACGGCCAATAACTCGAAAACTATATGAAGTAGAAGTTTGAATCTTTCACTGTTGTTTTTAGAAATTTAATACAATTCTTTTCGCGCTTTCCAATTTTAATAATTTTATGTGTATAATACTTAAAAATGACATAGCTTTATTTAGCACGTACAAAAATTTATCAAGTAGTCGTGTAAATCGACTGCATCTTTTACATATTTCCTTAATATTTTCATTTTTCGTTCATGTTTGGTTTGAAAAATATCTAAAATATTTTTTTTATTGATTTAAAAAGAAAATAATATCAAAACAATATTAATCTATGAAGCAACAAATTATATAATAGTTTAACCCTTATGTTTACACCACATTGATTTGTCACACTCATAACACCAGCGTCTAGCCAGACCCGGCACATAACTAGAAGACTTTATATAAAAACGTAAAAGTAAATATAAAGATTTTGGGCCGTAAGCAAAAAAAATTAAAGTTTACTTCAAGTAGACTTTATCAACAAATTTTGTTGATGAAAAACAAACAATAAAGTCTCTTGAAGTACACTTTAATTTTTTTTTCATTATTTTATTTCATTATTTCATTAAATTATTTATTATTCAAAATAATATGTGCACATATTTTAATTATATAACTAAACAAAAAATTTAAATAATATAGCAATTAAATAATAAAAAAAACATAAAGAAAATGTTGAATTTATTCTTTATGCTCCTCATTTATGCATGCGAGACATGTATAGGTTATAAAAACTACATCTTTGACAGCTTGGCATTAACCCATGGGTTGCAACCTGATTCTAATTTTTATACCCTATACCACTATGTGGTTTGGGTATAATGACTTTGTTCTGCGGTTTGTAACTACCAAAAATATTTGACCTGACCCATCTTTTATTATACCGATCGACTCAAAATCCGTCCGTCCGTCTGTGTGTCCGTGTAAACCTTGTAATCAAACTACAGGTCGCAAATATGAATATATTTTGATTAAATTTGATACATAAGCTTGTATCGGCCATAGAATGAACGCTGTTGAAATTGGTGAAATTCGGTCCATGTTCAGACCTAGTCCCCATACAAATGACCACTATGAAATCGACTTAAATTGCCATAAGATCCTCATATAGATCTCGGTCAAATTGGGTTTGTGTATGTTTTTTACATCTATTTATCATAGTTTTATAAAAAAAAAAAACTATCAATTTTGTCAAAAGTAACAGTTCCTTCAGACATTATGACTTTAATTTTTAAAAAGCAAAATTTTATTTCTAAATCCTTTCCAATAATTACTAATTTAGCTTTAATATCATCTTATCCTTTAATGTTTATTTTTTTACCCACCGACAAAATGTTAAATTCTGGTAATAAAATCACTTTATTCCAAAAATATAATTTTATTTAAATTTCCATCTGCTGTTGTTGCTTAATATTTTCAAATAATACTTTTTGCCATATAATTAACATAGATTATTTATATAAAAACTACACAACTAAAGGTAACAGCAAATCCTACCATAATCGCTATACTTGAATATCATCAAATTTTAATCAAATATATAGTCACAAAAAACGCATAACTTTTCGTCTGCTTTCGCCAAGGTTTACTGTATGCATTCTTCGGCATAAACCAGAATAATTTTGTTTGCTGGCGAAATAAAATATTTTGGTAATTTCCAACTTGAAATGTTAATGAGAAAAGTAAACTCGTTATTAGCGCACAGCAGGCATTTGAAGTGAATACTTGGATAGGTGTTGTGAGAAATATAATTAACAGGCAAATTATCGTTATATGGACGAAGAATTCACCACATGAACTAACGGCAACTAAATGAGAAATAAAGGGTAAATCCAACTAGAATATATGTATCTACCTATAGATATGTATACTATAAGAGCTTGTGTATTTAAAATAAAATAGTTTCAGTTATTGAAGTTAATCACTTTTAATACAACACTGTTAATTTTCATTAATAAGAATCTTCAAAAAGTAAAAGAAAGGAAAACTTTCTTCAAATTACTACACAAGTTGAAGATATGCGAGGGCGGTACCAGAAGAAGCCAACCTTACATATAAATGGCAGCAGTAGCTTGAAAAAAAAATACTTCGGTGAAAAGTGGAAACCTCATAAAATATATGTTTTATGTTTTAAGGCGGAACGATGTTCAGTATTTTTTTTGTTTGCTTTGGAGCCATCAAAAGTAAACGATCTCCGGGAATTTGGAAAACAAATTATCACCATTATGTAATTCAATACTTTCATCTGAAAGGTCTCAGCCCAGCCGAGCCGACTCTACTGTGAAAGAGTCTGCTTTTTCGTTTACCATTATAAAATATTAGGTGACAGAGTTTAAATGAGCCCGTAGGAGTTGCCATGCCGAACACCGTAGTGGTCTAGCAATTGTGGTAGCCGCTCAACAAAAGGTTAAGAAAATCCACAAAATGGTACCGGATAAGAATCGGCTGAAGGTATTGCATAAAGTGCATTGCATATTGACCATAAATTTGGAGATGAGAAAGCCAGCCTCAAGTTGGGTGCCGCGTTTGCTCACAATAGAACAAACATAGCGTTGTGAAGATGTTTCACATGACTGGTTGTCGATGTGCCACCGCGTCGCTTCTTAACCATAAGTGACACTTGAGACAAAGGAACAGTCAACATAGTGATCTGAAATATGAGAATCGTGTCCAACGAACGCGAAGACTGTTCCATCCGCAGGCAGGGTTCTGCCGCTTTTCTTTTTTTTTTTTTTTTTTGATGCGCATGGAATAATTTTTATTTATTATCAATCAATCAACGGTGAAATTAAGGAAAAATGGGTGCAATTGTGGAGCAATAAATTTTTGTTTCTCCAAGGTAATGCACCAGTTCATACGTCCACTATCGCTATGGCCAAAATCCATGAATTAAAGTTCGAATTGCTACATCACGTGGATAATTTTTCAATTTCCAAACTTGAAAACTTAGCTCGATGGTAGAAGATTTGTAGAGATTGTCTCTGCACTCGATGGCTATTTTAAGGATTTAGACAGTTCTTATTACAAACAGTTATTAGTGCTGAATATCGCTGGGAAAGGCGTATCGAGCTAAAAGGAGTTCTTGTTGAGAAATAAAGAAACATTTCCCTAATTTGTTATGTTTTCTTTGTCAGGGCCCACAGTGGACCATTTCACGAGAAGGCGGTCAAAACTCCATAACTTTTGGTTGGATTGGAAATTTTTTTATTTGGTGGGTGGGAGTTTAGCCTCTAATTTTTGCTATACAACGTAAATATCGACCGATAATAAAAAAAGGGTATGGAGGGTTTAAAATACATTTTCATTTTTCAGATGAATTTAAGTTATTAAAAGGTTAAAAAAGTTTTTTTATATATAATGTCTTATTTTTTCAGTTAATTTTTCAACTAATACTTTTTAAAAATTGTGTAAGTTAAATTTTTTCAGAAAATGCCGAAAGTTGGCCCCCGTAAACATTTTAGTCCTAATATTCACAACGGCCAAAGGTTGGCTTTTTTTGAAAGAGTCCGAGCTAAAATATAATCTATTAAGCAACCAATGTAAAAGTTACCTGATATTGGTTCAAGATAGAGAAGTTTCAATGAATAAGCCGTATTATTGTCGTATTTTTATTGTAAATTTATAAAATACATAAATTTTTAAATCAAAGAAAATTGTTAAATTATTATAAGAGTAAGTGTACTGAAAAACTACTTTAGCTTCTTCGTCTAATTCAATAGAGGTAGTTTTCCATTTTTGTCGAATGTTGGACATATATGGATCTGAAGTGCACAACAAAATAGTGATAAGGTCTCCATTAGTGCAACACCTGGACATTTTTCTTGTGTTGAGCTCGCGAAAGAATCTGTAGTTTTTGTTCACTTTTTTTTGCGCTTCTTCAGATCGATTTCCTATTGGTAGCATATTGTTCTGAATTATTTATTCCATACGGTACAAAGTTTAAGTAACTTACTTAGTGCGTTAAAACTTGACAATATGACTACGACGACCCTTAACATTCAAGCACTAATTAGCACAGCTGTTAAAGCGGCAGTCGATGCGCAAAAGGTCGAGTATGACCGGAAAATTACTGATTTGACAAAACAGTTTAATGAATTTCAACCTCTCAAACTACCGGTTTTAGAGAAATATGAAGAAATAAGAATCATACTTGGTATTATTTGTGACGAATCACTTGAAGTGGTAAAATCACTACCCGAATTTAGCGGGAGTATGGAACAATATGTGTTTTTTGGCGGCAGGCGTATAAAGTTTTCGAGAGGCATACTACTTCCTCGAAGCACTACCAAGCCGTCGTATAATAAGAAACAAAATCAAAGGTTAGGCAGACGCCGTTCTGGCCTCATTTGACATTGTTATTAACTTCAAGGCTATCATAGCAAGACTGGATTTTACATACGCGAACAATAGTAGAATTCTTCAAGAGAAGAAATTGTCTCTATTAATCAACAAAACGACAATGACATATGACAGAGGCATGGCACAAGTCTTCAATGATAAATATAGAATGGATGCTCTAGCACATTCATTTCTGGTTTAAAAAAGCCGCTTTGTGATATTTTGTTCACATCACAACCGAAAGTTTTGCCGACCGCCTTGGCTCTGGCAAAAGAAGTCGAATCAAATCATGAAAGATACATTTTTGCAACGTCCTTCGCAAATAAAACCGCCCTTCGTACTCAAAACGGTCCAAATACCGGAAACTTACCTTTTCCAGGATCAATTGAACGGGAACCACAACGCGAATAAGTCATTGGGGAAAAATCCATATTTCATAAAAGATTCAAGTCATCCAAAACAACTCCATTTTAGTAAAAACCAAACCCACAGCTCAAACCAAAACCATGTAGAACCAATGGAAGTCGACACTACATCATCAAAATTCAGACAGAATACTAATTATGGACATTCCCAGAATAATCGGAAGAGACAAGCTGCATCCGACAGACATACGGGACAGAAAATTCAGAGAATAAATCACGTGTCCGTAGAAATTATTGTGACGTCTCAGAGGGCGCAGCTCTGGATATTGAATACGACGTCGATTATATTAATTTTTTAGGGGAATTTTTTAAAAATCCTAGTCGATACTGGGGCTTCCAAACATTACATCGAACCTTTCAATGAATTAAAGGCAATCATGGGAGTCTATAAACCTTTCACTGTTCGTTTAATTCACGGTCGCAATACGGTTTCTGAAAAATGTGTTGTAAATATATTCGCTAAAAACACCTATTTTTTAGTTCTGCATAACAACCAACCTTCGACGCTATAATAGGGCTCGATATATTGCGACAAATCGGCGCAAACATTGACCTCACAAGGGGTCATGAACTGTGGATGACATATATCTCCAGAAGTATTTTTCGTTATAAAGTAAATCTGTTTTATTGGCGAGCTCTCCAAATTTTGAGAAATTTCTTCATTGATATTCTCCAGCTTGCGCCATCGAGATCTTTCACTACATCCATCAATTGGTTTGGCTGGTCGGCTCTTTTTCCCACTATGGTTGGCAGTTGTAGATGAAGTTTCAAAAATAAGTTCATTTAATAACCAGTCTTGGTGACGTTTGTACATCTTTGCCTTGCTATAAGAGCATTCAATGTACCTTTTTTTCAAATTTGATGCAAAAGTTGATTGCTCAGTATGTGCAAAATTATATTTGTAGAAAATAAATATCAGCGAGATCTCAATAACAGTACTTGGACATTGTACAAACTGTAATGAATAATAATTGTAGAAACATTATTATAAATACTCTTTCTTGCAATTATGTAAAATACAATTTTTTATCTTTCATATCTTAAAAGGGTTTGTCGCCAAGTTTTTTCCCATTTTGTCAGGTATTTAAACTATATAACTCAAGTTCCTCCTATTTATGTTTTGAAAGATACCCATGAAAATGTACTTGTCAAAATAAAAACGATTTTACTCATTAATATACTTTAACAATTAAGCATATTATGTCTCAACCCTTTTCTATAAGTATATAATAACTCGTGTCAACTCTACCGTTTCCTTTTTCTGTCAGTATAAAAAAAAAAATAAACTCACGCAAAAAAAATACACCGGTACGATCAACTTTTATATTCATAACACACAGACGGATGGACTGACATCGTTAAATCGACTCAGAAAGTGATTTTGTGTCGATCCGTATAATAAAAGATGGGTATATGTCCAATATTTTTGATACTTACAAACATCAAGGCAATCTCATTATACCCTAACCACATAGTGGAAAACTTTTGTATTCATAAATTTTGCACAAAATATTTATCTGACCTTGGGTCAGAAACATTGTTCTGGTGCACACGGTTGGAAACTGGCGGGTATAGGAGTGTAGGAGAGAGTTCGAAGTACGGAAGAGTGCAAGATTTTTTTTTATGGCTTTTGATGGGTAGGAGTTATGCTGTATTAACAAGGAGATTTTCGGGAAATTTTGACTTTTTTAAATTTTTTTTTTAATTTCTAAACGACTCAGTGACTTTGTTATTCTAACATTAATAGCAAAATTATACAAAATTTATTTTACTTCAAAATCTTTTATAAAAGTTACAGTTATTTAAGAATTAAAATTTACAAAATAATTTTTAATTTTAGCAAAATATTGAGAAAGTCCATTTTCAGACCCTGTTCGCTGTGATATAGTTGAAATAGAGTCGCAATTTTCTGGCTTCCAAGGTTCACTGGTATTTACTTTACCGTCGCATCTCTTGAAAATGTATACACCACCGTTCTTAAAATGATTTGTTATGCATTAAAAAACAAGTCGCGAACTGTTAACCATGCTTGTTTTTTTTTCCATTTTTAGACATTAGGTTCAAATGGTCCCAAAGTGGCGTTTCTTGAAAATTAAGTGCAGAGTTTATAATTAAATTTGGTATCGGGTAAAAGTAAATAAAAATCTACATCACTAGTCAACTTAGTTATTTACTATTTATTTGGTTTTTGCTGTGAGATTTTAAAATTCGCAAATTATTACTGCTTTTGCGAAAAAATTTTTTCTATACATCTTTCAAAAGTAAAATCCTTATGATGGTGCCTTCAACTTAAGTTATTTTGTTTATAAAAATTATACACAAATAATTTTAATAATTAAAAAAAAGATAAAAAAATTTGACATTTTCCATGGGCCTTATAAAGCCGAGACAATGCGTAGACCTATTTTGTTATTTTTGTATAAAAAGCCTGGCTGGCTTTTATTGGAAAAGACCAGTAAGTGTGTTTTTATAGCTCTATTTGCTCAGGGTATAATGACTTGTGCTGATGTTTGTAACTACATTAAATATTTGACCTGTTTTATTATACAGATCGGTTCAAAATCACTTTCTAAGTCGATTTAGCGATGTCCGTCCGTCCGTCTGCGTGTCCATGTAAATCAAACTACAGGTCGCAAATTTGAATGTGTTTTGATGAAATTTGGAATATAAGCTTCTATCGGTCATTGTGCGAGTGCTACTGAAACTGGCAAAAATTGGTTCATGTTCAGACCTCGTCCCCATACAAATGACCCTATAAGACCGACTTAAATTGAAATTGCCATAATACCCAAATTATAACATAGATCTTGTAGTACCCGTATAGTATAGTACCCGTTAATCAGTAGTCCAAAAATGAACCCTATGGGATAGCCACCATATTAAGCTGCTTCCCGATGTTCACTCAAATCTATCGAAAAAAAAAATTATTGCACAGATTTTCCTCATATTTAGTTTGTATAATTTTTTGTAAAAAAAAATAAACGGCTTTGCCAAGTATGGCGAGGATAGGTATATTTTTTGGCCTAGTCCCAATGTAAATATAGGCTCGGATTGAACTTTTTCATATCAGCTGGCAAAAAAGTTAATAACAATGCCACTCAAATTCAGTTCATGCTTATTTTCTATATCCAATCAGTTGGACCTGAGACCATCTCTCCAAGTTATGGTAGCGGCGATTCGTATAGTCGGTATAGACTGATATCGATTTCTTTTAATTTAAGTCAAAAAATTCATTTTTGATATTTGTTCATTCAAAGAATAAATAAAAAAACGAATTTTTTGACTGAAATTGATTGAAATCGATATAGATCGTGTATGGGTACCCCACATAATTTTCAGCGCTGAATATTTTGGGCTATTTCAAATATGGGAAAGTCAAAGATCGTCGATTTGTGCAATAATTGCGTCAAACGGGTGAAAAAAGATCCACAAAAATTCACCAAAACGCCCCATGGCGGCTGTTAAAAATAAAAATAAAAATAAATGTTAAAAATGGATTTCCCGACCCGAAAAACGCCCGGTATACAAATTTTGAGTATTTTTTTTTACATTTGAATGAATTTTATATCTCATAAATGATTTTAGAGGTATGGTTCCTTGGACAAATATACTTGCTATGGCCCTTAGTACCAGAATCGCGATGAACCCATAGAAATTTTTTCGGCCCCGTACAATTTAGCCCACCCTAATATATATATATATATATATAGATATATATAGTTTATGGAGTATCCGGAATTTATTTCGATGCGTTACAAACGGACTCACATACTGATATATATATTTTGAACAGCGCCAAAATGTGTAGAATTTTATTTTTATTTTTTTTTTGTAAAATATGTATAGCGAATACCAAAGAAAATATATAACTCCATCAACTCCACACTTACTTAATTAACCTGTTCTGATCCTGTAATAATTTCCGTCTGTGACATTTTTGAGATAAATTTTTGCATTAACTGGATTTACTGAAAAACAATTTATTCTAATAGTAATACATTCTATGCTTGATTTTTTTTTTTTCTTGATAAAATTACAATGAAAATTTTGGATCATATTTTTTCCGAAAAACATAACAGTTTACGGGTAAAAACATTTTTTCCAATCTTTTTTGCCTAAAATGCTGTGTCTCTATGTATTTATTCATCAATAAAAAAGAAGAAAATTATAGTCGGTCTGGTTTAGATTCTCTATCTCTGCGGTCTAACTAATTGGATATAGAAAATAAGCATAAACCAAATTCTAGTGGCATTGTTATTAATTTTTCTGGTTGCAGATATGAAAAAGTTCAAAACGGGTACTATATTTATATTGGTACTAGGTCAAAAAATAGACCGATTCTGACCATATTTGGTAAAATTATTTATATTTTGAAAAAAATTTGAGAAAAAATGTGCAATATTTTTGTTTTTTGATAGATTTAAGTGAAGATCGGGAAGCAGCTCTATATGGGGCTCATGACTACGAATTGTCCTATAGGGATTATTTTTGGACTACTGATTAATGGATATAATAAACACATACAATCTCAATTTGACTGAGATCTACATAATAATTTGGATCTTATGGCAATTTATGTCGATTTCATAGGGGTCATTTGTATGGTGACTAGGTCTGAACATGGACTGAATTTCACTAATTTCAATAGTGTTCATTATATGGCCGATAAATGCTTATATACCAAATTTCGTCAAAATATATTGATTATATTGATATTTGCGACCTTTAGTTTGATTACAAAGTTTACATGAACACACAGACGGACGGACAGACGGACGGACGGACATAGCTAAATCAACTCAGATTCTGAGTCAATCGGTATAATTAAAAGTGGGTCTAAGTCAAAGATTTTTCGTAGTTACAAACAGCAAAACACAGTGTCACATAGGTATAAAAAATTATAGTATTTTCAAACCACGGCTTCACTGAATTAATCTCAATTTTGGGTACCATCGAACCAACAGTGCTTATTAAAAAATTTGGATTTTTACGCGTTCCTGGATGGATAGTTCCATTTTTTTTAGCCATATTAGTAATTATCAATTCGCGTAGAATATGAAGAGCAAACTAATCACCCTGAAAAATAAAACCGAATAATATTTCATTAAAATGTTATATTTGCAAAATTGACGATGTTCATATAGGTACTATGCTGGGGTGCTTGAAACGTTTGGCCAAAACTTTATATTTAAATATCACTTCAATTACAGCCGATGTAAAATATATTTTACGAAATAAAAATGACATAAATTTTACTGAAATTTATACTTATGTATGTTCTACAGCCATTTGGCGCCTAATATAGTATAGTGACGATCTTATTATTTCTGGGTCTGAGATCCTTTTCCTGGCTTGTTTTAATTACAATTTGTATAGCTTTAGAATACTTTAATCAAAATGGATATATGACTCATTTCTTTGAATGTTGTAATCATTAGCATAAGGAACACTTACTATTCTTTTTGTTGTTGTTTATTTTTTTTTTCGTTTTTTGTTTTTGTTTTGCAACTATTCAACACTTAGCCAATTTAGCTCATTATAGTCGCTGATGGTATAGTTACATAAGTATAAGTACAATTACAGTGAATACCAGTTTTAAATCGCTTCTGCTCTTTGCTATTGTGGTTTTACTACAAGTAGCTTGAGTAAAGAAAAAATGCAAATGCGATTTAAAAAAATATATATAAAAGAGACAGTAAAACGTATTCTGCCACAAAAACCACAATTTTATTAAAGCAAACTATAAAAACAACAGGATTTTACATTTTGCACAAAAAAAATGAATACAAAGTTGTATAGTAATCTTCTTTGCTAAACTAGAGTTCGGTTTTTAGTATAAATTTCAAATGAAAAACTATTCATTTATAACGCCAATTAAAATTCACGTAATTGTAAAGATATTTTATTTTTATAAACTGAAGTCGAATATGCTTGTTTATATGATATTCTATTTTATATGCTAAAAATCTAGTTACATATTTTGCTATTTGCTGGAATTTTAACTCTTTACAGGCATTACTTTGCCCAATTTTTTATGTATGTTTTCAAATACAGAATTAATTACACTGTTCAGCAGCGAAAGTGCAGCAGACGAGCGAATGATTTTTTTTTTTTTACTTATTTAAAATAAAAACGGTTTAACGATTTTTTTTTTTCATTAACGCGTTGACGACTATAGGATGCATACCCTAAACCTGGGTCACATTTTCTATGAAATTAGCTTAAATTACTTTCTTTGTTGGTTTACAAATTCTACTGATTGCTAAACTAGAGTTCGGTTTATTCTAGTTTATGGGAAATACCACGTTGTAATTTTCTGTGTGTGGCATTTCTGTATACGATAGATAACATATGGGAATTTCTTTATAAAAATTGATTGAGAGGGAAGTTTTAACTTACATTTATTATAAAGGTGAGCAAAATCTCATTATTGTGAAAATTATTATTACCATAAAACTTTGTGTATTCTATGGGTGCAAAAAGTTGTCGAGGGATACTCAAATAAATGAAATTTTAAATTCAAGCGATGACATAGGTAGTGAATATTTTTGTTAAAATCTGAAAACTACTAGTGATGAACGGAGATGATGATTAAGTGCTTCGAAAATTGTGAAGATTGGAATACCCAGATTAATAGCCAGATATTTTGTAATTTATTGGTGAAGAAGAAATTGAAGTATATACCACTGGTAAATGGTGTTTTTTATAGGTTGAAAAGTCTGAGTTTGTAACACTGCTTTATTGGACTACCGATTAAACAGCTGAATGTTGTGTTTTGTTTAATTTGTTTTGCCATTTTACCACGGATAGACATTTATGAGAGCCACTCTTGCTAATTGTGTTAATTTTCTATCAAAATACCGCCGATCAGAACAGCTAATTCGAATACCTGTGGATGTGTTCATACACCTTATGGCATATTTTACAAAAGATTCTTAATTTACGAGCTTTTAAGATTTAGTTTGTGTAAGAACTAAGTCCAAAAGACCAGCGTTTGCACCGCCGATTCGGTTAATTGGCTGAAGTATAAAATGATTTTGATTCTGATTTTCCATACATTTGTGGTTCAATGGGTACATAAATAAGCAAAATTGTCACAATTGGAATAAAGATAATCTAAAAGCTTTTGTCCAAACACCATTACATGAAAATTTAGTGTTTGTAGCGCTTTATGGGACGTCGAAGTCATTGGTCCATATGTCGCCAACAAGGATGATGGACAGAAAATATATTTTTTCTATTGATAAAAGTTTAATTTCAAAAATTTCAAAATGGATTAACTTACTAAGCCCAAATTGAATTTAGTGAAATGGCGACCTTTAAATATTCGGGTCTATTCCCGTTGGCGTTGTCGTTTTAATTGTAGTTTATATGTCGTTGTCGTTTTTATCGTCGCTTCATTCCTAAATTGGCATTCTTGAAATATATTGAAACGAAGACGAGAAGTTATCGAAAACAAAAATAAAAAAAATTATTAAAGGTTGGTAGCACTGCATTATTTTACGTTGTTATTTTTGAGATTATTAGAATTTTTTTGTAAGTTTTTTGTATTTAAAAAAAAAAATCAAACAATGGAAGTGCAGAATTTTAGTTTTCAGGTTCAAGTAAAGATGATGAAATAATTAAGGTTAACATATGTACACCGGAAGGTGTTATGGCAGAACGTTAATATATTTGTCATTCCAGGTTCAATTTAAGTTACGTTATTTTTATAAAATCATTTTTAAGTAAATATTTTTATATTTAGACTCAATAAAACTTCTTTTCGAGACATCCTGGAATAAATCCGTCCAAAACTGAAATGCAGCATGCGAAAGTCTGCAATTACGCCAACAATTAAACTGGCAACTGATCTGCGATTTTTTGCATAAGGATCATATCAACCAATCATTGGAAATGACTTTAATTTGTCGTTGGCACAACCCACGGTTAGTAAAATTTTATCTGAAGTTTTCGGCGCGATGAATATGACAATTTTGAAAAATTGGATTAAATTTGAAATGTCTTCAGATGAAACAATAGAGTGCAAACGATTTTTTATGATCGAACTGGTTTTCTTGGTGTCATAGGATGTGTAGACGGAACCCACATTAAAATAATTGGTCCCTGCAAAAGTTCTCGACATTTGTACTACAACAGAAAAGGATTCTTTAGCATCAATGCAATGATTGTAAACACTGCGAATGAATGTAAATGGCTATATATGAAATGGCTATACTTACTTTGTGCCAACCGTATCCGTTACATACTGGAGGCGCAAACAAATTTAATTCTTTTGAAACGTTGTTCCCAAAAATCATCGAAATTTTACACCCTAATTTTACAAATTGCTGCACTGTCGTTATTTTCATTTTTAATTTAATTTTTTGTAGTCGTTTCAACTTCGATACTAACTATGGCGACGATAGAAAAAACGTTTCTTTGTCGTTATTATTTTCGTTTCAAAATGGAGAATACCAATATATTTTCGATACATGTCGATAACGCCAACAGTGATGCCAAACTGTCGTTTTTATTTTGTTTTCAAACGAAAACGCCAATGGGATTAGGCCCGATTATAGAATTTAAGCGATTTCTTGGATTGTGTACTATAATGATAAATGTCCATATGCTAAATTTATGTCATTATTGTAGCAAAAATTTTATGTATTACCATCGAAATCATTTTGAAAAAAGCCTGCGCGGTTTGCGGTTTTACAATAGCGGAACAAATGACAAAAGTAATAGACTTCATAATATAACCAGCGTTTCCGGTAACATACATGCCAACTTAAAAAATAATCTAACCAATCAACACCTGGCACTTGAAGAAGCAACGATGCTGTGATATGGAAGGCTATCTTGTCGGCAGTATATTGCCAATAAAAGCCATAAATATGGAATTAAATTCTATTTGTTGTGAAATCTGCGCAATCTAGTGTCGAAGGTTATGGTGTTATTGAAGAGCTGATGAGAAAGATATTGTACATGGATACTTATTACAATATCATAATATTGACAGATCATCTTTAGCAATGGACACATTTATGTGAAACTTTAAGTGCCAACCAAAAACAAAATCCAAGCGACATATTTACCAAAATGCTTAAAAAATATAGAACTGTTTGAAGATGAAGAAATAATATAACTGAGGAGAAATGGAAAGATAAACGCGTGGTCCTTCGTTAGTATAAAAACGCATATTTGCGTCCTGCGGTTTATCACGAGAGGTTTTTTTTGAGAGTTACAAAACTTTAAATTAAAATATAGCAAATAAAGATATTTTCAATATTAAATAACCTAGATTTGTTGAATAGATAATTTTATGCCATTAATGCCATGTGGCTGCCATAGGTGGCACATCCATCACGCAATCAGGAACTCCAATTTTCACATATTTTTCTCAGCATTTGCGGCGTATTTCACCAACAACTCGTCGAATGTTGATTTCCAGATGTTCAATTGCTCAATTGTGTATCGCCGTAGACAACTGACTATATTATCCTAAAAAAAATAATCCTATTGGGTAAAATCACACATCTTGGTGGCCAATTAAAAACCATTATGTGAAATTATTCGATTATCACAAATTTCTTTGAGTTAATTAATTGTAGCATGCGCTGTCTGGGATGTAGCTCCATCCTATTGGAATAAGATGCAAGATTAATGCCAATTGAGGTAACAATAATTGTACTCAATACCCTATACTGTTTACAGTTCATAGAAACATTCTGCCCAACATCGTTTCTGAAGACATATGACCAATGACTCCGCTGGTCCATTCTCATTGGAAGAATTATTGTTTGGACAAATGCCTGTGTATTGTCTTCATTCCAAATGCGACAAATTTGATTATTTACGTACACATTCAACCAAAAATGAGCTTCGTCGCTAAATACAATTTTTTTTATGGAAAATCAAAATTAATATCAATTTTAAGGGCAGTAAGTGGTAGTAGTGAAAACTTTATTGTATGTGTGTCACCGACAAAATCTAAATTTTGAGTGCAATATTATATGATGAAGGTGGAACAATAGATTGAAGTTTGTTGTTTATGATTTAAAACAATCCCTGAAGGTGCTATTTAAAGAATATCGAAATATAGGATTTCAATATATAACTTTTGTCAAAATCAGACCTCGAGCTCAAATATATAATTCTTATTTACAATTGGAAAGGTCGAATAACAACATCTTTAAATAATTTTTTTGATTCACCATCAAGCATCGTCGGTGTGACACATACAAAAAATTTTCACTAACACCACCACAATGCTTGATGGTGAATTTGACAAGTGCATACTGCCCTTTAACGTTAACCCATTGGCCGAATTGACGGCTCATATGATGGTCTCTTGGCTTTAAATCTTATACAAGCTGAATCTTAAAAGCTGGTAAATCAAGAACCTTCCGTAAAATCGTCCATAAAGTGCTTGAACACATCCCGATTTGCTAAAAACGGCGTCAAAATGATCGATGTGGGTCTTCTGCAATGCTTTGCTATACAGCAGCTACAGCATGCTCGGTGCGCACTGTTTGGCATCTTATGGGATTTTCGTTATCATTAAGAGTAAGCTGAACTATCAGCTGAAAGATCGGTTGTCGGTTGTGGGTTTTGAACCTCTAAAAAACACCCATTACAAAGAAAATTTTGGTCCATAAACCTGCGACGCGCATATGCGTCTTACCATCGCTGACGTTACAAACTTCTCAAAATATAACACTGAGCTATAATTTACTACTTTTGTTCGGTCTGGTTTGTGGCCAACTCTTCAACGTGTTGAAAAATAAAACGGATTGAAAAATAAATTTAATTTAAAAAAATTGTTTTTAATAAAAACAGCATTTAATTTTCTTTTTTGTAATTTTAAAAATTTTTATGTTAACACAAAATCCTGAAGTAGCAAAGGCAAACGAACCACGGCTTCAGTCTCAGCGGTGTGCGGTTGTTTAAGCTAAGTACACTTGGCTCATCTCTGCTCGTTTCCAAAAGTTTTCGTTTATAGAAAAGTGTTATTAATTCCAAAACTCAAAACAAAACTTTTTTTTTAATCTCATAAATCTAATGTAAATAAAATAAAACATAGTCTGACTGACGAACTGTATTGTTGTATTTTTCAAAAGGTTTTTTCTTATAATATTTTGTAGTTTTCATACATATTATTTTTATTACGAACGATTTTTTAAAAGCTTTTTTTTAATATATCCTATGCTCAAACATATTATTTTTATTACGTTCGAGTATTTATAAAATTCCTGTGAAAATATTTTGTTTTCTCACAGATAATTAAAAAGTATTTAATATTATTTTAAAATTTCAATTATATGCAATTTCCCAGTAAAAGCACATACAAACGTAACTATAGAACTTTAACAAATATTCATAATAATGAAATTACTTTGCTTTGTAATGCTCGTACATAAGTAAAAAACACATGTTTTCACTCACTAAACCCCATCGACAACTTCGTCATGTAAACATTGTAAAGTACATAGAACGGTATAAACGTAAAAATAAATATATAGAAACTATAAAAGCTCTTTATCAAAATAAAATTAAATTTAATTCCAATTATATGGGGTTTTTCAACAATGGGTTGACTTTAAATATAATTGTAAATGTATGGTTTTTTTTCATTGTTCGTAACCGACTACATAATACTTATTTCAAAGGGTACACTTAACCACATGTTGAAATATATATATATATATATATATATATATATATATATATTTATATATATATATATTTAGTTAATTTTTTTCTTCAAACACAAAAGCTTTTTTTTTTTTTTTTGATAAAATGCTATTTATTTAAAATTATTTATTTAACAAATAGCAAACATTGTTCTACTAAAAATAATTATTTTATCCACAGATTTGTTTCAATATGAATTTCAGTTACGGAAGGAATTTTTTTTAATTAGAGTGAAATGAAGCTCAATGCGTTATTTTAAATGGAGATTTTATTTTCGATTTAATAAATTTAGTTTTGTATTACATAATGCTATCTTGACCTGATCTTATTAAATAAAAATCATGTGAGTCCGATCACAGGGGAGATGTGTAAGCATCCAGTACGGATAATTAATGATTTTTTATGGCACTTTTTTAAAATTAAACAGAAAGAGTCATTTGTGTATCACTTATAGCAAACAACTTCAGGGGCTTTGCTAATATAAAAATATTTATTATTATTTAGTATTTCAACTGCTTAATTTTTAGTTTTTCGATTTCTATTTTTGATTTTTCATTTTTAATTTTCTATTTTTCATTTTTTATTGATCATTTTTAATAATAAATATTTGTGTTTTCGTCGACCTTTTTGTTGTTAATACTCAAATTATATTCCTGAGGATGCTATCCAGCGGATAGCGAAATATTGAATAAATAAAGAACAACAAAAATTCCAAAATTGGCCTCAAGCTCAATAAACGTATAGATAATTTTTAATTTTTATACCCTATACCACTATGTGGTTTGGGAATTATGACATCGTGCTGCTATTTGTAACTACAAAAACTATTTGACCCACCCAACCTTTTTTTGTTATACCGATCGACTCAAAATCACTTTCTGAGCCGATTTAGTGGTGTGTCCGTCCGTCCGTGTGTCCATTTAATCCTCGTAATCTAACTACAGGTCGCAAAAATGAATATATTTTAATTAAATTTAGTACACAATAGAACGACTGGTATTTAGATTGGTGAAATTCGGTTCAAGTTCAGACCTAGTCCCTATACAAATGACCCCTACGAAATCGACATATATTGTCATAAATTCCAAATTATAATATAGATCTCAGTCAAATTGGGTTTGTATGTGTTTATTATATCCATTAGTCAGTATTCCAAGAATAATCCCTATGGGACAATTCTTAGTCATAGGCCCCATATAGAGCTGCTTCCCGATCTTCACTTAAATCTATCAAAAAACAAAAATATTGCACAGATTTTTCCCAAATTTGATTTGTATATGCTTTTGCAAAAAATAAGTGACCATACCAAATATGGTAGGTCAGGTTCGGTCCATTTTTCGACCTAGTCCCCATATAAATATAGCACCCGATATAAACTTTTTCATATCTGCAGCCAAAAAAAAAAAATAATAACAATGCCACTCAAATTTGGTTTATGCTTATTTTCTATATCCAATTAGTTGGTTCGAAGAGATAGGGTCTCAAACCATGCTTAAAGTTATCGTATAGTCTAGACCGACTATAATTTTCTTACAATTTTGAATTTTATTTTTTATTTTTCATTTTCTATTCTTCGTTTTTCATTTTTTATTTTTCATGTATCATTTTTATTTTTTAATTTTTTTTTTTTTTTTATTTTTATTTTTATTTATTTTTTACTCTTCATTTTTAATTTTTTATTTTTAATTTTTCATTTTTTATTTTTAATTTTTTTTTTTTTTTTTTTATTTTTTATTTTTTATTTTTCATATCATATTTTTCATTATTAATTTTCCATTTTTCATTTCTTTGTTTCCATTTTTAATTTTCCATTTTTAATTTTTTTATTTTTGATTTTCCATTTTTCATTTTTTATTTCTCGTTTTTCATTTTTCATTTTTCAAAACGTTTTTATAACGCTATTCGCTCCCTCATTTTATCTCCAAACACTTCCTTATGAAATTGTGCCTTCATTTTATCTCCAAACATATCCTATTCTTTTCACCTACACAATCGTATCGTTTATGCCTTACTCTGTTTTTGTGATTGTATTGTGAAATAGATTTTTACCCCCTTGAGGGCATCACATCAAAAATATGCAGATATTTATAAAGTGTGAAATTGGCTTAAAAACTCGTGATTTTGCTCAAAATCTTTTTTAAACTGTAGAGCCGGTTACATGTGTTTATTAGTTCATTTATTTATTAAAAATATTATTAAATGCAGTGACAATTGTTTAATATACTCGTATGGACTAAATTATAATGTTATGAATAATTTTAAACGATTGAGGAACTTAATTATAAATGTTTATAAAAAAATGATTAGTACATTCCATATGGAATATCGAAATTAGGTCCCTGTTTTAGAACAAACCGTTTTTATAACGCTATTCGCTCCCTGATTTTATCTCCACACAATTCTCAATGAATTGTGCCTTCATTTTATATCCAAACACTTCCTTTTTACTGTCATTCGTTTATTTTTGTTATTATGTTTGATTAGCATTAATATTAAATACAGTGATAATTGTGTTCTTTATATGTAATAAATTATCACGTTAAGAATACTTTTAAATGATTGAGGAAATTAATTATGAATGTTTGGAAAAAGTGAAGAAATATAATGCAGAAAACAGCGACAAAAAGGTTATTACATATCATAATTTTTTCACCAATGCGATCACAAGTCACACCGATTTTTCTTACGTTTTACATCTTACACTGTTGATTGTGATTGTACCTATTGTGAAATAGATTTTTACCCCTCTGCATGTATTGATGTTTACACATCAATAATTTATTGCAAAGCCAACGTTATGGACAATATTTTTAGATTCTCCATTTTCGTTTGGCTTACCAAGTCATATAACTGACCATGATCGAAGCATAAGTTTTCTAAGTCCAAGCTACAAACTGACATTGACTGGCTGGATTTGTTGATTGGTATTGTATATTCCACACGAATTGGGAATGGTACTCATCGTGAACCTCTGCAATGTAGTATGCTTTTCTCCCCTTAGTTTGTCATTCTCGATTCAATAATGTTACATAATATTTTCTTGATAATGAATCGCGTTCCCTTTTATAATTTTGGTGCATTCGGTTTTCGATGCAGCTTCTAAAAATTAAAACATTACCCATCGCGATCGGAAAAAAACGAAATTAAGTCATAAACAACATATAAAATTTCACAGTTTTCTATTTTGTTACTATCTTTTTTATTTTTATTTTATTTTTGTTTTATTTTTTATTATTATCTTTTTATTTTTATTTTTTATAACTGCTAATGAATTATTTTAGATTTTTTTAATAAATTTGGTTGAAACAATTGTTGTCGTTATCATAAGGCTGTTTCAGATTTTTCCCATCGCGAGTGGATAATGTTTTAATTTTTAGATGTACACGTTGAAGAACATCTTCTTTTTTTTTTGCAGAAAACGAACTTAAAGTGAAGCTACACTCGAATCTGTGTGGTTTATATGTGTTTGAAACAAAAAATACGTGATAGAGAAATGTTCGTGTAGATAACGTAATATTAAAACGAAACACTTTCATGATTGTGTTGGGCACCGTGCAAAATTTATGAACACACATAATTGATATGAAAATGAAAATATGTGTTTGTTGGTCGGAGCTACGACTTTTTTATTCAGTGTGCGTTTTTTTCTGAACTCTGATTTTTGCAACGAAATAACTCAAATGGCGCCACTGTGCGACGTCTTGATTATGTAAAAAAAAAAAATATGAAAATAAGAATGTTACTTTCTGGAATAATGTCCTGTTTAGCGATGAAAGAAGTTTGAGATTTTTGGTCAGAAAAAATCGGTAAAAGTAAAGAGAACCAAAAATTAAGAGTATGCCAAACAAAATCTAATATCCGCGGTTGAGCACGCTGGAGGCTCGGCGATGGTGTGGGGCTGTATGGCGGCGAGCGGTGTTGGCAATTTGATTTTTATTGTAAGTAGTATGAATAAAACGGGCTACCTCAATATTTTGAAAAACCATTTGCTAACCAGGACAACGATCCCAAACACTCAACAGGACAATGATCCAGGGCACTCTGCAAGAATAGTGAAGGAATGGCTACTCTAGTGCACTCCCAAGACATTGGATCATCCCCCCAATCGCCGAACTTAAACCCAGTTAGACCGCCAAATTCGAAAAAGGACAATGCTGAATAAGGTATGCTTAAATACGTTTTTACGGAGAAGTGTTAAAAAAAATTGCATCCGATGCACAGTGGCGCCCGTAGAGCAAACGAGGTTGCAAAAATCAAAATTTTCATGTGCGCCGACGAAGCTTTGAATAAACCCATGTTATAGGAAACTTTTCAACGATTTTAAATATGCTACTCTTAATATTATCACATTTTTAGTTTAGAAGATATAACCGTTCAAAGTTGACCGACTTTCGGTTTTCAAAAAAACACACAATTTTTAGTAAATTTGTTGCGATTTCAGGTGCAATATCACGAAAAATAGGTAACGAATCCCCTTATTTTTTATTTGTATTGATTGATGTATTTATTAAATGTGTAATGATAAAAAAAAATTAACTATTTCCTTTGCGTTTCTCCTGGTAAATCACTATTTAAAAACTATCCGTTTTTTTTTCACTATTTTTCAACTTTGACGGAAAATAAAAAAAATCTGTATTTTTCTATATTTGCCATATATGCAAAACATGTTCTTTGATTATTTCTTTACATAATTCAAAAGGTTTTATCTGCCCGTACGTGCCCGTTTGGCTTCTGGAGGTAAAAAAGGTTTAAAAGACATTGTTGCTGAAATTGTATGGCGTGCATCCCTTACATGTTTTGACTGACAGTAGTTTGATCTAATAGTTTGAAAATTGCATTTTAAGTCGGTTGTCTACCTATGAGCCTCTGCCAAAGTCTACTCTCAATATTCTGTTACAGACACAGGATGCACAAAAAACTACTCATTGAAATTCGCAGGTACGCACCTCACTTAAAAATTACTTTGGAGTACAAATGGTCAAGAACAATATTGACTTATGGTCCCTCCAGGTAGGCACAAATCTTATTTATACACGAGCATAATATCAAAATTGCATAATTCAGCCTAAATCCATATGTATGCAGGGAACAGGTAAATTTATAGGCATGGTAGCATAAGCCTATATATTGCAAAATAAGCATAATGCTTGGATTAGTCTACGACTGAAAGTTGGCGCAACAAGTACTGAAACCATGGCGTTAAACAATTTAAGTACTGAAAACATGGCGTTGAACAATTTAAAATTATTTGAACTGTTTAGAAGGTCAACCACACCAAAGTTTTTCACGGAAGCTGCTTTAGAAGAACTTGATAGCTTATATGGAAATATTGAGAGAAGCCAAATTATAAAAAATAAATTTTATCTGATATATGCAAATATTAAGGCAAAATGGGTGAAATCTACTCGAACCATTCAGAACTTCAACTCCAAATACGAGGACTGGCTTAATGAAGACACCATCCTGGATATATTGGCAGTAGATAAACCCTCCACATCAACCAGAGGAGCAAAAGGAAGGCCAAAAAAAAGTATTGAGGAGTGTTCAATTTTCACAAGAAAGAGGAAACTTGCCGATGCCACCAATGACTTGACCACGAAGCATTAATCGGACGCGCTGTCTATTAAATATACAAAGGATAGTGAAAGAGTTAGGTCGCAGATTACAAAATCTGTTGCTGATGCAAGCCCACTGCGACTAAAAAGGATTAAGGAAAGCATTCCCACGCCCACAAACGCACACATTAAAAAGTATGGTTCCGAAGAAGCCTTGGCCTTGTTTATGGACTTACAACTTTCCAAAGAAAAATATGAGATACTACGGGCATTCTTGATGCGACACGGGGCTGACGTTTTACCAGGATACAAGCATATTACGCAAGCCAAAATAAATTCACGACCACTGCATACGGAGTTTACGGAAGTCTCTGTGAAAGCCAATCTGCAGGATCTCATGGGCCATACAGCAAAACGGTTGTTGGAGAGTCTTCCTGAAAATGAGGTGAAAATTCTTCCTGAGAAACTGACATTGATCAGCAAATGGGGCTGCGATGGATCATCCGGACAAAGCGTTTATAAGCAAAGGATATCTTCCGATGACGCTACAATATCGGACGGAAATATGTTTATGGCATCTGTTGTTCCTTTGCGGCTAAAATCTGATGTTTCCCTACACTGCAAAAATCCACGTCCGTCATCAGTGCATTATTGCCGACCAATAATGTTTCAGTTTGCAAGGGAATCGGCAGAACTCATAAGGACCACGGTGAAGGACATTGAAGAACAAATAAGCAAGATTAAGCCTACAAAGCTGCAAATTGGAGAAGGAAAATATATTGAATGCAATTACGAGTTCCACCTGACCATGGTTGACGGAAAAGCCGTAAACGAACTGATAGGAACAACCTCAACATTGTCATGCCCGATTTGCAAAAAGAGTCAGAAGAACTTTGGTAATTTAAACGATTCTACAAACGAGGAGAATTACGAATATGGAATGTCACCATTGCACGCAAGGATAAGGTGTATGGAGTTCTTGCTAGAACTGGCGTATACCCTACCACAAGAGGAGGAAAACTTCGATGAAAATACATCAATAAAGGATAAGGAAAAGATCAGAAAGAAGCAAATACAGGATGCTTTTTTTAAACAAGTTGGAATAAAAGTAGACTGTCCCAAGCACGGATACGGTAACTCAAACGATGGAAACACTTTCAGGAGATTTTTTGAAAATGATGAGGCAGTAACTAGAACCACTGGAATTGACAATCAAATCGTGAAAAGATTGGGAACGATCTTGAATGTTTTAAACTGCAAAGAAAATGTCAATTGTACAAAATATGGAGAATATGCATCGAAAACTGCATCTCTTTTAGCAGAAATGTATCCACAGAAGAAGTTGACCCCGACCATCTATAAAATATTGGCGCATGGCAAAGATATAATTGAGTACCAGTCTTTGCCAATTGGAGAGCTTTCTGAAGAAGCACAGGAGTCTCTTAACAAATTTTATAAAATATATAGATTGCAGAACACATTCAAAGCATCAAGGGTAAGGCAAAATGAGGAACTCTTCAACATGTTGGCAGCATCTTCCGATCCAATTATTTCTTCCCTGCAGCAGGTGAAGTCACGAATAGAGTAAGAAAATAATTATAGTTTAGAAATGATTAGTCTTTTAGATATACCTTCTCTTACGAATTGTGATGAATATTTTACAGAAAATTTAAAAAATAAATTTAAAAAAGAAGTAATTTTTTTTTTAATTTGTTGGGTAATAATTTAAAACATAAAACCCTAAAGAAAAAAAAATAAAAACAATCTAAAAATATAAAAATTATTTTTTTTAGTTACCATAAAATTGATTTTTCTACAAATTTTAATTTTGATAACCCATAAGTAGGCCCCTACAAAGTGTAGCACCCTTTCCAAACGCTCATTTCATAGGCTGAACAGTTATCTATCATAACTGTTCAATTATGTTATTCGGTTCAAAAGATATGATTTTTGCAACGAAAAAACTCAAATGGCGCCACTGTGCAACGTAACAAAAAAACTAGTTGAATCGATGCCTCGAAGACTGAGTGCCGTTATTAAAGCAAAAGGAAAAGCAACCAAAATTTTTTTACACTTCGCTTTGACTCGTTAAATATGAAGTACATTTTGTTTTTGTTTCATAACTTCTGTTGTTGCAAGAAGTTTTAATTGTTCTTTTTAAAATTAGGTTAAGTATTAAACAGTGACTTAAAAACAAATAAAATGTTAAATATTATCATATATTAAAATACTGATATATATATATATTGTCAAAAATATTAATATACACTTCATTTGGACACCTACTGTATGTGATATTTGATAGTTTCTTAGTAAGGAGGGTATACGTCCATTTATCTGATCACCTCCGGTTACAGCACGGCTATTTATTATTTTAATAACAGATTACCTCACACCAAGTTGCAAAACTAACTTTGTCTACTGGAAAGACGTGATATTAGATATTTGCCATGTATGAGAGGTGCCACGCCTACTGATTCCATACCGTCAGTTTTAAGCACGTCTACTCCGACAAATAAATTAGTAAATGACACAAATTATCGTTGCTCTCCTTTTATATTATACAGGATATAGAATATTGAAAATCCTCGTGGCATGTGAGGCAACACTCGCATTTATTACACAAATTAGTAACAGATGATCTCTAACAAATTTGCAAAGCTCTCCCTGTAATAGGACTCAAAAGATGTGGTATTGAACATTTAAATTCTATAGGAGGTGCCATGCCCATAATCTGATATCGCACATTTTTAGCAAGGCTGCTGCTCACACTAGTAACCTGCGAAATCACACAAATTGTATATTACGCAAGATATAGTATATTGAAAATTCACTTTGTATGGGAGGTGACACGCAGATATTTTAATATTTATTCTGCTATACGGGGCGGAGATGCATCTAACAAATTAAAAATCATTAAAATCCGTCCAGTCCAAATGGTGTAACTAACACGACTTTCTTTTATAGATATCGATGTTCAACATTAACTTTTAAATTGCTATTTGAGGAAACTGTTCTAGTGATAGCTACACTTACGAATATTAATAATTTCAGAAATTTTTGTACCCTATAACACTATGTGGTTTGGGTATAATGACTTTGTGCTGCTGTTTATAACTATCAAAAATATTTGACCTAGATCTTTCTTTTATTATACCGATTGGCTCAGAATCACTTTCTGAGTCGATTTAGCGATGTCCGTCCGTCCGTCTGTGTGTCCATTTAAACCTTGTAATCAAACTACAGGTCGCCAATACGAATATATTTTAATGAAATTTGGTATATAAGCTTTTATCGGCCATAGGATGAACGTATTGAAATTGGTGAAAATCGAGTCATATTCAGACCTAGTCCCCATACAAATGACTCCCTATGAAATCGACTTAAATTGCCACAATGTCCAAATTATCATATAGATCTCGGTCAAATTGGGTTTGTGTATGTTTATTACATCCATTTATAAGTTGTCCAAAAATAAACCGCATATGGCAATATTTGTCATAGCCCCCATATAAAGCTGGTTCCCGATTTTCAGTTAAATCTATCAAAAAACAAAAATATTGAACAGTTTTTCCTCAAATTTGGTTTTTTTTTTAATTTTTCAAAATATAAGTTACTTTACCACATATGGATAGGATCGGTCCATTTTTTGACCTAGTCCCCACATAAATATAGCTTCCGGTATGAACTTTTTCATATCTGCAGCCAAAAAAATTAATAACAATGCCACTAAAATTTTGCTTATGCCTATTTTCTATATCCACTTAGTTGGACCGATGAGATAGGGTCTCTAAGACATGGTATAAGGTATCGTATAGTCGGTCTAGACCTACTATAATTTTCTTACTTGTTTTTATTAAATTAAGCGATCAGACTAACTTTTCACTTATTTGGATTCGAAAAAAACATGGAAAGTTTAGATTTCCTTTAAAAAAACCGATTCCTTATCTCTATCTCTATCTACAGAGTTTTAACGCCCAAACGTAGAGTACACTCACGAAAATATAACAGAATTGTATGACATGAAAAAAGCCTTTATTACTAGACAATTGGCAATATTTTTACAAGATTATGCAGACAGAATAAAGATTTTATAAACTGAATGAAAACTGTCATTATGTAAGCAACACCAGTTAGTTATTATTATTATCTTGGTCATCAACGTAAACGTTTTCATTTTTCTGTCTTCATATTTTTTTTGTTTTTTTTTTATTCATTTTAGTTGGAAAACAAAATACCTAAATGAAAATTTTATGTTTATTATTGGATTTGTAAAAGCCGGAAAAAACAACATTGTTAAGTTATATATTATTTTGGCTATTTAAAAGGTCATTTTTCTGTATCACTTCCCATAAAATGTATTTATTTTGTCACGTTTATAAGTACAGCAAACAATTGAATTGAATATAAAGATAATCATGCTACTACATGACTAGAAACCGTAAAACGAACCTTATGTTGTATACTTAATATTTAATTATAATGTTACTTATACGCGACAGTGTGATTAGTTGAATTGTTTACATATTGACTAAATGACTTTGTGAATGAGTTAGCTCTTTTATTCCATTAACGGTGCTGTCTGTGCAAAAGTTTTTTTTTTCCCTCTAAAATGTAAATGTAAATGTAAATTGAATTGAAATTTGTTATCTATTCTTTACATTTTGCGCGTTAAAGGCAAATAACGTTCATTGCACATGAATGACTTGTTATTTGAGCAAATGTTTTTGTGGTTTTGTGAGCGTTAGAACAACTAAAAATAAACAAAATATGCAAATGTGGATAATCAGTAGATCATTGTTAGTTCAGTAAAAAAAATATAAGAATACAATATATAAGTTTGTTAAATTGTAAATAGAGCTATGTAGTTAACAAGTTCCAATTTATGTATGACATTAAGTATGTTAGAGTACTTCTCTAGTAATATACGAGGGCGATTCCAGTTGGAAAAAATTACTTCAAAGTAATTCCATGCCTGTAGGGAAAAATTGCGAAAATTTCTAATTAAAATAATGTGACTATTTTTCTTATATTATGATTTGGAAAAATAAGAAGTTTCAGGTTTATAATTTTTGTTTTTTTTTTTTTTGTTTTTTCATGAATTAAAATTTAAGTAATGGCAACACTTTGAAGTTGGCATTACTCTGTTTTGCTTTTTTGAAGCACATGGTCAAGTTTTGAAGAACAGTCAGTTACATAATTTTTCTTTAAATATTATAAGTGATGAATTTTTATTATTACACTTAAAGTTAATACTGTGCAGTGATAAAAACAAGTTTATCTAGTTATTATAAGCATTTTATAAGCATTTTAAAAAGACTCTGTTGCATGCAACGTAAGTTACCAAAATATGTAAAGGGCTTGCAATGCAATGTCGACAATATAATATTTTCTTACTTATAAGTAGCAAGATTTCTTTTAAATATTATAAAATATTTTTTTTTTAACTGTGATAATTAAAATGTGTAACGTAAATTACTGACAGATGTGTGTAATGTAAGCTACCTAATTAAGATGTACGATTTTGTGCTTAGAAATGTTGTGACGCAATTTGTTTACATATTTATTGAACCACATGTACTTGTTAATAACGGGGGCTAATATAAGGTTACAAATTTAATTAATGAATTATTTTCTGATTAATCTGTGAATGCAACAATGTTTAATTTTGCTTACTTTCATTATATTGATTAAAATTATCTCTATTTTTATTTGTACTTAATTATAACTAAATATTTCACAAGCAGAAATGGGAGGTTGGTTTTCCAAGAATTGTGGAACTAAAACGCAAGCTAAAATAAAACACAAAAATTAAGGGTTTTCTACAAAATTCAAAGTAGTTTCAAAAGTTACTTTCCTTTATTTTTTGAGAATATGGCGGTGAATTACACATGTATATAAAAATTACATTTTCTTCGAAATATCGAAATACATACAATTTAGCACACATAAAAAATTAACTTTATGATTGACGAGTTAAGCAACGATAAAAAAAACGAATACAATGTCGCGGTTAAAAAAGTATATTGTACAACAAAATGACAGGAAAATGTCAGAGAAAAAAGAGACTTAAATAACTATAGCGCACTCTGTATGTCAACGTCCATTCCATGCTGACATCAGTTAGATACAGTGGGGCCTCTCAAACGCTCACGTAAACAATAACCAAACAAATAAAAAAAAAATTATAGTCGGTCTAGACCGACTATACGATACCCTTTACCATGCGTTTAGAGACCCTTTCTCTACGCCCAACTAATTGCATATAGAAAATAAGCTTTAACCAAATTTGAGTGGCAATGTAATTAATTTTGTTGTTTTTGAATATGATGAAGTTCATATCAGACGCAATATTTATAAGGAGACTAGGTCGAAAAATGAACCGATCCTGCCCGTATTTGGTAGGGTCATTATTTTTTGCAAATGTATTTAAATACCAAATTAGATAAAAATCTTGAAATATTTTTATTTTTTTTTTTGATAGATTTTAATAAAGATCGGGAAGGAGCTTTCTATGGAGGCTATGACTAAGAATTATTCTATAGGGGTTATTTTTCGCCTACTGATTAATGGAAGTTATAAACATAATAATAAGATTTTATGACAATTTAAGTCGATTTCATAGGGGCCATTTGCATGGTCTTGACATTAACCGATTTTCAGCAATTTCAGTAGCGTTCATGTTATGGCCGATAGGATCTTATATACGAAATTTCATCAAAATATATTCTTATTTGCGACCTTTAATTTGATTAAAAGGTTTACATGGACACACAGACAGGCGGACGGACGGACGGACATTGCTAAATCGACTCAGAAAATTATTCTGGTCGACCTGCATAACAAAAGATGGGTCTAGGACAAATATTTTTTTAGTTACAAATATCAGCACAAAGTCATTATACGCTGACCGCACAGTGGTATAAGGTATAAAAAAATTCAAGGTTAATTTTGTAATGTAAATTACAGCAACTTAAGTTACCCATTTAAACAATATTAAATAAATATTATATAAAAATATACAATCTTTAAATCTATTAAAAGAATTTGCTGAACATGGCAAAAATGGTGTATGTACTTTTAAGCTCAGAAAAGTTTCAATAGAACAGAATTTTGCCTTCAAGCCAATTTCAAATATATGCCATTCCCTTTTTTTGTAACGTAAGTTACGAGTACCACACTATTTTTAGCTGTAAATTTCATTAAAATTTAAATCATCAACTTTTTTTTGTAAATTATTTTCCTTTTGATTAGTACTCAAAGAAATCACTTTCATATAGTATATACATATATATAACAATGGTTGTTTGCAATGATTCACCGAATACCAAAAAACATGTCTATATATAACGTAAGTTACCATGGGATTGCCCTTTGGTAAAAAGTGGCAACCTTATAAAACCTTATATTTTTAAGTTTCAAGGCGCCAAGTTGTTCAGATGTTTTTTGGAGCCATCAAAAGTAAACGATCTTAGTGAATTTGTAAATATGGAAAAAATTTATCACCGTTCAATAATTCAATAATTTCACATGAAACGTCTCAGTCCAACCTATATTAAAGCCTAGCTATATTAGATGGCAGAGCTTCAACGATGCCGTACGAGCTGCCAACACGACAACTGAAGTGGCCACGCCAGAAAAGGTTAAGATAATCCTAAGGCGCGTTACTTAACTGAGATGAATGGCATTTCAAAATGTTTATACAGGGTGGAGCACTAAATGTGCTGCAAAAAGAATACAAATACTTTTTTTTTAAGCAATGTATTTCATTTCCT
Source organism: Cordilura impudica (assembly GCA_963682025.1). Lineage (NCBI taxonomy): Eukaryota > Metazoa > Arthropoda > Insecta > Diptera > Scathophagidae > Cordilura > Cordilura impudica. The sequence goes on from OY821517.1 coordinate 131,584,557, forward strand.
TTTTTTATTGTATGGAAAACTCATTTTAATTTCATATAATTAATTCCTTGTGAAGATAATAGGCTACAAATGACCTCCATACTCATCCATGCATATGCGACACCTGATCAGGGAATTATTCACTGCGGCCTGAAGGGCTGAAATCGGACCTGCCTCAGATATGGTTTTAATGAACTGATTCCATTCCTTAGTTTCGTTTTGCATACCGCTATAAAAAAAAGTCTGGTGCAGCCAGGTCAGATGACCTTGGGCGTCAGCGGAAGGTGGAGTTTCTGAATATTAATTTGTTTGGGAGTTTTCGTTGGAGCTCCACCATAACCGGTCTGGCTATGTGTGCATATTCTTTATCTTGCTGGAACTAAATGCTGTTGAAACGGATGCGTCTTCGGCCGAGTTCTGTGAAACAAAAACTCCTTCCACATCCATTGACCATCACTGGTATACAGTTTTCTTCAATGCACCTTGATGAAATTACGCACCACACTCTAACTCGTTGTGTGTGCAGTTCTGTCTCATGGAGTATTTGAGGATTAAACTCACTCCAAATAAAGCAATTTTGCTTGTTTACATTCCCTTTTAGATCAAAATGGACCTCATCAGATGTAAACCAGCAATCTATCAAGCTGTTGTCTTATTCGGCCATTTCAAGCATTTTCTGATAAAATTGCCTACAATTTGAACTTTGTACGGAAACAAGTATAAGTCATCATGAATTATCCGCTGTAAAGACCGGTTGTTAACTCCGTTTGAATGACGATTATACAGCCGCAATTATGTCTTGAATCCGAACATAGGGATCTCGATAGCAGGGTCTTCGTGCGATGCTTACAAATTTGGCAAAGTATTTTGGCAAGTATGTTGCTAACTTATTGCTGCGCTTAGATAATGGAGTTAAGGAAAAAACGCCGCATTTATGTTAAAAAAAAAGAATTTTTCATCAAGACAATGCATCAGTTCACACATCCACTTTTTCAATGGCCAAAATCCATGAATAAAACTTCGAATTGCTTCAACACACACCTTATTTGCCAGATTTAGCTCCCTCGAATTCTTTTCTATTTCTAAAATTGAAAAAATGACTCCGTTGTTAAAAAAAAAACAAGTAAGAGTGTTAAATTCGGCTGTGCCGAATCTTTGATACCCTCCACCTCGGTTTGAGTCTTGATAATAAATGTAAATGAAAAAGTAAACAATTTGTTAAACTTAATACCAAATTATTTCAACAAATTCTTTGGGTTGGTTTTCTTCTTTTCATTATTTCGGATTTATTTCGTTGTTTGCTTTTTGGTCATCGTGGTTGCTGATCGGCATGCATTTTGGTTATACACCTATATGCATGCGTTTCCGGTTATATGACATAACTTCTCGTTTAATTTAGTTTTTGCTAATTAAATAGCTCGCCCTAACCTCCATTGCAAAGGTAATGGTTGTGTAGAGTGGCTATATGCATTAAATCGTTCTAATTGGAGATGGCTGTATAGTTTCTTTTAACTGGCCAAATATTTCTTCATTGTGGCCATATAGGTCGGATGGAGTAACAAAATAATAACCAAAAAAAAAGCTCTCTCAACTTTTTTTTAAAATATTGCCATATTTTGAAAACATAGAGAATAAATTTATAATAATAAATAATCAAATTAGGGATGAAAAACGCAAAAAACGAAAAGTCCCAAACATTTTAAATAAAATAATTTAATGTTATCTTTATTTTCTGAAAAACTTCAAATTTTCATCCAAAAAAAAATTGTGAAATTTTATATATAAATAAAAATAACATTCTCATAAAATTACGTTTACTTATGTAACAATTTTTATGTTAGCAATTCTTAAATATCATTTGAGGTTTTCTTAAATTCATTGAATTTAAATTAATATCGACAAATCTGTTTTTCTATTTATTTAAATTGTAAAGGAGTGGCATCTCTGTCAAAATAAGCGAAAAACACAAAGAATAGAAAAAGAAAATTGCTTCGTGTTTGACACGATGATTTTATGTTTATGTTTAATATCTTTATTTTTTTTACTAATATATCTGTTTATTTATTTGAAAATGAAATAATGAATTGAATATGCTATTTAATTATTTTTTTATTTATATAAAAAAGTTTTTTAATTAAAGCAAAATATTTTCACTATTTCATGATTTTTATTTATGTATGACGACATTTCAACCTAAAAATTTAAGTTTTTATCGATTGGATAAACAACACAAAAATGGTTGTCGTTTAGATAACAACAACAGCTGACTTTAACAATAGCGAATATCGTTTCAAAATTTTACTGATAATTTTGCAATTTTCTTTTTTTTTACAATTCGACTATCGTTAAAAGAAGTTACTGAATCGCGGTACTGAAAAGTTATTAATATCTCCTGAATGGCAATATTTTTTTTAAATGTAAACATTTTTAAATGTAAAGATATTTCTAAATTTAAAATTATTATTTACGACGTTTTGATATGATTTTCTGAAACTCAATTAATATTTTCTAATTTATAATTGGAAATTTTATTTTCAGTTTTTATTATAATTGATATTTTCTTAAATTTGAATGGAAAATTTAAAAAGTGAAATTTTGTATTTATGTGAATAATAATGCTTTATTAATTATAAACAATTTTTAAAAATTAGATGTAATCGCAATCAGATATTTTATAGGTAAAGCAGAATAATAATTCTATATAACTATGTAGAACTGTTTTGTAAGCAAAAAACTCATTGACGAACTCGGTAACTTTATTTTGTAAAGACAACAAAAAGTTAACCCCCCAATCTCACATCACACTGAAATTGTAAAATCGTTGTGTACGTATTATCAACGAAAAATTGTTCGAATTAGTCGAATCCATCGCCATTAATTTTTATGCTCAAACATCTGACTGCAATCTCATTTTTAAAATGTTGTCGAAGCGTAAACTTGAAAAAATTTGTATACTTCTCTCTCTTATTTTATTTTAAGTAGAGTTACCAAGTTTATTATACAGGCACATGTTTGAGGGAAAATGTTTACATTTATTATTATTAGTATTATTTTAATAATAGTTAATAATATTTATGCTCTATAATTAACAAACTTGCGTTTTTGTATGCGCATTTCAAAAAATAAATCATTATAATAGATTTAACAAGTTAAAACTTTAATAACAATTTTACAGAATCCAGTAAATTTGCATTAAATTTATAACAGGGTAACATTAATCATCGTTAGTGTCTGCCACTATTCGCACGAAAAATTTGGTGCCATTAGTGTGACCACTGCGGAAAATGTGTGTGTATTAGTAAAAAAAATGTGAGTGTATTGAGTTTTTCGAACTTGCAGTGTGATGTGAGATTGGTGGGTAATATGCCAAACTTATGTTCATATTTGTAAAAGAATAATGAAAAAAACGTATGAAATAAAAGACCAACCCGTGTATACTCTTAACATTGTTCTGTATGATATCTAGTTGAAAATATTAACATTCATGTTAAAATAGAAATAACTATTGCAAAGCTAATTAGAACAAACAAAAATTATGGCGGCATCTACTGTGGCATAGTCACGCTGAGCAAAATGAAGTGACACTCTGTTAATACAAAAGAAATGTATTTTCCCCACAACAAAATACTGCAGAATTTTATGTAACTAAAATAACCGATTTATTTCTAACATGCAGTTACTATGAATATACATACATACATATATATAATATATGTACATTATTTGTATTATTTAATATGTGTATGTATGTATATTTAAATATTACACACAAAAAATACAACATCAAACGTTATTTTTGTGTTTTTCTCTTTAAATAAATTAATACATAAATTTTTTTCCTAAATTTACATTTGGGCAATTCACAACAGGTGTTGTATATTGTATGTTGTATTGAAATACACAATACAATCATTTGTTGTGAACACTCAGTTGTATTTTCATATTGTAAAACGCTTTCTTTAGTAATTTTCGATCCAACGAGGAAAGATCGCTTCGTCGCTTCTGCTATTTTGTATAAGAGAAAACACTTGTCAGTGTTTGCTTTTTGGTCGTGAGATATACCCTGGAGTTTTAGTTACGTACCTCTTACATTTTAATTTATAATGAAAAAAAAAAAAATGTTAAATGTTTTGGTTGGTACTGAAAGAGAAAATATGTACATACTAAAAATATAAACATTAATTTTTATATAAATAAACTTATCGATGTATTTGCGTTATATGCATTATTTGCCATATTTTATTTTATAATTATTTATGCTGATAATATTCTATGTATTTGTTTTTTCTTTTTCATAAAAACTGGCATTCACTTGGAACTGATATGTTATGATACAATATACAACATTTACTAAACATAGCAAATGAAGTTGGATCGTGTATCAGATTTTTCAGTGAAAATTACCGACAACAATTTTACACTATTGTAAAGTGATACACGATACAAGAGATACAACGATACATTACCCATTGTGAATTGCCCAATTGTTTTTTTTATTAACAACTAGGTATTTTAGCATTATTTGCTTTAGATGTTGGTGAATTTTTACTCCCTTTATATTAACTCGTAGTGTCTGCTTGTCGAAAAAATTTTGGATCGATTTTAACCACTTTCCCGTGACCCAATCGATCTGAAATTTTGCAGGCAGGCTTGTGGCAATGACAGAAATGATCTAACATATTTTTTTAGTGATGCCAAAACAATGGAAACTTTTAAATTTTTCTACCAGAGTTGATAAAAAAATGTACAAAGGGTTTGTTTTTGTTATATTATTACCATAACGACCACAAAAACAACAAGTCCAGCTATGAAAACAATGCAACATTTAGAATAACAACAAGAACAATATAGAAATATCATGTTTTTCATTTTTTTTTACTTTTTCAGAGATTTCCCTGGACCTGTTCTACCGATTTTAATGATTTTTGAAGTAGAAATCTTTCCATGAATTTGGTGAATCATTCTCACTAAAAATGATCACTGTAGCTGCACTATTGAGGGCGTGATCGTGACAAGAACAACATAGAAAATTGTTTTTTTTTCAAGACTTTTTTAGTTCTTCATTCAAATCTCGGGCCCTAATCGACCGATTTGGACGATTTTAAATAGCAAACTTCTCAGGATGTTAGTGAATCATTTTTATGTCAACGAGTACCCTAGCTGCCGGATTGATGCCGTCATCGTGATTTCCACAGACGGACAGACGGACAGACGGACATCGCTATATCAACTCCGGTTGTTATAAGGATCACAAATATATAAATTTTATGGGGTCCAAAATTTTTTTTCTAATTATTACAAACGGAATGACAAACTTATATATACCCTCTACACACTGGAGTGGAGGGTATAACAACTCTACAACAGCAACAATGGCAGTCATATGTTTTTCAAATAGGAAAAAACTGTTTATGTGTTAGTTTCGGTCATTCCCCAGTATGCATTGAAATATTATTTCTCCAATGTTGAAGAAAAGTTAAGTTCTTAAATTGATGTCAAATGTAATTCTCAACTTGGGTTGAACAATTTTTCTCCTTGTTTGCTTTCAACTTGACATCAAGTTGAGACTTAACATTTTTTCCAATCTTTGAGAAACATTTTTACTCTCAATTGGATATCCAACACTTTTCTCCACTTGAGACCAAACATTTTTTCAACTTGAATACGATTTGTGTTAAGTCTGAGATATTATTTAAATATGTCATAAATAACAAGTAAGAAAATTATAGTCGGTCTAGACCGACTATACGATACCCTATACCATGCGTTTAGAAACCCTATCTCGTAGGCCCAACTAACTGGACATAGAAAATAAGCAAAAAACAAATTTGAGTGGGATTTTTATTAATTTTTTTGGCTGCAGATATGAAAAAGTTCATATCGGATGCTATATCTATATGGGGACTAGGTCCAAAAATGGACCGATCCTGATCATGTTTGGAAAAGTCTCTTGTATTTTGCAAAAATATATACAAACCAAATCTGAGAAAAATCTGTGCAGTATTTTTGTTTTTTAATAGATTTAAGTGAAGATCGGGAAGCAGCCCTATATGGGGCTAAAGGGATGATTTTTGGACTACTCATTAATGGATGTAATAAACACATACAAACCCAATTTGACTGAGATTTATATGATAATTTGGAACTTATGGCAATTTATGTCGATTTCATAGGGGTAATTTGTATGGGGGCTAGGTCTGAACATGGACCGATTCTCACCAGTTTCAATAGCATTCATCCCATGGCCGATAAAAGCTTATATACCAAATTTCATCAAAATATATTCATATTTGCGACCTGCAGTTTGATTACAAGCTTTACATGGACACACAGACGGACGGACGGACGGACGGACGGACGGACATTGTTAAATCAACTCAAAAAATGATTCTGATTCGATCGGTATAATTAAAGATGGGTCTAGGTCAAATATTTTTGGTTGTTACAAACAGCAGCACAAAGTCATTATACCCAAACCACATAGTGGTATAGGGTATAATAAATTAAATTAAAAATTGCCAAAAAAGTACAAATAAATCATTGATATATTTTTAATTATTTCTGCTTTTTGTCGAATTTTTCAAAAAATGTACAACTAATTAATTCATTTATTTTTAATTCTAGATTTTAAAAAATGTACATAATATGTACATTTAATGTTAAATATGTACATAGTAATGTTAAATATATAATGAAATTAAATTGAAACATTAAAAAAAGTACATTGTTTTCATTTCTAAAATTAGTATAATATTTTTTAATATGGCAATTCCGTACCTTCCATTTGATACCGATTGGAAATATTTCTTTGCTATCAAGTTGAGAATCACAAATTTCTCAATTTGATAACTATGAAAATCGCCATATAAAAAATGTGCCTTTTAAGTTGAGAAGACTATATTCGAACTATTGAGGGCATTTGAGAATTAACGTTGGAGATTTGGGAAATGTATTTGATCTCAAATGCACCTCAAGTTGATAGCAAACAAAAATGTTTATTGGGACATTTATTGTAGGGTCGTTTGCACACACACAAAAAATAGAAAATAAATTGTCAATAAGCAAAGCAAGTGGCTTCGAAATTCGATGATGCCAGTTAATCATTTTTTGTTCACGCGGAATTTATAATTGGAGGAATTTTTTCTCGAGAAATGTATTTTCCGTGAGAAAGAAATTCCTTGAGAATATTCATAATTGGGATGAATAACTTTTAATTGGAACTTTTTAGTCAGAATAAATCATAATTCTAGTTAGATATTGGTTAGTATTTAATTAGAAAAAATATTGTGGTGGCATCTACGCAATTATTGAGGCAGTCACGGAAAAATTAAATTCAAGTCTGTTTTTTTTAATATAACAAAAATGGATTTTCCCTTTAACAAAATATGGCAGAATTCTTTATAAATGAAATGCAAAATGGAAAATCAATTTTGTGCTAATTCTTAACAAAATTAATAAAATATATTTATATGTATTATTATATTTATTAATATTTGTAATTTTATTTGACACAATTTCACACACATTTTTACAGATCAACTGTTTTAATTACAAAAAATATTGTGGTGGCATCTACGCAGTTATTGAGGCTGTCACGGAAAAATTAAATGCAAGTCTGTTTTTTTTTTAATATAACAAAAATGGATTTTCCCTTTAACAAAATATGGCAGAATTCTTTATAAATGAAATGCAAAATGGAAAATCAATTTTGTGCTAATTCTTAACAAAATTAATAAAATATATATATATGTATTATTATATTTATTAATATTTGTAATTTTATTTGACACAATTTCACACACAGTTTTACAGATCAACTGTTTTCAACTGATTTAGAAGTTTTCTGTTTTTGAAACAGTAGTGCCAATTTGTAACATTTTGTGATGTAATGAAAATCGCAGAATAATAAGTTAATACACAATAAAAAATATTAAATTTTTAAGTTTTATATACATATTGCAATAAAAAAAACTTTGGTAAATTTACATTGAAGATGGTCAGAAATGAATGAGAAAAAATATATAGGCATTTTAGAAAAGCACATTTAATATTAAACTTTATGCACAAAATATATGGGTTTTTGTTGTTTCGAATTTAACTGTGGCTCTAAGTGAAAAGTTTTAGACCGATCGTATATTACATCTTGAGGATCCTCACCTAATATTTTCAAATATTTTAAATTCTTTTTAACTCATTTAACCTCATTACGAAAATAGTAAAACAGTAAATATGGAAAATCCACGCACCTCAAAAAATTGTTTTCTATGAAATAAATTAAAGACATTTCATATTATACAATTTTCTTTCAAAAATGTATCAATTATTGCAAATTTGAAATTTGACATATAGTATTTGTACATATATTTGTATAGATTTCGCAGTATGAAAAGAACTATTATTTCTTTATTTAGAATATATGTAAGTATTGCTCGCAAAAAATTGCAACATCATGAATGAAACACATAGACGACTGCTGGCAGCAGCATTTGTAGTCGTATAGTCAGCTACTTGATTTTTCTGAATACGACAGCAACATATAATACAAATGCATTTTTATTTAAATATACAATTACTTTTACTTATTTAAAATGCATTAGTACAACGTAAAAATAAATAAATTAGTTTAACGCCTTTTGATTATTAATGGAATTATAGCCTTTCATTTTGCGATTTTTTTTTTAAACAAAATAAAATATTTCATAGCAATAACTTCTTTTACATATTTTGTTATATTGTCAACACTATTTTTGTTTTGTAGCCAACAAAACACACTTGCAGTTTTTTTTTCTATTTGAAGAACATATGACTGCCATTGTTGATGTTGTAGAGTTGTTTTTTTTTTTTGATTTTGTTTCGTTAACTCTTTTGTATTAAAGCACCTCCAATATATGTATCCATTTTAGTTTGCAAATTCAGTATATTTATAATTTATTACTTACAGCAAAAAATAATAGAAACAATTTTATCAGTTATGCTTACGAAACTATATATGGCTGCAAAAGCAGTAGCCTGTGTAAAGAACAAGTTAGCGACATGTAACTGTTACGTAACGTGTCAGCCTTTTTTTCACATGAAAAGTATTGGAACGTTCCGGTTACGTTCGGTAACTGTTTTAAATTATTTTCATGTAAAAAAAACAACTGACTCGTTACGGTTACGGTTAGAAAACATTGACCTTTTATATGTATTATAATGCTATGAATGCATTTATCTTTATTTTATTTTATTTATATATTCTTTTTTTTGTATTGTATATTATTTTTTTTTTTATTATTATTACTATTTCATTTAATTATTTTTTTCTTTAAATAAATTAATACATAAAAATTTGTTTTTTAAATTATTGGTGAACTTTTACTCCCTTTATTTACTGCCTTTATATTAACTGGTAGTGTCTGCTTGTCGACAAAATTTTGGATCGATTTTTAGCCCCTTTCGCGTGAGCCAATCGATCTGAAATTTTGCATGCAGGCTCGTGGCAATGACAGAAATGATCTAACAAATTTTTTTAGTGATGCCAAAACAATGGAAACTTTTAAAATTTTCTACCAGAGTTCACAAAAAAATGTACAAAGGGTTTGTTTTTATTATATTATTACCACAACGACCACAAAAACAACAAGTCCAGCTATGACAACAATGCAACATTTAGAATAACAACAGGAACAATATGGAAACATCATGTTTTTCATTTTTTTTTTAATTTTTCATAGATTTACCTGGACCTGTTCCACCGATTTTAATGATTTTTGAAGTAGAAATCTTCCCATGAATTTGGTGAATCATTCTCACTAAAAATTATCACCCTAGCTATCCTATTGAGGGCGTGATCGTGACAAGAACAACATAGAAAATTATATTTTTTCAAGACTTTTTTTAGTTCTTCATTCAAATCTCGGGCCCTAATCGACCGATTTGGACGATTTTAAATAGCAAACTTTTCAGGATGTTAGTGAATCATTTTTTATGCCAACGAGCACCCTAGCTGCCCGATTGATGCCGTCATCGTGATTTCCACAGACGGACAGACGGACAGACGGACAGACGGACATCGCTATATCAACTCCGGTTGTTATAAGGATCACAAATATATATATTTTATGGGGTCCAAATTTTTTTTTCTAATTATTACAAACGGAATGACAAACTTATATATACCCTCTGCACACTGGAGTGGAGGGTATAAAAATTCTCAACAATAAGGAGGTGGCTATTTGAAGAAGCTAGATAGTTCTTACTATAAACAGGTCTGGGAAAAATATACAGAAAATTTTTCCCAAATTTATTTTCTTTGTCAAGTCGGGTTGTTCTGGGACCGTTTTCGTATATGCAGTGACTAAATTTGAGAGAGTTACAATGGTATTGCTCTCAAAATAAAAATTACCTAAAAAGTACGCGAACTAAAATTTTTAATGATTTATAAGTAAACATCTGATTTTTTGAAGCTGATAGTAGAAGGCAATAAAATAATAAAAAAAAAACAGAAAACAGTCGAAATGGAAACATTTCGGGTGGCAGAAACATTACACAGTGGTAGAAAAAATAAAAAAAAAACAAGAGCTTCCTTTTTTGAATAAAATTTTATTTGTTTTGCTATTGGAAAAAATCATAGAATCAAAAATAATTATTTTACTTTAATTTTAATAAAAATTTGTTTTTAAGTATTGCTGAGTAATATAATAGGAACCCGTTTTCCACCACTGATGAGCTTAACAATTTATTCTTCTAAAAAAAAAGCGGTACAAAATTAAAAAAAAAAATATTTTAATTGGCAAACACTTAACGTTACCCTCATAGAACATCTGTACGGGGAGTTAAATTGGCACTGGTGCTTTTCGGTTTCAAATTGAAAAAAAAAATTTTTTTTTTAATCGAGGAAGTGTGGTTTTTCAGTATCACCGGAAATGCGACGGAAATGAGTATCAATTAAGTATTATGTTGCAATATGTTTAATCTGTTGTTTATTAACTGAAGTGATGAAATATTTATTTTTTATTTTCTTTACAAACAGCAATGAATAAATATGCTTTTAAATTTTGTTTTTGTATTTTTTTTTTAACTTTTTTTTTAGAATGTTATGCTTGTTTCGATTATTTTTCACAAATGTATAATATATTCATATCTATAATATTAATAGGCTTGGCGATTTCTTGTGACCGATGTTTTGTTCTACCGCTTTATTCCGATTTTGACCAAACGTATATTATTTGAAAGGTATTTCTTTTCAGCCATTTTCCAGATTTACAGATTTTTAAATTTTTTCCTTTATTTTGAATAAATTTGCATTTAAAATTGCTACTAACACATACATAAAATTATACAATGGTATGTGTGTGTTTATTAAATTTCTTAACGTGTTTGTAATAAAAATGAGTTTGTTTTTTGTGTTGATTTGTGAATTGGCTATAATTGATTAGCACACCTTTAGGGTCTTTATTTAATGAAAAAGTAAAATTTCCTAGAATTTTCACTCGAATTTCGAGGGCTGGAATCTGCTAGTTTATGTTTAATTCACTAATATTCATTATTTAAAGATTATGTAAATTGCAAATTCTTACCGGAAACATATTTTTTCCACGTCTGTTACTTTACCCTCTCATTCTATTCTCTTGTTACAAATTTTTTAGTGAACCCAAATACATTTCCTTAAAAATTATAACAATTTGTATAAATTATATGTGGTGAGGAGATAATGAGTGTGTAACTACCAAACATAATTGACATAGACACATCTTTTGTTATTCCGATCGACTCACTCTCTAAGTCGATTTAGCAATGTATTTCCTCTGTCCGTCCGTCTTGCTATACGTCAGTGTGTCCATGTAAACCGTGTTTTTTAACTACAGGCCGCAAATATGAATGTATTTTGATGAAATTTGGTATGTAAGCCTTTACCGGCCATAGGACGACCGCTATTGAAATTCGTGAAAATCGATATATTTTTAGACATTGAAATGAAACAAATGAACTCAATGAGATTACAGTCAAATAAATAAATCCTACGAGTCAATTCTTAGTCATAGCCCCGATATGAAGCTGATTTCTGATCTTCACTTAATTCTATTAAAACGAAAATATGGCACAGATTTTTTTCAAATTTGGTTTACTTTTCTAAAAAGTTAACGACTTTACTAAATATAGTCAGGATCGGTCCATTTTTAATCTAGTCTCGATATAATAAATATAGCATCCGATATGAACTTTTTCTTATCTGCAGGCAAAAAAATTATTAACAGTTCTACTCGAATTTGGTTTATGCATATTTTCTATGTCCAATTAGTTGGTTCTAAGACCCTTTCTCTAAACGTGAGGTCTAAATCTACTATAATTTTCTTACTTGTTTTGTTTTAGGTTTCTGTTGATTATATTATTAATTAAATATTGTTCCCGAACCTGTATAACTTATCTAAATATATAAAATTCATTTTCTGTTTGTTTGTTTGTTTGCTTGTTTGTTTGACCGCTATACAAATTTTTATTTTTCAACCGATTTTCCTGAAATTTTGTACACACGATCTCTATACCCCAGGAAAGGTCGCCATATACTTTTTACCGGCCACGCCTACTTTTACGCCCACTTTTTATGTAAAATTCCGTTTTTGTTTTATTCATATTTGTTCACTATACAAATTTTTATTTGTTAACAGATTTCTCTGAAATTCGGTACACGTGATCCCCGTACTCCAGCTAAGGTCGCCATATACATCTTATCGACCACGCCTACTTTTATGCCCTTTTTTTATGTAAAATTCATTTTCTGTTTTATTCATATTTGTTCACTATACAAATTTTTATTTGTTAACAGATTTCTCTGAAATTCGGTACACACGATCTTTGTACCTCAGGCCAGGTAACCGGGTAATTCTTGCGGCCACACCTACTTTTACGCCCACTTTTTGTATACAATTCGTTTTCTGTTTTTTGGTATATTTGTTTGCTATACAAATTTTTGTTTTTCAACGGAATTCTCTGAAATTTAGTACACACTATCTCTGTACTCCAGAAAAGCTCGCCATATGCTTCGTACCGGCCACGCCTACTTTAACGCCCACTTTTTGTATACAATTCATTTCGTTTTTTGGTATATTTGTTCCCTATACAAATTTTTATTTTTCAACCGATTTCTCTGAAATTTGCTACACACAATCTCTCACCTCCAGAGAAAGTCGACATATTCTTCGTACCGGTCACGCCTACTATTACGCCCACTTTTTGTATATAATTCATATTCTGTTTTTTGATACATTTGTTCGCTACACAATTTTTTTAACGGATTTCTCTGAAATTTGCTACACACGATCTCTGTACTCCAGAGAGGTCACCATATGATTCTTGCCGGTCACGCCTACTTCTACGCCTGCTTTTTATACAAAATTAATTTTCTGTTTTTTGTTCACTATAAAAATTTTTATTTTTCAAGGGATGTCTAAAATTTGGTCACACGATCTCTATACTACAGGGAAGGTCACCATATGCTTCTTACAGGCCACGCCTACTTTGAGCCTATGTATATAAAACTTATTTTTTCCTTTTATTTGTTTCTTTATTTGATTGCCATAAAAACTTATATTTTTCAATGGCTTTCTTCGAAATTTAGTACATATTCCAGGGAAGGTCGCTATATGATTTTTACCGACCACGCCTACCTTTACGCCCAATTTTCTTATAAAATTCATATTTTGTTGTGTGGTATATTTCTTCCCTATACAAATTTGTACTTTTCAATGGATTTCTCTGAAATTTGGGTTACACGAAAATAACTACACCGTGAACAAATTCCCCAAACTTAAAAAAGGTACCCAAAAGAAATGAACAAATTCCCCATTTATTTTTAATCGAAATAGAAAACGAACTTACTCCCCAAAATCCATTCTTAAATTTTTACATATCTTTATTTAATGAATTTTGTTAAATATTTATTTTAGTAAACATTTGCATACTGCTCTCAATATATGTCCAACAATAAATGCATTTAAAATGAGTATTCTTTTTAAAATAAGTTGGCAACATCTGCGTGGCAGCACAGGTGTGGTTGCCAAACGCGCGGAAGCGGCACGCGGCGTGCGACCGCAGACTCGGACGCGACAGGTGCGGACGCGACGCGCGCTCGGAACACAGCTCAGCAAAAATATCGCAATGCTCTAAAAAATATGTTTTAGGAATTAAAATAAGTTAACGAGAACTAACCGGAGGCACGGGTAGTAGCTGCGAGGAAGCGGCGTGAGGCGCGCGGACGCGACGCGCTCGCGGATCACAGCTCAGCTAAAATATCGACAGCGGACTCGGACGCTACGGATGCGCACGCGACGCGCTTTCGGAACACAGCTCAGCTAAAATATCGCAATGCTCTAAAAAATATGTTTTAGGAATTAAAATAAGTTAACGAGAACTAAGCGGAGGCACGGGTAGTAGCTGCGAGGAAGCGGCGCGAGGCGCCCGGACGCGACGCGCTCGCGGAACACAGCTCAGCTAAAATATCGCAATGATCTGAAAAATATATTTTGGCGATTAAAATAAGCTGACAGCAACTGCGCGGCAGCACGGGTGTGGCTGCCAAACGCGCGGCGCGCGACCGCTGACTCGGACGCGACGGATGCGCACGCGACGCGCTCTCGGAACACAGCTCAGCTAAAATATCGCAATGCTCTAAGAAATATGTTTTAGGAATTAAAATAAGTTAACGAGAACTAAGCGGCAGCACGGGTAGTAGTTGCGAGGAAGAGGCGCAAGGCGCGCGGACGCGGACGCGACGGATGCGGACGCGACGCGCTCGCGGAACTCAGCCTACCAAAATTATCGCAATGATCTGAAAAATATATTTTGGCGATTAAAATAAGTTGACAACAACTGCGCGGCAGCACGGGTCTGACTGCCAAACACGCGGAAGCGGACGCGACTCGCTCGCGGAACACAGCTTAGTAAAATGTCGTATGATAAATTTTATCTACGTATGTGAAATAACTACCTGTTGATCAAAATAGGCCACACATATACTATAAGCAGTTGCTTAAAGAAACCTTGCGACACAATATTAAACGTCGCATTAGTTTTTCATTTCTGAAACTTGAATTTGACGTCTCTGCTCAATGATGATCACTTATTGAATGAATTAATTCAATTTTTAAAAGTTTTGATTCCTTTAATTTGCGGCCCATTCTGTTATATTTGATGTTTATAAATAAACTGAAAAAAAAAAACTTAAAGCGGTTTCGCACCTTATTTTTGAAGCATTTTTGCTGCAGCATCTTATAAAAATCTTCTAAATTAAAAAACCAAAAACTTTTTAATTGGAATAAAAAATGAATTTACTGCCCATACAATTTTTTGGGGAGAAAGTTCATTTTATTGGGGAATTTGTTAATTGGGGACTAAGTACTCAGCGCCTGGTAAGCATAGTGAACCATTTTTCAAGTCAAAGGCCTTTTCATCCCGGGCAAGACCGGGTAAAAACAGCTAGTATGCAATAAAAATGTGAAATAATTAAAGAGGAAATCCCATTCGTATCGAGCTTTGATCGGTAAGAATCTAGGTTTAAAAAAAATTAAATACAAAATATATAGAACAAAAATGTGTTTAAATTAGTCAATGCATATTTCATTGATCATATTTCATTTATTGTTTTAGGGGCAGACTGGATGAGAAGGCTTTTCTTAGTCATCCCCCCATAATGAAGTTTAAGTCGTTTAGTCGGCCATCCCTTATGTCGGTATGGCAACATTTAATAACTTTTATATATGCCACCAGAACACCATGGTGTGAATTTGTTTTCACATAAAGTGCGATTGACGCAATAAATTCTTCTGGAAAACCGGCCATATCGCTTTCAGTATGGCTGAACAGTCGCTCGATTGGTTGTCACTGAACCTGACTTTTGTAAACAAATTTTGGTGACCGACGAGATTCATTTCACACTCTGTGGTGATTTCACACGAGATCTCGTGAATATCATTGGATGACCAAGTGTTTAGGATGGAGTTTACGTCAAAACTATGGTTGATTTATTTTTCTACACAGAAGGTGAATGTTTCGATTGGAAACAATATCGGTGGATGTTAGCTCATTATGTCTGCCATCAAGATGGAGCAACATGCCACACGGCGAATTAAACAATGCAGTTTCTTTAGCAAAAATTCTCAAGACGTGTGATGTAAATAATCTAACCCATAAAAGCAAAGTTTTGTATTAAAACACTTTCTTTCCTTGTGCATATGAGCTCTGAGTATCTCCGTGACTGTGCGTGACTGTGTGTGACTATCTTAAAATTATTCTTTGGCCAAAACAAGTCTATGGACAAAGTTTCAGATCGATCAGATAAGGGGAATTGAGGTTTTAATCTCTCCGTGACTGTGCAAGACTATGTCAAATTTAATCTTTTTTCACAGCAAGTGTGTCGACCAAGTTTCAGATCGATCGGATAAGGGGAAATGGATTTTAAATCACTCCGTGACTGTGCGTGACTAAGCGTGATTGTGCGTGCCTGTGTCGAAGTTAACCTTTCTTTACAGCAAGTATATCGATCGAGTTTTAAATTGATTGAATGAGGGGAAATCCAATTTAAATCTCTCCGTGACTGTGCGTGACTATGCGTGACTGTGCGTGAATATCCCAAAATTAATCTGTAGTCACAACAAGACTATGGGCCAAGTTTCAGATCAATTGGCTAAGCGGGAATTGGGTTGCCCCACGACAGAGAGTATGAGTAAAAAGAAAGAGTTCAAAAAGGCGTCATTGACTGGCCAAACGATCTCCAGAATCGACCCCCCGGACTTCTTTTTATGGAGTAATTTAAAATTTTAAAAATTCATCAACCAATGACGAGCTCAAGGAAAACATGTATGCCAAAATCACGCTACGCCACCCGAGACCCTCGAAACTGTTATCGAAAATACGGCAAAAATGTCGCATATTGCCGTGGCCAATAGTCCCGACTATTTGATTGATGTTATATATAAAAATAGTTCAAATGAATTAAAAAGGACCAAGTTAAATAAAAATATCACACATAGGGAAATCGGTTTTATTTTTTAAGTTATTCAATATTCAAATACAGACATAAATGATGGCGCACTCTGCACTTTTTAATGTATGAGATATTTAAGAATTAAAGTTTTTTAAGTACTTCTCAAAAAAATGTATTATTTATTCTTATTTATAAAAATAAGTTCACTCGAGATTTATTCCACTTCTTTTATGCTTAATGATATAAAATCTCCAGATTGAATGGTCATTCAATGCCGAACTTCAAGCCACAAGTTATTTATTTGCCTCACGCAATCTTCTATAAAAATAGATTTTCGTTTACCGCAGACCAACATAAAACCACAATAATTAAGAACGAAAAGCATCTTAAACAACAAGTATATTATTACACAACTAACCACACAAGCCAATAATAAGAAAAATTCGTTCTTTCTTTGCAAAAAGAAAAAAAAAACATGAATAATATTAATATTAAATAAACTTCAATTCAACATTGATTTCAATATGTATGGAACTAAGGAATGAACGAATGCTATATCGCTTCACCATTTAATTTTCCGTACATCTGTATCTACTTATAAAGCAGAAATAAAATATCATAATTAAATTTATAATGTCTTTGTTAAGAGATTCGTTACGTAATTTTTTTTTTTTATTTGTTTCCTGATTTGCTGTATACGAACATACTATTCAAGCAGCCATCCTTTTCATTCCTATCATTTATCGAATGAATGACAGCTAATAACATCAACGATTTCATTTCACTTTTTATTATTTAAGACATTTCTTTTTTTTTTTTTTCTTTCTTCAACTTTTGTTAAACAACAATCATTTGTTTTAAATGGTACTTGAGATTCTGAACACAAATGCTGATTGAATTTTCTGAAGAAATAAATTTATTAGAAAATAAAGCAAAGTAAATTAAATTCAATTTATTGGATGTTGAAATTAAATTGGATTTAATAGGATGCCGTTCAAAGGCAATGTTTTAATTACATATGGAAGGTTTAAAAAACCGATGTTGTTGAAAATTTGTTAAAAACTCTTAACTTTTTTCATGGTGAAAAACTTATGTTATATTGTTTTTTCAATACTTAATTTAATATTGTATTATTAATTGTACTTATATATAGACAAAACAGGTAATAACTAAATGACAATTTATATTTTTAATTCTTTATCTGAATAATTTTATTATTTTAATATTAATTTTATCACTTATGAAATATTTTTATTCTTCCAGAATAGAAAAGTCTGCTTGCGGCTTGATGAAGTTAGCTAATTTGTAGTGTCTACCGATACACAGGTGCTTTCATTTAAAGAAGCAATAACTAAGTTGGTAAGTAATATACTTAATTATTTTCTTTAATAATTAAAATAAAATAGTGCAACTTTGATTGATCTATGCCCTGGTTTTGAATAATTGTGAAATGATTTTTTTTTTTTTTTGGGTTAGCACTTAAAGCCTAAACAAAATTAATCAATTGTAACAGGTACGCTGATGTCAGAAATGCCAGGCAAAATAAACAAGTTAGAAAATTATATACGATGTAGAGAAAAAGTCTTAGATCAAATTCATTGTATACAGAAAATAAGCATAAACCAAATTTGACTGGCATTGTGATTAATTTTTGTGCCTGCAGATATGAAGAAGTTCATATCGGATGCTATATTTCAAGGTTCAGAAAATACACACATGAAACACACAATGTTCTGTTCAAAAGCAGCCAACATATATCTTTATTTTCATATCAATTATGTGAGTTTCTAAATTTTCTACGGTGCCCAACACAATCATGACTGTGTTCGTTTTAATATTTCGTTATTTACACGAACATTTTTGTATCACGTACTTTTTGTTTCGATCACACATAAACCACACATATTGGAGTGTTGCTTTATTTGAAGTTCGTGTTCTGGTACGTGTACTGAAAAAAAAATAGAACATGTACAATAAACAGGTTCGAGTTCAGTTATATTTTAAGTCGTGTTGTGGCTCGTGTACTAAGAAAAAACAGAACATGTACAATAAACAGGTTCGAGTTCAGTTATATTTTAAATTCGTGTTCTGGTTCTTGTACTACGAAAAATTGAAACATCAATTCGCGATCTGATACACGCCGATCAAAATGACAACAATTGTTTCAACCAAATTTATTAAAATTTTATTGACCTTTTTTTATGACTTACGTTGCAAATTGTTTACAATTGTCAAATATTTTAAAATTTTATTGGCCATTTTTTTTGTGATTTACGTTGAAATTATTTACAATTGTTTTTATTGACTAAATACTTAAGACACAAAAACTATTTAGCATCATAAAAGTTACACTTGTTGGTTGTTAGGTTTTTTTGCATTACCCATCCCTATTTTCGCAACCAATTAGTGTCATAGACGAAAAACCCAATTTTGCGGCATAAAAGACACACTTGTTGGTTGTTAGGATCTTTTAGACACAAACAAATTTTGCATCATAAAAAACACAATCACCCACCCTTAATTTGCGAACCAATTAGTATCAATGCACAATACTTTTCTCAATGATTTTTTGGGATTTTTGCATAAAATCACGCAATGAGTGTCAATAAAAAAACCCAAAAAAATATTTTCATATTTTATTGTCCCATTTTTATGACTTACGTTACAATTTCACACAATTGATTTTGCAATAAATAGCGAGTGCGTGCGTCATTTATTCATTAAAAGTGGTTCAGTTTTCATTAGATCGTGATCTATAAGTGTACTGTGTTATTGAGTAAATTGCAAATATTTTGTGAAAATTAAAACAATTTGAAAGCAATAACAGAAATAAGTTTTGCTATAAAAAATACGCAACTTTTAATAGCGAAACGAAAAAATTTACACGTCTGATTGAAACCTGCAAGAAAGATTTAAGTGCAGTGTGCAGTTTTTGTGTCTTAAGTATTTTATTACCATCTTTTATTAAAATAAAAACAAGTCAATAAAAACAATTGTAAATAATTTCAACGTAAATCACAAAAAAATGGCCAATAAAATTTTAAAATATTTGACAATTGTAAACAATTTGCAACGTAAGTCATAAAAAAAGGTCAATAAAATTTTAATAAATTTGGTTGAAACAATTGTTGTCGTTTTGATCGGGGTGTATCAGATCGCGAATTGATGTTTCAATTTTTCGTAGTACAAGAACCAGAACACGAATTTAAAATATAACTGAACTCGAACCTGTTTATTGTACATGTTCTATTTTTTCTTAGTACACGAGCCAGAACACGACTTAAAATATAATTGAACTCGAACCTGTTTATTGTACATGTTCTGTTTTTTTTCAGTACACGTACCAGAACACGAACTTCAAACAAAGCAACACTCCAATATATGTGGTTTATGTGTGATTGAAACAAAAAGTACGTGATACAAAAATGTTCGTGTAAATAACGAAATATTAAAACGAACACAGTCATGATTGTGCTGGGCACCGTAGAACATTTAGAAACGCACATAATTGATATGAAGCTAAAAATATGTGTGTGTTGGTCTAAAATATGTTTGTTTACATATGTGTACGAGTTTTTTATTCAGTGTGTGTTTTTTTTCTGAACTCTGCTATATTTACAAAGGGACTAGGTCGAAAAATGGAACGATCCTGACCATATTTGCTATCTAATTTATATCTTACGGGTCATAGGGGTCATTTGTATGGGGGCTATGTCTGAACATGTACCGACTTTCACCAATTTCAATACCACTCGTTCTATGGACGATAGAAACTTGTATACTAAATTTCATCAAATTTATTTCATATATGCGATCTGTAGTTTGATTACAAAGTTTACATGGACACATAAGCAGACGGACAGACGGATGCCGGACGACTCAGAAAGTGATTTTCAGATGCTGTTAGGTCAAATATTTTCACAAACATCAGCAGAAACTAATTATTCCCTGACCACATAGTGGTATAGGCTATAAGCAGTGAAGCCCTTCTAAATGACATTTTCATGGCTTCCAAACGAATAATTTGACTTAAAATAACGTGAAAAAGTCAATATAAAATAAATTTTAAAAAATATATACAATTTCAAATCTTGACAACATCAAATAATATTTTAATATTTCCAAATTAGTTTTGGGTATTGCAAAAATAAAAAATATGCTGAATTAAAAAATTTTAAATAAAAACAAGTAAGAAAATTATAGTCGGTCTAGACCGACTATACGATACCCTATACCATGCGTTTAGAAACCCTATCTCTTAGGCCCAACTAACTGGACATAGAAAATAAGCAAAAACCAAATTTGAGTGGGATTTTTATTCATTTTTTTGGTTGCAGATATGAAAAAGTTCATATCGGATGCTATATCTATATAGGGACTAGGTCCAAAAATGGACCGATCCTGATCATGTTTGGTAAAGTCTCTTGTATTTTGCAAAAATATGTACAAACAAAATTTGAGAAGAATCAGTGCAATATTTTTGTTTTTTAATAGATTTAAGTGAAGATCGGGAAGCAGCTCTATATGGGGTCAAAGGGATCATTTTTGGACTACTCATTAGTGGATGTAATGAACGCATACAAACCCAATTTGAGTAAGATCTATATGACAATTTGGATCTTATGGCAATTTATGTCGATTTCATATGGGTAATTTGTATGGGGGCTAGGTCTAAACATGGACCGATTCTCACCAATTTCAATAGCGTTCATCCCATGGCCGATGAAAGCTTACATACCAAATTTCATCAAAATATATTCATATTTGCGACCTGCAGTTTGATTACAAGCTTTACATGGACACACAGACGGACGGACGGACGGACATTGTTAAATCAACTCAGAAAGTGATTCTGATTCGATCGGTATAATTAAAGATGGGTCTAGGTCAAATATTTTTGGTTGTTACAAACAGCAGCACAAAGTCATTATACCCAAACCACATAGTGGTATAGGGTATAATGAACTATGATATTATAATGAGTATTGAGTAGATCGCATTTAAAATTGGGGAAATAATATTTATTGAAAATGAAAAATTATAATTGACAAATAGCAACATAAACTATACTTCTTAACTAAATTTCTTTGCACTTACTGCACAACAAAAGAATCAATATTTCTAAATACTGTGAGCATGGCTTTAGGTGTCATAAAAGAAAAAATTTTTCTATTAAAATTTTTCTATCGGTACTACTTCTAGGTCAGAAGAACTGAATTTTATTGACTTAATAGATTCTAAATTCCATTTTTCTATAAAAATTATTTTTATGGCAATTTATAACAATATTTCTTGAAAAAGGGCAAGATTGCAACCTATATAAGTTACAATTGATCTTTATTTTCCACAAGGAAATATTTTTTTTTTCATAACTTCTTTGTCATTTAAAACCAATTTTTCAAGAAAAATATGGAAAATGTGCATATGTATAATATCAATGTAAACTCCAATCAGTTTATACATCTTAAAATATTACAAAACATTAAATTAATGTTCTGTATTGCCAAAAAAATAATGAAAAAAAAAATTCCAAACAGAAAAATCTCTACATTAGATAAATATGAAAATATATATCTTTTTACACACATTAGAAAGCTTTTTTCAATTTTCCACTAAATTTGGCAACGAAAAGTTCAACTATTTATCTTCGTTAAGGTTCTTTGACGCCACAAGAATGCAAAAAATGGCAGCAAAATATAAAAAACAATACAAAAATAGACAAAGATACCAAATGAAAATATATCAATTTTCGCATACATATATACGAGTACAAATACATACATATATATCTATATACACATACTCATAGAGAGTACACAAACAAATAACCATACATCTCGAAGAGAAACTAATTTATTTATTATCAAACCACATACACATACACTTGAAAAAAAATTGTACATATTTGTTGTGTAATTTTATTTATTTTTTTTTGTTTTTCGCCACATAGAAGGTGGGAGGAAGCAGCAAAAAAGATAATGTTGTTGATAGATAGTTCGGTAAATATTGTGCCCAAAATATATGCAATATAGAGGTGTTCAAAAAAAATCAGCATCCAAAAAGAAATTAATTATATTTGAGAAATAAGCTTTATGTAGCTTATAAAGTATTTAAAAGACTAAAATAATTTTACAATTTAAATAATAATGGCGTAGCAGCTGTCATATTCATCATTTATTTTAAAACTGGCACAAAATAAATTGAATTATATATTTTATTGCGAAATAATATATTGACAACATTACTGTCTGGTTTCGAATAGGTCTTCGATTGTGAGTGGTTCAGATTGCAAGAAACACTTGCATTTTGATAAGCCGGCAATGTAGGTAAAAACCCAAACAGTCAAGTTAAAACCAGGTTATTTCTAAATCGACCTAGTAAATGATTCTAAGTCAAATTATAGATTAAAGTTAAAATCGGGAATCAGTTTTATATGGGGACTATGATCTAAAATGGTACTGATTTTTGGGTACAACACACAGATATACACCAAATTAAAACATATATTGAAATGTATACAGTGGATGACAATACATTGGAAACTTTTACAAAATTCTAAGTTTGATAATTTCGTTTTTTAATAATTTCGCGTGAAGTCAAAGATCATAAATTTCTTTTACGTACACAATGGAACTTTAGAATTTCTATATCAGAGTTGATTAAAATATAGATTTAGAATATGGTATGAAAGAAATTGTATAAAATCTTAATTAGAAATATTCTACGAATAAATCCATAATTTCGAAATATCGTGAAATAGGACGATAAAGAGTAAGCATTTAGGCGGCATCTCCCATAAAAAAGTTAAAAACAAGATAATTTCAATAAAATAGAGTTTAAAAAACGTAAACAGAGTGCAACCTGAAGAGATCATTAACAATTTGAAATTAAAAGTATGCGAGTAATATCAGAGATATCAGAATAAAATCATCTGGCTCGCATAAATTTTGTTCAAGAACACATAAATAGGTCAAAGCGGAATTGCAATACTATTCTCTTTTGAGATGCGTCCAAGTTTAATTTAAGAGACCATAATGAAAGAATGTTTAACGACGACGAAATGGAAAATGTTTGGACCCAAAATATACAAATAAAGCTGCTGAGTCTGTCGAGCTAAGGAATGGGTCCAATTCATGTAGTAAAATATACATTAACTGGAATTAGATACAGGCAAATTCTGAATGACATAATGTTTCTATACGGAGAGGAAAATATGCCCCTAGTGTAGAAGTTTCAACATGATTAATGGCCCAAAGTACGCCTCCAACGTTTATAATCGAATGGCTACAATTTAAAGGCAATTAGTTTTCTAGAATGACCAGATCTCAATCCCATACAAAATCTATGGGAAACTTTAGATCGAAAAATACGGACGCGATATTACACAAACAAGATAGATCTCATAGCGGCAGTAAATTCAAATTGGCAACACAAATTTCAATGGATATCATCAACAATTTAATGGATTGCATGCCTCGGCATTATGATGCAGTACTAAAAATGATGAATGCCGAACAAAAAAAATTAAATCAAAAATAGAGGGAAAGTTTTCAATTTGTGTATAGCAATGGTTTAAAATGTTTGTCAACAGCATAAAATAATATTTTCCATATATTATATTAATATTTTTTCTTCTTAAACTCTTCCTTTTAACTCGTACTCTCTGTCTGTCTGTCGTGGGGCAACCCCATTCCCCCATATCCAATTAATCTGAAATTTGGCCCATACTCTTGTTGTGAGTATAGATTAATTTTGAGCTAGTCACGCATAGTCACGGAGTTATCTAAAAGTCATTTCCCCTCATCCGATCGATCTGAAACTTGGTATATACACTTGCCATGAAAAAAATATTAACTTTGGAATAGCCACGCGCAGTCACGCTTAGTCACGCACAGTCACGGAAACTTGGTCGATAGACTTGCTATGAAAAAAGATTAACTTTGACATAGTCACGCACAGTCACGCATAGTCACGCATAGTCACGGAGAGATTAAAACTTCACTTCCCCTCATCCGATCGATCTGAAACTTGGTCCATACACTTTCCGTGAAAAAAAAAATTAAATTTGACATAGTCACGCATAGTCACGGAGTGATTTAAAACACATTTCCCGTTATCCGATCAATCTGACACTTGGTCGATATACTTGCTGTAAAGAAAAATTAACTTCGACCTTGTCACGCATGGTCACGCTAGTCTCGCACAGTCATGGAGTGTTTTAAACCCCATTTTCCCCCATCCAATCAATCTGAAACGTGGTTCATAGACTCGTTGTGACCAAAGATTAATTTTAAAATAGTCACGATTAAATTAATTTAAAAAAAATTTGATTATTACCAATGTGATTTTTTTATATTTAACAGCAATGTGACCATCAAACTTCCAAATTTAACGCATAAGGAGAGAAAGACTTTTAATAAGAACATTGTTTTTATGAGTTAGATTATTTAAATAAATAAAAATACAAATTCTAAAATTGAATATATGATCCAATTTTTTGCTATTGACGTTCAAGTCGTTAAAAAATTTATTTTGTTAAATGTTTCACTAACTGTATATGATAACCTGGATCTTACAATAATTATAGTAGGCCTGATGGGGGTTATATAGGTTTAAACATGCACCGAATTTCACCAATTTCAATAGCGTTCGTCCTATGGCTATGTAAAGCCTTTATACAAAATTTCCTCAAAATACATTCATATTTGCGATGGACAGACAGACGGACAGAAAGAGGTACAAACATATGGACGGACACCGGGCCGGTGTAACAAAAGGTGCTCTTAGCTGTATTATTTTTGGTAGTTACAAACTTTAGTCTAGGCCTTTCATACGATACACAATACCGTGAGTATGTGCAGCAGTTAGGCTCTATAATTGACGAACAACCCACATCTTTACATAATCATTTTAAGTGTATTTAGGTCTATTAGTGCAAGTCAAACGTATACTTGTGCGATTTTAGAAATTAAAAACTTATTTTCTTAAATTACAACGTTCAAAGCAAGAAGTTACATCTGTTACTCTAATTTACAAAATTTTTATGCAATATTTCCATTGCTTACTAACGTAGTGGGTCTTAAGGTATTTAATTTTATCATTATATATTAAATATAAATCCTCAGGCTTCCAAAATATTTTAACGCATCT
This sequence comes from Cordilura impudica, assembly GCA_963682025.1. Classification (NCBI taxonomy): domain Eukaryota; kingdom Metazoa; phylum Arthropoda; class Insecta; order Diptera; family Scathophagidae; genus Cordilura; species Cordilura impudica. The sequence continues at coordinate 131,610,646 of OY821517.1, forward strand.
TCTATTTCAATTCTCGATAGGACTTGTTTGTGGTGATTTCTGTACACTTTTCCTTTTTTTGAGTAAAATCAACAACCATTCTATCCAATCAGTTGTCATTTGTATGGATTCTTTTAATTTGAGCATTGAGTTACGTTTGTGGTTGTTGTGGTTTGGTTGCTTTCAAAACATTTATCATTTATCCATTTCTATACGAAAAGTTAGTTTTTTTTTTTTTAATTAAAAACATGTACCAGAAATGACTTTTTCCACATGTATCGTTTCTATTTTTATTTTTAGTCCAAACGAAATATTGCTTTAGCTAGCAATATAAATTCTTATTTTATTAATGGTATTGGGACTCTTAATGGTTTTATGAAATTGAACTAGGGCACAGTGTACAGGATTAATTTTGAAGAGGTCGAGTTCAATGTGCTATAGTTCTAACGAATATTAGGTTAAAATATTGATAGCTTTTGCATTAAAAAAAAAAAACGAACAACAATCAATCACAATGCATAACACCTCGCAAAATATTATTGAAATTGCCACCACTCTCACGTAGGGAAGGTATGGGTATAAAGATTTTAGTATTATTACTCGTAATTATATTGATATTTAAAAGAGGGCTTAAAACTTAAACTAGTTAGTAAAAACTTAAGAACAACATAAACTTTATACAATTACAATGCTTCGTAAATTTAACAGACAAATTAAAAACTTTATTAGATTCTCAAACCACACTCAACGCAACATTTTCATATGATTTACAGTTTAAAACATTTCATCTACTTATTAAATAATGATAAAGGAAAAAATAAGTGGTATGTGCTGCTGAATATAAAACCCAACAATAAAAACAACTTAATACGTAATCTATAATCAAAGTTGTTAAAGTTTTATCCCTTACCAAAGTAAAATTTTTAAAGTCCACTTAACTTGCAATCAGTACACACACTTTTTGTTTTAGTTAATGCAGCAGCAATGGCAGCAGCAACAGCCACAGCCACACATTACCACATGTGTCTTCATGATATATTTTTATGTAACTTGTTATCTAAACGCTAAGAACTACGAGTACTCCGTATATGCACATATGTATGAGTTAGTACATATGATTGTGCTCTCGGTTCTAACATTTTGTAAACTGTACTTCACTAAGACCCTAACAAAAACATATTCACAAGCACACACTTACTCACACACACACAGGTAATACTAGCAATAATGTTTACATAAATTGTGAAACAACTTAACAAGTTATTACCGTTAAATCGTAAGATCTACTTTTCGTTTACGCCAACTACAAATACACTTGATAACCTTAAAGTATAGTAACCAATGTTTTAAGTTTTTTATGTTTTTTTTTTTTGTCAATTTTATTAAAATAAATTTATCATCTCTATATCTCTGTATTATAGTTATAAAGAAAGGAAGAACATATTTCAGGGGAAATATAAATTGAAAAAAAAATTTATAATCATAATATTTATATAAAATAACTATTAAAAAGGCTATCTAAGATAAAACCGTGCAAACGTGTATTTTAGAAATCTTCCACTCGAATATAATTTCAATTCGATAAATGGCCAGTGAGATAGTGAATAGTAGTAATAAATTTTAACCCTTTCGCAGCTTCCGGTATAAATGGTTAGAAATGACTGTATTTAAAAGTTTCCTTTAAATATGGTATATACTATAGCAACCTTTAAAAAAATACATTATTTTGACGACTTGACCGTTCAATAGAAAAAAAATTGGATCATAAAATTTAAAAATCTTTCATTAATTAAAAACATTTTATGATTTATATATAATATTAATAGGCTAACCGATTCCTTGTGACCGATGTTTTGTTCTACCGTTTTATCCCGATTTTGACAAAACGTATTCTTAGTTTTTAAGTAAAAGTATATATATGATATGTGTGTGTTTATTAAATTTGTTAGTGTGTTTGTAAGTTTGTTTTCTTCATTCACAATAGTAATATACAAAAAAAAAAATTTGGTTTGTGAATTGGCTAAGTTGAAAAAAAGTTGCCTAGAATTTGCACCTGAATTTCGAGCACTGGAAGCTGCTAGTAACATAAAATAGCTCAAATTCACAAAAAAAAAACAAAACTTACGGAACTGAGAATAGTGGAAATTAGTAGAATAAATACAAAAAATATTGAAAAAAAAAACGATTGTTTGTTCGGACAGAGTTGTATATTCTGAAACTAATACGAAGTAAAAGCTGTATGGTATGAAAACTGATTCTAACCACACTGCTCGTAGGCCTGCCTTTAGGTGAGTGTATTAAAGCGCTGACCAAAAAGTACAAGTACGAGTGTATGTGAAGGTTCAGGGTTCAAACCTCACGGCCACCCTAAGTAGAAAAATTTCATTTAGAAACAATCTATTCAATTATAAAATAATAATTATCACAATGTTCAATAAATCGCTGATGAAGGCTGAAATGCCAGAAACCGGTCCGATTAAGTTATCAATTTTTGAAATATATGCTTTTTTCTTCTCTACCACGCACCATCTATAATATTAATAGGCTAGGCGATTTCTTGTGACTGATGTTTTGCTCTACCGTTTTTTCCCAATTTTGACCAAACGTATATTATTTGAAAGGTATTTCTTTTTAGCCGTTTTGCAGATTTACAGATTTTTAATTTTTTTTCTTTATTTTGAGTAAATTGCATTTAAAATTGTTACTACCACATACATAAAATTATACAATGCTATGTGTGTGTTTACTAAATTTGTTAATGTATTTGTAATTAAATTGAGTTTGTTTTTTGTGTTGATTTGTGAATTGGCTATAGTTGATAAGCATACTTTTAGGGTCTTTATTTAATGAAAAAATAAAATTTCCTATAATTTGCGCTCGAATTTCGAGGGCTGGAATCTGCTAGTTGAAATAAAAGCATTTATTTTTGTGCTGTTGACAAATTATTCGAAACCATTACTATACAATAATTTAAAACTTTCCCTCTATTTTTAGTTTCAATATTTTGTTGGGTATCACTTATATTTTCTACTGCTTTACAACGCCTGTAGTCGATTAAAATGTTGATGTTATCCATTGAACTTTTTTGACACTCTGATTTAACTGTCTCTATAAGAACTGTCTTTTTCGTATAATTTCGTATACATATTTTTCGATCTACAATTTCCCACAGATTATCTATGGGATTGATTACAACACTGGAGGTGTGTTTTGGGTCATTGTAATATTGGAACTTCCAGACCAAGGCCATATTGTTTTACAGGTAAGGTTACATTACGTCATTTAGAATTTGCCTGTATCCAATTCCAGTTAGGGTATCTTTCACTACATGAATTGGACCCATTCCTTGGCCCGAAAAGCAACATCATACCAAAATATTGCCACCGCCAAAGTTTACAGTTTTATTTGCATATTTCGGGTCTAGTCTTTTTCATTTTGGTTGTCATACAAACGTTCTTCCATCAGTATTCCAAGTCCGTCTCGACCAGTTCATGTGTGAGCCTACCGCCTATATGGTGAATTGTCACCGTACCTCTTTCACGATATTTCTTGTTGATTTTTGAAATTGTGGACTTATTCCTAGAAAATTTATCACACATTTTCTTTTGCTAATGACCAGCAATAAAATCACCTATTACTCTGGTTTTAAACTCTTCACAAGACTTTAGTCCTGCCATTATTTTATAATAATTAATTATAATATTAAAAAATTTTAAAATACAATTCCACTTAAAAAGCAGTTGAAAGAAAACTTCAGAAACTATAAATATTTAAATTACGGTTAAGAATTTATACATTTTCTTTAATACCATCTGATATTTTTATTGTTTTAATCAACTTTGGTACAGAAGTTTAAGCGTATCCATTGTTTTGTCGTCTCTCAAAAAATAATATTTTATCGTTTGTCTTATTTATTTTTTTGAAATTGTCTTTTTTGTGACAAATTTTTTATCTCTCAATAGAAAACACACCAATGACTGATTTCGTAAAGAAATGTATAATTTTACTACTTAACGCGATATTATTAAAAAACAAAATAGGAAAATTCAGAATTTTGAATTCTGTATGTGCACCAAATCAACTTTTGAAATGTTATCTAACCATAAATGGTAATAAATATATATTATTATAAATATTATTATATTTTCAAGATAGAGTTGTACATGTAATAATACTGTACAACAATTTTCGCACTGTTGCACAGTGTAATTTACCTTTAAATAGAATTTAAATTAAAAGTTCATTGCTTTTGTTTTTTTTTTATCTGAATATATGATTATAATTTCCTATTTATTATTTTTTTAGAAAACCAATGATACTTTTTATATAGACAGAATTAATTTCCGTCTAAATAATGCATTACACTGTACAACAATCCGAAATTAGTGAAAAAAATTTGAAGTAATCGGCAAAAAACGGTTATTCGATCCTTCATAAAATAAGCATTATCGAAATCTTTCACTTCATAATTAACACCAACATCTTTCGACAAGCCAATTACAGCATCTGTAGCGTTAACTCCATTATCCACTTTTAAACCACTTATAATGCAGTCATTTTTGACACGATGCTCATTTAAAATTTAAACTGAAGATTTAAGAGATAGTACTTCAGTTTTTAATTTTAATATTCTTTTTTCATATCAGAAATTTTTTTTATTTTCGGCTACATCTTTAAATACTTTATCAAACTTTGCTATATAAAATTTATTGATTCAATCAGCTGATCGAGCTTTTCAAGCTTTTCTAATTTTTTCAGTTCAACTTTTATTGTATTTAATTCTCTCCTTATTTCGCCACCTCCTTCTTTACAATTTTGACAGATGAAAAGCTCTTTATCATTTTTTAACAATCTCTCACGTTCTCTTCTAATTAAGCCAGAGCATTGAGAGTGGAAGTTTTTTCCGCAATTGTCGCATCGTTTAAAATTATCAGAATCTTCTTTGATTTCATATTCACATTGATCACAAATAGTTTTTATATTATTTGCATTATTGCGACAAGCTCTTTGCTTGGACATATTCCATTTTAACCACACTTACTGTGATTATTTTATATTTATACAACTTTGAGTTATTTAATGCAGTGTTTATTATAAAATTTTATGAGGAGTGCGAGTAAAAACTACGCTTTTTGCATGCGAGAGTTTGTGCTTTTGTGCTTTAACAAAATCAACAAAATGCTTTCGAGCTGCTGATTGTCCTACAGTCAAACATAATTCAATTGTCAGTTGTATACAAAGCTGTTCATACAACAAACAATAAATATAACAAAATGAATAAAATCGAAATTATTAACGGGTTAAATAAAGTAATTACTATAGTAGGCATCGCGTTTAATGCCTATCAGCTGATTCTCCTGTCATCTGATTTTTCTCGTACAGAAAATAGAATCAATTCTATTGCCCTTGCGAGTGTTTTTACAACCTAAGTTGGCAACGCCACACAAAAAAGATTTACTATTGATCTCGCTTCCACATATAGAAAAAATCATACTGCCTCAATCTCGTTTTTTCTCGCACTCGCAACTCGCCGTTATGTATTTAGGGCTTAAATATGACCGACTTTAGAACTGGCAAAAAGTACGTTTTATTGCAAGGATTGGCAACAGTTTTAAACCGATTTTAAATTTTTGAACAGTTTTAGAAAGATGAATAGTTATACTCTCCTTATATATACTTGTTTATATTAAATCTATGTTTATACATTTGATAAACGCATGTGAAAATATTTTCCAAAATATTTTTAGTTTTATTTTAAATTTTTAAAATCTGCTACCTTTATTATTATTATTATTATTATTATTATTATATTGTTTTATTGAATTGCTATCACAACAAGAATAAATCTTATAAATTACAGTGATAGCAAGTAACATTTGTAATATTAACATTGAGTTACAGTAAATTTCGAGATTAATAAAAATAAAGTAAATTAGTCATAAAAATTAACATAATAATGAACATAATAAAGTTGACATTTAACATAGATTCAAACAAAAAATTTTTTAAGTTCCTTTTTGAAAAGTAATGCGTTGCTTTGTACTTGGATATATGATGGTAAATTGTTCCAAAGACACGTGGTGTAGTTGAAAAATTGTCTAGTAGACATTAGATATTTGTATTTTTGTGATATCAAATTTCTTCCACGAGGCGATTGTGCAAAAATAATTTTGTTAAAAAGATATTCTGGGTTCTTCAGATAAATAATCTTATGCATCATTAAAAGGCTTTTATATTTTAGTAAATCTTTAAAACTTGTATTATATAACTGGTATGAATATGATGATATACTATCTCGTCTACCTCTGTTGAAAACGTATCTGGCTATATTATTATATGTGACCTCGAGGCGATTAAAGTCAATAGTGTCGCAATTTGCAAATATTTCACACCCGTACAGTAGAACTGGTATTAAATAGGTTTTTGCCAAAAGCATTCTTATTTCAAACGGCGTCGATGATTGCACAGCCCACAAGTTTCTCAACATCCCATGAACTTTACCAGCTGATATATTTATATGGTTAGACCAAGAAAGTTCAGCATTAAATGTGATTCCCAAGTTCGATGATGTTTGAACAAAGTCGATTCTTGAGTTGTTAATATGTAGAAAAATATTGTCATTCACTCTTTTTTTATTACTTCTTGAAATGAAAATACATTTTGATTTGTCAGGGTTTATACATAAGCCATTTGTACATGCCCATTTATGTATATTATCCAAGTCACTATTAATACAGTCAGAACAATGTTGAACATCTTCTATTCTGCTGCTTAAGTACAACTGTACATCATCAGCATACATTTGTACGCCACAGTAATTCAGAACCTCAGGCAAATCGTTAATATACATACAGAAGAGCAATGGACCAAGAATGGACCCCTGAGGCACACCTCTGTCAATATCCGCTGCTTTAGAAGTCACTCCATTTAAAGAAACCACTTGTTTACGATTAATAAGGTAAGAGGAAATAAGTTTATTAGCCGAACTTGAGAAATTAAAGATTTTCTCGAGTTTAGTGAGTAGAATCGAGTGATCAACAGTATCGAAGGCCTTACTGTGATCTAAAAGCACAAGAAATGATACCATATTCTTATCCAGCTTTGATCTAATTTCTTCCACTACATCGATCAAAACCGTAATGCAGCTTCTGTCCTGTCTAAACCCAGATTGTCTATCCGTAAGGAGATGTTGATTCTTTAAATACTCATTCATTTGCCGGTACATAAGATTTTCCATAACCTTGGATAAAAATGGTAGTATCGCAGTAGGTCGGAAGTCGCTGTTATTCTTTGGAATAGGAATGATTTTTGCTTTTTTCCACATATCAGGAAAAATTGATTTTGTTAATATTGTATTAATTAAATACGTAATAAATGGAAGAAGTTTAGGAACGACAATTTTTAAAAATCTTGGATTAATTTCATCTAAGCCCACAGCATTTGACTTAATTGATGTAATACTTTTAAGAACTTCAGATTGATCCACACATCGAAAATCAAAACAGTTCTCAATAGGCACAGTATGAATTTTTTCGTACTCATTTTCAGTTGGTTTATTCACTTGAATTTCGACAAATTGTTTGTTTAACTTATCAACGTCCACATCAGAACCAACAGTGCAAGGATTTCTTTTCCCAATACCTATTTCACGGATCTCTTTCCATTTTCTCTTGCTATCAATAGCTGAAGAGAATTTCTGTCGATAATAACTGGATTTTGCAATATATATGCAGTTCACAACTTCCTTTCTAATGGATTTGAATAATGCATGTAACTCAGGCGTTTTAAATTTCTTCCAACGTTTATATGCCAAATCTCGTTTATCAATTAAACGTTTTATAATTGAAGTAAACCAAGGTGGCTGTATAGGTTTAAGTGTTCTTGTTTTTTCAGGCACAATTTCATAAAATATTGTGAGAAGGTTATTTTGAATGAAGGCAATTTGATCATTAACATTCTCAAGACCATAAATTGAATCCCAATGAACGCAATCAATACGCTGGTTTAACGCTGTATAGTCAATGCCACGAAAATCTCTATAAGTGTAATGTACATCTTCATTGTTAACATAGGTATGATATATCATAAAAATTAAGTCATGCTTCGAAAAAACAGGGGCAGAAAATTGATCGTAAAGCAGTATTTTGCTTTTATGATTAGTAAAGAATACATCAAGTAAACTGTTCGAGCCACTTGGATAATGGGTTGGAACGATCGTATTAACAGGCAAAAGACCGAGCGTTTGCATGGGCTCTGAAAGTGACTTATCAACTAGCAGGTTACTATTGAAATCACCACAAATGATTACGTCATTGTACAATAAGGACAGAGATTCAATTTTATCAAACAAGTCTTTGGTATCAATAAAGTTATACGGTCGATATACGCAGGCGGCAAGAATTTTTTCTTTATCCTTCGTGGTTAATTCAAGAAATAGAAACTCAATCTCACTAGTAGGCTCTGATCTTAGCTTTACACAACAATTTATCTCTGTTCTCACATAAATTGAGACACCACCAGCGTTTGCTATCCTATCAGCACGAAATAGTTTAAATCCCGGCAAATTGAAAATTGAATCATTGACTGAGGAATCGAACCAGGTTTCAGATACGCAGATGACGTCAACTCCAGAGGCAACAAAAATATATCTAAACTCATCTATCTTGTTATTAAGACTTTGTGCATTTATATGAACAATTTTGAGTCCAGATTTTTGTTTCGCCAGAATCCTTACCATGTTAAAAACGTTATCTTTGGAACTATAACTATTACCACAAATCATATATCACAGATTTTAAAGCAACACAATTGTATGTTATTAGAATAAATGGTAATAAAAAAGGAACAAAACTAATACAAATTTTAAAATTAATAAAATAATTGAAAAGAAAAATTAAGGAGAAATAGATTAAAGTTATTTTAAAATGGAAAAAAGTAGATAAAAAGTAGAAAATCAAAAAATATTTATATAAAATGTATGAAGTGATCAGAAAATTATTAAATTTTATAAAAAACATATATCAGGCACCATCATTTCTATCTGGCATCGCTTCATCATGAAATTCATCATTGTTTCGAAAAGGAAATAACTCTTTTAATATTTCTATTGAGGGTATACATAATGATTCATCGCTTCCCAGTTTTCGAATATATACAAGGCCCCTATTTGTATGAGCAGACGATATCTTATTTTCATTTTTCAACTTACGAGCAGCGATTAAAATGCGATGGTTTGCTGGGGTGAGATTTTCGTTGACGAAAAACGGTTTTGAACTCATAATTCCGATTTGATTTAGTTGCAATGAAGATTTGGTTGATTTAATATGTGTAGTTATCATTCTAAGCATATAGTTTCGGTCATATGGGCTATTGAATTTAATTATTATTGGGCCATCCTCAATATTCTTTCTATTTCCAATATTTTTAACACGATAAATATTTTTAAATGATATAGGTGCAATTTTAACGGCTTCACACAATTTTTCATAAATTATAAATAAATTGTCATTGTATATGTTCGCACTTGGTATACCAGTAATCCTAATGTCACTGGCAACTATAGAATTTTCTTGCTTTTGCGCGGACAATTTCAGAGTGAATATTTCGTTCTTAAGTTTTTTTAATTTCATTATGGTGTGCTAGATTTTTATTTACAACTGTCTCTAGTTCTGTTACTCTGTCTTTTACATTGTTTATGTCTATGTTAACAGATTCCAAGAGAGTGTCAATATCAGTTTTCATTTCACTGAATCTCTTGTCGAATTCATGTAAGAGATCTTGTTTAGTTTCTAATACTTTATTATTGAATCTATAATATTAATAGGCTAGGCGATTTCTTGTGACTGATGTTTTGTTCTACCGTTTTATCCCGATTTTGACCAAACATATACTATTTGAAAGGTATTCCTTTTTAGCCGATTTGCAGATTTACAGATTTTTAAATTGTTTCCTTTATTTTGAGTAAATTGTATTTAAAGTTGTTTCTAACACATGCATAAAATTATACAATGCTATGTGTGTGTTTATTAAATTTGTTAATGTTTTTGTTTTTTGTGTTGATTTTTGAATTGGCTATAATTGATTAGCATACTTTTAGCGTCTTTTTTAATGAAAAAATAAAATTTTCTAGAATTTGGAATCTGCTAGTTGAAATAATTGTTTTTCGTATTTTTATTCAAAATACGTTTAATAGTGTCTAAATTCAGTTCTTGTTTGTTAGAATCGGTTAGAAATTGTTAAAGTTGAATCTGTTTATTTTAAATTAAATTTTAATTCTTACTAGTATGTGCGAAATATACATACTTCTTTAGACGCAAATAATTTTACCGTTACTTTTTATTCACTCGCACCATTCAAAGATTTAAAACCGGTTAAAAACTGATTTAGTTTATTCTAAAAACTTACACTCCGTCATTTTAAAAGTATATTAAATTTTTCAATTTCGTAACACAATATTTTTTTTGCTTTTAAATGCATTTAAAAATTAATCGACTTATCTTATTAATCGACACAAATTTATCGGATTATGTGCTAGGCGAAAACCAAAATTTTGAAGTTTTTCAATCGATACTTTTTTTTTTACCAATTAATCGAATTACACTCAACCAGTTGACTACCCAACTTTAGATGGAACTTATTCACCAAAGGTCAAAGATCGGCATACTCTTGTTGAGGTTAACCCACGTTGAAAATCGTAAAAAAAAATTATTCGACGAAAATGTCCACGATTTAGTTTAATTTTTTGTCCAATATGAATTTTTCAATTCTCTGTAAAAAAAAAAAGCAAAACGTTCTGAATAAAAGTCCGATTTGAAGTACCTACACCGATGAAGCCTTTGCATAAGTCACCTCACCAAGTGTACCCATCATTAAAATATTTTGGACCTAATACCCATATAAAACCTTTTTTTTTTTTTTGTAATTTTCAACAAAGTTTAATCTTTAAAGCATTGCATTTTTAAGGAATATTTAATGCATTGCTATTCATCGCAACAACGCAGTTTTTGTCGTATTATTAAAATGCATATAAAAAGTAGTCAGTTCCTAAATACAATCATGAGCTTTCAATGACTATTTTTTGTTTGAATTTTAATATTCATAACAGAGTTGAAACTACTTACATTGAAGAGCGCCTAAATTATTGTTGAAGTTGGGCATTGAAGTTACCTTCATTATTTATAGAGATAAAATAGCCCAAGTTTTAATGTACGTGTTTGAAATTGATAAAATAAAATTCGAAATCAATGCTATTTCTCTCATTAGGAGTGAAAATTATTTTTAAAACCAATTAGTTGGTCACTTACTGAAACGCATAGATGTAATAAGAATGGCATAACGAATCCATACATAAATATTATTTTTATACCCTATACCATTATGTGGTCAGGGTATAATGAGTTTGGGCTGATGTTTGTAACTACCAAAAATATTTGACCCAGACCCATCTGTCCGTCTGTACGTCCTTCTGTGTGTCTTGTAATCAAACACAGGTCGCAAATATTAATATATTTTGACGAGATTTGGTATATAAACTTCTATCGATGAAGGCTATTGAAATTGATAAAAATCGGTGGATGTTCAGACCTTGCCCCATAAAAATTATCCCTATGAAATCGACCTAAATTGCCATAAGATTCAAATTATTGTATAGATCTCGTTCAATTTATGTTTGCATGTGTCCATTAATCAGTAGTCCAAAAAGAAACCCTGTAAGACAATGCTTAGTCATAGCCCCGATCTAGGGCGACTATAATTTTCTTACTTGTTTTTTACAGAAACTGTTTTAACCTTGAAAACAATTTTTTTGGAAATAATTTTTAATTTTTATAGTTAGTTTATAAGCAATAAGAAAGCTCTCGAATGAGATATAATAATTTTATTGAACAGGGGCAGCAATGCCAATTTTTGTGCAGCAAAACACGCAAAACAGAAACTACTAAATTATAATGAAACGAAAAGCGCTAAAAAGCTGATATTTCATGGTATTTTTTGTATTGCAATTGTTCATTTCAAAATAAAACCGTATCCATTTTCTTCCTCATGTGAAAGCAACAGTACTAGGGTGGTCCCATAACTACCTGTCCTGACATATCTGTGGTTTTCTGGAATAACTGCGTATGTCCATTTTTGTCAGTTTTGAGTTAACGATGCCAAATATATTAATTTTTAACCCTCTTTACATGTGTTAAATTTTTTTTTAATGTTGACCACTTCTGAGTTTTTTCTTTAAATAACGACGTACCTTAAATGTTTATTAAAATAATTTGCCGCACTAATGACGTATGTTAACCTACGTTTGATCGCTGACAAATTATTTTCTCAGAAAACGACACATAGCGAGATACGTTGTTATTAATGAAAAAAAAATGCAAAATAATTTTGGATTACTTTTCAGTTTATAACCACTTATAAAAACTTTGGTGTTTATTTCTGTTATTTTTTGTCACTATTATTCTCGATACGTTGTTATATTCTCATCCTTAGTCCCGTTAACTTTTTGTTGTCAAATAAAAAATCCATTTTTCAACTTATGTCTACATGGGTGGTTGCATTGATAGTTTTCTTTTTCAAAGAAAACGACGTTTGTCGACATAAGTTGTTTTATCTGCACATACTTTAAGTGTAATTTACATATTGTTTTTCGTCCTTCTCTAGGATCTATTCCTCTGAAGATTTTTGACTCAAAATTTTATATAAAGTATATATTGCCCATATCTGCAGGACTGTTAAATAAAAAGCTCTAAAAATTTTATATCAAGCCCATAATTTCCAATATAACGTTTTTTGGTTCCCCTGAACATTTTGATTTTATGACATACGCGGTTATTCTAGAAAACCACAGATATAAAAAGGCGGCTTTAGTTTGAAAAAATCTACTTTGGCGACAAGTAGCAATCTTATAAGACATATGCTTTAAGTTTCAAGGCGCCACGTTATTTAGTATTTTTTTTTTTTGAGCCATCAAAAGTAAATGATCTCAGTGAACATGTAATTCAATACTTTCATTTGGAAGGTTTCAGTCTAACCAATGTTCATGCCGAGTTAGATTATACACTGGGGGAGTATCCACATAATGGTATTGATCATCGGCTGAAGGTGCGTGAGCTAGCTGAAATGATATACATTTCAAAAAGTGCTACATATTAACCGAAAATTTGGAGTTGAGAAGGCGTCCGCAGGATGGGTGCAGCGTTTGCCCAAAATAGAACAAAAACAGCGTCGTGAAGAATTGTCAATAGAGTGTTTTTCGATTTTTCTCCACAATAAGGCCGAGTTTTTGCGTCGATTCGTAACCATGGATCAGACATCGATCCACCACTTCTCACCTGACACAAAGGAACAGTCAAAACAGTGGGCTGAAATGGGAGAATCATATCCAAAGATGGCGAAGACAGTTCTATCTGCGGGCAAGATTATTGCGTCTGGTTTTTGGTATGCGCGTTAAATATTTTTTATTGATTATCTTCAAAAAGAAAAAACATTCAACGTGGAGTATTATGCTAATTTACTGCAGCGTTTAAGTGATGAAATTGAGGAATATAGACCGCATTTGGCGAAAGAGAAGGTGTTGCTTCATCAAGACAATGCACCAGTTCACACATCCTTAATCGCCACAATTAGCTCCTTCTGACTATTTGCTATATCCATACTTCGAAAAATGTTTCGATGGTAAACGATTTGCTAACAATGATGAGCTGGAGCCTGCGGTTGATGGCTAATATAAAGAGCTAGACAGTTCTTACAAAAACAGGGTATCGAACCCACTGAATATGGTTGGGAAAAGTGTATCGAGCTTAAAGGGGATTATGTTGAGAAAAAAAGAAAAAAATTTCCAAATTTGTTGTGTTTTCTTTGTTAGGTCGGGACTGCCCTCATATTGAGACCGCCCTTGTTTTGGTTTTATATATTTTTTTTTATGTGTGTAAACATCTATACGCGCAGGGGGGTAAATTCCAAAAACAGCGTAACATGTGAGCCGTAAGACAAAATCGATGTGACTTATGATTGTATTGGTGAAAAAATTATGATATGTAATAACCTGTTTGAAAATGAAAAATGAAAAATTAAAAATGAGAAATAAAAAATGAAAAATGAAAAATAAAAAATAAAAAATGTAAAATAAAAAATTAAAAATAAAAATTAAAAAAAAAAAATTAAAAATGAAAAATGAAAATCGAAAAACGAAAAAAAAAAATAAAAAAAATAAAAAATGAAAAATGAAAAATTAAAAATGAAAAATAAAAAATCAAAAATAAACAAGTAAGAAAATTATAATTATATGATACCCTATACCATGCGTTTAGAGACCCTATCTCTTAGGCCCAACGAACTGGATATAGAAAATAAGCATAAACCAAATTTGAGTGGGATTTTTATTAATTTTTTCGGCTGCAGATATAAAAAAGTTCATATCGGATGATATATCTATATGGGGACTAGGCCCAAAAATAGACCGATCCTGACCATGTTTCGTAAAGTCTCTTGTATTTTGCAAAAATATATACAAACAAAATTTGAGAAGAATCAATGCAATATTTTTGTTTTTTGATAGATTTAAGTGAAGATCGGGAAGCAGCTCTATATGGGGCCTATGACTAAGAGTTGTCCCATAGGAATCATTTTTGGACTACTCATTAGTGGATGTAATAAACGCATACAAACCCAATTTGACTAAGATTTGTATGATAATTTGGATATTATGGCAATATATGTTGATTTCATAGGGGTCATTTGTATGGGGGCTAGGTCTGAACATGGACCGATTCTGACCAATTTCAATAGCGTTCATTCCATGGCCGATGAAAGATTAAATACCAAATTTCATCAGAATATATTCATATTTGCGACCTGCAGTTTGATTACAAACTTTACATGGACACACAGACGGACGGACGGACGGACGGACGGACGGACGGACATCGTTAAATCGAATCAGATGGTGATTCTGATTCGATCGGTATAATTAAAGATGGGTATAGGTCAAATATTTTTGGTTGTTACAAACAGCAGCACAAAGTCACTATACCCAAACCACATAGTGGTATAGGGTATAAAAATGAAAAATGAAAAACGAAAAATAAAAAATTAAAAATAAAAATGAAAAATGAAAAAATAAAAAATAAAAATAAAAAATGAAAAATTATAAAAGAAAAATAAAAAATGGAAAATGAAAATTGAAAAATGAAAAATAAAAAATAAAAAATGGAAAATAAAAAATGTAAATGAAAAATAAAAAATTAAAAATTAGAAAAATTAAGAATTAAAAATAAAAAATGAAAAATGAAAAATGAAAAATGAAAAATAAAAAATGAAAAATGAAAAATAAAAATTGAAAAGCAAAAAAAAAAATTATAAAAGAAAAAGAAAAAATGGAAAATGCAAAATGCAAATTGAAAATGAAAAAATAAAAATGAAAATTTAAAAATAAAAAATGAAAAATGAAAAATAGAAAATGAAAAACGAAAAATTAAAAATGAAAAATAAAAAATGAAAAATGGAAATTAAAAAATGAAAAATAAAAAATTATAAATAAAAAATGAAAAATAAAAAATAAAAAACGAAAAATAAAAAATAAAAAATGGAGAATGAAAAACTAAAAATGAAAAATTAAAAAATAAAAAATGAAAACTGAAAAATAAAAAATGCAAAATGGAAAATGAAAAATTAATAACCAAAAAAAAAAAATTGAAAATAAAAAATGAGAAATGAAAAAGAAAAATGAAAATTTGAAAAATAAAAACGAAAAATTAAAAATTAACCGGTTGAAATAATAAATATTTTTATATTAGCAGAGCCCCTGCAGTTGATTGCTATAAGTGATATATAGAAGACGTTTTCTGTTTGATTTTAAAAAAGTGCCATAAAAAATATTTAATTACTAGACGTTTACACATATTCCCTGTGATCGGACTCACATGATTTTTATACCCTATACCACTATGTGGTTTGGGTATAATGACTTTGTGCTGCTGTTTGTAACTACCAAAAATGTTTGACCTAGACCCATCTTTTACTATACCGATCGAATCAGAATCACTATCTGATTCGATTTAACGATGTCCGTCCGTCCATCCGCCCGTCCGTCCGTCCGTCTGTGTGTCCATGTAAAGTTTTAATCAAACTGCAGGTCGTAAATATGAATATATTCTGATGAAATTTGATATATCAGCTCTTTTCGGCCATAGGATGAACGCTGTTGAAATTGGTGAGAATCGGTCCATGTTCAGACCTAGCCCCATACAAATGACCGCTATGAAATCAACATAAATTGCCATAAGATCCAAATTATTATGTAAATCTTAGTCAAACTGAGTTTGTATGTGTTTATTACATCCATTAATCAGTAGTCCAAAAATGATCCCTATTGGACATATCTTAGTCATAGGCCCCAGATAGAGCTCCTTCCCGATCTTCACCTAAATCTATCTAAAAACAAAAATATTGCACTGATTCTTCTCAATTTTTATTTATATATATTTTTGCAAAATACAAGAGACTTTACCAAATATGGTTAGGATCGGTCCATTTTTGTGCCTAGTCCCCATATAGATATAGCATCCGATATGAACTTTTTCATATCTGCAGCCAAAAAAATTAATAAAAATCCACTCAAATTTGATTTATGCTTATTTTCTATATCCAGTTAGTTGGGCCTGAGAGGTAGGGTCTCTAAACGCATGGTATAGGGTATCCTGTAGTCGGTCTATACCGACTATAATTTTCTAACTTGTTTTTTATATATTTCTTTATTTTAGTAGAAATATTGGATGGAATTTTATAATTAGCACGATATTTATTATAAAATTTTAATCTTTATAGTCTGTATTTAACTGGACAATCCAATAAACGGATAATCATTGACCGATTTTTTGAAGTGAAGTATTTCAATTTCAAATAAATCGAATCTGCCCAGAGTTTTCTATTTACTTAGTTTTAAATTATTACGATAATTTCCGTATTCTTCGAGCTCTTTGTACACTCTTTCTTTTAGCTCAATCTCTCTGTTTGTCTGTCTTGGAGCAACCCCGTTCCCCTTTTCCAATTGATCTGAAACTTGGCCCATAGTCTTGTTGTGACTACAGATTAATTTTGTGGTAGTCACGGCAGAGTCGCGGCAGCCACGGAGTGATCTAAATGTCATTTCCCCTCATCCGACAGTCACGGAGAGATTCAAAACTCATATGCATAAGGAAAGAAAGAGTTTTAATAAAAACATGTTTATAAATTTTCAAAATTTTTTCAAAATGTTTGTGTTGCTGTTGTTTTTAGAATATGCTAAGAGCACTTAAAAAGGCAACTGGAAAGCGCCAATTCAGCGTTAAGCGCTTTTTTGATCATGATCATCATGATTGATGATCATCAAAGGGCGCTAAAAATAGCATCGCTGAATAATGGCTTCGCAAGGTGTTCCAACCTGCCTTTTCTATAAAAAAAAATTTTTATAAAAGTCCAACCCTATATATGATAAGCCTTGCTAAATTCCCTTTAAATGATCAGTCCTTATCCGGAGTCTTATAGATACCATTTAATCCAGTTTTGATTAGTTTTAAAACACATGCTTAAATAATTAACTAAATATAAAGACAGTCATTTAATATTTCTTGAGAAATTTACCCATCTCTATCAAATATACTCGTAAGTACATACATATACAATATCAACAGTAGTTTCTCTAGTTTTAACCAAAAGTCCATACCTACGTCTGTCTGTCCATTGAAGAATTGCTTCATTTTTATTACCTTGATAACAAGCACACATGGGATTTAATTTTCCCATTATATCGACATAAAAAAGAACAAGTTAAAACAAAAATAAAATTAAAGCCATTCAATAAGAAAGTAATCTTATATAAAATGTAGCCTTCTTATGAGTACAAGATTTTATTTACTTTTTAAATCTTATGCATTTATACACACATAGAAAGAAACGAGTATATGTAAGCTTAACATGTGGGTTTAACAACTCCTCAAACGTGGCAACTTACAAAAAAAAAAAAATACTGGGTTTCCTTCTTTAAAGTTGAAACTAAAAGATAAGATATTCAAAGAAATATTTTTATTAAGTTTTGCCTTTACGTTGTTTCCCAGCAAAATTAGTTTCAGTATTCATTTAAAAAAATACTTATATGAAACCTCAATCTAAACTCATGTCTCTCGCAAAGGAAACCTTCTTTGCCAGAGTAAAAAATTGTAAAGTACTCTGGTATGTATAACGAATAAAAATGCAAGCTAACTAAAAAAGATTTCTCTATAAATAAATTGAGATTTTCAAAATTGAGTCTGTATTTGCAGTGGTTTATTACAAAATTTATTTGTAATACTCGTACCATGTTTGTGTAAGTTTACACTTGTATACCTGGTGAGCTGTAATGAAACATTGAAAATTGAAAAAATAAAAAGATTGAAAATTGTAGATTTTAACAATAACAAAATGTAAGTTTTATTTAATAACTAATTTTAAAGGAAATTCAGGATAACAGTTATTGTATTTTAAAAATATCTTGAAATTGAAAAAGAAAATTACCTAAGAAACTTTAAATTTTCTGAATAATTATGTTTTTATACCCTATCCCAATACTAAGTTTATTTTGATGTTTGTAACTATTAAAAATATTTGACCTATACCCACCCAACTTTTTTATACCAATGAACTCAGAATAACGGGTTTGTTAAGTTTATAATCAAGATACAGGTCCTGATGTTTTGATGAGACATCATTGGTGAAAATTGGTCCATCTTAAGACCTAGCCTCCATACATATAACACCTACGAGATTAAACCTATGATCCAAATTATTATATAGATATCGGTCGAATCTACCAAAAAAACAAAAATATTACATAAATCTTTCTCATTATTAGAAATCTTTGAAAAATATGTCAGTTATTATGTTTAATAACAATCCTGTTAATTTTTTTTTAGTGTGATTAAAATGAGTGATGAAATAGAAGTAAAAACTAAAATTATAAAATATTCCCAACAAAATCAAACTTGGTCCCACAAAAAGTAGGGCAACGAATTAAAGGTGTGCCGCCAAACTGTTTCTAATGTTATTACAATGTATCAGGAGCATTTGACCATTGATAAGAAACCTGGATCGGGTAGAAACGATTGTTCATGATGTTTTTAAGGTTAAGAAAATAGAATGAATATTGAAAAGAAAACCAGCTCGATTGGCTCAGTGCTCGCACTGTTTGGTGCGCAAAATTAAAGGCAGTTAAATGCTTGAAAATCTACAAAGTCGAATATTTTGCAGACAGAAACTCTGTAAAAAAACAATGGAGACCAAAAACAGAGCAAGGAAATTGAAATCATTATTAAAAAAAAAAAAAAAATGCTGCTGCATAATGGACGACGAAACGTATGTCGAGGCAGAAGAAACAAGTTATTTGTTACAACGGCCTCTATGTTTACCGAAATTTAAATTACTGAGTGTTTACCAAATAGGCTCCTTTCAAAAGCCTACACAATTCCACATATTTTTGGCCCGATTTGACATACTGGTACTACGATAAGAAAGCTTTTGAAAGGAACAATAACTTCGTTTTTGTACCATGATAGGCAAATCCTCCAAACTGCTAAAGCCAGGGGGGAAGATATTATACTCTTGTGAAATGGGAGTTGAGGAGTACTAAAAAGGTGTCCCAAAATTTTTAGATTTTAAATGGTGATGGACTATCTATTTCAAAAAAGTGACAGAAAACACAATAAAATACCTAATGGAAGAGTTTTCGAAAATGTTCATAAAGTTCTTAAGTAGGGATTAGAAATATAAAAGATATCCGATTTGTAAGCTTTAATATTATTATAAAATTTACTAAATACGGTAATGATCGCTCCATCTTTGACTTGGTCAAAAAAAAAAAAAATAGTATCCGATATGAACTTTTTCATATATGGAGGGCACAAATTAATGCAATTTTATTTATTCTTATTTTCAATATATAATTATGAACTCAGAGAAGTTGGATCTCGTACGAAAGAGTCGTACGATTGTTTTCTAACTCTCGTGTGGGCAGCCAAGTAAGAAAATTATAGTCGGTCTAGACCGACTTGTAGATACCCTATACCATGCGTTTAAAAACCCTATCTTTTAGGTCCAACTAATTGGGTATAGAAAATAAGCATAAAGCAAATTTTAGTGGCATGGTTATTATTATTTTTTTTTTTCTTTCGGATATGAAAAAGTTCATATCGGATGATATATTTATATGGGGGCAAGGTTGAATAATGGACCCATCTTGACCACTTCACTTCATGACTTTTTGTATTTTACTTTTATTTCAAAATAATTTTATTTTTTCGTCAGTTTATATTTTTGCAGTTTATATTCTTTTTAATATTTTTAAATTTGATGAAATAACTCTTTTAAGTGTTATGCCCGTTTTCTCAATAGGCGATTATCTTTTATCCCAACGAGAAACTGCCGATTAAAGAAATTTGGGTTTCTCAATGTCTGGTTTGCTTCTATTTTGTCGCAAAGCTAACCGGCGCTCATCTGCCAATTATTTATTTATCGTACAGATAAATTATTCTCCCAACTTTCATATCAATTTTGAGAGGCATTGCCAACTGAAAATAATGTTTTTGTCTGTACATTGAGAAAACCAAAATTGTTAACCGGTAGTTTATCGGTCCAATAAATTTATGTTCTGATTAAGTAACAGGCAGTTTGACGATACATTGAGAAAACCGGCATTAGAGCTTTAGTTTTCATTTATAATGAATTTTAATATTTAATTGTTATCACAACATGTCCAAATGCATGGGAAATTTGAATTGTTACCCTAAAGGATCCATTTTGAAAATAAAATGATCATTCTTTTACTGAATGCGAAACAAACCGGTCTTGAAAATTTCTTCGCTTGCGTACGTTCAAAGTTGTGAGTTTTAAAATAGTTCGCCATATTTAAGAAAATATAATTTTAAAGATTAAAATTAAATTAAAATTGTATTTTAATGTGGTAGCTAATTCCTAGTAGGGTGGCGAACCGTTGAGTTCTAGGGCGGATGGCTATGCGTCCGATGGATGTAGCTGCTTCAATAAAAGGCTGCACCTCAACAGTGCTAAAAAAGGGGTTAGTTAATTTATAATTTTTCGCCAAATGGAGAAATTATAAAGGCTTTGTAGGTGAGGAAGTTAGGGTTTATGGTTTAAAATAAAAAAAAAAAATGTTTTATAATTGATGCTCACCATTCGGGTGTTAGAATCCAAGTGATTTTACAATTTTAAAAAGGCATCGGTTAAACTTACAAATTTAAATGTAGATAAATATGCTAAATTTTGTAATTTTCAAAAACTAACTCAAATTCAACGAGTAAGATAGAGATTACAATTCATTAATTTTTATCGATAAGTCAAATTTGGATTTTTAAGTAACCGATATAAAGTTTATAATAAAATATGGAAATAATAGTTATTGTTGAAACGTAGTTTAGACAAAAATAATAGTGGTTGCAAAAATTAATTTTGCAACAATTCCTTTAAAAATCTTAAGGAAAAACAGTCAATTTTTTTTTTGCAAAAACATATGCAAACCAAATTTGAGAAAAATTTGTGCAATGTTTTTGTTTTATGAAAGAAGAAGATTGGGATTGGGAAGATTGGGAATCAGCTTCATGTGGCTGCTATGACTAAGAAATATTCTATAAGGTTTATTCTTGAACTACAGGATGTAATAAATACACACAAACTCAATTTGACCGGGTCTATATGATGATTTGGATCTTATGACAATTTATCGATCTCATAGGTTTCATTCATGTCTGAACATGAACTGATTTTCACCGATTTTAATAGCTTTCATCCTTGGGCCAATATGTACTAAATTTAATCGAAATATATTCACATTTGTAGTTCGATTATAAGGTTGACACACAGACGGACGGACGGATGGACAAATGGATGGACGGACATCGCCAAATCGACTCAGAAAGTGATTCTGAGTCGATCGGTATAATAAAAGAAAACTGTTAATATATTTTGCTTCATGAACTTTCGCCCATTTTATCACTGAATTTTAACTTTTTTTTTTTTAATTAAACAGTTAAAGTTCTTCTTTATACCCTATACCACTATGTGGTTTGGGTATAATGACTTTGTGCTGCTGTTTGTAACAACCAAAAATATTTGACCTAGACCCATCTTTAATTATACCGATCGAATCAGAATCACTTTCTGAGTTGATTTAGCAATGTCCGTCCGTCCGTCCGTCCGTCCGTCTGTGTGTCCATGTAAAGCTTGTAATCAAACTGCAGGTCGCAAATATGAATGTATTTTGATGAAATTTGGTACATAGGTAAGCTTTTGTCGGCCATGGGATGAGCGCTATTGAAATTGGTGAGAATCGGTCCATGTTCAGACCTAGCCCCCATACAAATTACCCATATGAAATCGACATAAATTGCCATAAGATCCAAATTGTCATATAGATTTTACTCAAATTGGGTTTGTATGCGTTCATTTTATCCATTAATGAGTAGTCCAAAAATGATCCCTTTGACCCCATATAGAGCTGCTTCCCGATCTTCACTTAAATCTATTAAAAAACAAAAATATTGCACTGATTCTTCTCAAATTTTGTTTGTATATATTTTTGCAAAATACAAGAGACTTTACCAAACATGATCAGGATCGGTCCATTTTTGGACCAAGTCCCTATATAGATATAGCATCCGATATGAACTTTTTCATATCTGCAGCCATAAAAATTAATAAAAATCCCACTCAAATTTGGTTTTTGCTTATTTTCTATGTCGAGTTAGTTGGGCCTAAGAGATAGGGTCTCTAAACGCATGGTATAGGGTATCATATAGTCGGTCTAGACCGACTATAATTTTCTTACTTGTTTTTTGATGAAATTGTTTCAATTCTTCTTAGTTGCGGAGCATTTGGGGCGTTGATGCCTTTAAATTTAAATGTTAATCGTAATGTGAGACGCTACATAATTTGCCCTCCCGATGGGGTTTTTCTAATTTATTTACATTTTTCTTAGATGCTTTCTGATTGGAAGTCGCGAGATAAGCGTTTGGCTGCCGTACGCTACCTTCAACGGTAAAGTAAGAATTGTCATCCATCATACATTTGTATTTAAAGGAATCTTTTTCATTCTATTTTTATATTATTCTCTACTAATTTAACTGTCTTTTAAATGATATATTTTTGATGTTCTTGAAATGCCAAACAGTTTAATTTTTTATTTTGGACGGATTTTGTTCACAAAATTTACAAACTATGATATTGTACTACGCTCCAATTCATTGTGCGATATTTTGAACTTATTGAAAAAAAGAAAAACAATATGATTCTATTTTCGTGTTGACAAATGCAATTGGAAAAGTTGTCCGTCCAATTGTATAAAAATTGAGGTCGTGAACGTGATTTCCGCAGACGGGTAGCTCCGTTTGTTATAAGGATTTTTATAAATAATTATTATAAACAGAATGACAAACTTATATAGAAATAACCTCTTCACAATTGTGTTGAATCTATCAGAATAGTCGCACGATCGCTTTAAGTTCTGTTTTGGTTTTGGCAAGTGCTATTCGCATATGTGTTAATGATTTTTTGTATATTTTTTTATTATTGTTTTTTTTTTCTTAATTTAACGAATTGCGTTTTGAATAACTCTACATTCTAGGTGTTATTGGTTTTCTTTAATTATATGAAGACAACAAAGAGATTTGGCCAAGTAACTACATTAGAGGTTTCTTTTAATTTGAGCCCCTGCTGACTAGGGTGCACCAAAATCACTTCCCGATTCCAATTTTAATATAATCTTTGAAAACTTTTAATAGTTTACTTAATTCCGTTTAAGACTTTATTGCTTCAAAAACTTAATTACAGTGGATGTCCAATAGTACGTACTTTCGTTTCCATGAATTTCCAATAGTCCGAAAGGCAAATTTTTTTTCATTGGCAGTTTTGTAGTACGAATATTCGATAATACGAATAACTGTATTTTTTTGTAAGAATGTGATTGTTTTAAGTTTTATTTTACAGTTTTTTACTTGATTTTAATACACACACACAGAAAACAGATTCGTTGTTGCAACTGAATTTATTGCCAACCGAATTTTCGTAGTCCCATATACTATCACAATATTCTGTTGCGATTGCTGAATTATATGACACATATTACCGTACAATGGTAAAAGCAATTGACATTATATATTAATTCGATTTTATGAATTATGATATTTAGTTGATACAATGGTATTCTTAATTTTAATTATCGTGATTCTTACTAATACATATTATATATAAAAATCAAAATTTATAATTATTTATTTTCAGTATTTATTATACCCTCCACATCTCAGTGGCAGAGGGTATATATAGGTTTGTCATTCCGTTTGTAACGCATCGAAAAACTAATTTCCGACCCAATAAAGTATATATATTCTTGATCCTTATCACAGCTCGAGTCGATATAGCGATGTCCGTCTGTCCGTCTGTCCGTCTGTCCGTCTGTCCGTGTGTCTGTTGAAATCACGCTCATTCAAAAAAAAAAGCATTTACTTAGGTCAGGTTACGAAAAAATTATTTGCCATAATTCCCACCAGGTTGGTATTGAAATCGGAGTAAATCGGGAGCCTCTGCGCTGAGAAATGAACAAAAGTTTATAGATACCTCTAAAAAAAACATGAAACCTAGTGTTTTCTTGTAATAGTTTAGTGGTTGAACATACAACAACATAAAAAAAGCCACAAAAAAAATGTGATTCATACATATTAACAATAACAAGAACACAACTACCATGAGCTATGTTAATAGTATTGCCACAAACCGAGGTGGAGGGTATCAAAGATTCGGCACAGCCGAATTTAACACTCTTACTTGTTTTTGAATAATTTATACATCTTACATTAAAAGAGATAAAGCATGTATCATATGATAAAAAACAATTTGATAGTTATCCTTGACTTCACTATATAAACGGTTTTGAATTCAAATCGCCAATTTAAAGTTATATATTATTCTTTGCATATTGTCTGCTAAGATTTCTAAAGGAGTAAATATTATAACTACTAAATTTATATTATTATTAAAGCTGTATCCATTTATTAGATAATATTATTTATATATTTTAAAGACATTCGATTCGAACGCATTTGATCTAGGCCATCACATGCACTTTCATAAAATGTTATTTAGTTAGCATAATTGTTTTTGCGAACGATAGTTTAATTACAAGTGAAAACAAGTAAGAAAATTATAGTCGGTCTAGACCGACTATACGATACCCTATACCATGCGTTTAGAAACCCTATCTCTTAGGCCCAACTAACTGGACATTGAAAATAAGCAAAAACCAAATTTGAGTGGGATTTTTATTAATTTTTTTGGCTGCAGATATGAAAAAGTTCACATCGGATGCTATATCTATAAAGGGACTAGGTCCAAAAATGGACCGATCCTTATCATGTTTGGTAAAGTCTCTTGTATTTTGCAAAAATATATACAAACAAAATTTGAGAAGAATCAGTGCAATATTTTTGTTTTTAATAGATTTAAGTGAAGATCGGGAAGCAGCTCTATATGGGGTCAAAGGGAGCATTTTTGGACTACTCATTAGTGGATGTAATGAAGGCATACAAACCCAATATGAGTAAGATCTATATGACAATTTGTAACTTATGGCAATTTATGTCGATTTCATGTGGGTAATTTGTATGGGGGCTAGGTCTGAACATGGACCGATTCTCACTAATTTCAATAGCGTTCATCCCATGGCTGATAGAGGCTTATGTACCAAATTTCATCAAAATATATTCATATTTGCGACCTGCAGTTTGATTACAAGCTTTACATGGACACACAGACGGACGGACGGACGGACGGACATTGTTAAATCAACTCAGAAAGTGATTCTGATTCGATCGGTATAATTAAAGATGGGTCTAGGTCAAATATTTTTGGTTGTTACAAACAGCAGCACAAAGTCATTATACCCAAACCACATAGTGGTATAGGGTATAAAAAGTGATTTTGTGTCGTCGGTCGAAATTAAAAGGTATCTCGAAAACTCACTACTTAAACAATCGTATGATAATCTCCTCGCTATGATAATCGACTTTACACAACCACTGTCTTCGTGGCATTCTAACTAAAAAAAGAAACAGTGATAAGCATCCTGGATGTGGTCCTCACAAACTTTTGTAGCGCTAATACAGGCGTTAGAGGAATTTTCATATACTTCACCGAAATAAAAGCCTGACTATGTTTTGTGTATCTGTACATGTGTATCTTTGACGCAGGGAAGGATAGTACGCTCTTGATTGGCAGATAAGTTTTCTAAACTATAACCATAAATACCGGGAAAAACACATGCCATGGTGATTGGACAACACTATCAGGTTCCATAATAATGAGTATTTCTTGTATACTCTTCTATCATCTACTTTTTACAATAATTTAAAAATTATAAAATTTAATTATCACAATATATTTATTACTTTTTTTGTTATTTTATTTTATTTGACAAATGTCAAATTTAATCAACAATTCGGTCTGGCAAATTATATTCTTTTTTTGTTATTTACAACAGAAATTAAATTTCCTTTCGGATAGAAATACCAAAAGAGGGTACAAATTTGGGTTTCTTTTATTACAACCGAAAAACCGTTCTTAACAAAAATTTTATATATGTATAGTACTCTAAACAATTATTTGTTATAATATCTGCTAAAACATTTTCGGTTTGAAATATGTTGGTATAACTGAATTAGTAATTACATTCGCCAATAATTAGTATTAAAACATTTTATTCTTGGTTTTATTAGGTTACCTCAATTAAATTAGTTTATAAATTTACATAAAGACATTGATTGGTATACGTAACTAATATTGTTGTTTTAGATATCTTCATTTTAAATGTATTGTGATTAGACGATAGTTTTAATAGAACATCTATTTTACTTTTAAATATTCAAGAATTACAATAAAAGTTCTAATTATATTAACAAATTTTTCTAGTTGCAACTAAATTCCAACCAATCTTATTCTGTGTGCATAAAATGTTTAAAGACAAATAGAAGCAAATTTTTTTAGAAAATAAGTTAAAAATTATACAGTTAAGACAGTGAAAGTTGAAAATCTCTATATGAAATTTTTAGCAAGTATGGATTATCTAATTAAACCATTTTCGCTATAAGAAAACAGTGCAAAACAGAATACCGCCATATGAGTGGTTTTTATGCCATATTCCAGTAGGGAGTACGCAGTTAAAATGGCTGGCTCACCAAATTCAAAAAACTATAGTAAAATATTACTCAAAGAATCTGGCGAAAAGCTATGGTCCTCTATGGAACTTGTTGCTCCATTCATCAATAAATTTGCTGCTGTTATTAAGGAGCACGGAATTGAACGGAGTTTCTAATGCAGATGAATCTGGATTTTATTGGAAAATGTTGCCGGACAGAACGTTTGTACATCAAGGTGAAATTCTGCACATGGAACAAAGAAAATTAAACCTTTGGTGTTTGGAAAAGCCCAATATCAAAGACGTTTTCGTAACAATGATTTGTCTGTTGCTTATGAAAACTCAAAATCTGCTTGATTGAATGCTTCTCTTTTTAAAAATTGTTTTTTTTTTAATTTTGCTCCAGAGGTGAGTTGATATTAAATTTAAATTTTTGTCGAGTTTATCTATAAACAGTTGCACCACTAATTTAACTGATGGATCAGAATGCCATAAGACTTTTAAAGCAAAATTATTGTTGTAGCCTGCTATCGAAAATTACGGCATCATCTGGAGATATTGAATCAGCTCTCAAAAATACAGATTTATTTGAAGCAATATCTTTAGTCGCAATGTCGTGGGAAAAAATCTCTGCTGAATTGCTAAAAAAAAAATGCAGGAAAAATATTTTAGGTTACAGCGGCTTTGATGATGGAGATGATCTTCTTTCAGTCTTACGAGATGGTGAAGAACTGGACACAATTAATCATTGCTTAAATGCACT
Source organism: Cordilura impudica (assembly GCA_963682025.1). NCBI lineage: Eukaryota > Metazoa > Arthropoda > Insecta > Diptera > Scathophagidae > Cordilura > Cordilura impudica. The sequence continues at coordinate 131,638,590 of OY821517.1, forward strand.
TAACGCAAATTATGGAAATTCTAGTTTTGTTTTGAGGATCTGCATGATAGGAATATTAATTACCCAAATGAAGAATTTGAACAGGTTAATGAGAGCGATGATGACCAAATGTTGGCTTCCGTGAACCCATTATCAAAGGTTAAACATGAAGATGCAGCTAAATGTTTTGACACATGCAGTCAATGGGCTGTTGAGAACAATATTGAAACCTTCAAGACACTTTTATTGAGATTTATTCAAGAAAAGGTGATAGAAATGACCTTTAATGTTTAATGACTGATTTTTTAAGAAACAAATATTATACTTTAAGTAAATATTTACGGTCAAATGTATGATTTAACACCTATTGATTTGAATTAAATTTCAATATTTTTAAAGTTTTTTCCTTCTCTACTTGTTTTAAATAAAAAACTAATTTAAATTAAACTATCTGAAGGTGTTTTATTTTATATAAAAGGAGGAAAAAAACTGTAGTCCAATATTATGAATTTTCCAACATTACGAAAAAGGCTAACATTATATAATTCGTACTATTGGACGTCCACTGTATTTTAATAAAATGTCTTCATCGTTAATTAGTTTGTTACGAAATTGCTCATTAACTAAATTCTTCAAATAGAATTCAAAGGTATGGCACCCTATTCTATGGTGTCATTTGTGAGTCCCTATAACCGAAACTTTATTTTTCTAGGCGTAATTGTTCAAAAGACGTAAAATTTCCGCTTTTTCCCTTTATATTTAGTATTTTAAAAGTTATGTGTGTGCAATAATTTGATTTTCTGTCACAATAACAAACGAATTACCTAAAAATATTTTAATTATTTTTAACGCAACGTAAAACTTTCGTTTAGCAACAGATATTTTTGAACCGAGCAGTACTTAAGTTTATCATCTCTGATTTGAATACATATAACTTCTAAAACATCCTGTAATTGGTTTTTATACAAAAAAAAATCTTCACATACTTTAAGGGTTCTAAATTAAAACTACATTTTGTTTTTGTAAACATAACAGTTAATTTTCAGCTATTCCACTTCTACTCGTGTTCTTTATTATTGTACTCAAACTCAGTTTACGTTTGTCACACCATTAATAAACATGTAAAGAAAAGTGAAAATAATAGTAAATTGCATTAGGAAAAAAAACTATAAAATCTTTATATTTTATTATTGAAAGTGTTTTTAAAAATGAAAAATGGTTAAATGTTTATAAAATTAATAAAGTAAATTCGAAAATAATACAAATGAAGTTATAATTTCAGCATTTATCCTTGTGGTGTTTTTGATGCCATAAGGTGAGAGAGGGAGTTATTGTAAAATACCAACAACAAACAGCTGATTGTCAAATAGTTAAAACGAATTCAAATTTTTGTTTGTAAGTAGCAAATGATATGGACGTGAGGGTGCAGTAAAGTTATTTGTTAAATTATAGAATATAATTTTTTTCTTCCAATTTCAATTAAAATTATTGAAGAGTGTTTGATGAAAATACAACACAGTTTCAGAATATATTTTTATACCCTAAACCACTATGTGGTCAGCGTATAATGACACTGTGCTGATGTTTGTAGCTTCCAAAAATATTTGACCCAGATCCATCTTTTATTGTACCCATCGACTCATGCACTTTCTGAGTCGATTTATCAATGTGCGTCCGTCCACCTGTGTGTCTATGTAAGTAAACTTTGTAATCAAGCTACAGGTCGCAAATATGAATAAATTAGATGAAATTTAATAAATGAGTTGTATTGGTCATTGGACGAGCGTTTTTGGTATTGGTGAAAATCGGTTCATGCTACTATGAAATCGATTTAAAATGCCATAATATCCAAATTGTCATATAGATCTCGGTCAAAATAAACCCCATATAAAGCTGGTGCCCAATCTTCACTTAAATTTATCAAAAAACAAAAATGTTTCACAGATTTTTCTCAAATTTGGTTTGTATATATTTTTTCAAGAACTAAGTGACCTTACCAAATATGGTCAGTAACAGTCCATTGTTAGACGTAGTTCCTATATAAATATAGGATCGGATATGAGCTCTTTCATATCCGAAGGCAAAAAAATTAACAATGCCACTCAATTTTGGTTTATGCTTATTTTCTATATATAAATAGGTGGAACTAAGAGAAAGGTTCTCTAAACACATGGTATAGGATATGGTATAGTTGGTTTAGACCGACTATAATTTTCTTACTTGTTTTTTCATAACATTTGTAACGTTAATAAACAAGTGCACACGGCATTGTATATCAAGTGGATTACAAATTCCAGTTATCAGCAAATTTTACTAATATTGAAATTAAGTTTGTATTGCCAGAAAATATTTATTGCAATTTTTTTAGTAAAAACTTACTGTATTTCTTATATTTTTTCATTTCATTAAATACTTTATGGTCGATAAAAGACCAAAACCACCATTTGCATCCAGTCATTTTTATACCCTATACCACTATGTGGTTTGGTATAATGACTTTGTGCTGCTGTTTGTAACAACCAAAAATATTTGACCTAGACCCATCTTTAATTATACCGATCGAATCAGAATCACTTTCTGAGTTGATTTAACAATGTCCGTCCGTCCGTCCGTCTGTGTGTCCATGTAAACCTTGTAATCAAACTGCAGGTCGCAAATATGAATATATTTTGATGAAATTTGGTATGTAAGCTTTTATCGGCCATGGGATGAACGCTATTGAAATTGGTGAGAATCGGTCCATGTTCAGACCTAGCCCCCATACAAAATACCCCTATGAAATCGACATAAATTGCCATAAGATCCAAATTGTCATATAGATCTTACTCAAATTGGGTTTGTATGCGTTCATTACATCCATTAATGAGTAGTCCAAAAATGATCCCTTTGGCCCCATATAGAGCTGCTTCCCGATCTTCACTTAAATCTATTAAAAACAAAAATATTGCACTGATTCTTCTCAAATTTTGTTTGTATATATTTTTGCAAAATAAAAGAGACTTTACCAAACATGATCAGGATCGGTCCATTTTCGGACCTAGTCCCCATATAGATATATCATCCGATATGAACTTTTTCATATCTGCAGCCAAAAAAAATTAATAAAAATCCCACTCAAATTTGGTCTTTGCTTATTTTCTATGTCCAGTTAGTTGGGCCTAAGAGATAGAGTTTCTAAACGCATGGTATAGGGTATCGTATAGTCGGTCTAGACCGACTTTAATTTTCTTACTTGTTTAATGTTTAGTTCTGAAAACATGAAACGATTTTTCTACAGCTTAGCACAAAGATTCAGAATCCCATTGCTGAATTTAGATTTTTTTTCATCGTGTCAATATATAACAATATAATTAGCTAAAGAACAAACAATTAAGAATGTAATATTAGCTCTAGGTCGACTATATGGTACAGCATTGTATCACTAAAGCATGGTATTCCAATATAATTTAAAAAAAATATATTGCTAAAAAATATAAGACTTAATAAATAAACATGATTAATTAGAAATGATTACTAATTCATATTTTTTTACCCTCTTTATATCAACTCGTAGTGTCTGCTTGTCTGTATGTCGACAAACCTTTGAATCGATTTTTAACCCTTTTCTTGTGATCCCATCGAGCTGGCAGATTCGTAGCGACCACAAAAATGAAATAAAAATGTTTGATTTTTGACATAGATATTTTCAGTAAATCAATTATATATTTACATGAGGGTAAATTAATTTATAAATAAATGTAGCATACTAAAAATTTGGTTTTTATGGGGTTGCTTTTTTCAGCGGTGTTTTCGAAATGAAGATATGTTTAATATTGTATGTACAAAATTACAATTTGAACTCAGTCAATAGAAAATTCGATAGTACCCAAAATAAGCTTCCAAAGTAACTGACAACTAACTAATATATGTATATACATATACACAGAAAACAGATTCATTGTGGCTACCGAATTTGTTGCCAACCGAATTACAATAATTCTAATAACCAAATATGATTAGAAATATATTGTCTTAACAGTAAATATTTGATCATAATAGAAAATTTACAGATGCTATTAAATTTCTGTTAATACAATCGAAAATACAGTTGTTCCATTTTAGAACAATTCGGTTGGTGAATATTTTTTCTGTGCGATAAATTTTTGAAATAAAGCGGTTTTCCATATTACCCGCTTATTCCACTACTCTATGGACTCTAACGACTCAATTTACGTGTTGTAGATCAATAAATCTATGCAATTATTTCGTTTGATTTTTAAAGCTTTTTATTACTTATTATTTCCACTGGAGGACATCCAGCATATTTACAGATCTTATGTTTTTTTTTGCCAAAAAAAAAAACAATTTTTTTACATTTTGTTAATCACTTTTTTGGCTGGATCGTACTTAGTAAACATTTCACTACATAGAAAATCTTCCTAATCTTAAAATGTTATTCCATAGAAAAAAAACGGTTATTCCATAGGTGTTTTATGCAGAATGTTAGGATTGGTATACAGAAACAAATCCGCCTTTTTTATACCCTCCACACTTCAATGACAGAGGGTATATATAGGTTTGTCATTCCGTTTGTAACGCATCGAAATAAATTCCGGACCCCCAAAACCATATATTTTCTTGATCATTATAACAGGGGAAGTTGATTCAGCGATGACCGTCTGTCCGTATATCTGTGGAAATCACGATCACGCCGTCAATATCTAAGCTAGACCGTTAGTTTTTGTACAAAATTGTTTATTAACATGTCAAAGGAGTTGCTAGTTAAAATTAAACTTTAAAGAAACACTTGAAAAAATAAAATTTTTGTGTGTTTGTTGTTTTTCTTAAGATATGTTGTATTTGTTGCAATTCTTATTGTTGAAGTAATTGCAGTTGTGTATATATTAATACTGCACGTGTCACATTGGCCTAAGCAAGTATTGCCACATAATTTTTTATCGTTAAAATTAAATATTAAAAATTAATAACTCAAAATAAGAATTTAAAAATAAAAATTAAATATTAAAAATTAATAAAGAAAAATAAAAAATTAAATATTAAAAATTAGAAATCAGAAATCAAAAATTAAGAATTTAAAATTAAAAATTAAAACTTAAAAATTTAAAATTTTAAATTAAAAATTAAACATTAAAAATTTAAAATTTTTAATTTAATTTTAAATTTTAAAATAAAAACTGAAAAATTAAAAATTAAATATGAAAAATTAAAATTAAAAAATATTAATGAAAAATTTAAAATTCAAATTTAAAAAAAATTAAAAACTTAAAATCAAAAATTTTTTTTTTTGCAGTCTATTAAAACAATACAGCAGAGAAGTAGAAAAACTTGCAAAATCATTAGAAAGAAGTAAATTTTTACAACAATGTAGGCAATTACGAATTATACCGACACACTTAATAAACACTACACAACATCTCAAGCATCTTTTTAAAACTAACGCCATGCAGGCCGAAATAGAAAAAATAGAAACAAACCTACACAGTAAGCTACTCAATATTGAGATAAGGGAAACACACATTTATACAACACATACTAAAACAGAGATAAAAAGAATTGAGAGCGAGATCAAAAATACACTGAACGAAACAGAACTAACAAAATTTAAAGACGATCAATGGAACAAATTTTATAATATTAGATATAAAACAAATCAGACACATTCATCAAAGATGGAGAAACTACGAATTAAGAAATTTAAAAAATTTAAACTAAATTTTAATGAAAGCTGGTTTGTAAACTATACAGACCTGGAATTTAAAACTGAATTCAAGTGGATTTTATCTTTAGGCAACAAATTTGCACTACCTGTAAGTGAACATAATTTTTCCCCCATCCCTCTTATAGCTGATATTGAACAATGGGTTCAAAATATAAAAGACGAAACAGAAAAGGACATAACGAGATCAAAAATCGCCAACCGGATAACGCATTTCAGGCGAAATTTACGAAATACAGAAAAAGAAAAATTCATACTGGGAATATTCGATGAAACAAGAAAATTTATTGGTAAACATAAGGATAATATTGTTATAACTACAGCAGATAAAGGAAACAAAACTGTGATAATGTATAAAGATAATTATAAAAGTAAAATGGATAAGTTGCTGGAAGATAGAAATACTTATAAAACTATTAGAGTTGATCCCACGCCAAAACTCCAACGAACAAACAATAACCTTGTTACACAGTTATACAAAGACAAACACATATCAAAATTTGAGAAGATGAATATGACATCACATGCAGCTGCGGCCCCTGAATTATACGGTTTGCCGAAAATCCACAAGGAAAACGTCCCACTCAGACCAATTTCATCCTCTATCAAAGTACCCTGCTATAATCTAGCGAAATATATTGGAAAAATATTGAAAAATTTGATCTCACCAACATATAACATTAAGAATGCTTTTGACCTAAAACAAAAATTGGAAAACGTGAAAATAGAAGATGACGATATACTAGTGTCATTCGACGTGGTATCATTATTTACTAATATACCGACTCATTTAGCGATTAAGAACATACTGGACAAATGGGAAACATTAAGCACACAGACCACAATATCGAGGAAACAGTTTCTAAAACTACTTCAGTTCTGCTTGACAGAAACTAACTATTTTACATACGGGAATAAATTTTATCACCAAACGTATGGTATGCCCATGGGCAACCCTTTGTCGCCAACAATTGCTGATATTGTTCTGGACACCCTTTTGGACGATGTAATCAAAGAACTTAAGGAGAAAAATGTAAAAATCAAACTAATTACTAAATATGTCGACGATTTATTTGCTATAATAAAGAAATCAGATGAAACTAAGATTTTAAAAACACTTAATTCGTATCACAACAAACTGCAATTTACAATAGAACGAGAGATCAACGGAGAAATTCCTTACCTTGATATAAAAATAATAAAAGACGATAATAAACTTATAACTAATTGGTACACAAAGGAGACATCCTCAGGAAGGATGATCAACTATAACTCCACCCAACCGATAAAAATGAAGATCAACACGGCGACAAATCTCATTGAAAAGGTACTACATATAAGCGACGAAAGATTTAAGAAAAATAATATAAACAAAATACGAAACATATTAACTATGAACAATTACCCAATATTTATAATAAACAACTTAATCAACAAAACACTAAATAATACAAAACACAAAAATGATGACCGTAAAGAAGATTTGGTTTTTTGCAGTGTACCATTTATCCCAAAATTAACGGAGACAAAAACAATGAAACATATGATCAACGATGAAAACACAAGAATAGCACACAAGTCAAACCAAACCCTTAGGCAACTGTTTACGCAGAACAAAACAAAACAAGATATACTTAAAATTGACAACGTTGTTTACGAAATAAAATGTGATGGCAATGAAAGGGAGCAATGTAACAAAGTTTATGTTGGTACAACAAAACGAAGGTTAGAGACGAGAGTATTGGAGCACAAAGCCGATATTAAGAAGGAAAAAGAAACAACTGCATTAGCACAACATGTAAAAGAATGCAACCATAATATGAATTTTGATAACATTAAGATATTAGATAAGGAAAAAAGAGTAAACAAACGCTATACATTAGAAAGCCTACGAATACAAGAGAGAATTCATCATGCAATGAACACGAGAGAAGATAAGGATAACACAAAGCTCCAATACTCCGTTGCAATATTTTAGAAATTAGTTAAAGTTCTGTGATACTATATTAAGTTAGACCTGTGATTTTGCGTGTACTGTGTTGTCAATATTTATTAAATTTATTTATATTTTTTAAAATTCTGTGTAGTAATGTCCAGTTTTTTATTTACAAATAAATTTTACAAATTATATTCCCTGACGATGTAACAAAGAATCGTAAGTTAAACTGTGATGTAGTATTTAAGATATTTAATTAGAAATTATTAATAATGTTAATTTGTATATGTCGCCAGATTTTATAATAAATTTACGCTCCTGAGGAAGTTTGAATAAAGCAAACGAAACGTCGAGCAGAAACATGATATCTAATTGATTTTTATTTACACATAAAAACAGATTATTGACCAAAATAGCCCGTAAGGTAACCCCTCTTTTTAAATCTTATTTAAATATTAACAATTGGTCACAACAACAAAAACACACTTTTTAAAATCAAAAATTTTAGTTTCTTACCTGTTTTTATTATTTTTGTTTTTTGTATTTAATAAACTTATTTTATAATTTCCTTTCTTTTAATATTAATAATTTGTAGCCAAGAATCATTCGATTTTTTTTTTTTAATTATTATATGACTTCTAAGTTCTCAAAACAGGCTTATAGGATCAAACGGTGGGCACTATTATGATGCCGGCTGCGTTAAATAATGAATTTCATATGTGTTCTATGAAGTACTTAGGGTTTTCTACTCTAGTAAAAGAAAAATAATGAAATATTTTAAATAGGATCATTTTTTTTATAATATAAATTGGACAACAAGAAAACCAATTAACTTTTAATTTAATTGGTATTGAGATTTAATGTTTCAGTAGCGGCAACAGTTTTAAAGTGGTAGCCGTACCCAATATTTGGTGGAGGGTATCAAAAATTCTAATTTAACGCTCTTACTTGTTTAACTTGAAAATGTTTCAGAATATTTGATTTATTTTATAAAAAAAGTATATTAGTTTTTAGTTTCAGAGGGGTTTTTAGAGTTTATAGAGTTTCTATCCTATAAAGTTATGTTTTCAGAATTGCTGGTTTTCAAAGGAATCTGGTATATTTATTAAAACGTCATAATACTTTGAAGTTTAGTCTGCTAGTAAGCTTATTAATTAGTATTTGATAAGCTTCTTTCGTTGAAAAATATTTTCCTTACTGGATTCCTTCTCTATAAGTATGAAATCAGCAAGTAAACAATTAAAGTTATTTAAAAAAAAAATTGAAAATAGATAAACCACGAAAAAATAAATTCGGGTTTCAATTAATAAATAGCCAGATTCAGATAAAATGTATTAAATTAGATAACATTGTATTGATTAAAATAGTATCGGTATTTTTTTTTTCAATTAAACTAGAGGACCCCTGCTGCTCCGCAGCATTATATTATATTATATTAATTTTTATAATATAATACCAAAGTTTGCCAAGAGAAGTTAACGTAATGCCAAAATATGCCAAGAGAAGTTAACGTACAGTAAAAGTAAAGTTGATTGTCCACGCATAACTTTCCTCAAACCCAACGAATTTGCCAATAGAAGTTAACGTACAGTAATGCCAAAATATGCCAAGATAAGTTAACGTACAGTAAAAGTAAAGTTGATTCTCCACGCATAACTTTCCTCAAACCCAACGAATTTAAGCAGTTAAAAGCTCAAAAGAAGGAGCTTGATCCACTGAGTGTTCTTAGACCTATGCCAACAGCCTACTCTTAGAACTCTAGTTATAGAGGTTTGAGAGAAGGAAACTATTGAAAAAAATCTTGAATGCAAAGTTTATTCATAAATTCTTTTAATATATAAGATGCTGTGCAATTATTCAAAATATTACTTGAAATTTTTAAATAATACTAAACAAATTTTAAACCAAAAAAATTTTAAAACAATTTTAAGCTAAAAGGTAAAAATAATATAACATTAACAGCAATTTAGTTAGTTTCACTAAATAATAAAAAAAAACTCGCAAATGTGCTTCAAACATTTTTATAATGCAGCTTATACAGCTTTTTCGGTTTGAGTCATCAACTATCATCAATAACCGCCAGTTATAGACGCATGATACAAAACTAAATAATTATTTAAATGAATTATAATATTTAATATAATTAAAGTTAAAATCATTAGTTTTATTTGACTCAATTAAAAATATTAATAAATAAGGTAATTAATTGATTCAATAAATATATTGTTATGGAAACTAGTAAAAATAATTATAATTATAATTAAATACAATGTGTCAATACAACGTTTGTACGACGATTCAAAATATGCAAATAAAACTGCTTAGCTGCAGAAATATTATGTAGCAATTCATATAGAAAAGATACTCTAACTGAAACTGAATACAGGCAAACTCGAAATAACGTAATGTATCCATACGCGGATGAAAATATGCACGATTCAAAATATGCAAATAAAACTGCTTGGCTGCAGAAATATTATGTAGCAATTCATATAGAAAAGATACTCTAACTGAAATTGAATACAGGCAAACTCGAAATAACGTAACGTATCCATACGCGGATGAAAATGTGCACTTGGTCTGGAAGTTCTAACATGACAATGACCCGAAATACACTTCCAATATTGTAACCTAATGACCTAATCACCAGATCTCAATCCCGTAGAACATCTGTGGGAAATTATAGATGGAAAAATACGTACACGAAATTTCACAAATAAGACAGAGTAGCAAACAATTTCAATGTATATCATCAACAATGTAATTTACTTCATGTCTCGGCATTGTGAAGCACTACTAAAATATAGTGGAAACCCAACAAAATATCGAAACCAATAATAATGGGAATATTTTCATTTATTGGATGGTAAAGGTTTCCAATATTTGTACTTTAAAATTTTATTTTTTTCTGAAGTTAAGCTATTTTCTGATGATATTTTTTTAAATAAATAAAACATAAAATTTTTTATATTTTAAAAGAGTTTTTATATATTAAGTATGTTGTTAACAGTGTTTAAAAAAATAATAATATTCAATTTAAAAAAGTAAGAAAATTAGGGACCCTATATCTTAGGTCCAACTAATTAGATGTAGAAATTACGCATGCATTGGCATTGTTATCAATTTTGTTTTCCTTCGGATATAAAAAAGTTCATATCGGTGATATATTTATATGGTGATTAGTTCGAAAAATGGACCGATCCTGACCATATTTGGTAAGGTCACTTGTTTTTTGCAAAAACATATACAAACCAAATTTTTCTTGTTTTTTTGATAGATTTAAGTGAAGATCGGGATGTTATAAACATACACAAACCCTTTTTGACTGAGATTTGTATTATAATTTGGATATTGTGGCAATTTAAGTCGATGTCATAGGGGTCATTTGTGTGGGGACTAGGTCTGAACATGAACCGATTTTCACCAGTTTCAACACCATTCATTCTATGACCGATAGCAACTTTTACTAAATTTCATCAAAATATATTCATAATTGCGACCTGTAGTTTGATTGTTGGACACACAGACGAAGGGACGGATATCGCTAAATCGACTCACTCGATGGGTATAATAAAAGGTGTCTATTTGTCAAATATTTTTGGTAGTTACAAACATCAGCACAAAGTTATTATACCCTGACCTTATATATTATTATAGTGTATAAAAATGTTTAAAAACAAAATGATAAATTTTTAGCAATAATTCCTTCTGTGCGTTGGTTATTTCTGAAAACAATTCTTATACCCTATAACAATATGTGACCTAAACCCATCTTACCTTTTACCAATCGATTCCGAATCAATTTCTGAATCGATTTAGTGACAATGGTGCGTCTGCCCGTCTGTGTGTGTGTGTGCATGTACACCTCGTAATCAAACTACGGGCCGCAAATATGATTTTGATTAAATTTGATATATATTGAAATTGTTGAAGTTCAGTGCATTCCCAAACCTAGTTGCCAAACAAAAGTCCCCTATGAGATCGACTTAAAATGCCATAAGGTCCAAAATATTATACAGATCTCGGTCAAATATGGTTGGGTGTATTTGTTATACCACTCAAGCAGTAGTCCAAAAATAAACCCCGTAGGACAGTTGTTACTTTTAGCCCCCTGATAAAGCTGCCCGCCGATCTATAGCAAAAAAGATTGCACAGATTTTTCTGAAATTTGGTTTGTATATATTTTAGCAAAACATAAGCGACATTACCAAATATAATGAGGATCGGTCCATTTTTCGGCTTAGCTTCCTATATAAATTTTTTAATATCGGCAGGCAAAAAATGATAACACTGCCACTCAAAATTAGTCTATTCTTATTTTCTATATCCAATTAGTTGAACGTAGAACTCTTTCCCTAAACGCCATTCTTTAGTTTTCTTAATTTACCAGAGTTTCGTTCTTTGTAAGAATACAAATAATAAAGAAGAAAAAAAATTTAAAAAACTGTTAAAACCGATATGAAATTATGTATGCACAAGACATAATGGAAAGACGATCGATAAATTTCATTACATTTGTTACAATTCAGTGGTAAATAATCCTTTGAAATGGCATGCATAAGAAATTAAAAAAAAAAAAAACAGACCGGAAATCTGTTATTGAGGACACAATGATTGAGTGATACTGTACAAATGATTTTGTGTTTGCATTATCAATAGCAATCACTTTGGAAAGAATACTGATAAAATCTTATCAAAATGATACCCCTTTTACAAAAAAAAAAAAAATATGATAATAACAACAATAATAATAATAAAACATTTATGTTTGACTACATTGAAATGTTAAAAAATGGTACGCAACACATTTTTTTTTTTTTTTTGAAAATTCAATAGAAATATAAATAATCTTTTATAAAACACCCTACATAACATCTATCTCTTATAATGAAAAAATGAGGGATTCATACAAATATTTTATATATAGGTATATTTTTTTTTAAACAGTTGAATTGTAAATAAATAAATTATAAAAGGAATCTTAAAAAGGATGGAACTGTTTGAAAGTAAAATATGGATTGTGTTTTTTTCACTTCTTTTTTTCCAAGTAATGTTCACTCTTCCACACCAAAATATAACACATCATTCATCAAAATGTTACAGAGAGAAGAAAAATACTATCAAATATGGTAATGATAATATTTTCCTACGTTATTTACATCTAAACATGCATGTATATACATATATCCAGCATGTATGTATTATGTATGAATGTATTCTGACGTTAAGTATTAAAAAATCCAAGCTAATTTTATGCAGACAAATATTTAAAGAGGTTGGACCTGAAAGGCCCTTTATAGATGCTTAATAAAATTAATCTTACGAGCAGATTTCGTTTTGCGCTGAAAAATCATTTAAGAATCCTTTAATAAACTCGGATTTAGAATCTTAATTATTTTTATTAAAAACTATAGTTTTTTGTTTTCATTTGAAAGTCAATATAATATTATATTCGTTTAAAAAAAACATAATTTAATTTATAAATGTAATTTAAACTTGTTTTTTTTTTATTATCTTTGCAGTTGCTGCTATCTATCGGTTTTCTAATTTGTATATACAATTTTTTTTCAATTCAAATGATAAATGTGAAGCCTAGAAACTGGAAGTCTCACAATTGGACAGACGTTTGCTGCTATGGATTCTTAAATCAAAACATTCTGTGCACCCATTGGAATAAGTCTTTATTTTATAAGAATCGCAATTTAATGGCAGCTTTTATTTATATTTTATTACTTACTATTACTTTACTTCAAAATATTTTACATATAAGTATTGAGATTTATTTTTTATTTATTAAAGAAAATGCAAAAAAATAAAATAAATTTAAAATTAAATTAAAGGGCATTAATTTATTTTACTAACTCAAACTGAAAGTAAGTACCAATATTTATTTATATTACCCAATATTTTATTCAATGTATCCTAAATAAATAAATCACTAAATAAAATCACAGCGACTCTAATATAATATATGTATATGAAAAACAATAAAAAAGTAACATCAATATTCCCTAAAATAAATATTATAAAAATCCCCCTCAAAAAGCTCTCTCTACCTAATTCCCAAAACGGGGTAAAAAAAGTTTGTTTTGAAATTGAAAAATTCAGGTCTAATCGATGTTAAAATTTTTGTTAAATACCAGGCAACCAGAATCCAGCAGCAAGGTGTATTTTTTTAAAAAATATTTTTTATTACTAAAAATACGAAAGTATACTTTGAGGCGCCAAATAATATTTGACTCTCTCTGTATAACATTTTTGCCAAACACAGGGCGACCTGAATAACATTGACGGCCTTAAAGTATGTGAAGTTTTTTTTTTTAAATTAAATTTAATTTAAAATAAATTGAAAAAGCAGGTTGCTTTCTCATTATGTTCGCCTGGTATCAGATGAATAAATTGAAGCTTATTTAAAATTTTGTTTTTCAATTTTTTTTTTATCATGCAAGCAAGCAACCAACCAAACAAACAAAACAAACACCAAACAAAACAAATGAAAATAAATGAATAAAAAATAAAAAAAATAATTATTAGGAATAAAAAATTCTTTATTTTTTTAAATAAATAATAATAATTTTAATGGAATTAATTTTTGTAATAAAAATTAATTTTGATTGGAATTAAATTTTAATGATAATAAAAATAAATATTAAAGGAAATAAATACAATTTTTTGGTTATTTTTTTTTAATAAATAATAATTTAAAAGCAAAAAAGAAAAGTTTCTCCATGTTACTGTTACTACTAAAATTGTTGTTTGAATTGTGTCTCCGATCTTCATGAATATATATAATTTGCTGTCGAAATTCACTTTTAATTGGATCCACTGCTGGTATGAACTAAATTAATCCATGCTACAAGTACTATTATGCATGCAACTATTCTATTTGATTCTAAAGATGTAAAAGTTGTTTCATTTACAATGAGAATTGTAATTTATTTGTCTATAAATAAAAAAATAAACATAATATTATTTATTTTAAAAGTAAAGCGTTAAAAAAAATATACTATTTAACTGTTGTTTTTGTAATTGAGAAAATGTTTTCAGAAAAATTTTGAATCTATGCCTGTATCGAGTAAAACCAATCGAAATTCCATATTTTGGAATGACAGACCTCGTTTCACGATTAGACGATTAGACCCATGTTTTTATTGTGTACAAATTTAAAGGAATAATTTTTACCAATAGTAGAAAATTTTAGAGGTTTTTTCATATTTTTTTTTTGTAAAAAATCATCTGAATCAGAGAATCTTTCTGAATTTTAGTTTTCATTAGTAATTTAAGTGTTTTTCTTTAGGATTTCCCCAGATATAAAAGCTTTACTTTGTACTGAGTGTTTTAAAATTTTCTGGCATTCTAAGATAATTGTTTTAGTGAACTTTTTTTAAAAATTCTAAAAGAAAGGCCCCTTGAATTTAAATCCTGAAAAACATTTATGTGATTGTGCATTTTTTTCTTTAATATTTCCCAGCGTTTATATTTTACCTTAAATTTCATTCATTTATGCATAGAATTTGCTATCTTCACTAACCAAGATTATTTAACATGACCGACATCATCTACGACTCTTATACCATCAACCTAAAGTTATAAAAATTACATTTAGCTGAATTGTTTGCCGTTAAAAGAAACCGCCAAGTCGTTTTGCAAAAAAAAAAAAAAAAAAAATAATAGGATTGGAAACAAAGCAGATTTGTACTCGTATATATGTACAACTACGTGTACATGTGTGAGCAAGCACAAACTTTTGTTTTTCCGGGTAAAACCATAAGAAGTTAATGTTTCTATTTTTCGTTTGTCCCTTTTTTTCTATAACTAACACTTTATGATATTTGAAGACCATTGACCTAAAAGAAAATGAATGGATTTGGGTGTTTTACTAAGTCTAACACTAACTCAGCCCACAGCACCTTGCTGGCTTCCCCGTCCATGCCATTATTCACTTCCAATCTATCCTTATGGAAAATTTTTCAACTTCATAGACGTAATGTAATAAAAAAAAGTAATTTATCAGCATAAAATATGAAATGACTTGTAGTTTGCGTGGTGTTATGATGTTGAAAAGTGAGAATTTTAAGGGTGTGGGCAAACATATGATATCTGATTATAAAATATGCTAAAAGAGTTATTTTGTTTTTTTTTTTTGAGGAAACCTTGAAGAAAATATATTTTGATAACTATGTATGATTTTAAATATAGTTTTCTTTCAAATCCTATTAAATATCTTAAATATATAAAAATCAATCATTTATTTAAATAACAAATACCTTGATGAAAAACTTTTAAAATTCGAAATGAATGATGATCCAGCATGTAAGTTATATTATAGTTATATTGATATCCGCTAGCCATTAGTGGTAAGTGGGTGGGTGCTATTTATAGCTATATCAAAAATTGAGTTATTGGGCGATTACTGTTTTTTTTTTAAAGGTAAATACATCGTTTAATGCAAAAACAATTAAAAGTTTGCCCCCATGTGATGGTGCAACAAAGTCGAGAAATCTTTTTTTAGTGCAAAAAGAAGTCAGGTGGCAGCGCTTAACTGGTTTCTGCTCTAAACGGCGGGCTTTTTAATACTGAAGACCAGTAAAACAGGTCGTTTTCAATATACACAATGTGACCCCTCAAGATGTTAAATGTTTTAAACAATGGTGGCCTCTGATAGAGCCTATCTATCTAAAGGATGTTAGGGAGACTATTAAGATTTCAACTTACAGATAATTTTCATATGACAAGATCTTCCCAGTAAAAGTAGTTGTGAAGAAATTTATAGATGGGATTTGAATCATCAACATTCACTATGCTAAAAAGTTTAGTAAAAACCTATTCTCCTCCGGCTTTACCTACAGAGATCGCATATCGTTCAGGAAAGGTGAGAAAAAACAAAAGATTTTATGGTTTACTTTACATTGTGTAATACTAGGCCCTAATCTAATTTTTTCGGGGATCTTATAGGTCCCAATAAATGTAGAAAAAAAAATAAAAGATTTACCAGCTCTAAAACCCTACTTGGTTTGATACGAAGAGTTTTATGTCATTTTTCAATGACCCGCCACGGAAGCAGAAAGCACTGTAGAGCGAGTGTATGAAGACGAATGAGTCGTTCAAAAAAAAAAAAAAATAATAATAAATATGTATATGTGACATGGAATGTTAAAAGGGATCTATGGGTCGAAAAATCTATTTTAACTATTTTAGTGACTCTTATAGCAGACAACACGCTCTTTCTAATGCAGTAAACTGCAGCTTTCTAACTGCATTAGTTTTTTCATAAATTGGCTTCAAAATAGACACTTTTGATTAAAAAAAATTAAAAAAGAATCCGACGTGAATTTGAATTTGATCTAATTTGCTTGAAACTCGTCACTCAGGGGGTCTCGGGGTCGCTGATTACGAATCTGGTATTAGATTTAA
Source organism: Cordilura impudica (assembly GCA_963682025.1). Classification (NCBI taxonomy): domain Eukaryota; kingdom Metazoa; phylum Arthropoda; class Insecta; order Diptera; family Scathophagidae; genus Cordilura; species Cordilura impudica. Next base: position 131,655,635 of record OY821517.1, read on the forward strand.
AAAATCTAAAATGGCGGATCCAATATGGCGGATTAGTTTTTTTTAAATTGATCAGATTTGTTTTAAAATCGCTACTCAAAGGTTTTTGCGGTTGCTGATTATGAATTTAAAGTCGGATTTTTAAAATTCAAAAAGGCGGATTATTTTTTTTTTTAAATTTATCGGGATAGCTTTTGAAAAATTAAGATGGATGATTATAATAGCTATATACCCGATGTTTTTAATAAAACGAACAAATATAGTCTGCCATATTAGATCCGCCATTTTGAATTTTTAAAATCTAATACCAGATTCGTAATCAGCGACCCAGAAAACCACCAAGTAATGAGTTTCAAGCCGTAAAAGCGTTCAGGTGCATCAAAATCAATTTGTTTACTTCAAAGTCGTTTTTCTCCAAAACATATTTTCTGACCATAGGTCCCTTTCCGTGTCACATATAAGAAAATGATATTAAACTCTTTAAAAAGTTAATTTTTCATTTTATTCTTGAAGGCCCTAATAAAATTAGAATATTTCGTACGACATTTACAATAGTGATGGTTGTTTGGTTCAGAAACCAGTCAAGTGCAAACTTTATATAGTTTTTTATATACGTGTTAATAAAGATAAAAATTAGTTTTATGTTTATCAAACAGTTACACAAATGGATAATTTTCATAGGAAAAAAATAAATATAAATTTTCTAAAAAAAATTTTTAAGTTTCTAGGACGTTTCTTTGATTTACTCAAAATCAGTAATTTGTTGCTTGACTGGTTTTTGAAAAAACGAATTCAATTATGTTCACTACAATCGGTAGGGTTGATAATTTGGTATTTTACGCTTTTTTTAAATGGGTATGTTCGGGTGCCAATGTCGCCATTACGATCCGATCATAAAAAAAAAATCAATTATAGTCTAAACTATGAACTGCTCTTCGTAATAATGTAACATTCGACTTTCCCGAATCTTTGACACCCTCCACCTGGGTATCAATGGCACTACTTATTACAAATCTGAACAAAATATTTGCAGAAGTAAGAAATTTTACAAACTTTATACTAAATTATTACAACTAACACACTAAATATGTAGCATTTTTTAGTGGTGTCTCCAGATTGTAGAACATATCTTGGCACAGTAATACCCGATTTAACACATTTTAAATACCAACCTGCTCGAAATAACGATTAACAATATTATCCTAAGTTCACCCAGCTAAATTGTTTATTTTGTGAATGAACATGATTTTAACACAGTTGCTATAAGGATCTAATATATATATACCTTATGCACTGTGGTGTGGATAGTAAAAAAAACTTGACAGAAATATTAAAGCTGGAAGTAATACATCGATTTGGAAAACACGTATTTTAATATATACGCCAGAGTGGTTTTTTTTTCGCAAAACTTTTGTACTACTTAAAAATAAATTTTCCATTCGAAGCGCGACTCTCTACGACGACGATTTATACATTGGTCCGTCTATCTTTATGTGAGCTCATTTAAAACTACAACATTTAATGAAATTGCATTTGATCATAGATCTAACCTCTTTTAATGTGGTTATCAGCGTAATATATTTGAACCTTTAAAATATCATAACCCATACGAACTTTAACATAAATCCACTTTAATTAGTCTTATGCTTAATTTTTTTCTCCGTCTATTAACGACTGGGGATCTCTAAAACGATTTCCGACTAATCGGCTTTTTCAATTTTTTTCGACTTTGCGATACCCTATACAATGCGTTCAGAGACCCTATCCTTAGGTCCATCTAATTGGGTATAGAAAATAAGGCTGAGTGAAGTTTTTATTAATTTTTATGCCTGCGGATCTGAAAAGGTTCATAGAGGATGCTATATTTATATGGGGATTAGGTCGAAAAATGGAGCGATCCTGACCAGATTCACTTATTTTTCTCAAAAACATATACAAAATAAATTTGAGAAAAATCTTTGCAATAATATTGTTCTTTGATAGGTTTAAGTGAAGGTCGGGAATCAGCTTCACATGAAGGCCATGAGTGGCAATAGGACTACTGATTAATGGATATAATAAACATACACAAACTCAATTTGACCCTGATCTATGTGATAATTTACTTCTTACGACAATTTAAGTCGATCTCATAGGGGTCATTTGTGTGCGGGCTAGGTCTGAACATTCACCGATTTTCACCAATTTCAATAGCGTTCGACCTATGACTGCTTATATGTATATCAAATTTCATCAAAATATATTCATATTTGCGACCTGTGGTTTGATTACAAGGATTACATGGTCATACAGATGGACGGATGGATAGACATTGCTAAATCGATATAGAAAGTGATTCTGAGTCGATCAGTATAAGATGGGTCTAGGTTTAATATTTTTGGTAGTTACAAGCATCAGGGTATAAAAAAAAGCACTGTTACCAATTGTTTTGTCAAAACCGCGAAATATATCATTAAAATGAATAAATGGGCGAAAAGTGTAAAGTCTAAAACACTTAAAATCAATCAACAAAAGAAGTCAGCGCTGAAGAGAACATAACACTCAGCAAATGCATTCTGCTCAAAGTAACCCTTAGAATGGTAAGCTGTAGTCCTAATTTCGAAACCACTTTTAACAATTTAAATTAATTTTTTTTACACAAACAGTAATTGCAAAAACGTTATGAAAAATTCTATTTGGAAGTCAGTGACAAATTTCTCTGCATTGAATTGGTAAAAATATATGTTGCGGTGACCAATGTTTTCAACACATTCAGAAAGGGACACGCGCTCTTTCAAGTTTCGGTAAATATTATGCCCTAAACTGAAAAAAAATACACTAAAAAATTAAAAAAAAAAAATAAATGTCATGTTAAAGCGCTGATAAAAAAAGTACAAGAACGAGTGTATGTGAGATAGACGCAGGTTTAAACCTCACGGCCGCCCTTAGTAGAAAAATTTCATATAGAAACAATCTATTTAATTATAACAAAATAATTATCACAATGTTCAATAAATCGCTAATAAAGGCTGAAATGCCAGAAACCGGTCCGATTAAGAATACAGTGTAGCTATGAATTTTTGTTTTCTTCTCTACCACGCACCATTAAAAATGTCATTTTAATTTTCAACATATTTTTGCGGTTGAACTCGTAGACTGAAATTCAAATGATCTGTAGTAAATGAATCGGAAAAGGCGGTATGGATTAATGATGTTGTGGAAATGATATTTGTTATTTTTTGACAACTCTGTAGACAATAATATTATATAAACAATTTAGTCCATGAAGATGGCAAAATTCCTTATGAATTATGCCAATTTATAACATGCCCAATTATAAATCATAAGTCAAACCCTAACCCATTGTTGGCGTAACCTATTCATGTGAAATTAAGCAAATATCAATTTAAAAATATTTATTAAAATTAAAGGAAAACAAGGCTTTTATCGAAAATTAAATTTGATCCCTAACGAAATGTAAATTCATTCCAGTATTATATAATTCAATTAATACAGATAATAAAATGAAATTATTATTAAATAAAACATTGAAAACACATACAAATTTTACGTTATTTTTATTTTATAATTTAGTTATAGTTTTTAAAAGGCATTTTTTAATTTTAAGTGCATATTTCCATTTTAGGGGTATAAAATTCTAAGTCATGATCATTATTGATACCGCTACCAAATCAACCTCTAAATTCGAATTAACTGAAAAAAAATGATTTCAATAATCGACACTTAAAAAGTCATAATTGAGCTAAATTGAACTAATTAGCTAAAACATATATATCTAGAAAATAAATTGTAATAGTCGGTCTAGACCCGACTATACGATACCCTATACTATGGTTAAGAGACCCTATCTCTTCGGTCCAACTAATTGGATATAGAAAATAAACATAAAACAAATTTGAGTGGCAGATATGAAAAAGTTCATGTCGGGTGCAATATATATATGGGGACTAGGTCGAACAATGGATCGATCCTGACCAAATTTGGTAAAGTCACTTATATTTTGAAAAAATATATACAAACCAAATTTGAGAAAAATCTGTGCAATATTTTTGTTTTTTGATAGATTTAAGTGAAGATCGGGAAGCAGCTACATATGGGGCCTATGACTAAGAATTGTCCTATAGGAATTATTTCTGGACTACTGATTAATGGATATAATAAATACATACAAACCCAATTTGACTGAGATCTATATTATAATTTGGATCTTATTTATATCGATTTCATAGGGGTCGTTTGTATGGGGACTAGGTCTGAACATGGACCGAATTTCACCAATTTCTATAGCGTTCATCCTATGGCCGATAAAAGCTTATATATCAAATTTCATTAAAATTTATTTGCGAGCTGTAGTTTCATTACAAGGTTTACATGGACACACAGACGGTCGGGCGGGCATCACTAAATCGACTCAGAAAGTGATTCAGAATCGGTCGGTATAATAAAAGATGGTTCTAGGTCAAATATTTTTGGTAGTTACAAACAGCAGCACAAAGTCATTATACCCAAACCACATAGAGGTATAGGGTATAAAAAATTAATTGGTGTAATTTCAGGGTGTTTTTTTTTTTTTTTTTGCTTAAATAGAACTTACAAAATGGTTAGCTGTCAAACGAATTGCCAGACTGCACTCTTTTTTTGGATATTATCAGTTTACTCTGGCAAATCAACAGGAATAGATTCACGCTTGAGCAACGCTAAAAAATTATCACAAGTTACTTTGAAAATTAGTCATCGATTCGCACAACTTATAGACGACTTCCAGATTTTTATGGCGCACATAAACGTGCATCTGAGCAGGCCATCCGTCGAACTGTGGGTAGATGTCGTACATATACTGTTTCAACGATGCAATAATGTGCGTACTGAAGACAATATCGGCGCTATAAATGAAAGTGTGGAAGAAGATCTAAACTTATTGATTCGTCGTCGTTCATAGGAATTGGAGCTCTGTCTGTCCACTACGTGGAAAATTTTGCGCAAAACATTTTGGCCTACACCTGTATAAGATGAAGCTAGTACAGATTTTAAAGCCACGAGTCCATCATGTGTGTCGTTTTTCGCCGATTTGGCTCTTGAGCAGTTGGAAACTGACACGATGTTTTATCGCAAAATTAACGAGTTTGTTAAGAAACAAAATTACCGCATATGGGGTGATACCTATCTTCAGACTCTACAGACTCCATTACATACAGCAAAATGCACCGTTTGGTGCGGTTTATACGCTGAATGTAGGACATAATTTCTTAAAAATGGTGGCGGAGTTTGCGCTACGGTCAGTGAAGCACTATGATCAATGATTTTTTGTTTAAAAATATGGACGACATTGATCCGGATGAGCTGTGCTTTCAGCAGACTGGCGCTACGTGCGATACGGTGGCCGCAACCATCGATCTATTGAAATCAAAATTTGCCGATAAGTTGATTTCGAGAAATGGGCCTGTCAATTGCCCTCCAAGGCCGAGCGGTTTGGCACCTTTCGAATATTTCCTCTGGGGCTACGTGAAGTCACTGGCTTATACTAACAAACCAGCAACAACTGATACCTTGGAGGCCAACAATGTTCATGTTATTCGTCATATACGGCCGGCAAAGCTTGAAAAAGTGGACGTCCAAATGCAGCCGCGGTGTCCATATGACCGATATCATTCTCAAGTATTAATGCCATATACTGGTGTTTCGAATAAAAAAATAAATTTGATTAAAATTATATTTCTTGTGTTATTTTTTACAGTTCAAAGTTCTAGTGGGCTTAAAAAAACACCCTTAAATTTATCACTAATAATCACAATACCAAAAACTAAAATTGTAAATAAAATTCAACATATTTTTTGTTTTTAATTTAAAATTAAATTTCAAAAGCATTCAAAATATGTGCACCACTAAACTCGAGATAGCAGTTAATTGAAATGACAACAGTTCATCGCCTTCGTGTAGCATCAGTGAACACTTAAATTTATTTTGAAGTAATAGCCTTTTAAAATAACATCTACGATGGAAGAAAACATTCATGGCGTTGTGTTATTTCTGGCCTATTACCTATAATAGATTATACAAGTGCGACTGCAACTAGTAAATAATAAGAAAGCACAAATGTTTCAAGTGTCCTATTATGCTCGTACAAGTAGCCCCTAGAGTAACTTAACTCATGATGACAAGACCACAAACTAAGGGCTAAGCTTTAACAGAGAAAAAAAAGGAGGAAAAAGGAGCGTAAAACTACATACATAAAATGACATGTAGATACTTATAAAGAAACCCTGTACATAAAGATAAAAATTGTTGGAGAAACATATGCTCAGGCAAAAGTATCCACACTCTGTCCCAATTTAACAAATACTACTGTTTTACCTATAACTCTAAAAGTCCCAGAGTGTACGGTTATTGCAATTTGTAGCTGTGGTCGAAAATCATTATATATTTTTCCCCAAACAAAACAGTTTAAGTGGAAGTGAATATATATGAAATGATAAAATTTCTCAATTTAGAAGAAATTTATGTAAGCTATAGAATTTTGAGAAGTTTTAAATGAAAATTTATATTGAAAGTCCTTGAATACATGGTAGAGTTAAATGATTTTTTTTTTTCTTTAAATATTTATAAAATATTTGTACTCCTACACATTTATAGCAGATATTGAGGTGACTTACATACTGGTTTATGCACTTACACATATATAAGTGTAGCTGTAAAGATTGCCTCTGCATGTTTTTTTCTTTTGATCCTTATTATGGCACAAACAATTATTTTCAGGAATGTGCAAACTTAGAAATGATGGGATAACGTTTAAACCTATAAAGTGTTCAGAATACAAACCTTGAGTTCTGATATAAATAATAGGAGTTTTAGCTATGTATAAGTATCGGACTGAAAAGTAAAATTAATATGATTCTTCTTTACCCGGTTTTTGCCTTTAAATTAAAACTTTTTATTAAAAAAAAATATATCAATTTGCTGAAACAATGTTTTTTGCTTTATTTAAAGTAAAAACATTTGATCTTGAGTCTGATTTAGTTTTCAGTCATTAAAAAATAATAATAATAAAATTAAAATAGTTTAGAGGTTTTCTCATAAACTAGAGCTAGTGTATGTGCAGTAATTTAGAGTTATCATAAAAACTTTGGTCCTTCGAACCGGGTAAAATTAAAAAATTTTGAAAAGTTTTTCTTAAAATAATTTTTTTCAGAAAGTAATTAGAATCTTACAATTTCTCTATATGAATATAGCTGAGAAAAATTACAGTTTTTAAATTACAAGGCAATGAAATAATCATATCATTGACATCGAATATTTACACGTGCCACCGTTAGCGCTTATCTAAATGTTGTCAGTTCTATATGTGTACAAATAAATTGTTCTGGTCGTGTAAAGTTGTCAGTATTTTTTTCCTTTATACAAATAGTTGTTGGTATGTTCTTCGGTGTTGGTAACGAACCTAAGAGCAAGTTCACAAGGTAACACAGTCCAACACTTAACTTTCATCCTTGAGCATCTAAATGCTTGCATCATAGTATTTGTTAGTTTTCATTGTTAAAATACTTAAGCACTTTAATATTTTCATACAGCAGCAATAGCTGCTGGTGCCTTTTTTTACTACTATTACTACTACTACTACTATCTACCAATGGTGTTTGTAAGACTATATGTGGGAATGTTGGTGCGATTTTGTTTATTTGCGCTATGTCACCTTTAAATAATGTCTCTTGTCGCTTTTCAACACAAATCGCATGTGAAAAGTGCTTCACACATGAAGTGTTTTTGATTGGAGAAAAAATAAAAACGAAGTGAGATACCAGTTCATATCAACCAGCTAGAAAAGTAGAGCATTTACAAGGTGCCCAGTGAGACCTCTTCCAAAAAATATAAAAGTGAAAGAAAAATAAATGTATTCATGTACATCAAGGAAAATTATGTGCTTGTACAGAGATATAAGTATGTATTAGAGGTGACATACATATATTTTTAAATATTCGATTTCGTAGTATATTTTATACATCATTTTATAGAAATTTTAAGTTGATATTTTTTTTTCAAACCATATTTTTAATGTTATAAGATTTGTTGGATTTCAAACATCAACGCGTTGAAATAAGTATTGCCTTAATGTTTATATGAATTCTTTTTAACAAAAGCAGCTGTTAAATGCAATGTTTATAAGCATGTACAGTATATGACTATAGTTATGCTTATGGTTATGTACCCGGTAGTTTCAATCAGGTGCTCTTCCATTTTATTCTATTCAATATCCTGTTTTTCTTTTCTTCGAATACTCTTGCATGGCCTATTCTTTGGATTTAAATTTTTTTTTTATTCTATGGAAAATTATTATATGAATGCCATGTGATGGACTTTAAATAGAAAATTTTACACTCTTCGCAGATATAAATCAAAAATTTTATAAGACCATCAATAATAAATGTAATAAAAATTTAAGTTTTATTTTATAAAAAAATTATGACTCAACTGGAATAAATTTAAATACTGGGAGGATTAATTTCATAAAGTTCTTAAAAAAAATAAATAAAATAACACTGTACAACAATTTTTGGGCTGTTGCACCGTGTAATTAATTTTTAATATCTAATGCCATTTAAATTTAAAGTTAATTGCTTTACTTTCTTGACCAGTATTTATTATAATTTTTATTTATTGGGTTTTTATAAAAATAATGAAGATTTTTTTATAGAAAGAATTAATTTCTATCTGAGAAATACACTACACTACACTACAACAATTTTCAGACTGTTGTATAGTGTAATTAATCAATCTTCTTAACTAAATGTATATCTATATTAATTAAAAAAAAAAAAAAAAAAAAAAAAAAACAGCCCAATTCTAGATAAAAATTTCGCATGAAAATTCTCACTTTTTCCTTTTCTCCTATTATGAAAAACATTCCTTCAGCCGCACATTGGGTCAAAATAGCCTGTTTTCTTGGCTTAATTAAAAAAAATTAAATTTAAGTATCATCAAAACTGTTGATACCCACACCAACATCACTTGTCGTTAAAATTCATGTCAATTTATGATCTGGGGTTTTTGCAGTGAAATTTCAAAGTCAGAAGTTATTGAAAGTTTTTGTGCAAAAAGGCTGAAAAAAGTGAAAATTTCGCCATGTAAAAAGGTATTTATTTGAAAAAGTACTTCAAAAGAAAACAACTTTGCTATGGAATCATCAAGCTCAGGATGTCTTGCAAATATTTCGTTAACATTAGTGCAACAAATTGTGTGTGAAAGTCTTCTATTTTTTGTTATTTCCATTGGAAGTCCAAGAAAAAACTAGAATTTTTATGTTTAAGGCTGACATATGGTTATTACTCGTGTACATTCGTGCCGTAGTTTATTTTAAAGATGGTACACCTCAGGAATGGTAGAACTAAAGATTACACCATCCGAAGGTTTTCCCGTTAGGAAAACCAAGTCTGTTTCATGTGTGAAAATTATAAAATCTTGCGAAAATTTATGTTTTATGTGATAGTTGGCAACCCTCCAATTAAATCAACTTTGAGAGTTGTCAAAAAAATATTAAATCAGTTCTTGTTATAAATTACAAATTTTTTATTAAAAACAATATTAAAATAATTAAAATTAATAAAAACATTCAGTAAAGCGTGTTAAAAGTTGCCCTGGACCAGAAATGCAAGCATAGCAATAGTAAAAAAATAATTGAGAAATTATGCGAAAAATTAGTTAAAAAATTTTAAAAAATTTACTAACAAATTATTTGTAAGTTAACTAATTTTATTTTTATAAATTTGTTAATTTATTTATATTATATTCACAGGCCATTGTTCAGTACTTTAGAATGAGGTTACTAAATGTTTTTATATTACGTTGTTATTTTATTCAAATTCCATTTTCGTTTATCGATATTTTGGGAAATTTCAGCATTTAGTTATTATTCTGAAGTACATTCTACATCAAAAAAAGTTTTTTCACTCCTTCATTAGCTTCATGTCCTTTGCTTCAAACAAATTTTTTTTTTAAATATCGCTTGTAAGCATCAATTTTCATCATTTAAACATAAATATATTGCATCATGCGATTCAGTGTTTTAATTAATGAATTTGAATTTTAAGTAAAACATATAATCATTTCATTTGTTTTTTGCTATTGCATTTTATCATTTTAGGCCCAGTGCACACCTTCGTTTTTATACCCTATACCACTATGTGGTTTGGGTATAATGACTTTGTGCTGCTGTTTGTAACTACCAAAAATATTTGACCTAGACCCATCTTTTAATATACCGATCGAATCAGAATCACAATCTGATTCGATCTAACGATGTCCGTCCGTCCGTCCGTCCGTCTGTGTGTCCATGTAAAGCTTGTAATCAAACTGCAGGTCGCAAATATGAATATATTTTGATGGAATTTGGTATATAAGCTTTTTTTTGGCCATAGGATGAACGCTATTGAAATTGGTGAGAATCGGTCCATGTTCAGACCTAGCCCCCATACAAATGACCCCTATCAACACAAATTGCCATAAGATCCAAATTATCATATAAATATTAGTCAAATTGGGTTTGTATGTGTTTATTACATCCACTAATCCGTAGTCCAAAAATTATGCCTATGGGACAACTCTTAGTCATAGGCCCCATATAGAGCTGCTTCCCGATCTTCACTTAAATATATCAAAAAACAAAAATATTGCACGGATTCTTTTCAAATTTTGTTTGTATATATTTTTGCAAAATACAAGAGACTTTACCAAACATGGTTAGGATCGGTCCATTTTTGGGCCTAGTCGCCATATAGTTATAGCACCCGATATGAACTTTTTCATATCTGCAGCCAAAAAAAATTAATAAAAATCCCACTCAACTTTGGTTTATGCTTATTTTCTATATCCAGTTAGTTGGGCCTGAGAGATAGGGTCTCTAAACGCATGGTATAGGGTATCGTATAGTCGGTCTAGACCGACTATAATTTTCTTACTTGTTTAGTTTTTTTTGTTGTTCTGTAACTTTTTAACACACTTCACTGAACGTTTTTATTAATTTTAAATATTTTAATATTGTTTTAAATATGATATAAAGCGAAATTTGTGATTCAGCTTTAATTAATATTTTTTGAGAACTGTCAAAGTGATTTTAATGGGAGGGTTGCCAACTATCACATAAAATATAAATTTTTCGCAAGATTTGATAATATTCGCATATGAAACAGACTTGGTAGCCCTTGCGAGGGACATACTACATCATCCAACGGGAAAACTTTTGGATGGCGTAATCTTTACTTCTATCATTCTTGGGTACACCTCACTATTACGCTGCCTTTTGCGCCTTTTAGAAGCTATACATCTTTTCGTGCAAGCCTTACAGCAGTGAAATTACCAAGAAATCATTGTGTTTTTTTGTTTTTTGTGTAAGTGGCAGGCTAGAACTGATTGTAAAAAAGAATAGTAATTGAAACAAAAAAAGAAATTCGGAACAAATTTAAAGAGGCTGTGGGATTAACAGTTGACCAACGAATGATCAGAAAACTTGCCGTATTCCGGCATTTTAATTTAATAAAAACAGAGTAAGGAAATTATGCTCGGTCTAGACAATATATACGATACTCTGTACCATGCGTTTAGAGAACCTATTCCTTAGGCCCAACCAATAAGATATAGAAACAAAGCATAAACCAAATTTAAGTGGCATTGTTAGTAATTTGTTGGCCTTCGGATAAGAAGAGGTTCATATCGGATGGTGTATATTTATATAGGACTAGGTTAAAAAATGAACCAATTCTGACCATATTGGGTAAGGTTACTTATTTTTTGCAGAAACATAGGCATACAAATGAAATTTGAGAAAAATCTGTGCAATATTTTTGTTTTTTGACTACTACTGATAAATAGATTTAATAAACATAGACAAACCCAATTTAACCGAGATCTATAAGATATGAAAATTAAAAATTGTTTCTTCACTAATTTTAATAACATTAGCTAAAAAATAACGAAAAATTATCCGAACATTGCTGTGAAGCAGTACTGAAAAATAATGGATGCCCAACAAAATATTTACACCAAAATTAAAGGGAACGTTTTATATTATTGTATAGTTTTGTAAAGGTTTGTTAACATCATAAAATTTAATTCTTTAAGTTTCCCGAAGTTAGGCTATATATTATATAAATATTTGTTTTCTTTTTTAAATAAATAAAATATAAAAATTTTTAAATTAATAAAATAGTTTTTAATATTATGATCCAATTTCTTCGTATTGACCATTCCGTTTCCATTGTTTTGTCACTGATTGTAAATATTTCTATGCGCAAGTATAGCAGAAGCGTGCCTAAACAGAAAGTCTCTCTTACCTATTCATGCAAATGTTGTGATTTCAAATTTTTTTTTTATTATATAAAAAAAAGCTTGAAAATTGCCTTAAAAAATATATTTTAAATTAAAAGTTATTTAAAATATCCAATAATTCTCTATCAGAATCAGTTTATCGAACAACTCGAAAATCGCATTTATTAAGAAACAAGTTTTAATAAATGAAATAAGTTAGTTTCCCGAATAATTTGAAATTAAATCATTTTACGAGCCGAGACGTAGAATGCGACACTGATTTTTGAACATCCAATCAGAATTGCTTTATAAATTTTTAAAATATTATATTTTGCAACAGACAAACACATATAATATTTTGAATCGGTATATACTAGTATATATATAAATATTTTTAATATATAATTGATCAGTTTAATTGTGTTGTTATTAATAAATAATTCACTGAACTTACCACCATATTGTTAATTGTAAATTTAAGCTCTGCTTTAGGTCTGGAGGGAGGTGTACTACAATTTGCTCTCAACGTATCGCCGGGTTCATAACGTGTAAGTTCCGTAAATAACTGCGGACGTTTATCAGGAAGTTCTAAACGATAATAAACAAACCACAAATTTATATTGAGAAAATATTTTTTGAAGGAATTTAATTATATGTATATCATATATGTATCCAAAATATATATATTTTTTTTACAATATTTTCCATTATTCACATTAATATTAAAAAATAATCCATTAGGATGCAAAAACAAATTATAACAAACAATATTTTTACAACAACATTTACAACGAAAATCAATATGACTGATTGTTCCTTGTAAAATATTAGTAGTTAAAATATCCGATCCTAAAAGTATGTTACTGCAAAAGTAACAAGTATTAACAGAATGATTAGGATTAATTACTTATTACGTGTTGTTGGTGTAAAGCCTGTAATGTCAAAATCAATGATTTTGATGGTTCCTTTTAATATACAATGTTTGATCCTAAAAGTATGTCACTGTAAAAGTAATATGCATTAACAGCATGATTAGCAATAAATTTATCTATTGTGTTGTTGGTGGATTGGGCTGTGATGATAATGCATGATCAGTATGTACATAGAACAGTTCCAAAACCACGGCTAAATAGAGCAGAGCTTACAAATTATTTATGTTTCATATTTAAGTTCTGAATTAACGCATTTGTAACTAAGCAATATACTAAGAATTTTAATTGTTCAACACAATCATTATTCAAAACAAGAAAATTGGTTAAAAAAAATAATAATATAATAAATGACAAATCAATAGGAATCGTATTAGTGTATTAAATCGCCTTTGGAATTTGTTTGGCACAACGAACTTATTTGTGAGCTTAAAAATTTTAATTGTCCTACAGAGGTCGTCAAAACTGTTAAAATTTTTCTATCGAATATATATTGGAAGAACGTGTTCAGAACAAATCAACGTCACAGCAGACTTTCCTCAAGGAGCCTTCTTACACCTATACTCTATAATATGACATATATTCAACTAATGTCATTTCAAACCTGCAGTCTGCTCTAACCAATATTATAAAATATTTTAATAAGAGGAAGATAATGGTTATGCTATCTGCTTTACAAGAAACATAAGCAGTGTTTTATTGCCCAAAGTACTCTTCGTTTAATGAGCCACAATATTCCTTAGGAAAACAACGTTAAATACTTGGAAGTTATGCTTGATACAAATTCAACTTTAATAATCACATACCCAATATTAAAAACAAAATCGCCAAAATCACTGGGGCATTATAGTAAACAACTGAGAAAATTATAGTCGGTCTAGACCGACTATACGATTCCCTATACCGTGGTTTAGAGACCCTATCTCTTCGGTCCAACTAATTCGATTGTTATTACTTTTTTTGGGTGCAGATATGAAAAAGTTCATATAGGATGCTACATTTATATGGGAACTAGGTCGAAAAATGGGCCGATCTTGACAATGTCTGGTAAAGTCACTTATATTTTGAAAAAGTATATATGAACCAAATTTGAGAAAAATCTGTGCAAAATGTTTGTTTTTGATAGATTTAAGTAAGTGAAGATCGGGAAGCAGCTTTATATGGGGCCTATGACTAAGAACTGTCCTATAGGGATTATTTTTGGACTACTGATTAATGGATATAATAAACACATACAAACTCAATTTGACTGAGATCTTTATGATAATTTGGATCTTATGGCAATTTATGTCGATTACATATATGTCATTTGTATGGGGACTAGGTCTGAACATGTACCGAATTTCACCAATTTCAATAGCGTTCATCTTATGGCCGATACAGATACAAAATTTCATCAAAACATATTCTTATTTGCGACCTGTAGTTTGATTTCAAGGTTTACATTGACACACAGACGGACAGACGGACAGAAGGAAAGACGGACAGACGGACGGACGGAAATCGCTAAATCGATTCAGAAAGTGATTCTGAGTCGATCGGTATAAATAAAAGATGGGTCTAGGTCAAATATTTTTGGTAGTTACACGCAGCAGCACAAAGTCTTTGTACCCAAACCACATAGCGGTATAGGGTATCAAAAGTCAGGGCTTACTATTGACAACAAGCAACTTATAATCAAAGCAATATTTCAGCTAGATATGTTTTACTATGCCCTCGTCTGGTCCACGTCCGCAAATTTCATCTCTCTAAAATATAGCTAGCAAAACAAATTACTCAAAATGCTAGTTAAATTAACATGCCACTATTTCACTGGTCGATAGCAAACTTCAAACTTGTGAAGGACAAAGTTAAAAGACTGACCTCAAATTTCAACGGAAAATGAAATTATTTCATCATAATTTGATTTACTGAACATAAATTAACATCCTTTTGATCATATACTCCTGATTCAAAATGTTTCTATCTTCATTTTTTCTCCCTTTTGTATAAATAATACAAATAAAAAAAAAACAACATTGTATATATTGTACAGAAAAGGAACAAAAACTCCTGAACTCTTTACCTGTTAAGTCAACTGTAAACAGTATTTAAATATTTATATCTTTAATATTTATTCAAACGAAATTAGTAAATATTATTTATTATTGAGCTAATTTCGGGTTCAAAATAAAATTTAGAGTACGAGTACTTTTTTATGTTAAACAAATATATATATATTTTTTTCATATAATCCTGATTAAAAGCTACAATCAGAAAAAGGATTAGTAGAAATTAGCAATAGTAAAATATAATAAGATAATGGTCATTTTTATTGTAATTCATAAATATTTTCAAATACAATAGATTTTTTCATTATCTACCATATAAATATAATTCTCAGAAATTCTATATACCTTCAATAGAAAAATAGGCTTCATTTATCAATCCAATTTTTATGAAAATTATTAAGCTAATTCAATTAAGGGAATAATATTAAACATACCATAAAATGGCTCGTTCTTAAATATAGGTGACTACAACATCTAATTCTTATAACACAGTATATTTTAAACCTGGAATTTATTTCCAGATATTATAACAAATTGTCCGTAAATACAATAGAAACAAATTAGTAATTAGAATTATTGAAATCGGTTATAACAAAAGAAAACCAATCATTTAATCGAAATGAAATTGCATTAATGATAAGACCAACTGAATAATTTTATTTATTTGCCATTTTAAAAAATTTAATTATAACAAAGAAAAATAAAAACAAGTAAGAAAATCATAGTCGGTCTAGACCGACTATACGATACCATATAAGATGTCTATGAGACCCTACCTATTCAGTCCAGCTTATTGGATATAGAAAAATAAGCATAAACCAAATTTGAGTGGCATTGTTAATAATTTTTTTGGCTACAGATGTGAAAAAGTCAATCGGGTGCTATATTTATATGGGCACTGGGTCAAAAAATGGAGCGATCCTGACCATATTTGGTAAAGTCACTTATATTCTGAAAAAATATATACAAACCAAATTTGGGAAAAATCTGTGCAATATTTTTGTTTTTTCATAGATTTAAGTAAGATCGGGAAGCAGTTCTGTATGGGGCCAATGACTAAGAATTGTCGTATAGAGATTATTTTTTGACTACTGATTAATGGATATAATAAATACATATAAACTCAATTTGGCTGAGATCTATATGATAATTTGGATCTTATGGAAATTTATGTCGATTTTATAAGGGTCATTTGTATGGGGACATGGACCGAATTTTACTAATTTCAACAGCGTTCATCCTATGGCCGATAAAAGCTTATATACCAAATTTCATCAAAATATATTCATATTTACGACCTGTAGTTTGATCAAAAGGATTACATGGATACACAGACGGACGGACGGACGGACGGACATCGCTAAATCGACTCAAAAAGTGATTCTGAGTCAGTCGGTATAATAAAAATATTTTTGGTAGTTACAGACAGCAGCACAAAGCACCCGGCATGGCCTAAATCATGAAGGAAGAAGCTCGTATGTATAGCGGTTTGGAAGAGGCAGTTTATCGTAATATTTCTGCCTGCACAGACTTTGTCCAAAACATGAGCTTCGCTTACGGCATGAACAAAATGATTGCACAAGGGAAAAAAGTTCAACTTTTTGGTGTTGACTGGAACTTTACTTTTTTTAAGTAATTTGAGGTCGCTGATTTCAAATCTAATCTCCATTTTTCTCCATCAGCTTGCATTTTTAAGTGACAGATACTAATCGTATCTTTGACTTTTTTAAAAAATTTTTATTTTTTTTCGAAATTTCAACGATATTTCTGAAACTAATGGGCAAATTTAAAACCAATGTAAGCACGTTTTAAAAATAAAATTGCTGACGAGTTTTGGATTTTTTTTAAACTGAATATGGTGATGAACCGTTTTCAAGTTATTCCAATATATGAAGTGGAAGTGCCTTAATTTTGGACATAACGGTATTTCGCGAAAAGTGAAACTGATAGAAAAAACCAAGTGCAGATTTGGATTCAGCGTCCCAAATAACCTTAAAAAGAACATTCAGTTTTTAAACAATTTGTAACCAGTGATGGTCATTGCCAGTGAAATGTAAAACGTGGTGATATATGCCGGCTCTGTTCTCAAGAAAGCCGAAGAACTTTTACGTTTAGACATTACCACCTCGGAAATAGCTGATGGTTATGAGAAGGCTTTGTCAAGATATTAGATATTCTGCCAAAATTGGTACGTCACGAAATTAAAGATTTTCGTGACGTTGCTCAAGTCAGGAAATGCCAAGAAGATTTCTTTATGGATTTAGTTGCTAATGGCTATACTGATATCTTACCAGATAAGGGGTACCTTCAACGTTGGCAACATTCGCGTATGCATAACCTTGGGCAGTGGTTTATCAAAGTCTGAGGCGGTGAATGGCATGGTTTTTAAACGTTTTGTTGAAGATATTTTTTCTTTTGCTGAAAAGACTAAAATTACCATCATTTCCTGTCCCATTAATATTGCTCAAATTGATTGATTTACTCCGCTGATGAGTTAATGAATTTCTCACTTGGTGAGTAGAGTTTGCTGCAGATTCAAATTAAGGTGATTGCCGATATCGTGTTTGCCGGCGTCAATGTTGGAGAAATTCAGTTGCCACAATGAATCTGTTTTCTGTGTGTAGCAATCAATCGGGTTTATAATATAAGGAGTTGCAATATGCAGTCCTCATTATTATTAACGAGGTAAGAATTAATCTTATATTTTAATAAAATGCCGAAAAAGGTGAGAATAGAATATGTAATTCAAAAGTAAAGCTGACATCAGCTAAAATTTCACAACGTTACTAGGCTACAAGCCAGTTTCTAGAAATACCCACATTACTGTTAAACTTTGAAAACTTTTTTTTTTTTAGCTACGTAAGCTTTGTCGAATATAAATATTTCAAATATTTTCATATAAAATTTGTATAGTTAGGCCATGGATTAAAGAAGAGATAATTATTTAAGGCGAAATCTTAAAAAATAAAATACAGACGAGACATTACCCCCAACTGACCCTGTAATACACACATGCATATTACAGTAATAGACCGATTACCAGGCATCCATTTAACCGGCACACGCAGTTAATCGGAATTTGAATGTTTTGGAATTTTATTTAATTTAATATCTTTATGTTTTTAAACTCTTTCTTTTAACTCATAGTCTCTGCCTGTCTCTCTGTCTGTCGTGGGTCAACCCCATTCCCCCTTCTCCAATTGATCCATTCCCCCTTCTCCCATAATCTTTTTCTGACTACAGATTAATTTTGGGGTAGTCACGCATGGTCAACCACAGTCACGGAGTGATCTCAATGTCATTTCCCCTCATCCGACCGATCTGAAACTTGGTCGATATACTTGCTGTAAAGAAAGATCAACTTCGACATAGTCACGCGCAGTCACGTATAATCACGCACAGTCACGGAGTGATTTAAAACCCATTTTCCCTTATCCGATCGATCTAAAACTTGGTCGATAGACTTGCTGTGAAAAAAAAATTAACTTTGACATAGTCACGCACAGTAACGGAGAGATTAAAACCCCACTTTCCCTCATCCGATGGATCTGAAACGTTGTCCATAGACTTGTTGTGGCCAAAGATTAATTTTAAGATTGTCACAGACAGTCACGCACAGTCACGGAGAGATTCAAAACTCACATGCATAAGGAAAGAAAGAGTTTTAACAACAACTTTGTTTTCATGGGTTAGATTATTTTCCTCTTTTATCCATTATTCTATTTGAATTGAATGTGTAATGGCGCATTACACACTTAAGTTAGTGAAATATTAAATATATGTATGTATTAGGGTGACAGACATTTTTTTTTTAAATTTCAAAACGTGCTGGTCGGATTATTGTGACACTGGATCTAAGACTTTAGTGCGCATAATTTGAGGCAAATCGGACAATGCTTTCTGGACGCGCATTCAGTTCAAAGTTCAAATATGAATTTATTTATAAAAATTATCAAAAAAAATCGTTTTTCACAAAAATTTTCATATTAATAATTGCGTTTCAATTAAATTAATTAACAAACCATAATATAAAGTAATTTATCTTTCTAATAAAATAACAAAATCCACTATCGGTTGAAAAACAGCCAAGTTATATCAAGTTGCCCAGGCCATAAATGCGCCGCAGACCACTTGATGAAGTTAATCGAGCTCACATTTTTGAAGACATTGAAATAATTTACAACAACAATATTTTTGCATTCTCCTGATCCCAAAATGATCTTACGTAAAATATTTTGTATCTCGTCTATTCTTATGCCGTTCTAAATTAATGTCAAAAGGGTTACGTACCCTTTTTAGCACTATTTCAAAATCTCCAATTTTATTTTTTCAAAAAATTTGTTAAAGAAATTTTCCGAAATCAACGATTGGACTTTAAGGTCTTATTAACAAAATATATCCTGTTATTAATTTGGCGAGGGCAGCATTTTTATTTCAGCGGATTTGAAGAAAAATTTATTTTTCATACTTTTTCAACTGTTAGGCTACATCTTTCTCGTGTTTTCATATTTCAAATATCTTTTGTCAAAATATTATACCACTGGATATAAGTTCTCAATCCTGGAAATTAAGGTTAAATTGAAAAACTATAAATTATTCCCCATTAAGGTCAAAAGTCAAATTTAAGGATATTTACATTTTTTAAAACAAAATATCGAAATAATATATATTTGTGGAAGGGTTTCCATAAGTCTTGTTGATAATGTTTTAGTAATTCCAGAAAATAATATTCTGGACTTATTTTCTAAAATCAACCCGTGGGGTGCTCTTGATGTCAAATTGACTCTATATGAAAATTTATAAATATTTTCTTCATCAGGATTTTTTTGAAATAAAACAAATTTAATTCCTCAAAATTATTCGTCATTTTATGAAAATATTTAGATTAATTAGTTTTTATATTTAATACAGCATAAACAAATTTGTATATCGAGGGCTTATATTCAAAAAGTGCTATCTGCAATAATAATAATTTTAAAGAGAGCATGTAAAACTAATTTATTAATAAGATCTGAAAGTATTTGTCGATTGATTTGCCACAATATCTATTCAGAAATAGCCGTACTAATCTTGAATAATATCAAAATTAATATTATATTTGACAGTTATATCAGAGAACAGCTTGAAATCAAAAATTAATATTGCTGTCAAATGTAGATAACACTTTTTGAATATAATTCTGAAAAAAAAAAACTTAAAACTGGGACACATTTTGAGTACCCCATGAGTTGATTTCAGAAAATAAGAACAGAATATTATTTTTCAGAATTACTAAAATATATATATATTATTTCGACATTTTGTTTAAAAAATATCCCCCTTAAAGGGGGACAATTTATGGTGTTCCAATTTAACATTAATTTGCAGGATTGAGAACTTATATCAAGTAGTATAATATTACGACAAAAGATATTTGAAATACGAAAACACCAAAAAGATGGAGCCTAACAGTTGAAAAAGTATGAAAAATCATATTTTTCTTTAAATCCGCTTAAATAAAAACGCTGCCCTCGCCAAATTAAGAAAAGGATACCTACAATATTTTGTATTTTTAATCAAATATATTTTGTTAATAAGACCTTAAGGCCCAATCGTTGATTTCGGAAAATTTCTTGAACAAAATTTTTGAAAAAGTAAAATTGGAGATTTTGAAATAGTGCTAAAAAATACGTACCGTTTTGACATTAATTTAGAATTGCATAGCAATAGACGAGATGCAAAATACTTTACATAAGATTGTTTTGGGATCAGGAGAATGCAAAAATTGTATTGTTGTAAATTATTTCAATGTCTTTAAAATGTCTTCTTAATCAAGTGGTCTGCGACGCATTTATTGGCTGGGGCTTTTTTTCAACCAATAGCAGATTTTGTTGTTTTATTAGAAAGATAATTTACTCTAGATTATGGTTTATTAATTAATTTAATTGAAACGCAATTATTAATATCAAAATTTTTGTGAAAAACGTTTTTTTTTTTATAATTTTTACAAATAAATTCATATTAGAACTTTGAACTGAATGCGCGTCCAGAAAGAATTGCCCGATTTGGCTCAAAATTTGTGCACAACATTCCGACCCGCACACCTCAAAATTCGACCAAAAATTTTTTTTCATACAAACCGCCGTCACCCTCCTATGTATATAGAGCGACTCACTCTGTACGGAGGAGAGAAAAAAGTGAAAAAAGTACCCTCCTAGAAATCTACCTTGGTTTGTTTTATAATGATTCCCAAAATATTTTTGGTCCAGAGTTGACCACTTGCGAGCTGGTCCGTTTTTTAAAAAAGGTGTATTTTTAGATTTTTGAAGATGTGTCCATTTTTTTCAGGTCAATATGGGTATCACGTGATAGGTTTTTTCAAGGCGCAGTACTGAGTTCAAACATAACTCACAGCGATTGAAAATTCTTCGTTGTGCAAAGGCGCATCGGTTGATACTATTGGTAAATATGCTCGAACAAGAGAATTTAAAAATACCAGTCAAATGTTGAGCTGCATTGAGAAATATCACATGACCCGTTTAAATCAAATTTTATAGCATCGGTTGAATCGCATTACAGAACCTTAAATGGCACACACAATCAAAAATGTTTGCTATTATTAGACAAGTGTAAAGCTCACTCTTGAACAAGTGAGCTAGTATCAGATTGTGGAAATTTCATTGTTTTGTGTTTACCGCCCAATGACATAATTCAGAACTTCAAATGTCCTGATTCAGCGAAATCGTTACAAAAATTTTATAACATCGAAGATGCGCGTCTGCCTGGACAGAAGTAAAATGTTAAACTTTAGCAAATGGCTGGAACAAATCATAATCAGACACCAAGTAACAATAAAGCGTCTTGCGATGAAATTAGCGAAATTTAGCTCAGATTCTGCTGAAGACGTACAAGTATCTGAAAAATATAGCACTTGGCAAGGAGCAGAAGCTGGTTTGATGATATTTATTCAAATTTGCAGAACAATGTTCGCAGTATTTTGCTCAAGAAGTTATGAAGACTAATGTCGTGCACAACAATTTTCTTGTGAAAAAGCAGTCAATATAAGATCGTGCTTCAAAAAAAAAAAAAAAAAAAAAAAAACTAATGGAGTTGAGGTCCAATAACAACAAAGTCTGATTTTGTTGATATTTTATTATTAAATTTTATAATTTATAAATTATTTAATATATGGATGTACTCGTATACATAATGTGAATTCATTATTTGCAATAAATTCAAAGAACTGATGTGTAAAAAAAATTGTTTTCTGGTAAATAAAGGAGAATCTTATAAAACATAAGAAACCGAGTGAAATTCTATTACATTTTCTAGTTTTAATAAAACATGGAATTATGCTGAATTTTCAATTACCCAGAATGATCTCATCCCCAAGCATTACGAGATTTTACTATACTATATTTACCAAGAATTTTGCACCAACACTAATGTTAACACTTCATGTGTAATTACACATATTGTGTATAGTGATTTATATTTTTCAGTGATAAAATATAATTTTTTAATTCTCTTTTTATATTTTTTTGTATTTATATATTTCCAAAATCCTGATTATATGTTAAAAATAACACTGCTATTTATTCCAATTCCAGGTGTTTCTGTAGGGACATTTTTATAAATTTTAATTTAAAAAGTTACTATAGGGATAATGAAGTACATATGAATGTTCTGTAAAAAAATACATTTACGTATTTAATATTGTATTATCAAAAAAATAAATAAATAATTTAATAATAATTTTAAGAAAACAAAATTTTTCAGCCTCGTACACTGATGAGTTTTTCACAAAAATTATCACAAAAACTTTTTCATAAAGAGTGTTTCGTCCTAATAAAATCATAAATCATAATCTTACTTTTTTAAGCCCTTTTTTCTTAGATGATTGGTAAAAAGGTTAATGTAAAATTACACACGTAATTGAATCCATGTGCAATTCTGCAACAATGTACTAACCAAATATCTAAATTACTTATAATTTGGACTCATTTAGTAAAGTGCGTATAATATTTACATGGATAGATAATAAACAGACAGACATATATATTTCAATTGGCTTAGAAAGTGAATCTGATGGGCGTAAGGTTAGTACAAACTCATCCCAAAATTATGTTGAGTAAATAATTACATATATTTTTTTTTAATTTAAAGCTATATTGCATGAAGAATTTAATTTAAATCTTTTTCAGACTTGGAGCTGGAACAGGATGAACTGTTTACCCACCATTATCCTCAAATATTGCTCTTGCTTAAAATGAAAAGTTAAGTATGTTTAAGTCTTCATGAATTCATATAGTGAACTATTTTTGAAATTCAATAACTTAACAGTGTAAGTTGGAAATTCATTCAGGATATTTAAGTTTATTGAAAATGTGTAGGTATTCCTACCAAATAGAATTTAATACTTAATACACACATTAACAAAATAACCGCCAATGCAAATAGATTAAAACATTTTAGCAATATCATGGCAATCAAATGATAACTATTCTTTCCATTCAAAGTAATTTACAAACATTTCAAACATTACAAATTTATACCTACTTTGCTGTCCAACAACATTTTTGGAACAGAATGGTGACTTATTGTCCAGCTGGTCTGAGTAATACGTATAAGCTGGAGTGTAATTTGGGTGATTAAGCGTAAAGAGCTTTATTTACAACTTTAGTGTCTTTGGTGATCCCCACTAAAATTTTACGGCAAAAATTTTCGTAGAATATTTAAATCCTTAAATGTCATTTTTGATTTTCTCAAAAAAAGATCAAATTGACCCTTAAAAAGAGGAGCTAGAGGGTTAAGATCTTCAACAAAAATGATCTTCATAAAATTCGACGATATACCTTTGACAATGAGAATTCTCTCCAACATTAACTTACAACTTTTTTTTCATTTAGTATAAGGCTCCAATCGACCAAAAAATGAAAGTTTATTCTACAAAAATGTTCTACTATTCTGTTCCAATCAAAAAGTCTTAATTTGTTGGACAGTGAAATTAATATTACACGAATCCAATTATTAGATTTATATAAGTTCTATAACATTTTAATAACTTCATTATTAGAAAATCATATAAAACAAAAATATAAAAAGAATTAACTTAAATAGAAAACAATGCCTGTTTCTTATTTTTAGTTAGATGGATGTCTGCATAGGAAAATAGTATTTAACAAGCCAACACTTAAACGAATATAAAAGAATGGCATATGCCAGCATACAGAGAGACTAACGTACACATGTATAAAACAAATAAAACATATTGTTTGAAAAAAGTATTTGTGCAGTCCTTTGAATGATTTCATTAATAAATTAATCATACAATTTCATAATAAAAATTAAATGTTTCATTCAAGAAGAACAATTTCATAATAAAAATTAAATGTTTCATTCCAGAAGAACATTTCTAATATCTTCTTTGATTTTAAGAAAAATTTGTTAATCCGAATACCAAATTGTTTTGAAGATACGAATACCGCATAAAAGGCTTTTATAATAATTTTCATGCTTTTTTTAAGTTTTTTCATAAACAGAGTTTATAAATCTAGAATCATATTATGGATTTCTAATTTAACACAAGGTCTATAAATACATAGTGCCTCAAGACTGGTTCTGTGAAAATAAATGGAAACAAGAAATATATACCTGTTATGATTTTTTATTCAAAGTATGACCCTCCGGCTTCAATCCATTTTTTACAGCGATTTATTAATGAATCGAACGCCTCTTGTAAATCCCTTTGTAGAATGGCCTGCAAAGCATGTGTCGAATGTTCTTGTGTGGTCGAAACATCCTCAAAATAACACCCTTTTAATTTTATTTATGTATGGCCCTATGCTCCCTCGAGGAGTGAAAGGAACATATATATATATATATGTAATTTTACTTAAAGTTTTGGTTACAGGTGACTAAACACAGACATTATTTTTTGCCAAAAGTCGACGAACAATAAAATAAGGGACTGGGTGATTTGTTGCAACGATCGTTTGTACGAAATTTCGTGCTTTAGCAATAACTTCAGGTGTCCTAGATGGAATTGGTCTTCCATTACGCTGATCACCTGTTACCGTATCCTTTTCATTTAGAAATCATATGTGCCACACAAAGATATTTGATCTACTTAAACACTGGTAACCGTAAACTTGTTTAGTGGTGTGATATGTTTCCGAAACACTTTTAAGAAGTTCACAAGTTTAGCGCTCTTTGCTCCATCTTAAAAAACTAACCCCTTCTGCAATATATGTTCGAATGCAGAACTTAATGGCATTGTACCAGCATACAGGATAGGATGTATGAATATTTACACTCGTAGCGCCATTACAAACTACGCTCTGGGACGGGTCCTTAAATTTATTTGCGTATAATGTTTTCTAAAGGAAAGACTCCTCAAAATGTAAAGCATTGTTTTTTTCAAATAAAAAATATATAATAAATCGAATTTTTGTAACCTATACGACTCTGTAGCCAGAGTTTGTTCTGATGTTTGTAGCTAAAAGTAGTTAACATAAACTCAGTCGAACTATGTATCCATGCTAACGTTGTAATCGAACTACAGATCGCAAATATCAATATATAAACATATTAAACCGATTCATCAGTGGTGCTTTCAAAACCTTAAAACTTTCAAAAAATAAATGCATAAAAGAATCAGAAAATTTTGTAAAATAACGTAGGCCTGACTTTAGGTGAGTGCGTTATAGCGGATGAACAAAAAGTGCATGTATGAGTTTATGTGAGATAGACGCAGGTTCAAACCTCAGGACCGCCCTAAGTAAAAAAAATTATTACAATGTTTAATACAATCACTAATTAAGGCTGAGATGCCAGAAACCAGTCTGATTAAGAACACAGAGTAGTTATGAATTTTAGACATATATGCTTTCTTGTTCTTCACCACGTACAATTGATAAATTGTTATTAAAATATTATTGTAGTATTAAATATTATTTATTATTAGTAGTAGCAGTAATTGCAAACTGTCTGAAAAAATGATGACAAACCAAAAATTGGACAAAAAACAAAAATATTTCAAATTTTGTTTATTTTTGATTTTGTGTACGTTTATTACGCTCACTAATCAGTAGTCGAAAAATAAACCCGTTAGGAAAATTCTTAGTCATAGCCCTTCACTTAAATCAATCAAAAAACAAAAAAATATTACACGGATTCTTCTTAAATTTGGTTTGTAGGTATATGTTTTTGCAACCTAGTCAAATTAAAAAAATAATAATAATAATAATAATAAAATTTAATTTTTGTTAATGCCCAATTATGATCCAAGCAAACTTCGAAAGAAGCAGGTGTAGACGACCATACGACTTTATGATTTACGATGTTTACGGGTTAAGTGTTATTTCCTCCTGCACTGCGACAAAGTTGATCCACATATTGTGCACCCTCTTTCAGTTTTATGTTCTTTCCTGTTTTACGCCTCCTCCCTTATATCAGATTCGCCAAACAGTTTGTGTCTTATACGGCATTCATACTGAAGTGTTTAGCTAAGTGCTTAGTGTTTATGCGATAAACGAGTCAAATTGAAATGTTTACCTATACATTTTTTCGTTTGGCTAAGCACCTCAATTGACATGTTTAAATCTTAAACATCTCAAAAATCGAAAAAATGATAGAGTTGTATTTAATTTTGCGCATGTTCAGTGCAATATATCTCATTTTTGACAAGTTGGCATCCTTGTTTTTTTAACATTACTATTAAAGTGGTATTAGAATAAAAGAAAAACAATACAAAATACAATACAAAAATGAAAATAATGCATCTTTATTGATAATTTCATCATTAATATAATTAAAGTAGTTGGCCGCCAATTTAATGATATTATTTTTATCCATTTTCAAAATTTTACAACTCTTCAATTATTTTTATTTTTGAAACAGCTGTTCAATCTGCTGAAATGTTTAACTTAAACATACTATATCAAGTGTGAACGACGAGCTTAAACACCTCAAAATATCGTAGTGTGAACGCCTAATTAGATGTGCAATCGCTTAACATTTTACCGGTACTAAATGGGGTGAAAAGTACGAGGCCTCACATAGAGATGGCGTAACAAGTTCCAATTTTTCTTGTTTATTCAGTAGGGCCAACTGTTAAAAAAACTGTGTCAAAATTTCATGACTACTCATTAATTAGAAAAAAAGTTACCGTTAACTTTTTCGACGAAAAATGGATTGCAAAAAGTTTCGTGTTTTTATAAAATATTGTTTTTTGGTAGGAAAAAAATACTGTCCAAATCAAAGAATGAATTGATAAACATGTTGATGAATCTTTGCCATCATATTCAATGGTTAAAAGGTGGTATTACGAATTTCAACGTGGTCGTACGAGCATAAATGATGCAGATCGTCTTGGCCGTCCAAATGAGGCAGTAAGCGAATAAAACGTAAGAAAAGTGCATTAGGTAGTAGTGGATGACCGAAGCATTAAAGTGAGTGAGATTGCTGGCATCATAGAGATATCAGCAGATCTAATTCGGCATATCTTGCATGATTATTTAAATATGAAAAAGCTTTCTGCTCGATGGGTACTACAATTTTTAACAGCTGAACAAAAACTGAAACGTGTTCATGATTCAAAGTATGCTTTGGAGATGTTTGAATAAAATTGAACTAAATCTTTACGTTGGGTACTAACAATTATACACCGGAGTCTAATAGACAGACTGCGGGGTGGGTACAAGAGTGCGAAAGACGACCAAAGTGGCCAAAGACTCAACTATCGGCTGGAAAGTTAATGGCCAGAGTTTTTGGGGATGCACGTGGTATAATACCTCTTGATTACTTGGGGAAAGGAAAAACAATAACTGCCAAGTACTATGTTGAGTTATTGGACAGACTGGATGTAGAAATTAAGAAAAAAAAACAACCCCACTTAAATAAAAAAAAAAAAATTGTACCATCATGATAATGCGCGGCCCATTCATCTGCTTTGGTTTCAGAAACATTGAAGTCTTTACATTAGGAATTGCTTCTCCACCCCACGCATTCTCCAGATCTGGCTGCTAGCGATTATTATTTGTACCTAAACTTGGAAAGATGGCTCCAGGGAAAGAGATATTCCACAAATTAAGAAGTCATATCAGAAACTTCTTAAATTTTATTGTTTCAAGGTATCAGGATGTTAGAGGATCGTTGGAAGATGACGTTGAAGAAAAACATTGATTTCAAATCCAAAAAAACAGGTTTTTCATTGTTAGGCCATAGAGTTTTCACTTCATTTAGTTTATGTTCCATGGTTTCATCGTCCTCTAGGCAGTATCTGCACGTTTTATTTATAGACCGACCATAACTATATTATTCGCTTTGTAGTTAATGGTCCGCTAGGGTTTTCTATTGAAAATATTAATAATAGTCTAGCAGTACTCTATAGAAAATTCAATTCTGAATATTAATAGGAAAATGTTGTTGGTCAATGATAAATGAGACCAACCATGAAGCTGATTATGAGCCAGCAGAAATTCGATAATAATCAATTTTATAAATATTTTTTTTTAGATTTATATTGATATCCCAGAAAATGAATGAACTCATTGAATAACTCGAGTATGTGTACTTGCCATTGCTTATTGTTCTTGTAATAGAAAAAGTCACACACATGTCATTGTGTGTAGCTGGGGAAAATAAGAAGAAAACGAATATGTGTGTCAACCATTGTTAGTTTTTCAATGTATGTCATGGCGTTAAAATATAATTTACTATTTCTGAGATTTTTATGTTTTTTTTTTTTTTTTTTTGGTTTATTCCATGTTGCTTGCAAGAGTGTGTTTATTCATAAGAACATATGAATGGTGAAGTGTGGATATTGTTGGCATTTACTAAAGTTGAAGTACTACAATGTACAATAGATTTGAATGTATGTAGAGTTGGTAAAAGCTGTTAGTGCGTAAAACATATATGTGACAACTATACAAAAGATACACATACTAACAAACATACGGACACATTTATAATTGTTTTATTTACTTATCCTACATAATACGCCTTTTTGAAGGGATGTTGAAAGTCTTATGGTCATATCACACGATGTGTTTTTTGCATATGTACAGTCACTTTTTTTTATCCATATGTCATTCCGTATGTCTGCCAAAATTATCATTTTACATACGATTCATAGTTTTTGCTATCACACTTGCATATGTATTTCCGTATGAATAACCTCTAAATGTAAACAAAAGCTGATTTAATTTGTGAATTTAAAAAAAATTATTGTTAAAAATTAAGTTATATATTTTATATATTTTTTAATTGTTAATTAATATTAAACAATTTATTTTTCTTTCAGTATTAATATTTATAATTTACCCTGTTTTTCTTTCGCCACAAGCAGTGTTGTATTTTCATATGTATGTCATGCCAAAATAGATCCTGTTCTAATTGAATAATGTACATGTGACTTTCCTCATGTATTGTACATAAACAATGTTTCATATGAATCACACGATAAGTACAACTTCTGTTGTGGGAAAATTTGAAAGTACATATGTAAAAACATCGTGTGATAGCACCCTTAGCTGGTGTCTCGTTTGGTGTCGTTTGTTTATTTCATTTTATTTATATTATTTTTATATCATTTATGGTTTAATTTTGTTATATTGTGTTTTGGGCTTTTTTCTTTTCTTCTCTCTATTTTCTTTTATTGATAATTAGATTTGTCATTGTGCATTAGTGCCACATGCTTTTGTTTTTTGTTTTGTTGGCCGTGGTGTTGGCTGTTTGGTATTTCAATTTTATTTTCGTATTTCGTTTTGTTAATACTATTTAAATTCATTATGTGTAATTACATAT
Organism: Cordilura impudica; assembly: GCA_963682025.1. Lineage (NCBI taxonomy): Eukaryota > Metazoa > Arthropoda > Insecta > Diptera > Scathophagidae > Cordilura > Cordilura impudica. The sequence continues at coordinate 131,685,672 of OY821517.1, forward strand.
AATGTTGGTTTATAAATATTGCCAAGATTAGATTTAAGTACAATTTCATTTGTTTTATTAATTATTTTGTCATAAACATTATTTTCTATTTCTGTCGAAAAGTCTTTTCATTCTTGTGTTATGATGATGGGAATTTAATTTTAATTAAATTTAGTATTTAACATAATTATTTATGTTCTTAATATTGTTGTCTAAAGAAATTATGATATAAATATTTAATGAATTTAGGTGAAACTTAAGGCCATAATAATATAAATATATTAAATATTTTTAACACAGAAACATAAAATTAAATCAAAATTAATTTCTATCATTAAATCAGTCTATATGTATGTGTGAGTAGAAATTGAATGGAAAATTTTGTAGATTAAAATGTTTATGACACCAATGACAGCTAAACAAGAAACTGAATAATTATAACACCTGTCTATGGTACGAGGGCGGTCCCAGCACAACCTGACCTGGCATATAGATGGCAGCAGTAGTTTGAAAAAAATTACTTTTAAAACGAAAAGTGGTAACCTTTTAATATATATGTTGTGTGTTTTAAGGCGCCACGTTGTTTTGCATTTTTTCTGGATCTCAGTTAATTTGTAAGCATGGAAAAATTGGACATCGTTATGTAATTCAATACTTTAATTTGAAAGGACTCAGTCCAACTAATATTAAGGTTAAGCTAGATTCTACTCTGATGGAGTCTAGCGTTTATGACTATAAAATATTGGGTGGCAGAGTTTAAACGAGGCCGTACGAGCTGCCAAGAACGCCATAGTGGTCGACCAATTGAGGTGGCCATGCCAGAAACGATTAAGATAAGCCACAAAATGGTATTGGATGATCAAGGCGCGTGTGCTAGCTGAAATGATAGGTATTTCAAAAAATGATGCTCATCGCGTGTTGACCGAAAATTTAGAGATAATGAGATTTTGCATCACTTCGTAACCACATTACACCTGAGTTAAAGAAACAGTAAAAACAGTGGACTGAAATGGGAGAGTCGTGTCCAAAGAAGATAGTTCCATCGTCAGGCAAGTTTATGTCTTCGTGATGCGCGTGTTAAAATTTGAATTAGTTATCTTCAAAAATTAAAAAACAATCAATTGTGGAAAAAGGCCGCATTCGTCGAAAAAGAAAAAATGAAATCAAATTTAATCTCGGAGCGAAATGGGTTAAGGAGATGACAGTTCTTACAATAAACAGAGTACCGAATCTATTGAATATCGCAGGGAAAAGTGTATTGAGCTAAAAGAAGATTATGTAAAAAAACAATAATTTTTCCCAAATTTTGTTGTGTGTTCTTTGTCAGGTCGGGTTGTTCTGGCACCATCCTCGTATAATGATTTTCAGAGACAGCTCGTCATAGCTGATAGACTTAGCATGTTTAATTATTATGAAGCCATTTGGTTTTCCATATTTTTATATTAATTTTGAGTAAATGTAATGAGTAATCGTCGCATTCGTTATCGAAATTTTTCGAGCGAAATTATTTTTTTATTTTCCAAAATGAAATACCAAGAATAATTTTATTCTATCACAGTTAATGAGTTATGAACCGTAGTTAAAAATAAAAGTGAAATGAAGTCTGACGTTTGTCCGTCTTCTTTAAATAATAAACCAAAATAAGGAATTTCGATTGACTTTACACGATATTGAATGCGGCGATTAGCCTCCGGTTTTCAGTTCAAGATAATTGAGTTAACCTGGTCTTAAAAAAAATTAATTTTTCTACATTTTGTATATACCACGTGGTTATGCGAGTATTCTAGATAAAAAGATCTGGACAAAGGAAAATTTTAGTTCACAAAGATGAAAAGATATTTTAATGTCAAAAGGGTCGAACTAAAGCCGGAGTCCGAAACTAGGCCAAGAATAAATATCATATAGAATGAATTTTATAAAAACGTATACACTGTAGAAAAAACAACAAGTTGCAGTGTTAAATTTAATCTTTGATAGCCTCCACATATGTCCAAAAGTCAATGCTATAACCAATCTTTGGTACGGTTACCATTTTAATACAGTTACTTAACGTTTACGTTTCAATACCATGTATATTTATTGTTAATAGTTTCTGTTTTTTGCGCAGCAGTTATTATAATTTCTTATTTATTATTATTATTTTTTTTTTAAAGACAATGATGTTTTCTTTTCGTAGAAAGACTTAATGTCTATTACAATAAAAAAAAAACAGATATACGTCTATAATAATTTTAAGACATTTTATTTTTTATTAGCAGTATTTTTAATTTCAATGTATATATTTAAATATATATTCTCCTGTTTTCAAACCATTTTTTATACAAATATTTAAAAATAAAAAATTAGTAAAAATGGCTATTTCGGCAAGGAAATATTAGATGGTCTTTGCCTCTTACTTCGACCGGTGGCTTTAGCACTAAGAACAGAGTCGGCACACTGTGGACCATATTTTGAGAAGGCGGCCAAAATTAATTTTTTATGGTAACCGATTTTAAAATACCCGCAAACCTCAGGAGCCAAAAAATTGCGACTCTATTTCAACCATATCACAGCGAACAGGGTCTTCGAAAATGGACTTTCTCAGTATTTTACTAATATTAAAAATTTCTTTGTTGTAAATTTTAATTTTTAAATGCCGGTAACTTTTTTGTTTTAAAATGTTTTAAAGTAAAATAAATTTTGATTAATTTCGTAACTTCTAACCTATTAATTTTAGAAATATAAAGTCACTGAGTCGTTTAGAACTTAGAAAAAAAAATTTCCCGAAAATCTCCTACTTAATAGAGCATAACTCCTACCCATCAAAAGCCATTAAAAAAGATGTTACACTCTTCTATAGTCTGACTTCTTCTATTACTGACTGACGACGAAAAAACATACGACTATGACATTCGTATGTTTTTTTTATTTATACGCATATTTAATATTTTAATTTAATAAATTTTTTTTTTATATTTAATTTTTTAAAACTAAAACGATTTAACTAACTAACTAACTTTAGTCCGAACCCTCCCCTAGACACATATACCCGATTGTATACCCGTCGGTTTCCGCCCGTGTGCACCAGTACAATTTTTCTGACCCAAGATCAGATATTTTGTGCAAAATTGATGAATACAAAAGTTTTCCACTATGTGGTTTGAATATAATGAGTTTGTCCTGATGTTTGTAACTACTAAAAATATTTGACCTTTACCCATCTTTTATTGTACGGAACGATGTCCGTCCGGATTTGAAGTTGACCAAAAATCATTATAAGGAATTGCGGAAGCGAACCAATGAAAAGAGTTATGGGATCTTTTCCAGATTATCGAAATTTAGTTTCTGCCAAAAAAGAATGCTCAGCTTCACAATCTGCTATTAGTGTCACTTCAAGTTCAGCAAACTGCAGAACGATTGCTAAATACGCTTGATACTGATCATTTTAAAAAAAATTGGTAATGGCAGCATCACTTTAATTTCTAATTGGGGATGTGATGGAGCCTCCGGTCAGAAACAATACAAGTAATTTAATACCGACATTCATCAGATTCTAATTTATGTGTGGTATCTTTCATTCCATTGCGCTTAACAATAATTTATAGCGGCTTAGAGCCGTCAACTAGTAGAGCAACAGAAATTTATGTATGGAAAAATGAAATTCCTTCTTCAACAAAGTATTCCAGACCAATAAAATTTACATTCAAAAAGGAAACCAAAGATGTCACAACTGAAGAAGTTCAAAAAATAAAAGATCAAATTAAAGAACTTCAAGCAGTTATATATTAAAATGTATCTCATAATGATTGATGGAAAAGTTGCACGAGCTTTAAGCGAAACATAGTTATCGTCAAGCTGCATTATATGCCAAAAGGCATCAAGTCAACTAAGCCAACCGCCACCATAAGACGATAGTTTTAAGAAAGCCTATGAATTTGGTATGTCCCACTTCATGCTAGAATACGTTTTATGGAGCACATTCTTAAATTGGGTTATGATTTGGAATTTGGTTCGTTAGGCGAAACAGTGAGCGAAAAACAAAGAAAATTAAGATAAAAGAAAGCAAAACAAAAAATTCAAGAAAAATATATACAGATAGGCCTGATAATCGATCAACCAAAACAAAGAGAAGGAAACTCAAATGATGGAAATACTGCAAGGAGATTTTTTTCTGATCCAGAAACTGCAGCATCTATTACAGATATAGATCATGAATTAATAAGACGATTCAAAATCACATTACAAGTTCTAGCATACAACAGAAAGATAAATGCAAAAAAATTTGGAGAGTACGCCAATAAAACAGCTATATTTGATAACGAAAAATACTCTAGGAGATATATGCCATCCACAGTTCATAAAATTTTGTACCATGGGGAACAAATAATTCAAAACAATATGCTACCAATAGGAGATCTATCTGAAGAAGCGCAAGAAAAAAGGAACAATGACTACAGATTCTTTCACGAGCACAACACAAGAAAAATGTCCAGATGTTGGACTAATGAAGACCTTATCACTATTTTGTTGTGCAGTTTAGATCCATGTATGTCAAAATTCCACAAAAATGGGAAACTACCTCTATTGAGTTAGACGAAGAAGCTAAACATCTTCTAGAAGATGAAAATCAAGGCTATTTAGAAGAAATTTTTACTAAAATTGTTTGATTTAAAGTAGTTTTTCAGTACACTAACAATAAAATATACTCTTTTTTAAATAGCTAACAATTTTTCTTAATTTAAAAATTTATTTATTTTATAAATTTGCAATAACAATTGATATAGAAATATTTAAATAGACAAAAAAATTTTTTTAATTAAAGTAAAAGCATACGACTTTTTCATTGAAACTTCTCTATCTTGAACCAATATCAGGTAACTTTTACGTTCGCTGCTTAATAAATTATATTTTAACTCGGGCTCTTTCAAGAGAAACCAACCTTTGGCCTTTGTGAACATTAGGACTACGAAGTTTACTGGGGCCAAAGTTGGGCATTTTCTGAAAAAATTTAACTTACAAAATTTTTAAAAAGTATTAGTTGTAAAATTAACTGAAAAAATAAGACTTTATATAAAACAAACCCTTTTTAACCTTTTAACACTTCACTTTGGTACTAAAATTCAACTAAAATTTAAAAGAAATACCCCCATTACTTATTTCATTATTGGTCGATATTTACGTTTTGTAGCAAAAATTAAAGGCTAAAGTCCCACCTACATAACAAAAAAAAACGCATATCAAAATTCCAATCCAATCAAAAATTATGGATTTTTGACCGCCTTCTCGTGAAATGGTCCACTGTGCGGCGGCGGCATCAAGCCGAACTTGACACTCTGAACACGTGGTGTGGTGTAACCACGCAAACACACTCATGAAGATAATGGTACAAACAGAACGACAACAACAATAATAACAATCATATCTATCACACACAAAAAACTATCATCCTTTTTAAGAGTTTTTTATATTTTCATTGAAATCTCGGGACCTATTGAACCAATTTTGATGATTAAAAATAGCAACATCATTAGGATATCAGTGAATCCAATTCGCTAAACAGAAGCACCGACCTGACCAACTGAGATCGTGATCGTGATTTCCACAGATGGGCAGACGGACATCGTTACATAAATTCCGCTTGTTATAAGGATCAGGAATATATATATATTATGGGGTCTAGATTTTTTCGAATTATTATCAATTATTATCTGCACTGGTGTAGGGGGTTCAAAAATTACTTTCCTACATAACAACGTAATCCATAATATATCAGAAGCAATAAATTGGTTTAATTTAAATATTTGATGTAGTAAAGTCAAAATGTGCCAAAAATCATAAATAAAATTTATTTTATTTTTAAATAATTAACACTGTCTAACTACAAACACAGAGTTTTGCTTAAAGAAAAATAAGTAAGAAATTTTATCAATATATATATACTAGCTGGACCCGGCAAACGTTGTTTTGTCCTCAATGAATTTTTAATTTTAGTTAGAATCTGTATATATTTATATAAAAAAATGTTTGTGCATTTGTTAATATTAAAACTGTTAAAGAAAAACCATGTTTTAGTTATGAAAATTAAAATAAATATTTATTGTAACATACGTATGTATAAGAATGACCAATATATTTCTATCATTGTAATTCTCAAAAGAGTGAACAATATTTTTAGTTTCCTTATTTTGGCAGTAAATTAATAAATTTGCTGGCTTTCCGACACGGGAAAAACAACTGTTTTCAAGGACCAAACCACATATTTGCAATGATTGTCCTTGAGATTTATTGATGGTCATGGTAAAGCCCAATCTGTTCGGAAATTGCAATCTTTTGAATGTTATCAGTCTGTCGATAGGAATCATAGGAATTCTTGGCAGCAAGACATGTTCTCCTTTAAATTTGCCTTTGAGAATTGTGGCCTCAATAACATTGAGTATTATCCTCTCAACAATTTACCTGGTGCCATTACATAGACTCGGAGCGTTGAGGTTACGTAGCAAAATTATTGGAGAACCAACTTTTAATTTTAATAAATGTGGAGGTAGATCGGGTACATCAAGTGAATTCAAAAATTCTGTTGGATAATTGACTGCTTCATTTTCTTCAACAACACTATCCATAGATTTGAAATAACACTTTCGGAATCAATCATGTCCTGAATAATAACATTAATATTATCGACATCGAAATTTTTTGCGGCTTAAATAGTTCTTTCACTTAACCAAGTAGTTGTTTTGAAAACTGTTCAGCCGTTGGATCATGGATAATAAAATGAGAGCTCCACCAAAAAATCTTTCATTGCCTTTCAAATCTTTTAAAGTTCTATATAGTGCTAAGGAATGTTTGTAAGCCATGTTATATTCATTCCGAATAATAATATTGCAGTTTTGCAGAACTTTTGCCATACCGGAATGTTTTTTTTATATTAATATGGAATTCTCATTCGTTTGTACATTTAACGTGATTTGAGTGCTGAATGAGCTGTGCGACCACCATGCAATAATGTTGCGCCTATTCCGGATAAAGCAATAGCCAATGCAATTTTTCCTTCCTTTTTGGTTAGAATATTTGTATATAAAAACATTTGTGAATTTTGGAACTTATAAAATTTAAATAAATTTGACAACTCATTATTTTTCGAACGCCAGCGCCATCTACCGGCTCAGAAACGAACAACAGGTATTTTTTTTTGATATCTCAAGTGGGCGTGGCACTTATGGCTATCATAGTACTCCAGATATCTGATTTTAAAAGTTCACTTTGTATGGGGGGTACCCCTCCCAGTGGCCCTATCAAAAAAAATGGACGTTGTCCGATTCTCAGACCTACCCAATATGCGCACAAAATTTCATGAGAATCGGTCGAGCCGTTTCGGCGGAATTTTACCACAATATATGTATATAAGATATAGACGATGTCCTGTAACTAATTGGATATAGAAAATAAACATAAACAAAATTTGAGTAGCATTATTAATTTTTTTACCTGCAGATATGCAAAAGATTATAGCGGATGCTATATTTATATGGGAACAAGGTTTAAAAAATCACTTATTTTTAAGAAAAACGTGTGCAATCCAAATTTGAGAAAAATGTGTGCAATATTTTTGTTTTTTTTTAGAGATTTAAGTGAAGACCGAGAAGTACTTTTATATGCGGGCTATAACTAAGAACTCTCCTACAGGGTTTATTTTTGGACTTCTGTTTAATGGGTAGACTAATCACAAACAAACCAGATTTGACCAAGATCTATATGATAATTTGGATCTTATGGCAATTTGGATCTTATGGCATTTATGTGGAGACTAGGTCTCAAGATCCAGTGATTGTAACAGATTTCAACAGCGTTGCCCCTATGGCCGATAGAAGCTTATATACTAAGCTTCATCAAAATATATTCATAGTTGTAGTTTGATTACTGATTACAAAGTTTACATGGACTCACAGACGGGCAAATACAAATACAAATACAAACAAGTAAGAAAATTATAGTCGGTCTAGACCGACTATACGATACCCTATACCATGCGTTTGGAGACCCTATCTCTCAGGCCCAACTAACTGGATATAGAAAATAAGCATAAACCAAATTTGAGGGGGATTTTTATTAATTTTTTTAGCTGCAGATATGAAAAAGTTCATATTGGATGCTATATCTATATAGGGACTAGGCCCAAAAATGGACCGATTCTGACCATGATTGGTAAAGTCTCTTGTATTTTGCAAAAATATATACAAACAAAATTTTAAAAGAATCCATGCAACATTATTGTTTTTTGATAGATTTAAGTGAAGATCGGGAAGCAGCTCTATATGGGGCCTATGACTAAGAGTTGTCCCATAGGGATAATTTTTGGACTACTGATTAATGGATGTAATAAACACATACAAACCCAATTTGACTAATATTTATACGATAATTTGGATGTTATGGCAATTTATGTTGATTTCATTCTCACCAATATCAATAGCGTTCATCCTATGGCCGATAAAAGTTTATATACCAAATTTCATCAAAACATATTCATATTTGCGACCTGCAGTTTGATTACAAGCTTTACGTGGACACACAGACGAACGGACGGACGGACGGACGGACGGATGGACGGACATCGTTATTCTGATCCAATCGGTATAATAAAAGATGGGTCTAAGTCAAATATTTTTGGTAGTTACAAACAGCAGCACAAAGTCATTATACCCAAACCACATAGTGGTATAGGGTATAAAAATACATAGTGGTTTTTAGACTTAAAATGTCCAGAAGACATTACAGCATTTAAAATGATAAATGGCTTTATAAAAACACAAATCCATTGGATATATATAAACTTATGCAGACACACGTATATAAAATAACTAAAACTGTAATTTTGTAATTAAAAAAAAGTTTTGTTATCCATTTTTTTTAAGTTTGGAGTTCAGAAATTCACCAACATTTTCTCCACTTTTTTTTAACAGTTTTTCTTAAGTTTTTGAGCAATATTTCATTGAAGACGAAAACCTAACATCATTCTGATTTTTTTGTATTTTCTACATAAAATCCAATTTTCTGGAAAACAGCCTCATAACATACTTCAGAAATTTCTAACGTGTAACGTGCATCTCCTCCATATCAACCCACTAACAATTATAAATCATTTTTTTTTGTAGACTTTCATATTTTTTATCTTAATTTGTGTTATTTTTTTTTCCAAGAATTTAATTAATATCTCAGACCCTTAACTTATTTAATGAAACTTAAAAGAGATGAGAAAATTTTGTATGTAAACAAAGTATCGTTCAAGTACATAATTTTAACACAACCGCACTAAAGTACACCAGCTTAACAAAGTTACTAATGAAGAAAATAATTTCCATGACAAAGGACTGTTAAACAGAAAATGATTTGCTAAGGTTTATGGTTTTGACCAAGGCAACATTATCACTTAAAAAACATCTTCCACGAACCTTTCAAACGAAGAAGGGCTTGTTGTTTTGCTTTTCTTAAAAAGCTTATACAAACACTAACAATAAGCTCAAGTACTAAATGCAAGTGGATGGAGATGAGGTTGCCTTAGAATGTGTTACAGAAAAAAGCGAAAACAAAAAGGTTGCCAATATCAAGTTAGATGTCGTTTCAAGCTTAAGGGGCTACAGCAAAAAATAAGTAAATTTTGTGTTACTTGACATTTTTATGCAAATTAAAAACACATTTTTAAAGCTTAACTAAGAAAATAAAAAAAAATCAACCAAATATAAGATAAAAATGTTTAAAAAGAGTCACACCAAACAAACAAACAAAAAAAAAAAACCGATTTGAATTTAGTTTTAATGAGTGAAAAATTCTAGGTTGACCTTTTAACTTTTTGATTTTGTTAACTTTTAAAAGAGGTCTGTGCTTGATATGTTTATTCATCGTTTTTTTACTTTATTCGGTGAATTTTTAATTTTTTGTTGCCTTTTTGTGGGTACTTATATAATGATATTAAATGATTAACTGAAAGTTATAAGACCCTTTGAATATTATTTAAAAGGAAAAAGCTTAATATAATTATTGTTGTATTAGTGTCAGTGAGAGTTAAATTATATACATAATTACCACTACCACTTTCCAACAAAATTAATTAAAGTTTTAATAATATTTTGTAATATTTTCACTATTTCATTTTTTTTTTTTTTGTAAACTAATTTATTTTATGACCTTCTTAAACCATAAATTTAACAAATAGTACTGATAAAAGGGAAAATATAATACTTGATGGAATTATATATTAAAAATTAAAAGAAATTGGATAAATGATTGAGTTTGGTATTATTCAGGCTCAAGATCAAATGTTTTTACTTTAAACATAGCAAAAAGCATTGGCACATTTGTTTCAGAAATTAATCTATATTCTGCAAGACAGGTTATATATACAGCTGTTTCGGGAAGAGTCACCAACCCTCAGCAGTAACCAAAAGCAGTAGATAGTTGGTTTCGTAAACAGTTAAATTAATGTACATTTGCTGAAAACAACCAAATGAGAATTAAAGCTAAGAAAACTCAACGTTTTTTGCTTTATTTAAAGTAAAAACATTTGATATTGAGCCTGAATAATTTAAAACTCAATCAATGATAAAGATGGAAAATAATATTTTTTATTTTTATAGAAAATAATAAAATTAAAAAGCGGAGGGCACGCCGTTAACGCTAAATGTAAGTTTGGCAAAAACAAATTGTTTTTCTTATTTTTTCAAGACAAAAACAAACATGTATACTGTAGTATGCAATGTGTAGTCATATACAAACATATTTGTTTCAAAGTTGTTTTATATTTTAGGTTGTTATATTGGAAGAGACTTAAATAATATATGTAACTCTTTGCTTGAATTCTCATTTGGTTGTTTTCAGCAAATTTATATGACTTTAACTTTTTACCAAGCAAACTATCTACTGCTTTTTGTTGCTGATGAGGGTTGGTGACTCTTTCCGAAACAGCTGTATAACCTGTCATACAGAGAATAGATCGATTTTTGAAACAAATGTGCCAATGCTTTTTGCTTTATTTGAAGTAAAAACATTTGATTTTGAGCCAGAATAATTTCAAACTCAATCGTTATATAATATATTTTAAACTGCATAAAGTAGATTGATCCTATATATTATAACTTCGGCCAATAAGAGTTTTAAGCCAGAATTTTTCTTCTGTAATACAATGCAACAGTGAAAAAAATTCACAGACTAGACAGTATATTTTCGATTCTACTAGTTAAGAGAAGTAGAATGATTAATTTTTTTGGGCCTCAAAAGATACTGAAAATCAGCGGGCCCCTCGAAAAGGCTTGTCGATAGTGCTTAACTATATTTGGCAATAAGTAGCTGAGAATCTGTTTAACAAGTTCCATTAACATCTTGTGCGAAACAAATTATTTTTCTGCACAGGTACTCCAAATTTTACGCTAGCAATATCTGGAAAATTGTAGCCACGGCAAAACCGAACAACTTTTGTGAACATATTAATACAGTCTGAAGGTGCCTAGTCGTTCTAAATACCACATAAAGACCACTTTGTACATAAAAATGATCGTTTTTGAAAAGACTATACTTTTGTGGCATTTTTTGCTTTCTCTGTAGTTTTTGGGTTTATTATATTGCTGATTTAAATATTTAACATTTTCAGGTTTGGTTGTTGTTTTCCCTGTATTTAGCTGTTGATATTTATTAAGCTTATTTTCATTGATATTTAAGCGATAGCAAAGAATAGCATTAAAATTAAATGCAAACAAATAAATAAAAATAATAATAATTTGTTTTCATGTTTAGATTTTGAATAAATTAAATATAAGGTTTTTCAAAGATATCATAAAAATAACACAAGGGAACAAAATTGAACTTTTTTTGTGTTGATTTGTAATTTATAGCAAATTTTTACTAATTTGAGGTCGCTGATTTCAAATCTGCACTTGGTTTTTTTCTATCAGCTCGAATTTTCGAGATATACCGTTATGTTCAAAATTAAGGCACTTCCGCTACATATATTGGAATAACTTGAAAACGGTTCACCATATTAAATTAAAAAAAAATCCGAAACTCGCAAACGATATTCTCTTAAAGCCGTGCTTACTTTGTTTTTAAATTTTCCAAGTAGTTTTAGAGATATCGTTCAAGTTTTGAAAAAAAAATTAAAATTTAAAAAAAAAAAAAAACATTTTTTTTGTTCTTTAAAATCTCCTAAAAAATAAAAATGGGACAAAAATCACAGTTTTGGTCTACAAACAGTTAGTTAAATATATTTCGAATAAAATGAGCTTTATTTCATTGCAATCGGTGCACAACTTTTGATTTTGTTCACGATTTACTGAATTGATATAAATCGCGATTTCCATACAAAAATAACATTTTCTAATGTGTAAGTGTTTGTATGTAATAAGTTAGTTTTTTATGATTCTAAGAATTAAAAAAATTAAGTAATAAAAAAAGATTATTTCATTTTTATGGTCAGCTATACTTTTTAATTTAACACAAAAAGAGAATTTTAAAGAAAAATAAAAAATTTTAATACACAAATATTAAAATGTAATTACAACTCATCGAAAAATTTTCTTTTATAAGATTTTCTTAAATAACCTTGTTTAGAGGGATTTGTTTTAATGCTCCAGCAATAGTCCGCCATCATATGCTTATCCCAGTAACCCTGGTACCGCTCCTCTATAGTGCGGATATCTTGATGGAAACGTTCACCTTGTTCTTCACTGAAGTCTCCAAGATTTTAAGGGAAACAATCCAAATGACTGTGTAGGTAGTGCACCTTAATGCTCATATTACAACCAAGCTGCTTGAAATGTGACAACATGTTATCCACGTGGTCCGAATAGTGCTCACCCTTTTTGTTTCCCAGGAAATTGCGCACTATCCAAACAAATTCATCCCAAGCATTTCTTTCAATATCTGTCATGGAATTACTAAAATTTTCATCATTGATTAATTTTTTGATTTGAGGGCCATCAAAAATGCCAGCTTTCAGTTTCTCCGAACTCAAATTGTTGAACTTTTTACTGATATATCTAAAACAATCACCGTCCTTGTTGAGGGCTTTGACAAATTGTTTCATAAGTCCTAGCTTGATATGGAGAGGTGGCAGTATTATGAGATCCCTGGGCACAAGTGGTTGATTAACTATATTGTGGTTTCCTGGAACCATAGCTTCCCTCGAAGGCCAGTCTTTCTTACTCCAGTGTTCAGATCTGGCTCTGCTATCCCATAAACAAATGAAACACGGATATTTTGTGTAGCCACCTTGTTGGCCTAGAAGAAAATTCACCATTTTTAGATCCACACAAATTAGCCAGCGGTGTTCGTTGTACTTTATTTTATTTATAACTGAGGCAATTGTAGAATATTCTTCTTTAGCTTTAGTTGAATGTGCAATGGGCAACGAACCCAATTTATTACCGTTATGCAGAAGTACACATTTTAGGCTGCGTTTAGAAGAATCTATAAATAGTCGCCAGTCATTTGGATCATACTCCTCTAATCCCATCGCTGTTACTAAACCAGGAACATCTGAACAATAAACAAATTCATCGTCTTCGGAAAAGAATGGAAGTAAGTTTTTTTCTCTGTTACGGTAGTATGAAATTGTTGTTCCTTGGGTTAACAGATTTTTTGCTTTAATCGAGAAGCAAGAATTTCAGATGCTTTTTTAGAAAGTCCAAGGTCTCTCACTAAATCACTAAGCTCCTCCTGATTAGATGGTTGTGGTTCTGAATCCTCACTAGAGCACAGGACTGGTTGGGTAATAGACAACACGTTAGGATAAATCCATTTAGACCGGTTTGTTTTATTAATGCCTGTTATGTTGGCAGCGCAAAAATAACAATCATCATAATGATTCGAAGGTTCCCGCCAGATCATTGGTGTTTTATACTTGAAGTGGGTCCGTTGCTTGTTTGCCCATAACCTTAAATACTCTACACAGTTTTTACATACAGTATTAGGAATCCAGTACTTGTCACGGGTTTCCATGGTAAATCCGAAGTAGTCAAAATAAATTTTTTTAATAAAATCTGACACACTTTTTCTATTTTTTATAAACGTGTATTCGCCACATATGTTACAAAAATAGTTGGGATTGATTTTACAGGTGTTTCTTGACGTAGCCATTGCACAATTTTGAAGTATATATCAAAGTAACACAATTTTCAATAAATAACACACGGGAACAAAATTGAACTTTTTTGTGTTGACTGATTAAATGTTCAATGTAAAATGATTTATATTTTTTGTCGTTATACTTTTCGCTTTCGTAAACACTTGTTGAATGAGAAAAATTGGTTGAATGAACCCATATAAATACTTAGTAGTTTTTTACTGAAGTACCAAAAAAAATTATATCCACAATTTTATTGACAGTCACTTATGAATGAACACATGTGTTCAGGGGAATTCCTTTAAAAAATCATCCGTTACCAACGGTAAACCACACATCAATAAAAACAAGTGGACTTTTCTTTTTTCTCTTTAATTGACTGTGAACTGACTAGGTGTCATAAAGGGACAATAAAATTTATAGGCGTTATGAGTTTGCTACCGCAACCATAAAAATGAAATAATCTTTTTTTATTACTTAATTTTTTTAATTCTTAGAATCATAAAAAACTAACTTATTACATACAAACACTTACACATTAGAAAATGTTATTTTTGTATGGAAATCGCGATTTATATCAATTCAGTAAATCGTGAACAAAATCAAAAGTTGTGCACCGATTGCAATGAAATAAAGCTCATTTTATTCGAAATATATTTAACTAACTGTTTGTAGACCAAAACTGTGATTTTTGTCCCATTTTTATTTTTTAGGAATTTTTAAAGAACAAAAAAAATGTTTTTTTTAAAAAAATTTTAATTTTTTTTTCAAAACTTGAACGATATTTCTAAAACTACTTGGAAAATTTAAAAACAATGTAAGCACGGCTTTAAGAGAATATTGTTTGCGAGTTTCGGATTTTTTTTTTAATTTAATATGGTGAACCGTTTTCAAGTTATTCCAATATATGTAGCGGAAGTGCCTTAATTTTGAACATAACGGTATATCTCGAAAAGTCGAGCTGATAGAAAAAAACCAAGGGCAGATTTGGATTCAGCGTCCCAAATAACCTTAAAAACAATATTCAGTTCTTAATCAACAGAACCATTGTTCCCTTGTGTAATCAATATCTTTGAAAACGAAAAAAACATTGCAAAATGGCATTTTGCTGATGTATGTAACTGCCAAAAATATTTTACATAGACCAATCTTTTATTATACCAATGGATGTTTATTACATCCATTTACCAGTAGTCCAAAAATAAACCCTATAGGACAATACTTAGTCATAACTCCCACATTCCCGATATTTACTAAAATTAAAAAACAAAAAACAAAAATATTGTACATTAAGTTCATCAGGGTCTAATTGCATTCTGGTCAATTACTGGAATGGACAACTAAGGACTTACGCCGTTTTCTTTTCTGACAAAAAATATTTTATTTTCACTTTTTTCGAAAAGTTTTTTATATATTCTAAATTAAGAGTAACCTAATTTTATACATCAATCGAAAGGTCTCAAAGAGCTATTATCATAAAATGCAAAAATTTTTGATTATTTTCCTCTTTGATGTCATTGGGTGAAAATATTCAAAAAAAGGGAAAAATGTGGATATATTCTCACACTATGACCTGAAAGAAGTCAATGGATACAATTTTTTGCGATTTACGAGCGCTCGACTTTGAGACCTTTCGACTGATACATAAAATAAGGTTGCTCTCAATTTAGAAAATATAAAAAATACACTTTTCGAAAAAAGTGCAAATAAAATGTGACATTTTTTGTCAGAAAAGAAAACGGCATTAATGTTTTTCAAAACTGGGACAGTAGGTAAATTCGCGTTAAGTTTTTGAGCAATATATGACTTTTTAGCCTGTTTAAATACAAGATTAGCGTGATCTATTGCTCTGTTATAAGCAACTCTGTTTACAAATGTTTTTTTTTTTTCAAAATGCTATAACAATTTTTTATATAAAAACTACGCTTAGGTATATGACGATTATATACTTCCTACAATGTTGTAAAAAAAACATCCAGCTTTCCATCAAGGGATGGCTGATACCAACAGTCGTTCCAGTTCAAGCCCGTGAGGTCAAAAAATAATAATTATTTGAATTAAAATCTCTAAATGTCGTGAGCCTTAAATTTTCATCTCTAGCTAGGTTTATATTCAACGTGCAAAACAAAAGATCATGATCTGAGAGAAACGAAATCTGATCAAATAAAAGTTATAAGTGCGGGTGTGAAAGTATAATTTAATCAAGTAAACTTGAACCAGAATTAGCTGAAAAACGTGTGCGACATTCATTATTGATAATGGTCACGCCAACAGAGCTGACAAAGTCAAGCAATTTATTACTAGGTTTTGTGGAAAAAACTCTAAATGCGCACATTCGTGCACCTAATTCGTGATAATTTTTCAATAATTCAACAACAATTTGTCTGTAGTTTTCACTCTTTTTGTTTCCAAGAAAACTGTCCACGATGCTCTTGAAAGATTTCCAGGCTGCATATTCTTTCTCCAATGAACATTATGAAAAATTGTCACCATTCAATTGCTTCCTGATCTGAGGGCCAACAAATATGCCTTCTTTGATTTTAGCATATGAAATTTTAGGAAAATCCGCTAACAAATATTTAAATGCTGCAACATCTTTGTTTAGTGCTTTGACAAAGTTCTTAAAGAGGCCCAATTTTATGTGCAGCGACGGAAGAAGAACGTCATTTGGATCAAATAATGGTTAGTGTTTTTCTGGTGAATACTCAGTTGGCCACTCTGTTCTGACGTAATAATGACATGTAGCGCGACTATCCCATGATAAAAGAAATAACAATATTTTGTGAAATCTCCTTGCATACCAGTCAGCAAACCAATGAAATGAGACAGATTAATTTACAGTTATTTACGATGGTCTATATGCAAAGAAATGTAAATCACACAGCTTAAGGTCCTCACAGATCTTCCATTTATGATCGTTGTATTTGATTGTATTGATTCGTAATTTTCCTTTGTATTAATGGCATGAGCAATTAGTATGGATGGGTTTTCATTCCCATTATGCAAAAGAAGAGCCTTTAAACCATCAGTAAATAATCTCTATTCAGTTTTTTCATATGGCTGATTAATTTTTTGGTATAAACCATCAACATCAGTACAGTATAGAAAAAAGTGTTTCTTTTCAAAATATGCAGCCAATTCCAAGCTTCTTTCTGTATACTTACTTTTGTCCCAACTGCAAATGTTTCCACTGCCACATGCGTGAAGCTAGTAATTCTGCGTCTTGCTTCGCTAAATGTAAATCCCGAATTAGATCATTCAGTTCTGCTGGAGTCACTAAATAGCGTTCATCAACAGCCTCATACAAACTACCACTGCTGGTGAAGGATGTTTCGGACACACTACTCGTAGCACTGGGAAAGACTGGTAATGGATCATTTGGTGGACGTTGAACTGGTTTGGAAACCGATAGGACATTCGCGTAAGTAATATTTTTTCGATTTTTCATATTGAATCCAGCAACTTTTGTTAAACAGAAATAACAATCGGTTTGGTGGTTGCTCTCTCCAAACTACTGGAATTGAAAAATCGAAATAGATCTTCTAGCCATTTGCAAGTTCTGCAACTATTGCAAAACATTGTCGGTGTCCACGGTTTGTCCAACTTTCTGACAGCAAAACAAAAATAATGTTGATATGCATATTTTAATGATTCTGATATTGCCCATCCTTTTATTCCAACCAAATGTTCACCATACACAAAGGAAAAAAAGCTTGAATCAGTAACACACGATCTCCTTGACATGCTTAAACGCTACTATTATGCAGATTTAGAATGAATGTGGGCTTCTGTCAAATTAATAATTGTGAAATTGTAATGTCAATATTGACTGCTTTACAATATTGCCAGCATGCGATAAAAAATGAATAATTTTTATGCCAGATTCGAATTCAGCGCACCCAGATTGGTTAAAATACGTGGTTCATTTCTGCTGTAAATTTTTTTTTAATTTGTAGACCAGTGAAATCAGAGAGAAAATTTTATATCATCTGATGATTCAAAACTTTTTTTCTAAATTATCTAAGTTATCTGATACAAACAAGTTATTTTAAAATATACATCATTAAATTATAGTCAAAAATTTTTGGACCAACTGGGGTTGAGTATTGTTATACCCTATACCACTATGTGGTTTGGGTATAATGACTTTGTGCTGCTGTTTGTAACAACCAAAAATATTTGACCTAGACCCATCTTTAATTATACCGATCGAATCAGAATCACTTTCTGAGTTGATTTAACAATGTCCGTCCGTCCGTCCGTCCGTCCGTCCGTCCGTCTGTGTGTCCATGTAAACCTTGTAATCAAACTGCAGGTCGCAAATATGAATATATTTTGATGAAATTTGGTATATAAGCTTTTATCGGCCATGGGATGAACGCTATTGAAATTGGTCAGAATCGGTCCATGTTCAGACCTAGCCCCCATACAAATTACCCCTATGAAATCGACATAAATTGCCATAAGATCCAAATTGTCATATAGATCTTACTCAAATTGGGTTTGTATGCGTTCATTACACCCATCCATGAGCAGGCCCCATATAGAGCTGCTTCCCGATCTTCATTTAAATCTATTAAAAAACAAAAATATTGCACTGATTCTTCTCAAATTTTGTTTGTATATATTTTTGCAAAATACAAGAGACTTTATCAAATATGATCAGGATCGGTCCATTTTTGGACCTAGTCCCCATATGGATATAGCATCCGATATGAACTTTTTCATATCTGCAGCCAAAAAAATTAATAAAAATTCCACTCAAATTTGGTTTTTGCTTATTTTCTATGTCCAGTTAGTTGGGCCTAAGAGATAGGGTTTCTAAACGCATGGTATAGGGTATCATATAGTCGGTCTAGACCGACTATAATTTTCTTACTTGTTTTTCTTTGAATTTATTTACGAAGAGGATTTGAAAAAGGTCAATACTCTTTAATCCGAAATTCAGTGAAATATTTATTACTTATTTTGTTTATAAATTAGTATTGATAGATTTCTACTCTGGTACTTTTATAACAAGAAATATGATTACAATTCATACTCAAAAATAGCCAAGAGTCACATATTGTGCGGTGCCAACTAAGAATAAATAACAACATGCATATGGTTTGTTTTATTTGAACAATAGATGAACAATTTTCTGCCACAATAGTGTTTTGGTTACTAGGTCAAATAGGAATGTTTTCATAAAATACCACTTACAAATGTACATGCACCACACGCACACAGACACAAGCACGCAAACACACTCTCAGATGCATAGGCATATATCGTCACCCAAATTGCAAAATGCCGTAACTAACATTTTTATATTTTACAGGAGAAGCAAAAACACCATAAGACAAAAACTACTTAAAACTTAATACCCAAATTTTAGAATCAAGCTTAATAAACAAAGATGGATATATTTATAAAAAAACATTTATGGGAAAAAGTCAATTTTGTATTTTTTTTTTTTAGTTACGGGCTTCTGCATTTTAGGTGACAATATATATTTTTGTATGCACATACCCATTAAAAACTTCAGAAGTGCTTCAAAGAGGACAACATTTTTTTCATATCAATTTTCAACAGCATCCACCTCCCTTTTCTATAGGAAGTTATTTTAAGAAACTTCAAAAATGCCAATAGAATGTAATTTCCCAAAAAAAAAAAAAAAAAAAAAAACAAGTAAGAAAATTATAGTCGCTCTAGACCGACTATACGATACCCTATACCATGCGTTTAGAAACCCTATCTCTCAGGCCCAACTAACTGGATATAGAAAATAAGCATAAACCAAATTTGAGTGGGATTTTTATTAATTTTTTCGGCTGCAGATACGAAAAAGTTCATATCGGATGCTATATCTATATGGGGACTAGGCCCAAAAATGGACCGATTCTGACCATGTTTGGTAAAGTCTCTTGTATTTTGCAAAAATATATACAAACAAAATTTGAGAAGAATCAGTGCAATATTTTAATTTTTTGATAGATTTAGGTGAAGATCGGGAAGCAGCTCTATATAGGGCCTATGACTAAGAGTTGTCCCATAGGGATCATTTTTGGACTACTGATTAATGGATGTAATAAACACATACCAACCCAATTTGACTAAAATTTGTATGATAATTTGGATCTTATGGCAATATATGTTGATTTCATAGGGGTCATTTGTATGGGGGCTAGGTCTGAACATGGACCGATTCTCACCAATTTCAATAGCGTTCATCCGATAAAAGATCAAATACCAAATTTCGTCAAAATATATTCATATTTGCGACCTGCAGTTTGATTACAAGCTTTACATGGACACACAGACGGACGGACGGACGGACGGACGGACATCGTTAAATCGAATCAGATAGTGATTCTGATTCGATCGGTATAATTAAAGATGGGTGTAGGTCAAATAGTTTTGGTTGTTACAAACAGCAGCACAAAGTCATTATACCCAAACCACATAGTGGTATAGGGTATAAAAAAAAAAACAAACACGACGTCATTGATTATTCAAAAATTTAATAAAGTGACAGACTAAAATTAACTTAAAACTTTTCACCCAACATTTGGTAGATTATTTTTACAAAAATCACCTTACCGAGTCTTCTGCGAACAGCTGTGATAATTAAAAACTGATAAATCCCATGACCGATCAAAAAGTCAGGAGAGTGAAACACACTTGCGTTTAAAAAGTGATTTGGAAGCTTTTATGATAATCAGAAACTGATTAGTCACTTGCGCAGTTGAAAACAAGACTCGAAAATCATTCCGACTTACGGTTAAAAAGTGATTTATTGAAAACAAGATAACAGAATTTCAAGCAAGAACAAAAAGTTCATGCCGCCGATTGAAATTAGACTGTTAAGAACTGCTTGCTATGCTGTTTTTTTTTATTTTTTAACTATTTTCAATCTTCATTAATATCAATCGAATCATGGTGTGAGGTTCAGCTATTTAAATTATCATTTAGGCAAGTGAAAAGATTTTAATGTGAAAAGTGAAAAGTAAATTCAAATGTTATATTCTTGACACCCGCCACCAGTTTCTTAAGGTCAATAGTATAACAATTTTAATACAGTTGCCGACACTTAACATTTAAATTCTAATAAAATTAAAAAGAAGTAAGAAAATTATATTCGGTCTATGATACCGACTATACGTTTAGAGACCCTATCTCTTAAGCCCAACTAATTGGATATAGAAAATAAGCATAAACCAAATTTGAGTGGCATTGTTATTAATTTGGTGCTGCTGTTTATAACTACCAAAAATATTTGACCTAGACCCATCTTTTATTATACTGATCGGCTCAGAATCACTTTCTGAGGCATTTTAGCGATGCCCGCCCGTCTCTGTGTCCATGTAAACCTTGTAATCAAACTACAGGTCGTAAATATGAATGTATTTTAATGAAATTTGGTATATGAGCTTTTATCGGCCACAGATTGAACGCTAATGAAACTGGTGAAAATCGGTCCATTTTCAGACATAGTCCCCATACAAATGACCCCTATGAAATCGACATAAATTGCTATAAGATCCAAATTATCATATAGCTCTCAGTCAAATTGGGTTTGTATGTGTTTATTATATCCATTAATCAGTAGTCCAAAAACATTCCCTATAGGCCAATTCTTAGTTATAGGCCCCATAAAGAGCTGCTTCCCGATCTTCACTTAAATCTATCAAAAAACAAATATATTGCACAGATTTTTCTCGAATTTGGTTTGTGTATATTTTTTCAAACTATAAGTGACTTTACCAAATATGGTCAGGATAGGTCCATTTTTTGACCTAGTCCACATATAATATACAAATATACATTAAGTTAATATTTTTTTGTTATGAAAATTGTTGGAAATACGACCAAAGAATGATATGAGAAAGACTCGCAAACGATTAGACATATGTCTAAAAAGTGATTCGAAAAAGACTCGCAAATGCTTATAAATACTATTGGAAAAACACTTGAAAATGAGCCAATACAAGACTCTTCAAGAAGAATCACGGGTAGGGCACCATTTTCTCACGACAAAAGAATCTTATATGATCAGAAAGTGAGCGCACTTAATTTTATAAAATGCTGATGGGGTAAAACCTAGTTTAGAGTAAATAAGATCAGGGACATTTGATAGTATAGAATCTTCCAAGAACTCGAATAACTTTTCGACAGTAAAGATGAAGGTTAAGAACCAGTTTTTGGATTACTGGAAAAAAAGTTGACGTAGTTAGTAGACTGAGGTACATATAAAAGTTTACAAAAGTGTATACAGAAAATTTTTAACATTTCCAAGCGTTATTCGCTTCCTGTCAGCTAATAGGCTGCGGTTGTTTATTTGTGAATGTGAAAGACAGTAAAAGTAAAATAAATTTCTGAAATAATAAATGGAAAATCTAATAGAAAAAAATGAAAAACATAAATAGTAAAAAAAAGGTTGGCAATGAGAAATAAAGTAAGTTTATAACGCGTGCTGAAATATTGATTTAAATATTAATCTTTTTTTGTTTTCGATGTTAAGTTTGGAGTTTCTATTTATAAGAGGATACAATAATCTGGTTGCATTATTTAATTTGTATATAATATAAGGGATATGATTTTTAAATTTAAATGTTGGATTTAATAACACCCAAAGATGTTTGAATTTGTTTGTCCAATGTATATCGCTGTTATTGAAAGTAATGGACTGTTGAGGTAAAAAACTAATTTTCCTTCTTCTTGAGAAATAAATGGCTTGTGTCTTTTGTGTGTTTATTAGTAATATCCACTTCATTAAATGTGAATGAACTACAGTGAGTGTAGTCTGTAAACTGGATAATACATAATTCGGCAATATTTTAGAGCTAAGAATAGCGGTATCAT
The DNA here is from genome assembly GCA_963682025.1 of Cordilura impudica. Taxonomy (NCBI): domain Eukaryota; kingdom Metazoa; phylum Arthropoda; class Insecta; order Diptera; family Scathophagidae; genus Cordilura; species Cordilura impudica. The sequence continues at coordinate 131,708,584 of OY821517.1, forward strand.
AAGCAAAAATAGAACTAGAAAATCTGCAGTGAACGTATTGTATAATATTGGGGAGAGACACGATCCCTGATAACATCCGGCTGGTACTTCCAATCTGAAACGAGTCTTTGGAGCCGGTATGTATTGGCCCCAAAGAAAGAGAGTTATGAAAGGAAACTTATTTTGATTAATTCATCTTATAGCTCAGGCCATCATGCCAGACCGAAGCAAATGCAGACTTGATGTCCAAGAGTAACATACCAGTTGGTTTCCCACTATTTAAATTTGAGTTAACAAATTTTCGTATTCTAGTAAGTGGCTGAACTGTATTGTGTTCCTTGCGAAAACCAAATATTTTCTGCATCTGTAAATTCAGTAAGTTTTTCCTTAATCAATTTTCCCAGAATCTTGCTTAAGGATGATGGAAGACTTATCGGTCTATATGAAAGGGGACAATCATCAGGTTTATTTGGTTTTTTTTGTTGGTATGATTTTAGAATTTTTCCAGATTTTTGGGAAGTAAAGCAATCACAAGCAGCAGCGTATGGCTGCAGAAATATATTTGACTCCTTTTTTTGGTAAAGCTTTTAAACATTTGTTGTTTATTCCATCAGTACCAGGGGATTTTCTTCGCTTCAACTTTTTAATAATATCGGCTACTTTATCTGTTCAAATTGACAAGATATTAAGGGAGGTAGGTATGCTGGTGCTAAGATTACTAACAGCATTATATATGTATATCTCTTTTGGTGGCTGTATCACTAAGATTAGCTGAAATTGAGTGATTTGATCCAAATACTTGCGCTAGAACTTCGCTTTTTTTATTCTTGGGTGTGGAAGGTATTGTTATTGAGTTTCTGTGTCGGAATGTTTGTAGACTTTTTTCTTAAAATTTATGTGAGATTCCAAAAAGGAGAAGAGCCTTTTTCCAAAGTTGAAAGCGTATTATTGCAGTAGTTATTTTAAATTTGTTTGATTTCGGCTGATATGTGATGAATATATTCTCTAGTTTGAATATGATGATGTAAACATTTCTGATTTGTATCCAATATTTAATGTGCTGCGGTAAAGTTGGGGTTTTTCACTACGTGGATTTACGTGGGACACTGTGAAAAATTGCAGCAGATATTGTGTCATTAAAATATAAGGTCATGTTCTCAATTTCTTCGGTGTTATTGACGGTATTTTCATCCGGCACAATTAAATTTATTTTCATGTGTAAAGCAAAACGGGGCCAGTTTGCATTTTTAAGCACTCGAGCTGATGAAATACCATGCACCATGTTTGTGAATAAGAAATCTAGAGTAGATGACTGCTTTCTTGGATCTGACGGAATATATGTATGATCACTAGGGTCCAGTATTTCAAAATAACCGGAATCTAGACATTCATAAAGAAGGTTTCCTCAATATTATTCAATATTTCCAACTGTAGCATTCTTAATATTATTAATTTAATATAATATTATTCATGACTTGCATGTGGCCAAATTATCAGCGGTTATGCCAGAAGTAACCTAACCCATAAGAACAAAGTTTTTATCAAAACTCTTTCTTTCCTTATGCACATGAATTTTGAATCTCTCCGTGACTGTGTGTGACTTTTCCTAACTAGTTTAAAATTAATCTTTGGCCACAATAGGTCTATGGACAAAATTTCAGATGGATCAGATGAGGGGAAATGGGGTTTAAATCACTACGTGACTGTGCGTGACTGTGCGCGACTATGTCGAAGTTAATCTTTCTTTACATCAAGTATATAGACCAAGTTTCAATTTGATTGGATGAAGGGAAATCCGGTTTAAATCTCTCCGCGACTGTGCGTGACTACTCAAAGTTAATCTTTTTTCACAGCAAGTATACGGACCAAGTTTCAGATCGAGCGGATGAGGAGAAATGACATTTAGATCACTACTTTGACTTTGTGTGACCACCCAAAAACTAATCTGTAGTCACAACAAGACTATGGGCCAAGTTTCAGATCAATTGGATAAGGGGGATTGGGGTTGCCCCACGAAAGAAAGACGGACAGAGAGTATGAGTCAAAAGAAAGAGTCTGAAAAAAGCAACACCTATTTCACTAGTTGAGGTTTTTTTTTGCCATTTTAGTAATCAGTTATTTTGTTGGGTGGTTAAGACAGACCTTATATGATATTGGTGTGTGTTAGTGGATTACTGGTTTAAACATTTGACAGGCAAACAGAGTGTCGCTTTTTCTCTCTTGTTTTGTATCCAATATACCGGGTGTTACACATATACTCATACATAAAACAAAACTGTATGCATAAATAAAAATCAGAATATAAACGAAAAAATGTTAAACGAGAAATGTTCTTCTTGTTATTGCGTTATATATAATCACCATTTTTAAAAAGTAATTGAGCGAAAAAATTTATTACTCTGCATTATTTTTATTATTCTGCTTATTTAAAAAAAAATACGAATATTCATAAGATTTAATGTGTGTAAAATAAAAACGAAAATATTTTGTATTTTAGGACACTGTAAGGAGGTGAAAAAAGTAAGATGATCGAACGCGTGGACTTTTTAGTAACTTAATACTGCCAACAACTACGCTGGGCAAAAAAAAAAATATGTATGTACTATAAGAGCCAAAATTTTTGTTCCTGTACTGTGGACTCGTAAATACCAAAATTGACTACTGATTTTTTTTTTTTTAGTTTTTTCAAAAGTATTTTCACTATTCTATTGAATTAGGAAAAACGACAATAAAGATAAAAAGAACACAAAGCACTTTTGGGCAGTCATATATCGTTTCCCATAGACAAATTCGGCTTCTCTGAAGAAAAATGGCGCAATCACTTTTTGGTCATACAATGGTATTTCTTGGATCTCGTATGCATTCTCCATTCCTCAAATGCGGCTATTTTGCTTGCTAATTCCGCTTTATATCAAACAAATGCAAATGCTACCACTAATACCAATATGTTGAGCGCGGTGACGATACAACCCTATTTGGGTTCTCGACACAACATTCTTACCATCTTAGGCATTAATGATAGGTATGTGGGCCATCACCCACTGTTATGTGCTCAACAAAATTCTACACTAGTCGACGAATAGTGTTGTCAGACCGTGGTCACGATATTTTCGGCATATGTATATTTATTTAACACAATTGAACGATTATTTTCGATATACAGCGTCACTATTTCGGCGAGTTACTTTAGTGTAAAGGGATGAATGATAAAAATTTTTCGGAATTGACGTTTCATAAGTGGTAAAATTATTAAATGCTGCCTTACCGGCATAAAAGATTGCGAACCCGATAGGTCTGGACATACACCGATTCGCATTTATTTTGATATGGATCGTCACCATTTGTCAAGATTGCATCCAAAAATTTTAGACGAAGATTTACATGACCTAAACAGGGAAAAGTTGACTATTTTTATAAAATTAATATATAATTTCAACAGCAAAACTAAGTAATCTCTAGAAAACCCACGTTCGTAGATGTCCTAAACTGTTTTAAAACAACCTATGTATTTTGTGTTTCTGTATAACGTGAAGGCAGTTAATCCTTGTTTCCAATTTAACATAACCATATTTAAGGTTGAAATTTGTTCTGACATCTAAATTCCACTTTAGTGTCATTCACGTTAAAATGAACAAGCGAACTACATATACTCATAGTCATACAGTCAAAAAAAACAAAAAAAACAATGCAAACCAAAATGGAAAATAAACAAGAGAATTCTTAGCTTATTGCATTGTATGCAGAGCATTAAAATAATCATTTACACAATTAGATTTTGATAAAGTTTTTCTATATCCATATATATATTTTTGTTTTTTAAGTAATACTCAAAAAATTCGCTCAATTCCAGCAATAATGTTAGTCAACATTTTCGGGGTTATTGTCATTTTTATACCCTATACCACTATGTGGTTTGGGTATAATGACTTTGTGCTGCTGTTTGTAACAACCAAAAATATTTGACCTACACCCATCTTTAATTATACCGATCGAATCAGAATCACTATCTGATTCGATTTAACGATGTCCATCCCTCCGTCCGTCCGTCCGTCCGTCTGTGTGTCCATGTAAAGCTTGTAATCAAACTGCAGGTCGCAAATATGAATATATTTTGACGAAATTTGGTATTTGATCTTTTATCGGCCATGGGATGAACGCTATTGAAATTGGTGAGAATCGCTCCATGTTCAGACCTAGCCCCCATGCAAATGACCCCTATGAAATCAACATATATTGCCATAAGATCCAAATTATCATACAAATCTTAGTCAAATTGGGTTTATATGTATATGTTACATCCATTAATCAGTAGTCCAAAAATGATCCCTATTGGACAACTCTTAGTCATAGGCCCCATATAGAGATGCTTCCCGATCTTCACTTAAAACTATCAAAAACCAAAAATATAGCACTGATTCTTCTCAAATTTTGTTTGTATATATTTTTGCAAAATACAAGAGACTTTACCAAATATGGTCAGAATCGGTCCATTTTTGGGCCTAGTCCCCATAGAGATATAGCATCCGATATGAACTTTTTCATATCTGCAGCCGAAAAAATTAATAAAAATTCCACTCAAATTTGGTTTATGCTTATTTTCTATATCCAATTAGTTGGGCCTGAGAGATAGGGTCTCTAAACGCATGGTATAGGGTATCGTATAGTCGGTCTAGACCGACTATAATTTTCTTACTTGTTTCTATTAATATATCCATTTAAAAAATAGAATAAAATATATTGTTGTATGTTCGATTATAACATACATTCATATGTATACATCTCTTCTAGTAACTATACTAATAAAAAATATTCATACGGTCTAAATATGTTGATATTCAAAAAATTTATTAAAAAGGGGGAAAACATAATTCGCTAGAATTAGTCAAACTTGATATGCTGGAGCCATTTGCTGAAGAATGAAATGGGAAATCATCAATGGTTCCTGAGTTATAGTTGAAAAACTAAGCAAAGAAATATGAAGATAAGGAATAATTATAAAAGGTCACGAAGAAAGTTTGGTCTGAGAACGTCAAACCCTTTGGAGGTTTTACCAAACTGCTCTAGTAATTTCAACCTGATGTTGAATTACTCACCTCCCGGAATGGGTGTTGTACAGTGTTATCTCGAATACGTACTAATATAGGTCGAATTTCAGGGACAACATTGCCGTGCATTTGTTGCTAGAATTGGCTTTATATCGGAAGTGATTAGTGCCAAAAGTGGTCACATCATTCGGACATTTAATTTGATAACATGTGTCTATCTTTATTTTATGTTTGTAGGCATATTAAAGTGAATATGGGAGGGCAATTTCAAATGGTGACTGTAACTAAATGATTTTTTTAGGTTTAGGGCGATCAAAGGTGTTACTGCATATTTCATCAAAATATCTTCACTAATGCGACATCTACCTACCAACAGATTTTAATGTACATCAGTGATTCTGATTCAAAGTTCAAGTATTAAGGGTTGTTAAAAAACATCAGCACAATGTCTTTGCACCATTACCATAGAGTTGTGTATGATAAAAAAAAATACTTAGCATTAGTTTAAAAAAAATCTACTTTAGGTTTAAACAATAATAGGGATCTGAAGTGAAATAACAAATCTGAGGTATGCGAACATAAGTACGAGTTAAGTACTGTGTGACCTTGTAAACTGGTGTTACTCATGCCACAGTGAGTTTCTGAGTTTTATTCACTTAAATTATCCACAAAAGAAAATATTTCTTCTCAACTAAGGCACCACTCTTTCGAGGTCTGCTTGTAGCTGTGTGAGTGTTTTTGTCCAAATGTATGTGTTTTTATTTATTTGTGATTGTGTTGTTTTGTGTTTCACGCTCCATGTTTATTTGTGGCAATAAATTCATATCTTTAAACGGATTTATTTATCGCACACATTCCAAAAATAATTTCGTCTTCTTCTTTATTAAAGCTTAACATACATTTCTCGTCAACCACTTCATATCTTCATTCAACTTTAGCATCGCTATAAGTTAATTTCTACACTGACAAGTATTTTAGATAGAACATCTTAATTCTTGAAGTTATGAAGCTTCCTCATTTAATAGATTTTCAGGCAGTCATCAAATGTAATTATTTCTCCTTTTACAATCAAACAGAGGATTTATTAAATCAACTTAATCAACTAAACTACAAGAATAAATAAAGTAGAGTAGAGTTGAGTTAGGTTGAGTTTAAGAAAACTGGCTGAGTGTTTGCATAAATCTTAACATATTTATAACTTTTGTATGGGAGTATGGACGTGTTTTATTTAATCTTAGGGAATTTGTATTGAATTGTATAGACGATTTTAATTACGGTTAATCTAGGAGTGAATTGATTGATTATAAACAGGAACTCAATATATTTAAATTTTTTGGTTTAAATTGAAATGTTATAGTAACACAAACTTTTTCAATTAAAAAACAATTGTTATTGAGGAAAGCATTCGTAACAATAATGATATTAAGACTACTCAAAATGCTTTCAGGATTCCCTGGTAAAGAATTAATTTGAATACAACTACCTAAACAATGTTATCATAACCCATATTCGAGGTCATTATGACCAGGAATTTTAAGAAATCAAATATTTGAAGTCAATACTAATTGAAACTAAAATCATTTCACTTTATATTTTTGATTAATAAATATATTGCTAAATAGATTTGTATAATTTAATAAAAACTAGTTCGTTTAAATAAATCTTATGCAGAAATTCAGTTTGTTTTGTTCTTTCCTTCAACTCTTTATCGTACTAAAGAAGTTTCAACAAAATGATATACAAAAAATAATCTAGTACCCGGTTTTCTTTTATTCTACTTTCACCAAGTCATTTTTATTAAATATTCATGTACAATATTAGATTCACAAGAAATAAATAATTTGAAAAGTGTTTTACAGGACAATAACCACTTAAAACTTTGTTAAGGCCAAACAAAAACAAAACAATAGAAACAAAAACTTATGAACACAGCCACAAAAACAACCAGAGAATGGCTGAGAATGACTAGAAAAAGTAACGAATCACCCACTTTTGGCTCTTCTCAACTATTAACCCTAAAGTAAAGTGTTGACTTGACTGACAAAACGAAGAAATTGTAGCTACAAATGAACGATATTCTATATATATATATATATATACACTATATACATCTACCTACCAAAACCATGAATGCGTAAAATATTCACATAATCGTAGCGAAATACGGAAAATAATATTTTAAACACAATGACAATAACAACAAACCATAGATGTAGCCAACAACGGTTTAAGGGGGGAGTAAATTAATTTCATATTATAATGTAAGATCTCTTTTCGGTTTTTTAAATATATAGTGAAGTCAAACAAAGTAAAAAATATAAATTTTAAGATACATCAGAGTGTGGCCCCCGCAACTGCAGTGCATTGTGTTGATATCAGGTGGAGCTGTTAGGGAATATATTTCTTAATTTAATTTGTAGCTCTAAATTAACGAATGAATTTTATTGAATCGAAATTAAGTAAGAAAGACATTGTCGGTCTGGACCGACTATACGTTACCCAATACCGTGAGCTTCGAGAACTTTGCTTAGGGGACCTTTGCAGAATATCCCAGATCCTATGGCCCTTGACTAATCTAAGGTAATAGGGCAATCGGCTTACTTATAGGAGTACTCACTGGAGTTACTGTGTAATAAGGTGTATGGCCGAATGAATAGGTGTCTGTGAATGTGGATGAGGAGGTCAGTGCAACATTTGCTGTGTGAATGTCCAGCACTGATGGAGCGGCGCCTTAGATATCTAGGGCAAGGATTCTTCGATAACCATGGAATCTTTTTGGTTCAAGAATGATGCATAGCGGACACACTCGTTGCATAATCTAACTACTTTTATAATCTCTATTGCTATCTCTACTGTTCGACATTATATAAAGGGTAACACAAGTGTACTCTCCTTTGGGTGGCCAACACGTCTAACTTAACCTGTTAAATGGTTAAAGCAAATTTAAATTTTATTATTTTTTTTAAATTCTGGTCTGCAGATATGACAAAGTCCATAACGAATGCTATTTTAATATAGGGATTAGGTCATAAAATAAAAAATTTGAGAAACATCTGTGAAATATTTTTTTTTTTTTTATAGATTTAAGAGAGTAAACAGACATAAGAAAAATTTATGTTAACTTTTCCAATTGTATTTCAGGGAACACCAACTAGTTTTCAGAAAGTATCAATTGTATTTCAGATATTATCAAACAGATTTCAGAAAGTATCAGATGTATTTCAGATATTATCAAATATAGTTCAGAAATTATCAATTGAATTTCAGAAAATACCGTTATTATTGATTCTATTAGTGATGTGCTATAACAGATTACCAATTTACCAATATTTTTACTAACTTTTTATGCATTGGAAAATAAACTGAACTCGTAATGGTAAGAAGAAGAGGACGTTATTTTGTAATCTGCTACAATATAAAAACCAGGACAGGAATTGGGTATGAAGTTTTTGCTGCATTGTGGCACCAGATTTTGATGACATGATATCGAAAAAACACGGTTACAGTATACAAAAAATGTTACAGCTGCAATGTAATATTTAAATTATATATACTTTTGTGTAGTGGTCTGACTATTTTTCGGAAATACAATTAATATTTTCTGAAACACATTTCATAATTTGTGAAATGCATTTGATAATTTCTGATATACACTTGATGTTATCTGAAATACATTGATAATTTGATACTTTCTGAAATACATTTGATAACTTTTGGAAATCAATGGATGTATTCTGAAATACATTTGATTATTTCTGAAAATCAATTGATATTTTCTGATATTCAATACTGATGGTCCTATTGCCAACAAAATCTTATAAGGAGGGATATCGAAAAAATCTTAACTCACATGTCTGTGGTTTTCTGGAATAACCGCGTATGTCCATTTTTTTCAGTTTTGAGTTAACGATGCGAAATATATTAATTTTTAACGCTCTTTACATGTGTTAAATTTTTTTTTTTTTAATATTGACAACTTCTGAGTTTTTTCTTTAAATAACGACGTAACTTAAATGTTTATTAAACTAATTTTCAGCACTAACGACGTATGTCAACTAACGTTTGATCGCTGACAAATTATTTTCTCAGAAAACGACACATAGCGACATACGTTGTTATTAATGAAAAAAATGCAAAATAATTTTGGATTATTTTTCACTTTATAACCACTTATAAAAACTTGTGTGTTTATTTCTGTTATTTGTTGTCACTATCATTCTTGATACGTTGTTATATTATCACCCTAAGTCCAGTTAACTTTTTGTTGACGAACAAAAAAATCAATTTTTCAAGCAACAACAACTTATGTCTAAATGGGTAGTTGCACTGGTAGTTTTCTTTTTCAAAGAAAACGACATTTGTCGACACAAGTTGTTTTATCTGCACACACTTTAAGTGTTATTTACATATTGTTTTTTCGTCCTTCTCTAGGAGCTATTCTTCTTAAGATTTTTGACTCAAAATTTTATATAAAGTATTTATTGCCCATATCTACAGGACTGTTAAATAAAAAGCTCTAAAAACTTTATATCGAGCCCATAATTTCGAATATAACGTTTTTGGCTCTCCTGAACATTTTGATTTTATGACACACGTGGTTATTCTAGAAAACCACAGATGTTTCCTCTTAACTTTTTTCTTTTTTTTTATCAAGTTGTCTATGAAAAATATTTATTTTTATTTATTTATTTATTAATTTGATAACCTAGCACAACAAGAGGAAAATCTTATAAATTATAGCGCTAGTGTGTAATGAGAACATAAATCATTTTTAACAATAACATAAAAATAATATAAAAATGAAATTTATAAGAATAAAGAATTTAATCAAAAACAAAAGAAATTAGTTGATAAATTTAATTTAACAAAGGTATTTAAGCAGCTCATTTTTAAACTTGTTAGCGTTGCTTATGATTTGAATTCGATTGGGAAGAAGTTTCCAAAAACTAGTGGAGTAAATGAAAAACTGACGTTGTGATAAAAGGCTTTTAAATCTTTTTTGATTTATATTTTTGCCACGAATAGATGAAGCAAATTGTATCCTTGTATAAAGGTAGATAGGTAACGTTGATGTAATAATTTTGTGTAAAAAAATAAGGCTTTTAAATTTAAGGAGATCTTCAAAACTCATTTGATTTATGTGATATGAATAAATGGATATATATTCACCGCGTCCTTTGTTGTAGATATATCTAGCAATATTGTTGTAAGCAACTTTGAGTTTCCTAAAGTCATTACTATCACAGTTTGCATAAATTTTGCAGCCATATAATAAATCGGGGATGAGATACGTTTTAGCTAACAACATACGTATATTAAAAGGTGTGGAGGATTTTACTACTCCCACGACGGAATTATATGGTTGGACTAAGTTAATTTATTATTGAATATCACTCCCGGATGTTTCGAAGAATCTAAGAATTCAATAGTTTCGTTGTTTATATAAAGTTGGATATCATCATTTAAATATATTTTACTTTTTGAGAGAAAAATACATTTTGACATTTAAAAGATTTATGCATAATCCAATGGCTGAAGCCCAGTTGAAAATGTTGGCTAAATCGTAATTGATATTACTCACACACGAATGAATGTTGTTCAAAGCTGCACTGTTATAAATTTGAACGTCATCAGCCTGCATTTGAATCTTGCTGTGAGTTATTATATCTGGTAAGTCATTAATACACAAACAGAATAAAAGAGTTCCTAGTACGGATCCTTGCGGAACTTCCTTGTTTACATTAAGGGAATTGGAATTTTTACCATTTAAACTTACAACTTGTGATCTCCCAGTGAGATATGAATTGACAAGCTTGCACGCTGATTGAGAAAAGTAACACAATTATTGAAGTTTTTTGTTTAATATGGAATGGTCTACTGTGTCGAAAGCTTTACTATGATCCAGTAGTATTAAGAATGAAACCATATTGTTATCAAGTTCAGCTCTTAAACCTTCAATCACATCTGTTATCGCTGTAATACAGCTTCTTCCCTTCACAAATCCAGACTTGAAATCGGAAAAAATATTATTCTGACCAAGATAATAATTCATTTGTCTGCACATGAGATTTTCCATTACTTTAGATAAAAAGGGGAGAATTGCAATAGGCTGAAAATCATTGTTTTGTTTAGAAATAGGGATAATTTTTGAGAGATTCCGTCCTTAAGGAAATACGGATTTTGTAAAGATAATGTTGAATAGATGAGTAAGAAAAGGCAAGAGTTTTGGGATTAGGGCTTTTAGAAATGAAAGATAAATTTCATCTAAACCAATAGCATTCGATTTTATTGCTAAGATACTTTCTAGAACTTCAACTTGGGTTACACAACGTAAACTAAAACGATTTTCAATGGGAACAATGCATAAATCATTATAAATGTTGGATACGGGCGATTGGACTTATCATTTAGATAACTTACATTAATATCAGCGTTACAAGGTAAGGTGTTTTTATGTCATATACCAATCTTGCGAATTTCTTTCCATTTGGATCGATTGTCAGCTGATGAAAATTTTCTTTGATAAAATAAGGATTTTGCCAACTGAATTCTTTTTACACCATCTCTTCTAGCAGATTTGAATATAAGTTAAAGCTCTGGTGTTTTGTATTTTTTCCACCTGAAATGCGCAACATTACATTTATCTATTAATAGTAGTATTTCCTGATTAAACAATGGATGTTGATTTGCTTTCCTAAATTTGGATTTTGTAGGAACACATAAATCAAATAAATTTTTAACATTATCCTGAATGAAAAACAATTGGTCAATAACTTCATCAAAACTGTAAATCTGCTGCCAACAGATGTTATCTAAATGTTGATGTAACGTAGTGTAATTAATATTACGCAAGTCACGATAAGTTATAGAGGTATTATCTTTGATTACACAGCAATCATATAAAAAGTATAAAATATCATGTCCGTATAAAGTATAACCACAATCCTGCTCATTTGACGAGATCAAAAGGGGTGCTAAAATTATTAAATATTTTTAACTTATTCCTACAAAAAGTTGGCCAAAGGTATGCCGTCAAACTATTACAAATAGTAGTAGAAAGTAACAGGATTGACCATTGACAGAAAAGATGATTTGGGAAGAAATGAAGGTCCACATTATGTCTTGATGGCCAAGAAAATAGAAAGTATATTAAAAAAAGCTCCCAACACATCCGATAGAAAAGTAGTTCGGTAAGCTTAGGGCTTGGACTATTTGGAGCGAAAAGTTAAAGCCAACGCAGGTTTGGAAACATACAAAGTTCAAAAAGTGAAATCATGTTTGGAAATCATGTTTCATAAAAAAATAGTCCTGCTTTATATTCAAACAGGTTTTCCGCAGCTTTCGAATCAAAATTTGTATATTAATGTTCGAGGAAATGTCGAAGATAAGTTCAGCAACACGAAGTAGATGAAATTTAAAAAAAAAAAAAATCAACAAAGGAAAAAGAAGGTAGTCATTACATCCATATGCCAACACAATGTGTCTACATATTTATGACCTAATTTGCCATCCTGTCACTATTGGAAGAAAGCTTTTGCGTGGCACAGGAAAAATAACGTGGTTTTTGTACCAAGGGAGGCAAATCGTCTAAACTCTCTCGAGCTTAGGTCAGTGGAGAGATATTGAAATCTTGTGAACAGGAAGTTGAAGAGCACAAAAAGGGCTATGGACTACCTGTTCCAAAAAACTGACCGACCCCCAATATAAAATTCATAATGGAAGGTCTTCCGCAAAAGGTCCATAAGTTCATAAGTAGTGAACAGAATAATAAAAATTATCGTTTTTGTAAGCTTTAATATAATTGCAATTAAAAAAAAAAAATAATAATAATAAAAATATCAAAAAAAACAAAAAATCAAAACTCTAGGTTCAACGGTTTCCTTGGTATTACATTTTAAGCAAGCTAATATTTTTTTGATCTCACTCCTTATACCGAATTTCACCAAAATATTTTATATACATGGACACACAGTCAGGCTGACAGAAATATAGACATAGTTAAAAAGGGACAGAAAGTAGTTTTGAGTCGATTGGTACAATAAGAGGTGCATCTAAATCATGTATTTTTGCTAGCGAAAAAACTCAGCACAAACTGATTATACCCTGACCACAGATTGTTATAGAGTATTAAAAGCTCATCTTGAAATACATATACCTAATAAACTTTTGCAAGCTAAATCCAAATCTGTCAAAGCATTTTTTCTCATTCGCCCTATTTTAAATATGGCGTTTTTATATTTGTGTTAGAATACTTGGCGGGTTTATCGGTTAGGGCAAATAATTTTATTCGTTTTGTAGCCGCCAAAAAGTCAATTAGGTGATTTTAACAATGTTTGATTTTATTGGACATAGAAGTTCCATTAAATTTTATTTGCGGATTGAAATTTATGCTGCAGAAACGCTACCGTAGGCTATCAGGTTATGTTGGATAAAACATAGAGAAAGCGTTAAATACAAAGAGCGCCCCAAACGAGAAAGACAGCAACTGATGAACAACACCTCAAGAAAAACAAAAACCTGTTGCTAAAAAATCTGCCACTGACAACTTGCTCATACTATTAACATTTCAAAAGGATCAGTCAAACTCATCTTGAAAGATAATTTAGGCCTCAAAAGCGAAAAATTTACTGAAAAATTGGGTACTGCAAAGCCAACCGAGGAAGCAGAAAGAATCATCGGCAGAAAGGATAAAAATAACATACAAATATTTTCTCAAATTCAGAATTTTTTTCAAAAACAGAAATTTCTTGCTCTTAAGCATAAGGCTGTCAGTTAAGAGCATCTTATGAGACATGCAAATAAAAGCCTAGATAGGCAAAATAACTATTTAGATTTTGGAGAATATTGATCTCTTAAAAACCTAATTCAAACTAAATTTCTTATATGTCGCTTCTAAATTAGTAATGATGCCTCAGTAAACGCAATTTGTCTCCCAATTTCCTGTCCCTGAACACGCTACACCAGGAATAGGAAGAGCAGCGTAAACAACATGTTTAATGTTTAAGCAAAGTAAGCGTGACGTAAACGGTTTAAATATAAAGAAAAGTAAAGTTTTTCAAATAAAATACTTTGAAGGCGTAAACTTAAAAAGGTGTAAAAAATAGAGTAAGAAAGGAATTGAGAAAAGGTGGCGATTCTTCTTTGCCTGTACTTTGTTGTTTCTTTATCTGTATGTCTGTCTGCCTGTATGTCCGTCCGTCAACCTGTCTGCCAGGTTATGATGACTGGATGCTTTTACTTATCTCGCACAAAAGCTGAAGACAAGAATACGCAATGACCTGTTAATGTTACAAAATGTTTACAATTTAACAAAACAATGTTACACTACTTGATTATGATTACCGTAACATAAGAGGAAACAAAGGCTAAGCTACCAAAAGTATGAATCTAAGTATATGCGTTCTAACGGATCTTGTAACGATGTCAGTAATGGGAAAGTTTGTATTTATTTTCTAAATTTAAGAAAATTAATGATTTGTTTGTAAGGAAACACCAAAGTGAAAACTTTTATTAGGAGTCAACGTGCCATTCAAAAGTTTATGATTTGAAAATTTGAATTTAAGTTATAACCTTTTGTGTCCTTAAACAATTAACGTTGTGTGAAAAAGTGTGAAAAATTGTCCAACATTAATGACTCAAGATTTAGGTTTCTTTCTAACAATAATTTACGTTTATATTGTCATAAAAATGTTAAGCTTTCTCTTAACTGTCGTTTTAATTGAAAGCTGTTAAACATGATAGAACGAAAAGGACTCTTCAAAGTTTTTCTTCATAAATAATAGCTTTAAATTAGTCCGTGAGACCTTATTCATTATTAACTCACAAAAAATGTACCTTTTATACGAGCACATTTATTTTATTTAGCACTTTATCATTAGGGCTTGTACTCCGTTTCTTTTACACATTTTTAAATAGGTTTTCTTTGCGTGTCACAAAAATAAAAAAAGACTGCACTAATTATTTTCACTGATTTCTAGGGAACTTTGTTTGACTTACCAACAACCTGCATAATGCCTACTGCTGTGGCTGTTGAAAATAATGGTGCGTCTGCAGTCACTTCACACGAAAAATTACCAGATAAACCAAATCCGACATTACGTATCAACACTTGTGTTGCATTCGAACTGGTGACCTAAGGGGATAAAAAAATAAATTAAATTAAACATACATAGTGCAAGTGGAATATAAAAATTTACGAATCTGTAGTATTAAAGGTACAAATATTTTCTAGTAGATAAGAGATTTTATTCATAATTTTATGAATAACACGGCGGAACAAAAAAATAAAAATAAATAATAAAATAAAAACCTGTATTAGATATACACAGTATGAATTTACTTTTTTTTGGATTGACTCTGGCATTTGAGATAAACGAAACACAAGAAATCATTGAAAAAATTAAGACTACCCTACCCAAAGATCTATCAATTTGATTAGCGCCACTAAATTTTATCATTTATTCACGTACATATATAGGTATGTATAACAATTTGACGAATCAGCAGTTAGACCCTGAAGTTATCAGTGCTTGTCTTTCAAAGTTTAAAAGTCTTTTTTGTTTTGAAAAATATGAGAACATTATGAAAACTTTGTGTTAACAACCTTAAAACTATTTTTTATACATGTGGAAAATTTTGTTTACAAAAGCAAAGAAAAAAGATTACGGAGTTTGCGATAAAAACCTACGAAGCATGCTTTGCACAAACGAACAAATATTGGGTGCCCAATATCGTCCTTAAGCCTTGTGTAGAATTCTTCCTATACTGGAGTCAAGGAAGACGTAAAGCTCTCCAACTTGGAGTGCCAATGATATGGACTGAGACAACTAATCACTTAAATGACTGTTACTTTTGTGCAGTGAATCTGAAAGCTATCAACCGGTATAAAAGACGTACTTGGGTTTATCGTAATGTCGAATGGGCTACACCCCATAGTATTGCATAGTGATGATTTGCCAATTCCAGTGTTTTCAGGACCATCTACTACAAATTGTGATGATGGTGAAATGTTGGAGGGATCAGACAATCAGACGAGCAGCAGTAAAAGTGAGTTCGAAGAAAGTAGTCTTAAAAACAGGGATTTTCTCAAGAGGAGCTCAATGACTTGGTTCGTGATTTTAATTTATCAAAAAAATCGGCACAACCTCTTTCTTCCAGATTAAAAGAAAGACACTATCTTCAACCTGGTATTACCATTACATCCTTTATGACCAGAGAGCAAGACCTTCTTCCTTACTATACCTTCCTTACTTTACTGAAGAAGATGCAATGTTTCTGGAAACTTAAATTGTATGAGCCTTTCCGAATATAAGCCTGACCAAAAGAAGTCTGAGTTGTTTATTGCTGCACAATAGAAATAAGTTTGCTTCAATTCCAATCGGATATACTACCAAACTAAAGGAGGAATTTCAAAATATTAAAATAGTTTTAGAAAAGATTTCGTACGCAATACATCAGTGGTCGGTATGCGTCCACTTGAAGATGATGAATTTTTTGTTAAGGCAGCAAGGTGGGTATAATATATCCCTGTTTCATATATCTTTGGGATAGTCACACAAGAACAGAACATTGGATGGGAAAGGTCTGGCCTTTGAAGGAACATATGTATGAAGGAAGGGCAAACGTGATTCATGAACCAATGATAAGTCGAGAGAATATCGTCCTTCCACCACTTCACATCAAGGTTGGGAAAAATTAAAAGCAGGTATCTTCGATGGATCGCAAATCCCTACTCTTATAACAGACATTGATTTGTAAACCATATGACACAAATTGAGTCTGATGCATGGCTAAGCTTTGTTATAGTAGTCAAACATTTTTTGGGGAATCATAAAGCACCAGACTATGTAGAATTGGTTGCAAAAATGCTTCAAAATTTTCACACATTAGGAGTTACTATGAGCATTAAATTGCATTTTTTGCATGGCTATTTGGACAAATTCCTGAATAATCTGGGCGATTACAAAGAGATTATACCAAGACATAATGGAAGAAATATGCCAAGGGATTGTCCTGAGCAAAACCATGACAAAAGAGCTTACAGAAAAAGTGTTTTGGTTTAATTACTGGATGTACAGGATGCATCTTTTTGTTTTTATATCATTATTAAGGATGTTAATAAAAATCTTTTTTAAAAATACTTTGGTATTTTTATTTAGGTTTTTCAGTGAAATAGGTAATAGTCTTTAGCTCAAAATCTAGAGCCAATTTGACAAACCTAATAATTTTCTAGTATTCAGCACACTAGTCTTATACAAACTGACTTTAAGCTACCATGCCTCAATATGACTGTTCCCCAGTGTAATAAATTATTACAAACTCTATTACGTGATCTTTCTTAAAAAACGATTTTTCCCGCTATAACAATCAGTGATGCCAACTTAGCGCTTTCTTTCCATTAAGCGAATTTTTAAAAAATGCGCTTTTCGTTTATCTTTTTTTAGCATGTTAAACAAAATTGTACATATTTGAAGGTACTCACAAATTGTTCTCTTATTCGCAAGTAAAACAAAAATTAACAAAGATTTCGATATGAAATTCAGAAGTACAGAAGTAAAAAAAATTAATCTAGCTTTCCAAGTCCAAAATGCGGACCATACAATGCTTTTTGATGAGTTATTATAAGGTCTAACAAATAGGTAAATTGTAAGTACGCATACATTTTTTATTATTTGGATGATGTACTTAGTGAAATTTGCTAGTTGGGTTATAGTTTTGACAAAAATATTGAAGAATCGGACAATAATCAAAAAATTTTGTGTTCACAAATCTCTTATTTACGAGCTAAGTGCTAAATTGTCAACTAATTTTTAACGTTTCTATACCATCCACACAACTGTGAAGAGGATATATGTCAGTTCGGCGTTCCATTTGTAACGCATCGAAAAATAAATTTGTGACCCCACAAATTCATATAACAACATAAGTCAGTACAGCGATGTCTGTCTGTCCTTTCAACCGTCTGTGTGCCTGTCTTTTAAAATCACGTTAATTTAGTCAATAAATCAACTTCCTGGGTAAGCTGAGGACAATATTGTTTGCTGTTATCTAGAACAGGTTGTTATATGAAATGAGGTAATTCGGGTATCAATGTACCAAAATGTGACCTAAATAGTAATAATAGTCTATATATATATCTGTGAGTGTGCTAGTACTTCAACGTTCGAAATTCGAGTACAACTTCTAGGCAACTTTATTTTTCAAATTAGCCAATTCACAAACCAACACCTTTTTGGTTTATTATTATTATACACTAGCTGAGTCCGGTCCACGTTGCTGGCCGAAGAAAACATCTGGATTTTATATTGCATCTAAATTTTAATACCGAGTGTCGGGCAAAAGTAAAGCACGATGACTGAAAAAAAATATACGTTTTCTTGAATATTTTAACACCAGCGCCACCTACAGGTGAAAAACTTTGTCAGCAACTTTAGTTTTATGTACATAATATATGTTGCGAATTTGAGCTAAATTGGACCGTAAATAAATTTTTTGGGAAAATCTCGACCCCAGCGCCACCTCTCAGGTACAAAAAAAAGTTGTGCAAATCGGAGAACCAAAGGAACATATGGTATAAATACGAAGTCGCTAGCATTAGTGGTTCAACAGTTATTAGAGTACCAACATACGCACCAACGTTTTTATACCCTATACCACTATGTGGTTTGGGTATAATGACTTTGTGCTGCTGTTTTTAACAACCAAAAATATTTGACCTAGACCCATCTTTAATTATACCGATCGAATCAGAATCACTTTCTGAGTTGATTTAACAATGTCCGTCCGTCCGTCCGTCCGTCCGTCCGTCCGTCTGTGTGTCCATGTAAACCTTGTAATCAAACTGCAGGTCGCAAATATGAATATATTTTGATGAAATTTTGTATATAAGCTTTTATCGGCCATGCGATGAACGCTATTGAAATTGGTGACAATCGGTCCATGTTCAGACCTAGCCCCCATACAAATTACCCCTATGAAATCGACATAAATTGTCATAAGATCCAAATTGTCATATAGATCTTACTCAAATTGGGTTTATCTGCGTTCATTACATCCATTAATGAGGAGTCCAAAAATTATCCCTGTGGCCCCATATAGAGCTGCTTCCCGATTTTCACTTAAATCTATTAAAAACAAAAATATTGCACTGATTCTTCTCAAATTTTGTTTGTATATATTTTTGCAAAATACAAGAGACTTTACCAAACATGATCAGGATCCGTCCATTTTTGGACCTAGTCCCCATATAGATATAGCATCCGATATGAACTTTTTCATATCTGCAGCCAAAAAAATTAATAAAAATCTCACTCAAATTTGGTTTTTGCTTATTTTCTATGTCCAGTTAGTTGGGCCTAAGAGATAGGGTTTCTAAACGCATGGTATAGGGTATCGTACAGTCGGCCTAGACCGACTATAATTTTCTTACTTGTTATATATTAAGATGTTGTATATTCAGAAAGAGAAATTAAAAAAAAAAAAGGTTTTAAAACCTTACCCCCCTGAATGCAAGGCTCGAAGTCCAAAAAAAATACCCTTACTGAGAACACCTCACCTTCGTCCCGAAAATTGGAAAAATGTTCTGTGGTCGGATGAAACAAAGAAAAACTTAGTTTGGCTCTGACGATTAAATATTTGTACTAAGACCAAAACGCAAAGCGTTTGACTATAGATGAACAAAAAAGATCGTCGAACATGGTGGAGGTTCCACAGGTGCTTTGCGTCATCTGACATCGGTCCAAATTTTTGGATACAAGACAAAATGTCAGCAGTAGATTACGTAGAGATACTTAAAATCAAATGCTAGAATTTGCTGAAGTGAAATTGCCACTTATCTGGAAGTTTATGCATGATAACGACCCGAAACATTCCTCTAGACTTGCTAAGTCATGGTTTAAGGAGAATAATGTGTAACAACGCATATGACTTTTTCTTTGCGTCGTTCATAACAAAAACAATCAACCACTCAAACGAACATTAACATCATTAAACAAGTAAGAAAATTATAGTCGGTCTAGACCGACTATACGATACCCTATACCATGCGTTTAGAAACCCTATCTCTTAGGTCCAACTAACTGGACATTGAAAATAAGCAAAAACCAAATTTGAGTGGGATTTTTATTAATTTTTTTGGCTGCAGATATGAAAAAGTTCATATCGGATGCTATACCTATAAAGGGACTAGGTCCAAAAATGGACCGATCCTGATCATGTTTGGTAAAGTCTCTTGTATTTTGCAAAAATATATACAAACAAAATTTGAGAAGAATCAGTGCAATATTTTTGTTTATTAATAGATTTAAGTGAAGATCGGGAAGCAGCTCTATATGGGGTCAAAGGGATCATTTTTGGACTACTCATTAGTGGATGTAATGAACGCATACAAACCCAATTTGAGTAAGATTTATATGACAATTTGGATCTTATGGAAATTTATGTCGATTTCATATGGGTAATTTGTATGGGGGCTAGGTCTGAACATGGACCGATTCTCACCAATTTCAATAGCGTTCATCCCATGGCCGATAGAAGCTTATATACCAAATTTCATTAAAATATATTCATATTTGCGACCTGCAGTTTGATTACAAGCTTTACATGGACACACAGACGGACGGACGGACGGACGGACGGACGGACATTGTTAAATCAACTCAGAAAGTGATTCTGATTCGAGCGGTATAATTAAAGATGGGTCTAGGTCAAATATTTTTGGTTGTTACAAACAGCAGCACAAAGTCATTATACCCAAACCACATAGTGGTATAGGGTATAAACAGCAAATAAATATACAAAACTAAACACCGATCACCAGCAGTATAACAACGTAAACAAGTACACAATCAACATCACACTAACACAAGCTACAACTAAATATACACACGCAACCACACATTAATAGAACCAACCAACCAACCAGTGAGTTAAAACGTATATTTATACAATAATGATTTTTTAATTCTCACTTGGTTAATAAATTTAATTGGATAAGAAGGCAGTTTGAGCTGAGTGAAAGAGGTGAAGTTTCGATACGAAACGACGTGGGGACACATTACTGAAAAGTAGACTATCCATTTTTAAAGGCGATCGGTACCGGTTGTCATACATATTACTCCAGCGGCTTAACGGCTATCTGCTCCCGATTACTCCAGCGGCTTAACGGCTGTCTGCTCCCGATTACTTCAGCAGATTCACGGTTGTCTGCTCCCGATTACTACAGCGGTTTAACGGCTGTCTGCTCCCGATTACTCCAGCGGCTTAACGGCTGTCTGCTCCCGATTACTCCAGCGGCTTAACGGTTGTCTGCTCCCGATTACTCCTGCGGCTTCCCGGCTGTCTGATCCCGATTGCTGTCGATCCTGCCAAGGCTATAGCTGTCATCAACCGATACACCATCAACGACGAAGCTATTACCGTCACCTGCCGAACGTCTAACGTTGCCGAAGTTGGTCTCTCACCCAACTGGGCCACCAGCTCTGACGAAGTAATTGCCGTCGCTTGTCGAACGATCGATCCGGCCGAAGTTATTGCTGCCGACAACTGAGCCATCATCATTGACGAAGTTATTGCCGTCGCTTTTCAACCGATCGATCCGGCCGAAGCTATTAGTGCCGATAACTTAGCCACCATCACTGACGAATCTATTGTCGAACGGCCAATTCTTGCAGAAGCTGTCACCGTCGCTTGACGAGCAATCAGTACTGTCGTCAACCACAGTACCATCATTGTCTAAGATAATGCCGTCACCACCGTCAACTGCCGAGCGACCCACATTGCCGAAGTCATCATCACCATCTACCGAATTATCGATATTGCCGAAGTCATCGCCGCCACCTACCAAGCAATCAATATTGCCGAAGCTATCGTTACCACTCACCGAGCAGCCAATATTGCCGAAGCTATTGCCGCCGCCTACTCTACTAGCAATTTTACCGACGATCACCTATATCATCAACGATTGCTGTCATTTGTGTTAAATATATATTTTTAAATAAAGCTATTAAGTAACCCGAAGAGGGATAACACTTAACGCGTTTCTTTGCATAAGGTTTGAGGGTTCTTAAGCTGACCCTGGACATGCCTGATTTACCCCAGCCGTTGAATAAAACTCCGTTACAAATACGAGTATCATAGATTTTCACCTCCAGTCATCGGAATTGAATACTACTGAGCACTTGTAGGAGGTGGCAGAACAAGGGGATATAAAAAAAAATGTGTTTGTATTAATGTGTTGAGTGTTTTTTCTTCATTTAAAATTAGTTGAATTGTGAAGCATACATTTAGGGTCTTTATTAAATGAAAAAATAAAATTTTCAAGAATTTGCACTCAAATTTCGAGTGCTGGAATCTGCTAGTTTTATTAAAATTGTAATTTCTTTAATATATACTAGCAGATTACAGAGCTCCAAATTCGAGTGCAATTTCTAGGCGGCTTTATTTTTCAACTTAGCCACTTCACAAACCAACACTTTTATGGTTTATTATTGTGAATGAAAATAACAAACTCATTAACAAACACATTAACAAATTTAATAAAACAGACATAGCATATGTATAATTTTATGTATGTGTTAGTAGCAACTTTAAGTGCAATTTACTCAAAATAAAGGAAAAAATTTAAAAATCTGTAAATCTGCAAAACGGTTAAAAAGAAATACTTTTCAAATAATATACGTTTGGTCAAAATCGGGTAAAACGGTAGAACAAAACATTGGTCACAAGAAATCGCCTAGCCTATTATTATTATAGATTCCTTATTACTTGGGAAAAGTTAGCGGAACCCAATTAACATTGTTTCGGTTTCAGATCAGATTTGATCAACAACTTCATATAAATAATATGTCATTCATTTATATTTTTCTCTAGTCAAATTTAAATTTCTTTTATTGAATGAATATATGTACATATATGTTTATGAATGTTAGTGATGTTACTTAAATAGTTTGTAAGAATTATATATCCATAGACTAATAAGTAAATGAAAAAAAAATTAACTAAGTATGAAGTGAACATAAAGTCAGTAGGTCGATTGCTTTGGCTGTAATGATGTCTCACACACACACGCAATCAAGGATATCATGCTTATATAAAGATAACACCACCAATATAATATATTAATCACTCAAATGTTTGTAAGTACTTAATTGCGTTTAAAAGCTATAGTCGAACCAATCAAGTGAATTCCTAAGAAATTACTTACTTGTGTGCGTTTCGCCTTTCAAACATTATCAGGTGTGAACGATTGACTTACATTACAACAGAATATCAACTGGTTGAAACTTCAAAATTAAATGAAAATGTGTGTTTTATACTTCAATACGTTTAATGCAATTCTACTAATGACATTTAAATACCAATGAAATGCCGTACTCCTAGCTCTGTTTTTACACAGTTTTTTTTTCTCAGAATTTATTTAACACGATTTTTTTTATGCTATTTGATATGATTACACGCAGTCAAAAAAGTTTCAATTTAAAATATTTTAATAAAAAAAAAAGAATCAATATGTTTCAACAAGTTTCTAGAAGCAAACACTAAATCGAGTAATTGTACGCATATAAATGAACGACGCACAAATACAGGAATTATTTCTCAAGATGATAGTATTGATTAACGGCTTTAAATACCCCAATATTCAGATCTGTAGCCGAACACTGAATCCATAGAGCTGGGTATTTTTGATAGCCTGAAACCAAAAAGAAACAAAGTTGGCCACGAGTTCTGGAAGTTACTGTATAGCCCTTAAGATATGTTTTCTGGGTTTTTCGTAATTTGGGCAATAGAGCAAATATTATTGAACAATTTATGAAGAGTTGAGAGCACAGCATTACTTAAAAATTTACAACGTCAATGTTATGTTATCAATAAATTAAATACACATTAAAATCTGTTTCTATGCGGAGGCTAGGGACCGCATAAAAGAAAACGCAAAAAACATCCCATAAAACACCACGAGTAGCTATAAAAAATAGCTTCCACAACACAATTATATATAATTTTTTTATGCGGTGAAGAGGGAGGGACCACATAAAAAGTCTCACGAAGAAAATGACTTTTTTAAAACTAAATCTATATGGAATCTGATTAAGAAAATACACATTCGAGCAATTTTAAATAATTTTATTTAGATATGTACTTATACAACAAGGATGAAAGTTATAGTCGGTCTGGAGCGACTCTACGATACCCTATACCATCCGTTTAGAGACCCTATCAGCTTTATATGGGGGCTATGACTAATAATGGTCCTATAGGGGTTTTGTTAGGATTACTGATTACTGGATATAATAAACATACACAAACCCAATTTGATCGAGATCTATATGACAATTTAAGTTGATAGGGTTCATTTGTGTGGGGACTAGGTCTGAACTTGCACCGATTTTCGATTTTGATTACAAGGATATCATGGAAACACACACAGACGGGCAGATGGACGGACGGACATCGCTAGTGAACTCAAAATGAAAATTATAATTGCGAATGTATGACTAAAACATAGCAAGTATCGTTATCCCAAATTCCTTGTGATAAGCGGATATCACTTAACACTGTGGGTTAACTAAGCTATAGCATCTAAATATTAAGTATTTGTGGTTTTTGTTAATTAATTATGAAACTATTTTTTTTTAATAAATAAAAACATATTGTTTTAGTTAACATCTTAATTTACCATTCTGTATTCATATTTTGTTGATTTCTTCTTTGGTTTAAAAAAAATTTGATCATTTTAAATAAGAGGTGCGGCAAATAAGCTGTGATCCACCCCATGTAATTTTAAATTCCACCCACAAAAAAAAACCCAAAAAACAAATCGCACAAGTAAAAATCGCACAAAAAGAGACCGCATAAAAACAGGTTTAAGTGTACACATGTAAAAAAAAAAACAAAAAACAAATAGGAAAACCAGTGAGAATATTATAGTCAGTCTAGACCGACTATACGATACCTTATACCATGGTTTAGAACCCTATCTCTTCGGTCCAACTAATTCGATATAGAAAATAAGCATAAACAAAATTTGAATGGCATTGTTATTATTTTTTTTTTTTTTGGCTGCAGATACGAAAAAGTTCGCATCGGATGCAATATCTATAAGGGGACTAGGTCAAAAAATGGACTGATCCTGGCCATATTTGGTAAAGTAATTTATATTTTGAAACAATATATAGAAACCAAATTTTATAAAAATCTGTGCAATATTTTTGTTTTTTGATAGATTTAAGTGAAAATCGGAATGCAGCTTTATATGGGGGATATGACAAAGAATTGCCATATAGGGTTTATTTTTGAACAAATGATAAATGGATGTAATAACCACACACAAACCCAATTTGACCGTGATCTGTAAATATGATAATTTGGATCTTATGGCAATTCATAGGGGTCATTTTTGTGGGTACTAGGTCTGAACATGGACCAAATTTCACCAATTTCAAGAGCGTTCATCCTATGGCTTATATGCCAAATTTCATTAAAATAAAGGGTCCGCCAAATAACTTTTTTTTTGAAAATGCTATAAAAAAAAACTACTGAATATTATCTCAAATTTCTTTTTTTAATTGAAAGTACAATCCTTCCGGTTAATAATGGAAAAATAATTTCATTCAAATGGCTGACTCGGCTGGCCATGCAGTAGCCTTCACGATCGGTCCAATATTTAAGCACATTATCGAATGTGTGCAGCTGTATTTCACCAATGACTTCACGAATATTGTCCTTCAAAGCGTCAATTGTCTCTGGCTTGTTGGCGTAACACTTATCTTTGAGGGCACCCCACAAATAATAGTCCAACGGTGTCAAATCGCAGCTCCGAGGTGGCCAAACGACATCAGCTCTGCGGCTGATAATGCGATCTTCAAAAACAGGGCGTAAAACATCGAGTGTAGCTTCGGCTGTGTGGCACGTAGCGCCAATATCCTCCTCTTCAATTTTTGTGAACAAAAATTCGTTCAACATGGCCCGATATGATCGCCATTGACTGTAACGGCCACTCCTTTCTCATTTTCGAAGAAAAATGGCCCAATTATGCCTCTGGACCAAAATCCGCACCAAACAGTGACTCGTTTTGGGTGTATCGGCTTTTCAATGTATGCATACGGATTTTCTGTGCCCCAAATGCGACAATTTTGCTTGTTAACATACCCGCCAAGATCAAAATGAGCTTCATCTGAAAAGATGATTTTTTTGGAAAATCGGCATCTTCTGTAAGTCGATCGCAGGCCCACTTAGCGAAGCGCAAACGCATTGGATGGTCAGTTGGCTTCAACTCCTGAGCCAATTGGACTTTGTATGGCGTCATACTAAGGTCTTTATACAAAATTCGTCTCAATGATGCCTCCGAAATGTTCAATTCTTGAGAACGACGGTGAATTGATGTTGATGGCGCTTCACGCACACTTTCTGCCACAGCAGCAATACTCTCGGGTGTACGCACTGTTTTTGGCTTTTCACGCTTTGGTTTATCGATGAGGATGCCAGTTTCTTTCACTTTTTTCACAACATAACGAACATACGGAGCTGACGGTGCTTCTCTTCTTCCAAAATCCGTACGCAATTTTCGCACACATTCTGTAACATTACCATGATTTTCAAAGTAATGTCGCAATATTTCCCAGCATTGCTCAAGCGTATACACAACCATATTCGTTCAGCGGAAGGAGAAAACTAATTACCTGTCAAATCAGACATGAGCTAAGTGTTACCATTCACGAAATAAGCACTAGTTGAAAAAAAAAACGTTAGATGGCGGACCCTTTATATTCCTATTTGCGAACTGTAGTTTGATTAAAAGGTTTACATGGACCACAGACGGACGGACGGACGGACGGACGGACATCGATAAATCGACTCAGAAAGTGATTTGGTGTTCATGAGGAAACATTGCAAACACTGCTTTTATACCGCTTGTCGATGGAAGATACAAGTTTTCTGCCCCCACTCAAGGCGATTTCTTTCGAAAGCAAAAAAAACCAGCAGCGAAATCAACAGCTGAACCTAGTAAAGCCAATAAATGATTGGCAAACAAGTAAGAAAATTATAGTCGGTCTAGACCGACTATACGATACCCTATACCATGCGTTCAGAGACCCTATCTCTTAGGCCCAACTAACTGGACATAGAAAATAAGCAAAAACCAAATTTGAGTGGGAGTTTTATTAATATTTTTGGCTGCAGATATGAAAAAGTTCATATCGGATCTATATCTATATGGGGACTAGGTCCAAAAATGGACCGATTCTGATCATATTTGGTAAAGTCTCTTGTATTTTGCAAAAATATATACAAACACAATTTGAGAAGAATCAGTGCAATATTTTTGTTTTTTAATAGATTTAAGTGAAGATCGGGAAGCAGCTCTATATGGGGTCAAAGGGATCATTTTTGGACTACTCATTAATGGATGTAATGAACCCATACAAACCCAATTTGAGTAAGATCTATATGACAATTTGGATCTTATGGCAATTTATGTCGATTTCATAGGGGTAATTTGTATGGGAGCTAGGTCTGAACATGGACGGATTCTCACCAATTTCAATAGCATTCATCCCATGGCGGATAAAAGCTTATATACCAAATTTCATCAAAATATATTCATAATTGCGACCTGCAGTTTGATTACAAGGTTTACATGGACACACAGACGGACGGACGGACGGACGGACATTGTTAAATCAACTCAGAAAGTGATTCTGATTCGATCGGTATAATTAAAAATGGGTCTAGGTCAAATATTTTTGGTTGTTACAAACAGCAGCACAAATTCATTATACCCAAACCACATAGTGGTATAGGGTATAAAAAGCAGCAAATAAAGCAAATAAATTCACAAATCTTAAATACTTCATCAGCTACAATAAATGAATTAGAAAAATAGTTATGTTATAAATGGATCTAATATGATTAAGATTAAATTTTATTAAATTATTATTATTATTATTATTATTATCACAAATAAATAAAAAAATAATTTCTCAACATTTGTATAGAAAAAAAGTGATTTTTTTTCTGAGGTTAACATATTGAGGATATTACAGTATCGAAGGTATGAAATTTTAGTTAGGTGTGTTACATACCATCGGAAAGTCTAGTTTGTCTACTTTCTCAGTAGATGTTTTATTTTTAAGGTTTTAGAAACACTTACACACTAATAGGAAAAAATTGAATTTAGTCCATATGCTAAAAATTGAAAAACCGTTGTCTTGAGTTACAAAACATTTTTTTTGATAGATATCCCACTCGCATCCCACTAAGTGACCAAAAAGCTATTAAAGGAAAAACCTGAGCTTTCTTTTGAGCAAAAAAAGCGTTTTTTGAAAAAAAAAGAAAAAAAATTTTGATTTTGCAAAAAAATTAAAAAAAAAAAAATTTTTTTTTTTCGAAAGATTGAAAAATAGCTACAAAAGGTAAAAAGTTAAATGAATGAGAAACAAACACCTGTTTG
The DNA here is from genome assembly GCA_963682025.1 of Cordilura impudica. Taxonomy (NCBI): domain Eukaryota; kingdom Metazoa; phylum Arthropoda; class Insecta; order Diptera; family Scathophagidae; genus Cordilura; species Cordilura impudica. Next base: position 131,737,057 of record OY821517.1, read on the forward strand.
GCCAAAATGTCAAATTCCGCCACCTCTATCTCAGAGAGTTCTTGACCGATCTTGTTGAAAAATTGTGTAGAAACTTCTATCCAATAGGACTAATCTTGATGAAAATTTTATCCCGATCGGAAGACATCAGTTTCAAAAGTTGGGTCACTAGACTATATTAAATTGGCAAATTTTGAGCGAAATGTGAGCAATATTGACAACAGCCAAGATGCAGTGAACTGCCACATTGAATCTTTCGTTCTCTTAAGTTAAGGCAAGGAGTAACTATCAAAGCTACTCTAGATTGAATCCCGGCAATGGTAATCTTTGCAAATTGAACGGTGTTAGGCGCAACTCCACTGGTAATCAATAAGGGAGGTATCTCTCGTATCATTTTCTACGAGCAACAAAAACAAATGGAAGACTACTGACACATGCTGGTCCTTTGTTATGATATAATACGAACCTGATCTCTACTCGATAGGAATAGAAAGGAAATTTCGAATAATATACCACTCTCTGATCGGTAAGCACACAGGAAGACTTGGATTTCAACAACAATCGTATATCACAGCTGCCTTATTCGAGCATCGGCCATAAAACTGGAGTTTCTTCGTTTTTGCGGAAAACAGATATGTGTAAATCCAACTATATACTATCCTTATTCCCCGGTCCAAAGTCGTAAAATTTTAAAATAACATATATTTTATTACCCACAGAAAAAACGAATTCACCAGCCGAACTGTTCTAAAGATTACCAATTAAACTTTCGATTGCATCAAATGAAATTTTATAGCAACTAACCATTTTCTATTGTGATAAAGTATTTACTGTTAAGAAAATATAATTGTAACGACAATAAACTCGAAATTCACAGCAATTCGGTTGGCAATAAATTTGGTAGCCAAATCGAATCTGTTTTGACAAGTGCAGGAGTGCTGTAAAATCTACCAAACAGCTGAACTCCCAACCTGCAATAGAATTTTCGAAAAATATGGATTTTTTTTTATTCAAAATCCTTTATTCCGGGAATTGTCAATGTTTATGCCATTTCTCATCCCTAGTGCGCAGCAAAGTGCTTATGGGTAATTCAAAAAATGTATCCTTTTTCCAATTGTCGTTAGTTATTGTCTTTTATAACGCCAACGTCAGCAACTTTTATGTTAACGAAAAAAGAATAAAATGGAAAATACATCTATCGTGTCTAATATAAATGACTGAATTTCGTTAAATGAGTTGATATGTAAATGGATAAAAACATACATTAGGGGTATATAACATTGGATATCTTAATTTGTCATTTTGCATAAAATTGAATTAATGCATTCCCAATTTTCATCTTTTAGCAGAAACTCGTGTATGTCAAAATTATGCACCTTACAAATAAGTGCAACCTGAACGAATGTTTTCGTTTTTCTTCTTTTTTTTCAGGGCAACACAAACTACGGTATATGCAGATTATTGAAAAAGTTTTTCTTTGTCGTGGCGTTTTCAGAAATTTTTTACATCTTTTTCTCATTTTTTTTTTAAAGTAAAATCGTAATAGGTATTGGTGCCAATGTCGCATACCTTATGTACCATATAGTAGTAAACAAAAATAACCATTTGCATATGTCTGAGTTTGTAGCAAGTATTTTTTCGTTATTTTTTTTTAGAGTTTTTTATTCCATTATTCGCATTTTAATTTATTTTAGTGTGGTTTTATTGTGATTTTTTATTTTTTTTTGTATTATACTTTTTCTCTATTTTGTGGTTTTGTGACCAATTTTTAATATTTTTAAAAGCTCTGCAGACTTAGAAAACTATTGCGGTGGATGAGATTTTGTTTCGTTAGCAATTTTAAAGGTTTATAAAAATAAATTGTCATTTAAATACATAGAAAAAGATATGAAGGATATTTACCCTTTGGTATCAAACGAACAAAAAATATTTGTCTGTACAATTTTTTTTTTGGCATAATCGCTTGTTTTGTCTAAAATCATTAAACATAAATTTGTCTTTATATCGATATATCAATATATATCGATATTACAATCACAAAATTGAAAACCAATAAAGCACCCGGCCCATCGGAACTATTTAAGTACAACCGTGCATTGAGTCATTACATATGGCCCCTAATCCGTGAAGCGTGGTCTACGGACAACATCCCGCCGAATTGGAAGGAGGGTGTTATCGTTATGATTCCAAAGAAGGGAGATGTTAGCGAATATAGAAATTGGCGAGGCATAACGCTTCTAAACTCCATCCTGAAGATAGTAGCCTTTCTTATTTTGGAACGTATATCCCCCGCTGTTGAAACTGGTCTACGTAAAGAACAAGCTGACTCAGACGTAACCGATCATGGGTAGATCACATCAACTTATTAAGAATAATCGTAGAGTAATCAATCGAATGTAATTCCCCACTTTACCTAATTTTTGTCGATTTTGAACGTGCATTTGATGCAATAAATAGGGATGCTATATGGTACTGTCTTCGTATCGTGGGAATACCGGACAAAATCATCACCATCATTCAAGCACTCTACTGCGATGCTCAATGTAGGGCCCGATTCAAAGGTGTTGATAGTGAATATTTCAATATAGCTGTGGAGTATGACAGGGATGTGTACTGTCTCCTACACTATTTCTATTCGTATTAGATATGGTAATGGCAAATAGTAATAGCGAAGCACCGGACGGTATCCAGTGGCATCTGAACCAGCAAACACATGACCTGGACTATGCGGACGATCTGTGTTTGATGTCGCACACGTTAGTTGGGATACAAGATAAGATAAACAGGTTACATGAAAATGGTCTTAAAGTTGGGTTAAAAATTAATTTCCGAAAACCAAAATTATGAGAATATCAACCGACAACAATACGCCAGTAATGCGGCCTACACACGAGGCAACCGGTTGAAGCAATGGTTGTAGCAACAATGATACACACGTAGCAACGGTTGCCTCAATTAGCCAGAAATATCAAAAAGTTTTGATATTTTTCGTTGGTTGAGGCAACCGTTGCTACGTGTATATCATTGTTGATACAACCATTGCTTCAACTGGTTGCCTCGTGTGTAGGCCGCATAATGGTTAATGGGAATATCATTTAAGACGTTACTGAGTTTAGTTACTTGGGTAGTGTAACATATACAGATGGTGGTGCGGATGCTGACATCAATCTCTTCAACGAGTCTGGCAGTCTTCTCAAATAATAATAAAAAAGTGTATTTTCCTTTTTTCCCTTTAACTGACTGTGAATTGACTAGGTATCATAAGAACAGCAGAACAGAGTCCACGCACATTTATAAGCGTTTATTAGTTTGCTACCGTAATCACAAAAATGAAATAATGATTTGTTTATTACTTAATTTTTTTTTTATTCTGAGAAACATAAAAAATCATGATCGTTTTTGTTTTTCAAAGGTAACAAGTATATCTTTAAAAAACCAAATTTGAAAATCAATGGTGAACCGTTTTCAAGTTATTCCAATATACGTGGTGGAAGTACCTTAATTTTGGACATAAAGGTATATCGCGAAACCAAGCGCAGATTTGGATTAAGCGCCCCAAATCACCTTAAAAACAACATTCAGTTTTTAATCAGCAAAAACTTATTACATAAATAGAACAGCAGCAAACACACACATATTAAATAAATGTTACTTTTGAATGGAAATCGCGATTTTATCAATTCAGTTTTCTCTGTAAATTGTGATCAAAATCAAAAGTTGTGCACCGATTACGATAAGGTAAAGCGAATTTTATTCGAAATATGTTTATCTAAATGTTTTTATACCAACACTGTGATTTTTGTCGCAGTTTTATTTTTTATAAATTTTTAAAAAACAAAAAAATTTTTTTTTATTTGTTCTTCTTTTTCAAATTTTCCGCGAGATCTTGGAAACTGCTGGGCAAATTTTTAATCAGTGTAAGCACGACTTAAAGGTGATAATGTTGGCGAATTTTGGATTTTTTTTAACTGAATATGGTGAACCGTTTTCAAGTTATTCCAGTATATGTAGTGCAAATGCCTTAATTTGGGCCATAACGGTATATCACGAAAAGTCGAGCTGATAGAAAAAAAAAACAAGTGCAGATTTGAAATCAGCGACCTCAAATTACCAAAAAATCAATCAAAATCAACACAAAAAAATTAAATTTTGTTCCCTTGGGGTTTTCTTTGGTTATTACATATTAGCCATATTTTTGAAATGCCACGTTGTTGTCCGATATTGAAAAGGTCAAAATAACTGCTTCTCCGAAAGAAGATGTTAGTTTTCCCGATATTGCCCATATATTTAACCGGTCTGTTAAGGTTGTCCAAAATTTTTGTGACGGCCTTCTAATAATGGATAAAATAAAAAAAAGATAATCTTAGCTTTCTGTACAAAGTAACTGAAAGACTGAAAGATTGTCACAAACGCCAGCTACTCTAATTCGCCGTTAAAAAATGAAGAATGCGCCACACAAAAAAGCATGCTTGTTTTTTGTTAAAAATAATACCACTACGGACTGGAATAAAGTAAGTCAATTATTGGAATCTTTACACATCAAAAATTTTATTTAATCCAGAACCTAGGCTCTTATGTGGTTGGAGTCACACAATATACCTCAACTGCAATGGCCAGCCTGCTCTCCTGACCAGAATTCCATGGGGAATCATGGGACGCAAAATATTTGCTGGCAATAAGCAACAAGGATGATTGAGGACCGCATATACATGGTAATTGAAGCTTGGGAGACAATCACAAATGATGTTCGTTTAAACATCTTTTTGAGCTCAGCTCCAACAATGGAGGCCCTACTTACTACCAGCTTAAACATAATTTTTTATTATAACTCATAAAGATTTTTATTTAAATTTTAATTGTTATTTTTAGAATTGCACCATTAAAAAAAACTAACTTATTGTTAAAATCTTAATTAAAATCACTTTCTTTTAATGTTGCATTAAATTTGTGATCATTCGATTTTTTAAACACGACTCTAAAGATAAACTGTTAAAAAATAGCAATTGGGTGCGGTTATACTATTGCAGCAGAGTGTAGTTAAAATTTCGTTATAATGCATTGAAAGTTTAAAAAAAAATTTAAATCAAACTTAATTTTTTTCTACGAATAATTGTTAAATGGTCGACTATGGTTGAACGTCGATTACTCACATGCTCGTGATTTGTGTATAGATATTTTTTGCTTTTGCTTTTGTTTAAAATTAATTTATTACTGTTGTTTTTTGTTTTGTTTTACTTACATCAACATGAATGCCAGGAAAAGGAAAAACTTTTGTATTGGGAAATTCACCAGGTGTATAACGATAAAATTCCAACTGGCCTCGATAAAACTTTGCAGAATATAAAGGGGCACCTTCAAGATCATACATGCAGCGCAACACCGCATGTTGACCACGTCTAACAGCAGGTGGTTCAATGATTAAATTGACATTACGTAAAGCACCCTCAACGAGTCCTGAAAAAAAACGAATACAAAATATATTTAAATTAAATTTAAATTTTTTTATATTAGAAATGTTATAATATTTTTTTGTTTTGTAAGTTATACTGTATTAAACTTTGTAGTTTTTGGTATTGTTAAAAAAAAAAATCTAGCCAAAACGAAGCTAATTTTCCACACTGATTTTATGTAAATTTAAAGGTTTTTTATATGCGGACAGATTTGAAACACGTAATTTAAAAAAGATTTATTTGCTTAATGTTCATTATACGTTTTATGTTCCCATATAAGTTTTTAAGGTATTTTCTTTTAGATTTATTTTGGCTATTAACTATACTGTTCAACAGCTAAAAATGAGCAAAGGAGACACAAGGGTACTTACGATAATGGGGTATCGCTGAGTCTGAATCCGCGGTTCATTGTGCTCTGCTATGTCAGTATTTTTTTCTAATTGACATAAAATTTTTAAAAATATAGATAAAAACAATTTATTGCAGCTCATATTTTTTTAGCAAAACATCTAATGTTGCAAAAAAAATTTTCAATTTTTTTGGACAATTTATATTTTCTAAATTTTTTCGACGTTTTCTTATTTTGGGAGGGTTTCTTCTAAAAGATAGCAGAATATATTTATGGAAATTTATTATCATTTCTGACGCTTTTCTCTTTCATACCATTTCGTCCTAAATTAATTTTCTCAAATTAATCATTGGCGGTAAAAATTAAAGCGGTGACAGCTTCCCCCAAGCTTTCTTATTTAGTTTTTTTTTTTAATTTTTGCATTGCTGAAGAACTCCCTTCCCCCCTCAAATAATTAAAAAAAAAAAACATCCAAAAAGTTGCCAAAAAGGTTAAGTATTTATGAAAAAACCTAAAACATAGAATTAAAGTATATTTTTTTAAATAGATGGTTTGATGAAAAAACAAGTAAGAGTGTTGTGTTAAATTAGGCTGTGTCGAATCCACCCATGTTCTTAACACTAAAAGGAATTTCAATAGTATTAACTAATCGCTTTTTCTGTATTTTCGTAATACAAAAACTTTATAACTTTCATATGAAATGTTTTGGTAAGCCAACTCAACATAAAATTTTCGCCATTTTTGCCTGGAAAAATTTAAATTTTAGCGAAATTATTGTATAATAGACGCAAGCTGTATTTTTATACCCTATACCACTATGTGGTTTGGCTGCTGTTTGTAACAACCAAAAATATTTGACCTACACCCATCTTTAATTATACCGATCGAATCAGAATCACTATCTGATCACTATCTGATTCGATTTAACGATGCCCGTCCGTTAGTCCGTCCGTCCGTCCGTCTGTGTGTCCATGTAAAGCTTGTAATCAAACTGCAGGTCGCAAATATGAATATATTTTGACGAAATTTGGTATTTGATCTTTTATCAGCCATGGGATGAACGCTATTGAAATTGGTGAGAATCGGTCAATGTTCAGACCTAGCCCCCATACAAATGACCCCTATGAAATCAACATATATTGCCATAAGATCCAAATTATCACACAAATCTTAGTCAAATTGGGTTTGTATGTATATATTACATCCATTAATCAGTAGTCCAAAAATGATCCCTATTGGACAACTCTTAGTCATAGGCCCCATATAGAGCTGTTTCCCGATCTTCACCTAAATTTATCAAAAAACAAAAATATTGCACAGATTTTTCTCAAATTTTGTTTGTATATATTTTTTAAAAGTATAAGTGACTTTTCCAAATATGGTCAGGATCGGTCCATTTTTCGACCTAGTCCCCATTTAAATATAGTATCCGATGTGAACTTTTTCATATCTGCAGTGAAAAAAATTAATAAAAATACCACTCAAATTTGGTTTACGCATATTTGCTATATCCAATTATTTGGACTGAAGAGATAGGGTCTCTTAACCATGGTATAGGGTATCGTATAGTCGGGCTAGACCGACTATAATTTTCTTACTTGTTTTTATTTTCTATTTATTTATTTTTTGTTTACAGTTAAAAGAGGTGATGTATAGATAAGGTTTGCAGTTTTTTTTTTATGTTTATATTGAGGGAAACAAAGGACATTAATATTAATTTAAATTTAAAGTACTGAGATAACATGGTTAGAGGAAGTAATATTTCATCTCAAGAAAGGGATCAAATTAATATTCAAATCAAAAGAGGGTACACTAGTTGAGATATGTCTCAATTTGTTGAAGATCTGAGTGATTACCACGTCAAGAAAACTAAAAGATTTTCCCAAATGAATCTTAGAAATATGAAAGTTAGCAAACGACAAATTGACCAAATTTAGAAAGACGCCTTAAGAAATATACCATATGCTACCGTACACAAATTTAATCGTCATAAATTTTAACAAAAGACTGGAATATAAAACAAGTAAGAAAATTATGGTCGGTCTAGCCCGACTATACGATACCCTATACCATGGTTTAGAGACCCTAACTCTTCGGTCCAACTAATTGAATATAGCAAATATGCGTAAACCAAATTTGAGTGGCAATTTTATTAATTTTTTTGGCTGCAGATATGAAAAAGTTCATATCGGATGATATGTCTATATGGGGACTAGGTTCAAAAAAGGACCGATCCTGACCATATTTGGTAAAGTGACTTACACTTTTAAAAAATATATACAAACCAAATTTGAGAAAAATCTGTGCAATATTTTTGTTTTTTGATAGATTTAGGTGAAGATCGGGAAACAGCTCTATATGGGGCCTATGACTAAGAATTTCCTATTGGGACAATTTTTGGACTACTCATTAATGGATGTAATAAACACATACAAACCCAATTTGAATGAGATCTATATGATAATTTGGAACTTAAGGCAATTTATGTCGATTTCATAGGGGTCATTTGTATGGGGACTCTGTCCGAACTTGGACCGATTCTCACCAATTTCAATTCTGTTCATCCCATCGCCGGTGAAAGCTTATATACCAAATTTCATCAAAATATGTTCATATTTGCGACCTGTAGTTTGATTACAAAGTTTGCATGGACACACAGACGGACGGACGGACGGACGGACATTGCTATTTCGACTCAAAAAGTGATTCTGAGTCGATCGATATAATTAAAGATGGGTCTAGGACGAATATTTTTGGTTGTAACAAACAGCAGCACAAAGTCATTATACCCAAACCACATAGTAATTTGGAACTTAAGTCGATCTCATAGGGGTCATTTGTATGGGGACTAGGTCTGATAGCTTCGTGCTATGGCTGATAGAAGCTTACATGTCAAATTTCATCAAAATATTTTCACATTTGCGAACTTTAGTTTTATAACAAGGTTCACATGGATACACAGACGGATGGACGGACGGACAGACGGACATCGCAAAATCGACTCAGAAAGTGATTCAGAGTCGATCGGTAGGTCTAGGTCTAATATTTTTGGTAGTTACAAAGCACAAAGTCATTTATACCCTGACCACATAGTTGTAAAGGGTATAATAAACTGTGTAGAGAATTTGTTATTAATAGTTACAATTTGTAACTATATCATATCTTAAGGTATTCAAGCAACATAGAATAGACTCATACTTGGTATACCAAGTATAGAATACATACAAACTAATAAATATGATCACGATCGTTAATCAGCCCAATTACGAATATTCTCAAGGAATTTCTTTCTCACGGACCAAGACCAAGATCGATATGATAATTTGAAGCTTATTACAATTTAAGTCATTTGTATGTAGACTAGGTCTGCACATGAACCGATTTTCACCAATTTCAATACGGGTCATCGTTTGTATGGGAACTAGGTCTGAACATGGACCGAATTTCACCAATTGCAATAGCGTTCATCCTATGGCCGATAAAAGCTTATATACCAAATTTCATCAAAACATATTCATATCTGCGATCCGTAGTTTGATTACAAGGTTTACATGGACACACAGACGGACGGACGGACAGACGGACGGACGGACATCGCTAAATCGACTCAGAAAGTGATTCTGAGTCGATCGGTATAATAAAAGATGGGTCTATGTCAAATATTTTTGGTAGTTACAAACAGCAGCACAAAGTCATTATACCCAAACCATATAGTGGTATAGGGCATAAAAATCAAAATCAGTTTTGAGAGTTACAAAAAAGATTAAACATATAGGGCCATATGCAAAAAAAAAAATAAACTGTACTTCAAGTAGACTTTATCAACAAATTTTTTATGAAAAACATATAAAAACATATAGTCTACTTGAAGTACTTTTTATTTATTTTTTTTTTTTTTGCATACGGCTCATAGACTTTGAATTTTAATACATCCTTAAAATTGCTGGAATATCAATTTGAATTTGAATGCCATTTGCTAGCAAATTATTGATATAACGTTGTAAGTATTGACGTCCAATCCGTAAATGAACGAAAGCTGACATTTTTCTTATTCATGCATTGCTTATTGCCTTTACTGAACTTATTGTATCCCTATTGTTGTTAGCAATTTATAGTTTATTGTTTTTGTTGTTATTCTGCATAAGAACAGCTATAAGCTATTTGCTGTTTGCGTTTTAGCTTACTGGTCCGACTAATCAAATAATAAGAAACAATTTTACTTCATTATTATGTATTTTGAAATCTACTCTCAACAGCATTAGCAACAAAATTAGAACTACAGGCAAGTAATAACAGCATACTTATCAATATTAAATAGAAAATATTATCGTGATTATGTAAAGAATGTAAGTAGTAAAACAAATACTTTCCACAACGACAGAAATGTCCAACCATATCTATACTCTTATGTAATAAAAACTGAAGAAATATTTTATTATTTATAAGAAATTTATCCATTTAGAATAAGTTTTTTTTAATAGTGTGTTATATTTAACGTAATTTATTTAGACTTATTGCAATTAATACTCTAATTAATGTTGCGTGGTAGAGAAGAAGAAAGCATATATTTCTAAAAATTATAACTACAACTTTGTTTTCTTAATCAAACCGTTTTTGATATTTTCTCCTTCATCAGTGATTGTATTACCAATTGTAATCATTGTTACTATGTTACTACTGTTACAAGCACATATTTGAATAACGTAAGGTTACTAAAGTATATACAATTTTTAATTTAGCCAAAATTTATTCTTTCAATGATGTGTATTTTCATATATTAATATTAATCTTCATAATAAAATGAATAAATAGAAAGCCACTATTTCAACATTGTCGGCATTGAAAAATTAGTTAAATCTAATAATATCCTCGAGAAGATGAAGGTTATTTTTCCACAGGGGTAAATAGACAAAATGACAAAATATCCCGAACAACAAAGACATTTTTGAATTTGTAAAAATATAGTTAAAATTTGTAGGTTTATTATACTGTGGAACATTTTCGGCGTCATTATCTGGCGTTGAGAAATTCCAAGTCAGGGTGAAAGTACTAGGCCAGTACAGTGGAACCTTTGGTCATTATATTTATACCCTATACCACTATATGGTTGGGGTATAATGACTTTCTGCTATCACATGTGACCCAAAGTCCAAAAGGGATTATGGGGTCATATAATATTTTTCAGAAACCCTAGGCTATTAAGATAAAACATAACATTTAAAAGTCGAAAACTGATAAGTTGTTGATACAAAGTATTTAGAAAGGGTACATTTATTGAATATTTCACAAAAAACTAATTTTTCTTGAAATCGGGAAAAAATTCTTTGTAAAAAAGATTCTGCCTGAGGAATTTCCTTAAAAATTCACACAGTTAACCTCCAACATATATTTGACAAAACTTTAAAGTGCCAGATCCAGTTTTGAAATTTTGTTTAAGAAAATTTTTTAAAACTTAAAAAAGGAGTTTTCAATTTTATCAAAAAATTTTCCATATTTGCGCTCATTGCGCAATATGTTAGAAACTTGGTAATTAAACAATACCTCATGTCTGAATGCTGATAGGTATAGAGACAAAAAAAAAAATTATGGCTTTCATTAATTTCTTAAAGTTGAAAATATTTGCGTCAAATTTCACGACCTAGTTTTTCTTTGCACACAAGTAGTCTGGGGCATTTGCTATTTCTTGGCGACTTTTCGATTTTGAAGGTATATAGCTTTTTAAGGAAATAATTTAGTACTGAAATCGATTCATATAACACTTGTCGAACGAAATTTTCGACCGAGTTTCGGTTCGCTCAACCCGCTTCTCTAGTAGATCACATCCGTTTGTAGTCTATTGTCCAGTTGACCGCACAACGCATTACAGAGAGAATTCGTTTATCAGTCGAACTAGCCGTATGTGAAATAATCTCCCCGCAGAGGTCTTTCCTGACAGTTATAATCTAATAAAATTTAAGTCAAATATCCATAAACACTACTCCCTCTCTCCTCCTTCCCATAACATATTTTCCTTAAATCTACACAATGCTCTGCATTTGTAGGGGGCATCCCCTGAGTGTTGGTTAACAAAAAAAAAAAAAAAATCTGGAAAAAAAATAATGTTTTCCCCATATAAACTACTTGAAATTTTCAGTTGCGTTGAGACACCTCTAAATTTTTTTTCATTGAACCAAAACTTTGTATTTCTCAGTTTTTTTGCTATTCGCATATTTCTAGGGGGTGAGACCAAGAGTTTGAACACTTTTTTTATTAAGAGCCACCCTAGTGTACAGCTTGAAAGCGGTTGTACTGTACAAGGCCCACGAAAAACCTTCGGTTCCAATAGCGTACATGTAGTAGAGAAATGAAAGAGACATATGATTTACTGTGAACAAATTCTAAAACCGCTTAACTCTGCTAAACAGAATTGGCGTATACCTTTTCGTAGTTATGTTTTGAACTTTTACGAGCTAAAAAATATTTTAAATTGGCTTTGGCATTATCTATTCTGTCGTTTATGGACAGAAATTTGACGTTATTGATGAGTTATTGCCGAAAATTAAAAAAAAACAGAACAAAAAAATTAATTTTTGTTTACATATTTCATTCGATAAAACTAGTCCAACTTGTTTTTTTTACATGGATATATAACAAAAAAATATTTTCCTAAGCCTCAGCTACAATTTTGCTGAAGAATGCAATAGGAATGGTTTTTGAGTTATAGCTGAAAAACTAAATAAATATGAAAAAACATAAAATAAAATTTGGCCTAGGTACGCCAAACCTTTTTGAGGTTTTACTACACCGACCTTTTACTTTCACGCTAACTTGAAATTTCTCACCCCCCCAGAATGGATGATGCATTATGTAATTAATGGACATATTGCCCAATAAAATTATAACAAACTGCGAACAGACCTACCTTTATGAAACACAGTAGTTTTATTTTGGTAATACTGAGGTCACTGAAATAAAAATTTTAAAACTAGCTCTTAGAAATAAAAATCGAAAGGATTTAGTTAAAATATAGTGCACAGATGTTTGCAGTTGAGATTTTTTTACGAGTACACTGAGTTAGTTTAGAAGGTGCTTACGAGAAAAATTGTGAAAAATAATGTTGTTTTCTCTGTCTGGACTAACTGTAACTTATAGTGATGAGAAACATGTCCTTGCCTATATCCGAAAGTTTTGGTTTCTTTCAAATTACATAATTTTAAAATTTTGTCCCGTTGGATTTGAGTTCGAATGCAATTTTGTAGAAAACTTCATAATTTATTTTTAAATACACTAATACCCGGCGAGATTTGGTACTATACATATAAGTAACCAGGGACCGTAGTAGTTATACCTTTTATGACCAAAGAGTCATTGGTCCGCTGTCAAACTGTTTCCACTTTCATTAGAAAGTATCAGGAGAATTTGATCATTGATACGAAAACTGGTTCGGACGGAAGCAACGGTACACATGATAATTGAAAGTATATTGAAATGAGCTCCCAACATATCCAGTAGAAAAGCAGCTTGGACTATTTGCTCCGAAAAGCTAAAGCCAAACAAAGTCCAAAACGTTCCAGACAGGAACGCTGCAAAAAAAAAATTAGAGGCCATGATACGGAAAATACTTTTGCTGCATAATGGACGATGACACGTTTGTACTAGCAGATTTTTTTTTAAGGTAGGTTTAGGATCCAAAAGCAGGCGACATTTTCAAAAAGGATTTCTGGTATGGCAAGCAGTATGGAGTTGCGGCAAAAGGAGCAAGTCATTTATTACAACAGATTTTATATACCGAAATTTATATTAAGATGTTATTGCAAAGAAGATTATTGCCTTTCATAAGCCGACACAAGAAAACTTTTGAGTGGTAGAAGAACAATAACGTGGTTTTGGCCCCAAGCAGGGCAAGTACTCCAAACCATCAGGAGCTTAGGCCAGCGAAGAGATATTGGCCATTTGTGAAAAGGAAGTTCAAGAGTACAAAAAAGGTATAAATATGAAGTTTAGGATAGCTAGCAAAAATAGCTTTTGTGTGTCATATATCTTATTTTCAACTGATTACAGAGCTCCAACTGGATTATCATTAGATAAAAATTAAAATTTTTTAATTTATTTAGAATAAACTAATTATACCCTATACCACTTTGTGGTTGGGGTAATGACTTTGTGCTGCTGCTTGTACCTACCAAAAATATTTGACCTAGACCCATCTTTTGTTATACCGGTCGACTCGGAATCTCATTCTGTGTCGATTTAGCGATGTCCGTCCGTCCGTCCGTCTGTGTGTCCATGTAAACCTTGTAACCAAACTACAGGTCGCAAATATGAATCAATTTTGATGAAATTTGGGATGTAAGCTTTCATCGGCCATAGGATGAACGCTATTGAAATTGGTAAAATTCGGTCCATGTTCAGACCTTACCCCTATGAAATCGACATAAATTGCCATAAGATCCAAATTATCATATAGATCTCAGTCAAATTGGGTTTGTATGTGTTTATTATATCCATTAATCAGTAATCCAAAAATAATCCCTATAGGTGAATTCTTAGTCATGGGCCCTATATAGAGCTGCTTCCCGATTTTCACTTAAATCTATCAAAAAACAAAAATATTGCACAGATTTTTTTCAAATTCGGTTGTATATATTTTTTCCAAATATAAGTGACTTTACCATATATGGTCAGCAGCGGTCGATTTTTCGGCCTAGTCCCCATATAAATATAGCACCCGATATTAACTTTTTTATATCTGCAGCCAAAAAATAATAGCAATGCCACTCAAATATGGTTTATGCTTATTTTCTATATCCAATTAGTTGGACCGAAGAGATATTGTCTCTAAGCCATGGTATAGGGTATCGTATAGTCGGTCTTACTTGTTTTTATTTAAAACTGTTCACAATTTTGTGAATATTTTTGTTATAGTCGCATTGTTTAAAATTTTATTTTGGTGGAGTTATAACCTACAGGCGATACGGGTGATCAACTTGTGGTTATAAATATACATATAAGCTTTTCAATTCTGTATAATTTGTTAGCATATGATCAAAAGCTCCTAAGTATTACACAATGAGTGTCAATACAATGTAAACTTTAGACAAATTAAATTCTTGAAGGCTTGAACGGTCAACACCTAATAATTCTATTATAAAATTTAAAACCCTTTTATTAATTTGTAAAAATTGTGCTTCACTTATGAAAATGGCGCATACAGACTCCTCCGAGGATAACTTCAGTTTTTGGTTCTGCAGTGTTGGGATGACGAACAGAGCAGTTTGTTCCGGGGAACCTAAATATGAAGTATATGAGCAATCGGTTTCGCCAAGTACTAATTTCTCGCGGAGCGGGGACATTTTAAAAGGTTTTATTGCCGATGAACAATATCACAAAAAGAAGAAGAGAA